>OY284476.1:2394818-3594818 GCA_958336345.1 Dorcus parallelipipedus
GGAACGATACAGAGAAGATTAGCATGGCCCCTGCGCAAGGATGACACGCAAAATCGTGAAGCGTTCCACATTTTTTTTTTATTTTAATAACTGCTTTAACTATAACAGTTTTTTTACTCTTACAAAAATTTGTAAATTTGAATCGCTCTATTTTTTCAAAGCATCGTTTGATACCTAAGTACTTATGTTACCCTTAATTTTAATTGTTAGAAGAAAGCTTTAATTTATTGTAACTTGTCATTTTTATATACTTTCACTTACTGAATGCTAAAAATAAATTAAATAAAGTGACATTTCTTTATTTATTTAAGGATTTCACTTTAAAAAACAGACAGTCGAATATTCGTTATTCAAAACGTAGTACATATTTTAAATAAATTTGTTGATCTTTTTTTTATGAAATCAAGTACGTACATATTGCACATTGTAAAAACAAAATTCTAGTATTTTTTTTTAATTACTCTGTTAATAAGTAAGAGTTTTACAAACAAGCAGTGATAAATAAATGCGCATTCGAGTAATAAATACATAATAACAAAAATTCAAAATACCTTTAGAAATACTTCGACACTCAGCTATAATGCGTTTTTCAAGCAATTTAAAATACTTTATAAATAAATGAAACAAAGTAAAATGGAACAGAAGTAGAAAAAATAAAATCAGATACATACAAAAGGCACAAAATATGAAGAAAAAGAAGAAACAAATCATCAAAAGAAAATGCATATATTCATTGTAATTTAATGAATAATTAAATAAGAATAGAAATAGAATAAATAAAAATCTAGAAAGGAATAATAAATAGAACACAATATGCAAGTAAAAATAAAAGAAATATATTTTCAAGAGAAAATGGAGTAGAAATAGAAAAAATAAAAAAGGTACTCAGAAAAGGAATAAAATGAGAACAAAAAGAACAAACAAATTTTCAGAAGAAAATATGTAAATATTAAAATGTTATTGGCATTTCATAAAGAAAATTAATTAAATAAAAATAAGAAAAAAGAAAATAAACCAAGTCAAATGACCTTAGCTTCGTTAAATGTTACATTATTCGAGCTGAATTGATAATTGTGTGTTCAAGAGGTTCTAATTTAATTTTATAGCATCTCAAGTTTTCCGTGGAAGGAATTATGTCTTGCATAGTTTCACATATGTTCGTAGTTCATGTTAAAGTAAAATAATTTTCAGTTGTGTTCTTAAAACGTAGAAAGAAATTAAAGAATTAGATTTCGAACGTCACGAGAAATAAATGTTTGAAAATTACCTATTATGTATAAAAAATCCATGTTTTACATTATGATACTGTAAATTAACTTTATTAGATAGGAATGTTTGTATTGTTGAATGCAAATTGTCCGTATTCGTTGTATTTGATCATAATCTGTGTAAAAGAATATTGGAGGGAAACATGTTTGAGGTTAAATAACATATTCGAATTATATCTACAATAAAAATCAGAATTTTGCAACAAATTGACAAAATAATTATAACTTACCTTTTTCTTAAATATCAGTAATAAAATTGCCATGTATTAAATTTAAAATTATGAAAAATTGCGTGTAAGTAAAATGAAACGTGTTTGTTAACGGATGCTAACGTCAGAAAATTTGAAGTGTCAAAGTTGGTAATTTTGTAACTGAATTTAATTTTATGAATGACGAATTTGTAAAAAGGGAAATTTGTAAAAGTGTAGAATAAGCAGTTTTATAAGAAAAGTTTTGAAATTAAGAAGGTAGAAAAGAATTTAGAAACAAAAATGAAAATGACAGTAGTGACATCTAGCGGAAGAATCATAATTACCGTTACCAAGGAGATAAAACAAAAAGAAGTAGAGATTATTAAATAAAAAGGATCAGATAAAAAGTAATTTGGTGCATCACGAAAATCATTTAAAGAGAACGTAAAAGCTAATAAATCTGCAAAAGAATAAAAGGAAAGGCAAACTACAAAGTGTGTACGAGAAATAAACAAAAATATAAAGAAATTTAAATAGAAATTGTGCAAGAAAGCTGACGGCTGAGAAAAAGTAACAGAACAAGATTAAGTAAGGTAGTAAAGCTGAAATCAAGTACGTACATATTGCACATTGTAAAAACAAAATTCTAGTATTTTTTTTTAATTACTCTGTTAATAAGTAAGAGTTTTACAAACAAGCAGTGATAAATAAATGCGCATTCGAGTAATAAATACATAATAACAAAAATTCAAAATATCTTTAGAAATACTTTGACACTCAGCTATAATGCGTTTTTCAAGCAATTTAAAATACTTTATAAATAAATAAAACAAAGTAAAATGGAACAGAAATAGAAAAAATAAAATCAGATACATACAAAAGGCACAAAATATGAAGAAAAAGAAGAAACAAATCATCAAAAGAAAATGCATATATTCATTGTAATTTAATGAATAATTAAATAAGAATAGAAATAGAATAAATAAAAATCTAGAAAGGAATAATAAATAGAACACAATATGCAAGTAAAAATAAAAGAAATATATTTTCAAGAGAAAATGGAGTAGAAATAGAAAAAATAAAAAAGGTACTCAGAAAAGGAATAAAATGTGAACAAAAAGAACAAACAAATTTTCAGAAGAAAATATGTAAATATTAAAATGTTATTGGCATTTCATAAAGAAAATTAATTAAATAAAAATAAGAAAAAAGAAAATAAACCAAGTCAAATGACCTTAGCTTCGTTAAATGTTACATTATTCGAGCTGAATTGATAATTGTGTGTTCAAGAGGTTCTAATTTAATTTTATAGCATCTCAAGTTTTCCGTGGAAGGAATTATGTCTTGCATAGTTTCACATATGTTCGTAGTTCATGTTAAAGTAAAATAATTTTCAGTTGTGTTCTTAAAACGTAGAAAGAAATTAAAGAATTAGATTTCGAACGTCACGAGAAATAAATGTTTGAAAATTACCTATTATGTATAAAAAATCCATGTTTTACATTATGATACTGTAAATTAACTTTATTAGATAGGAATGTTTGTATTGTTGAATGCAAATTGTCCGTATTCGTTGTATTTGATCATAATCTGTGTAAAAGAATATTGGAGGGAAACATGTTTGAGGTTAAATAACATATTCGAATTATATCTACAATAAAAATCAGAATTTTGCAACAAATTGACAAAATAATTATAACTTACCTTTTTTTTAAATATCAGTAATAAAATTGCCATGTATTAAATTTAAAATTATGAAAAATTGCGTGTAAGTAAAATGAAACGTGTTTGTTAACGGATGCTAACGTCAGAAAATTTGAAGTGTCAAAGTTGGTAATTTTGTAACTGAATTTAATTTTATGAATGACGAATTTGTAAAAAGGGAAATTTGTAAAAGTGTAGAATAAGCAGTTTTATAAGAAAAGTTTTGAAATTAAGAAGGTAGAAAAGAATTTAGAAACAAAAATGAAAATGACAGTAGTGACATCTAGCGGAAGAATCATAATTACCGTTACCAAGGAGATAAAACAAAAAGAAGTAGAGATTATTAAATAAAAAGGATCAGATAAAAAGTAATTTGGTGCATCACGAAAATCATTTAAAGAAAACGTAAAAGCTAATAAATCTGCAAAAGAATAAAAGGAAAGGCAAACTACAAAGTGTGTACGAGAAATAAACAAAAATATAAAGAAATTTAAATAGAAATTGTGCAAGAAAGCTGACGGCTGAGAAAAAGTAACAGAACAAGATTAAGTAAGGTAGTAAAGCTGAAATCAAGTACGTACATATTGCACATTGTAAAAACAAAATTCTAGTATTTTTTTTTAATTACTCTGTTAATAAGTAAGAGTTTTACAAACAAGCAGTGATAAATAAATGCGCATTCGAGTAATAAATACATAATAACAAAAATTCAAAATATCTTTAGAAATACTTTGACACTCAGCTATAATGCGTTTTTCAAGCAATTTAAAATACTTTATAAATAAATAAAACAAAGTAAAATGGAACAGAAATAGAAAAAATAAAATCAGATACATACAAAAGGCACAAAATATGAAGAAAAAGAAGAAACAAATCATCAAAAGAAAATACATATATTCATTGTAATTTAATGAATAATTAAATGAGAATAGAAATAGAATAAATAAAAATCTAGAAAGGAATAATAAATAGAACACAATATGCAAGTAAAAATAAAAGAAATATATTTTCAAGAGAAAATGGAGTAGAAATAAAAGAAATAAAAAGGTACTCGGAAAAGGAATAAAATGTGAACAAAAAGAACAAACAAATTTTCAGAAGAAAATATGTAAATATTAAAATGTTATTGGCATTTCATAAAGAAAATTAATTAAATAAAAATAAGAAAAAAGAAAATAAACCAAGTCAAATGATCTTACCTTCGTTAAATGTTACATTATTCGAGTTGAATTGATAATTGTGTGTTCAAGAGGATCTAATTTAATTTTATCTTACAATCTTCTGTATGCTATGTATGTATGTATTTATTTAATGATTCCTTTATAAATACAAGAAGAATTACATTTACAGTCCGAATATACTTCCCAGGCGTCAGTGATTAGTCTAGACTAGGTACCTGGAAAGTTTCGCGGTCAGGAGCAAGGAGCGCGGAATGGAAATGGCGCAATTCGAAATGAATCTGTCCGTTCCAGCTGTTCCCGCACTTGCGGAACTGTTAAACTGCGGTCCCCGGTCGGTCCGACGCTCGCAATCTACCTTACTTCCTTCAAAAACATCCGTACGATATTAAAATTGCGCCGCCATATTAAAATTATGAAGCGGGCCAAATAGAACCGAAATAGAATCCGATTGCAGCGAGCGCGATTAGGATTCGGGTGAGTCAAGATGGGTCGAAATAATCCTTCGATTTTGACGCAGGGCACTCACGTCCAGGATCAACTAACGTTTAAGCCGTGCAAATGGTTTTCGTAAAACACATGGTGAGTGTAGTGTACGTTGAACAGCACGAAATAGTGCAGATGAATTGGTGCGTATTCTACAGACCTCGTCGCCCTCGAGCTAACCTCTTGAGAACCCTCGCGGCTTAGTTGGAATTCCTGCAGTACACACTCATTAAATACAAGTTGAGATAACGCGCACTACAACTCGAGTATGTATTTCGGTTTTTAATACCAGAGCGTTTCAGCGATTTCAGATATTCGATAAAATTTCATGCAGCGATATACTAGGGGATAAACGATAAAATATTACATAATATAATACGATTGAAATAATTGCATAAAATAATTGCATAAGGTTGTGTAAAAATGTGTACCACCCACTTTTATGTGTATGAAATATACAGCTTGAACTTTTTTATTTTTCGAATAGAACAAATTAGTTGTCCCAAGTACCTATAAAATACTGCGCAATTAAATCATAATTAGAATGCAAAGTGACACAGGTGCAGCGGGTGGCCGCAACAAGGCCAAGCCATAATACAGCCATTATCTTAAGAGGTTCGCAGCACAACTTGGAAACGACGCACAAAACTCCTCTGCACTTTGTAAACACGAAACACGCGCGCCGCGCCGTCTCCACGTCCTCGTATCTCCGTCGTCGTCCTGCGAAACGAACTCGCGTCCAACAATAGAGATAGGGATGGATCCGGTCGGAGGATCATGTGGACGATCATTTTGCGGAGGACCTGACCATTAGCGCAGGGCTTGACACAAACCGCCTTCGAATGACCAACGGCCTAAGTTTGCGACAAAGAGTTAATGTCATCTCCTGTAACTACGTGTTATCGAAGTGCACGGCGAACAGGACGCCGACCGATACCGGGCAAGTTTGTGAGGAAATTGACAGGACCGGGATCGTCGGCGTCCGCAAAATATGATTAACAAACAAGGTGCTTTCTGCTGACCACTTATGGGCCACTGTGAACGTAATTTTGTTATGAACTGTCTTTACACAAATAAGACTTTGGAGTGAACACCAAAAACAGATTGTACATCAAACATTACTTAATTAAATATTTAAGAAAGATATTCTTTTCTATAATTTCCAAATGTTCTTTTATTGCAAACTAGTTTCACCTACAAAGGCATCGTCAGTACATCAAACCTTCAAGTTAAAAAATACATAATAGTAAAATATAATATTAAGTTAACAATAAAAATTACTTACGGGTATTTTATAATTTTTATTGTTAACTTAATATTATATTTTACTATTATGTATTTTTTAACTTGAAGGTTTGATGTACTGACGATGCCTTTGTAGGTGAAACTAGTTTGCAATAAAAGAACATTTGGAAATTATAGAAAAGAATATCTTTCTTAAATATTTATAACAGAATCTATAAACAGCATGGAGAATTTCAACATTAATTACTTAATTAATCAACAGGAAAAAAAACGCTGTAACTAAAAAATCTTTTAGCAATTATTTTTAAAAAGACTTATTAGAATTATTAATTAATTAAATAAATTACTTCTTTCTTTGATAATCTTTTGTATCACAAAATCTTTTAACCGGACACTAAATCTCGCACTATACACTTAACGTTTCACCGTCGTTCGACAGCTTCGTCAAAAGTGAAAAATATAACTTCTGACGAAGCTGGATTTTATTTCCATAGGTCACTTGATTAAAAAAGATATTGATCACTCGTTATAATTAATTTGTTCCTGTCAGTTTTCTGTTTTAGAAATTTGATTACTTAATTTATATGCCTTATTTCTATGCCATTATTTTCACTGTGATAAAAGTGCATATCTTCAAAGTTGCATATCTTGAACTCCCCTTTCCCTCCAAGCTTTTTCATTGTATTCTATTTTTTTACTTCAGTTGGTTTCCTTCTTTTGGGTCTACTTTCGATCTTCTTAATTTAATCTCACCTTCTGCATTTGTTTCATTGCAGCGTCTCACTTCATTCTAATAATATCTATCTCTATTTTTTCAAAATTTTCATCTCACATTATTTCTCTTTTGCTTTTTAATAATCTGGATAGCACCCACGTGTCAATACTGATTTTTTTTCTAATTTCTTGTTAAGAAATGCATTGTCTTAATTATTGATTTTTTCTTTCTATCTCCACGTTCAGCATTGAATCCAAATGTGATATGTGATTATTTGTTTCTAAGAGTTCATAGAGTTATAGATTGGTGTTTTTTCTTAATTCAACATGAGTGAGCTTTAAATTTTGTTCCTTTGTTTCATCTGTTCAATGGAACGAATAATAGAGGACCTGTAATATCGCCTTGCAGTACTCCTTTTTCAGTTGAGAATCTCCTAGTTGCGTTTTGTCAGTTATTGTTTCCATTCGATTTATATAAAATTTTTATTCCCTATAAAGTGAGTGCTTTTGCTTACCATTTTTTTTATTTGTAACTTTTTTTTTGCTTGGATCGATCTTCCAAGAGTTCCAAGTCTAATGGTCGGTATCACTAACGTTTTAACGAAAGCTCAATTTAGAAGTTGTAATTTTTCTTACAAATATTTTTTTCACAGCGCAATTTCACAAAATGTCAACGCGTAATATGCCAATGAGAAAAATAATTGCATATCACACGTTGATATTTTGTAAAATTGCGCTGTGAAAAAAATATTTGTAAGAAAAATCATGACGTCTAAATTGAGCTTCATAAGTCGTGTTTAGATGTGAGATTTTATGTAGGTTCAATAGTCATATTCTAACTGACAATTAATTTGAAGTTTAAGTGTCACTCAAAATTTAATTAATATTATACAGACCATATACAAATGTCACGTATTCTCCGTTCACTTTGCTAAACATGAGTTGTGGCGTTTTTGATTCACTGCTCTAGAGCACTCTCAGAGTATCTCCATCTTCTATTATTACATAAGGTCAAGACGAGATGGAAAATATTCTGAGAGTGCTCTAAAGCAGCGAATCGAAAACGCTATAAAATTTAAAGTCTCCTTAAATTGTTGATAAAAAATCTCCGTAAATCTCCGCTTTCGACAAAGTGTAATATTTCTATTTTTGTCTTTTTTTAACAAGTTTAATCCTGAAAGAAAACTGAATGCAGCAATAAAATATAATAAACAGAAAGATGAGAAGTTTTCAGGAATTCAGAGTGTTCAGATTTTCTAGAATCATTGACATTAATTGCGCATATAAAATTTAAATTAATTTATAAATTTCGTATGAATTATAAATAAATATGAAAAATTCCTATTTTTTTTTCTTTTTTTATTAAAAATATAATATAATCCTGAACAGTTAAAGATTTTTCCAATCAAAATCGAAACAAATTGAGAAATGTTCATTCATGATTAAATTAATTATATTCCCTTGTAATTCCAAAAATAAGTAAATTATTTTCTTTATAATTTTATGTTAACTAATTTTCATTAAATTTAAACAAAAAAATGTTAAATACGAAGTTTGGAGATGTGTCAAGGCACTAAATAATTAACAAATCTAATTCTTAAAGAATTTAATAAATAATCGGGCATGTTTCGGTTGCTGGCAGTAACCATAATCAGGTGGCTACAATTTAAAGAGAAAAGCCAAATAATTCAGATGACAAGCAAAATTTTTTTTTTGTAACATACCTTGGTTCCTAAGTACTTAATATAATTAAACTAACATTTTTGTGAAAGAATGCACTGGTTATAAAACCATTGTTGAGCAGATTAAAATTAATGTGAAAGGGACAACACATGTTAAAAATTCTGAAGCACATCTCTCAACAAATCAAACAATACTTCCCCAACACTAATTTCAAAATTGTCTTTTCCAAGAGAAAGAATCTTAAATTTTCCATTTAACATACTAAAGATAAAATTGATCCTTTAGAACAGATTGGGGTTTACTCTCTCTCTCTCTCTCTCTCTCGTGTCTCTCGTCATTTTGTCTTTATTTAAGTACCTCAACTTGTCGAACTTGTGCTTCAGAATTGTCCCTTTTACATTAATTTTAATCTGTTCAACAATGGTTTTATAACCAGTGCATTCTTTCACAAAAATGTTAATTTAATTATTGTGTAAGTACCTATTTAGGAACCAAGGTATGTTACACAAAATTTTTTGCTTATCATCTGAATTATTTGGCTTTTCTCTTTAAAAAAGATTTTGTGATACAAATTTCATCGGACAAGAACCAACTTTAGATAATCTTTTGAATTAAAACTTGCGATTTTATTTTGTCAGTTAAACAAAGTTACTGACAGGTTTCAATTTGTTTAGTTTAAATAAATTTTAAAAAATCCAAATGTACAGGGTGTAATCGATTAAGTTTCACTTATTAATGGTTTATTGGGTACTAATACAGTACAAGTTAGGTCAGTAAACACAAATACGGAAGTTACAAATCAGAAAGTAAAGATGTTAGCACAAAACAGTCTTGCTGTCCATAAAATTCATTCACAGAAAAAAAGTCTTTAGTAGATAGTTTTTGATTGTTTTTTTTTGTAGGCTTTTGTACGCTTGGCAATGGATGATTGATGATACTAGGGTGTGGTATCATCCGCGTGTATGATGGGAGATCATTCATAAATAAAATGAAGAAGCTCAACCTATACTACATGTAATAAGCTATACGATGCTTTTGTCTCGTTGCTGATTGATTAAATAGGATTTTTATTTAATAACTTTGCAATGGTACCTCTAAATCCACAACGTGTCATCTTGTAAATGAGTATATCACGCAGCCATACAATTGAATGCCTTGGTTAAGACTAAAGAGAGATTCTCAGTAGGCACGTTCCTCAATGGTGGTTAAAATAAAATCAATTATAGTTGTTTAAAACCTTTCGAGAACCAAATTGATTCATATAAAGAATGTTGTGCTTTGTTGCGAAGTGCAAAATGATTTCTTCTATAATTTTGGAAAGGCAAGGTAAAAGAAACGCTGGCCGGTAGTTATCAGGATCCTAGTGATCACATTTTTTTATAAATCGGGATTACTTTCGCAATTTTAAGTTTGTCAGGAATATACCATTAGTGAAACAAGAGTTAATGATGCAAGATATCAGGTGGGCTACTTCTTCAAGGTGTTTGGTACTCATACCGTAACAATTCTTGTATATTTCGTTTTAATTTTTTATATTTGATGTTATAGTTTGTGCTGACGTAGTAATCACAGTAGTAGCAAAAAAACTGCTTTGTCGACCTCTTTATTATGTTCCACAGTTGTTGTCGATTCTCTTCTTTCTGTATACGACGCGACGCCAGTTACCTTTTTTTTTCATGTTCCAGTTAGTCGTTGTAGAACTTCTTATAGTTTTGATAGATGTGGATTTCCAATGGATTTATAGACCTCATAAATTAATGATAACGTTTTTTTTTATCTGAACTAATTACGGTGTATGTAGGACAGTGAAATTGTGATTACTTGCTTCACTTAGTTAGGGAAATAGAAGTATTGTAGTGAGAACTGATTATTACTAGTGGTTACAGTAAGTAAAACTTATTCGATTACACACTGTATAAGGATTTTCATTTTCATTCTCATTCTTATTTCTTATAAACGGAAAGAAAAAGAAATTCATAGTATACTTCGATATCGATTTTGACAAACAAAATTATTAATTGTACCGTTTTATTGCTGAATTTTGTTGGAAACATCGATATTTCACGGACGATAAATGAAAAGCGTGAATTTCGAGAGGCCGTCTCGACACGTCAAACTGAAGGACCAAGATGTCAGCCGCAAACAAACGACAAGTGAACATTCCAAGTATGTGCAGCGCGATGTGCAGATAATAATACGGCCAAAAGTTGAGCAAGCACGTGACTCGAGAGTGTAGGGGCCCTCAAGACTTCGCAAGACGCAACAACAACAACTGGAACTTCGAGCCGTACTTATTATTGTCCTGCAACTTAGTTTGTAAGTCCGTGGTACTTAATGTAATTCGCGTAAGTAAATTCTTGCCCAGTGACTGACTCGCACCAAACAAATAATGAAATATTCGAGGAAAAAGTATAACAAAATAGAGTGTGCAAAAAAATTTCTGAGATTCTACTTAAATTAGTGTTTTGGCGATATGATTACTTACATTCACGTAGGGGGTCGCAACGGTAATTTTATTTTTCCGGAACGACACTAGCAAGCCCAGCCGAACGTACGTGCTCCTTTCTACGAGTCAGTACTACAAATATTAGCTCTACATGCAAAAGTCCTTCCGCCGTCCAAACTATCCTTTGTGAGGATAACAAGGCTACGAATGAAGAACTCAAATCGAATTTCTGTTATTCACAATTCCACGGCCGCCTCGAACCGAATCTACATACATTTGCGAAGGTGATGATAAGTTGGTCGGCGAGGTCCGGGCGTGCATTTTATGCTTTATGAAGTTACGCTCCCGAATTTTCGCCCCCCGCCCCTCTCCTCCCCGAGAACGGGAGAAAAAAGGCGCACTCCGGAAATCTATAGCCCCGGATACTTTGTTGCTACGTATTATGGGAGTATAAAGCGGCGATATTTGCCTATAAAATTTATTGTGTACTTAAAAAGGTGATTTCTAAGTTTACGACCGGTTTTACACATTCGTTATAGATATTTCAGTTGTAAATAACTTTCAACATGTCAACAAATTTATGATATCCCATATAAAGTGTGGTTTAGTTATGGACGACCTGGTTAACAGTTTATAGATGATTAACCACTAATTATTTTTTTACTTGTTACTTGGGGAGTAGTTATGGGTTTAATAATAATATATATATTTTTACCTTAAGATCATATTACATGATATGGTATATGTCAATGTAAATAACGAAAAAAAAAAGAAAATAATAAATAATAATACGAGATTCGATATTTCCATAATAAAAGAGTTTTAGATTTTGTAAATCAATAATTGATCTAAGCTTAAATATTAAAAAATTTAATGAGTTAAGTTTATTACATAACTGATCAATATGAGTAGTCCATTTAAGATATTCGTCAACATGCAAACCTAGAAACTTACAACAGTCAACTTGATGTATGGATTTGCCCATAAGGCGAATTAGCATACTACAGTCATTGTTTTTAAAAGATTTAAAGTATATAAAACTGGTTTTCTTTTCATTAATAATTAACTTGTTTTTAGTACTATATTTTACTACTTCGTCAACACTAGTACTTATTTCCTTAGACAGTGATTGTATTGATTTTGAACTAACAACAATTGATGTGTCATCGGCAAATTGACAAACAGTTCCATTTGAAATGTGTGATGGAAGATCAGCCACGAATATAATATATAATAAGGGTCCCAAAATCGAACCTTGAGGAACACCATTTATTATAGGACAGACGGATGATTTAGCAGATTCGACATATACAATTTGAGATCTATCAGATAAGTAGGAGCTAATCCATTTGTAGGCAAGACCTCGAATTCCATAGCCATGTAACTTTTTAAGCAAACTGTTGTGGCAAATGGTGTCAAAAGCTTTACTATTGTCAAAAAGAATACCTATTGTAGGTTCTTTCTGATCAAGACTATTATATACTATGTTGAGAAATTTAAAAATAGCATCCGTAGTTGATTTACCTGGTAAAAACCCAAATTGACTCTTCGGAAAAAGATTGTTTTTAAGGAAATATTTTAATAATCTATTGAACATACATTTTTCATAAATTTTAGAAAAAGCTGGTAGGATTGATATAGGTCTGTAATTAGAGACTTCACTACTATCGCCTTTTTTAAAGATAGGGATCACTCTTGCAGTCTTCAGTTCAGAAGGAAAATATCCAGATTTGAAGCTTTCATTTAGGAGATATGTAAGAAGTGGGGTTAATACATCAGCCACTACTCTTAATAGCGAACAAGGTATTTCGTCTATACCGGCTGAGTTCTTGCTAGATATCTCAATAACTATATTGTATATTTCAACTTCGGTTACAGGACAGAGCAAGAAAGATTGATTTATAGAAAATTGTTCTTCAGTATTGGTAGACTGTCTGTTATTGACATTAGTAAAAAATGTTTTTAACAAGTTAGCAACTGCCTCCTGATTACTTATGTATTTATTACCATCCATTAATTGAATTTCATTGGTTTTACTTTGTTTAGAATTTTTATTAATTATAGTCCACGCCGTTTTCATTTTATTGTTCGCTTTCCTTATTTTTTCGTTGTGAAATTTTAATTTAGTTTCCGTAATGATTTTCCTGTGCTTGTTTTTAAAATTTAAGTAATTAGTTTTATCAGCTGATGAATTTGTCAATTTATATTTGTGATGTAAATTACAAAGTTTGACAGAATTTTGTCTAATTTGATTTGTTATCCAATCCTTACTGTTTGGGGTATTTTTAAGTCTTTTTTAATGGAAATGCAGAATCAAAATTGAAGAGTGAACTATACTGATTTTCAACATTTTGAGCACTGTAAACAGTATTCCAGTCGGCATGTCGTAATAAACTATGAAACTTAATTTTATTCTTACTATTAAAGTTCCTGCAAAATTTTTCATTTACACATGGTTTTGAGTATGTTTCCAAATCAAGATGTAATTGTACTGCAAAATGATCAGAAAAACCCGGCTCAATTATATTGCCACTAGAATTGTCATGATAGTTATTAACAAAAATATTGTCAATAATTTTACTACTACTATTCGTCACGCGAGTATGTTGCTTAATCACAGGCAAGAAATTAAAGGAGGCCATTAAATCTAAAACATGTAAACAGTTTCCATGAGAATCAGCAAAATGCAAGTTGAAATCTCCAGCTATTATTATAGTACAGTTTCTGATATTTGAGATCTATAAACAGTACAAATTAAGAATTTAGAATTACTTACAAAGCATTGCAGCAAACAATATTCAAAATCTTTTTCGACACAGTGCACATCTACCGTAATTTTTTTGATGCGAAGATCAGATTTTACAAATATAGCAACTCCGCCTCCCTTGCTTTTTGACCTAGAGTATACACTGCACAATTTGTAATTGTCAAACAGGGGAAACTCATTATCACCAAGCCAATGTTCGGAAACGCAAAAATCATGGGGCGAATACTGTTTCAGAAAAACTTCAATTAAATCTAATTTATTAGTTATACTTTGAACATTAAGGTGCACTAACACAAATAAAGATTTCACGAAATCGTCGTTGCTTTCAAGAAACACTTGTTTACTTTATTGTTCACTGTTTTACTATCCTGTTTAATGCCTTGTGTTACTTGCGGAATAAGAGATTCACTGAGTCCTTTCTGAACGCTTTTGAAAACACAACTTTCATTTGATGGATGAATTGTAATTAAATTTTCCTTGTTTACATAAGTTTTAATAATCTCAGCAGGTTTAAATGCAGAACCAATCTTTTCAAATAGTTTCATTCTGCCCTTTTGATTAATGTGCAATCCATGGTTTGTAAAATCGTCAGCAGCTAAAATTCCGTTTATGTCAAAATAAATAATTCTGCTGTTTTTAACGACACTGTTATAGATTTCAAGGTTGAAGTCAAAAATGAGCCGTCCTTTCCAAAACGGTGTAGATATTAATATAAGATTGGTTGTATCGCAGCATTTCCGTAGTGCAGAGAGTTTGTCATAATTCGGTCTAGAACCTTTAAGGGCATTATTTGATCCGCCCATGACAATCACATAATCATTTTTCTTAGCAATATTTTTAGTTTTCCTATTCTGAAAGTGACTTTAAATTAAAGTTATATTATAGAAACGGAACATAGTTAAGTAAAACATAATGAATTTTAGAATGTTTTGCTTAAATGAATGGGGGGACACGTCCGAGAGTGGACGACAATTTTTCGCCTGTGTGTAATCCGTTTTGTGATTTTTAGCAAAGCTGTATTATTTTAGCGATGCATAAACAGGAACTAAGCCAATTTCAAAGTCAAATTAAGCCACTAAAGAGGGCTAAATATTCTAGCCCTAAGCTAAACCGTTCCAACAACAATAACCCGTGTGATAATTGCGCAGTGTACGGGGTGCGGGCTAAGACGGCCAGTAAGCCGCAAGTGGGTGGCTGGGACGGTCCATCCCCAGTCATTAGGGTGCAGCACATTAACTCAAGGCGTGCGTAGGCTGGATCAAGTCGCCGTTGATCCTCAGACATACTCCATTACATACTAATGCTGCTTACGCAATTACCACTGCAAGAACTTAATACGTTACGGGTTTTACTTGCGCCGAAGATACCCGAATATATTATACTTACGATAACATAAGTCTTAGGGTCAAAGATTTTGGTTTACTTATACTTTTCATGTGGGGGGTATGATTGACCCAGATGCAGTTTATACATAGAGACGATATTAAATTTATGGGTGACTATAAATTCAGGACCACACTTAGTTTGGAATTAATTTATTATAATTAAGCTCAGGTGTATGTGCGCACGTTGCCTAGAAAAGCCTGTAACTTATGACCACGTTTAATTCGTTTCTTGTGGAAATTGTCATAGAAAATTCTTAACTCTTTGAATACGAGTCAATGTAAGCGAACGAGATAATGTATTAATTGATCTGCGTTTTTTTTTTTTTTAATGTAATAGCCAAAAAGGAAGCGTACGGACGTTATCGAAAGAATTTCCTGCCGTTTTCTTTTCTATAAACTCCCAACAGTAATATCGTATTTCACTTTAATGTATCAATTTTTCTTTTCTCTTTGAGCCGTTCCGTCAGCGGGTGCTTTGTGCGAGGTACGGTAGCGTGTCCTGGGCTCCCTGTTAATTTCTTTAACGTCTTAAGACACAGCAGCGCACCCTTTATCCCCGCATTATCCACCCTTTAACGCACCGCCACAATGCAGCGGAAGCGCGAGGAGCTGCATTGTGTCCAATACGGTGTTCTTTGTTTCGGGCACGAGAAGCGGCCAAGCGTGAGCCTCTGTGACTGCGCAAGAAGCTAAGGAAATTGCCTCTAATGTAGCTGATACACAAAGGAACGATTCTAATTAAAATTAAAATGCTTAGTGTTTTATTACGCTTGTTGCCTGTGAACACACACTCAGTACCTCATCTCAGGATTTAACGACGACGCAAAATCGAATCGATTCTATTTTTTTATGTTATCAGTTTCAAAGCTTCATCACCATTCATTGTGAATATATTTTGAGTATTTTTATGAAATAAAGTTCGTTAAGTTGTTTGTTTCTTGTTTGGTTGAATTCATGGGGGTTCCGTTGTTAATTTAATGAATGACTGAAACGTGGCGAATCGACGTCGTGAGCAAGTAAAATGTATCGACGTAATGCGTATTGTACCTGCAACGGTGGATTGTGCAAAGTTACGGAGAGGTGCGAAATAATTAGCACCGTCGGAACGATTCAGATCCATCGGTGTAACGAGATTCGCATTGAAAACAAATATTTTAACAACTAGCTGTTCGTTAAAGCCCTCCACAATGGCACTCCACTGTGCCGGCAACCTAATTATGAAAATTTGACAAGAACACGTTGCGGGCTAACGATAATTGATGACGGCGGCTGTGTTCTTTTCACGCCGCTCGCGCTATATGAGGATCAATTTAATAAATCCCGGCAATAATTAAGGCATAAACTTCATCCTCAAACTATTAACAAAGCCGAAATTAGTCGGAGACGAATAAAACAGTCGTTCGCTTCGCAGCTACATTCAGGACACATTACGTTACGCGTAAAGAGGACTATTATTGTATCTGCAATATTGCGAATCTATTGTTTCGTTTCTGATTCACAACTCCTAGGTCTATCATTTTAATTATGTGTTTCATAAACAGTTGTTAAATTACTAACTACAATCGAATTAACAGACTACAGCTCCTGTTTTACAGCCTATGATGTTTCGAATTAAATATTATTTCCATAGTAACAACATCCAACAACCCCCATTCGTTCATATGCTGAAATTACTTCTCCGAATCATTTTATTCTCAATCGCATGGTATAATCTAAAATATCTTAAACAATCGCTGTTTGTAAAAACACACTTAAGTGTCCTCAACAACATTGTTTGAAATCAAAATCTGTATCATTAATGTATTTATTAATTCTGACAATGACAACAAAGATTAAATTAGAATCAGGAATAATTTCACGAGCGATTTGCCCGTAATAGGAAAATCAATTTCTGTTTAACATAAGTTCTACCGTCATGTCCTCCTCCTTGTACTGATTGTTCACATCGTTCTGCTAATGATGGCCGCACGGCTAATAAAAGCATCCCCTTTATCCTGTTCCTTCGTCCTGTCAGGGATAATCATAATAGCATTAGACGAATGAGTCCGTCGTGGTTAATCGGCACTGACTTACTAATTACCGCCTTAGACAATAGAAGAACAGAGAAGAAAAGCGTGTTATTCGCCTTTACTGTATTAACGACGGACAGTGAGTTATTATGAGTTTCAGAACGTGTTTTTAGAATAAAAAAGGAGTTTTATTAATTTTATTAGTTTTTAGACGACTGAATTTAAATATTGTTCATTTAAGTCCATACAAACGAAAACAAGATACTGTACACTATAAAAATGAGAAAGGCAACTTAATCGGTTGAGACAAAGAAATTCGAGAGAGATAGAAACGGCATTTTGAATAATGATGAAGAACTAGATATAAATAAAGGGGTGGAGGAAGAAGAAGAAGAACTGGGTGATATAATCCAAGGACATAGTTCATAGTTCGTTTTATTACTTGCAATTAAAATTACAAATTCGTCAGGTTACATCGAATCAAATAACATTTAAATAAGTAAATTACATTAATACATATTTGGTAAATAACAGTAATACATATTTAACAAACAAGACAGTACGACAAATAAAATCTTGACGTCATTTGATTTTATCTTCAAATTTGAGTTTAATTTATTGTCCAGCGTTAAGCCAAGGAATTTTAAAGTTTGTTTTTCAGTTCTAGTTTTATTTATTATTAGTTTCTGTGTTTTACTTTTATTTAAACTTAATGAATTACTTAGCATCCACGCAGAAGTGTCTTCGATAATTTTATGAGATATTTGTTTCAGTTCTGATTCACTTTGTGATTTATTTACAAACGTAGTGTCGTCTGCAAATAGACAAACACAATCTGCTTTTATGTTAAATGTCAAGTCATTTATGTAGACTATAAACAATGTGGGCCCCAAAAAGGGGTAATCAAGTAATCAAAGAAATGAAAAATAATAAAAGTCCAGGAAATAATGATATAATAGCAGAACTTGTTAAACCATTAATGAACGAATTATGTAAAGAAAATTTGGGCAGAGGAAAGATGGTTAGAAGCAACCCTCGTACCGATTCTAAAAAAAAGGTGATCCAACTGTATGCCAGAACTATAGAGGTATTGCCTTGCTAGACGTAGTTTACAAAGTATACGCAAAAAAAATAGATTGAAGGAAATCGAAGAAAATCAAGTGGCTTCCCAGCAGGTAGAATAGTAGCGGACTAGGGTATCCACTTTGAAGCAGATCCTGGTAATAGCTATGAACACAATTCGCCAGTATATGCTATTTATATGGATTTTAAGCAGACTTATGATCAATTAAATAAAAAAATGATTTACAATAGTTTATGAAGGTTAATTAAACTAACATTGAACGAGACGACAAATACAAGCCAAGTAAATGGACATCAATCTGAAAGTTTCAAAACTGAAAGTGTGGTACGACAAAGAGATCCCCTATCGACGACCTTGTCTAATTTTACATTGGAAGCCAGTATAAGGGAAAGCCAAATAGTCACAGAAGCATCGACATCAATCAATGTTTGGCTTATGCAAATGATTTGGTAGTTTTAACAAGTACAAGAAAAAAAAATCAAAGATGTACTGAACAGGTTAGAGAAAACGGCAAGAAAAAGGGGGTTGGAAATGAATGCCGAGAAAATAAAGCATATGATAATGAGAGTAGGAAATGAGTTAACACACAAAGGTCCAACCTTTCAAAGTTCTATACGAGTAGATACCAGTAATTACAGTATAAAGAATGTAGACAGTTTAACATACGTAATTTTATTTTCAATTAAATCGAAAATATAAAATCGTCGCGCGCGTCTTAATTAATTATCCAGAGCGCCATCTCTTGGCCAAAGCTGAAAGCTATTTTAAACGAAGTTTCGAGCATCAAATTTCGTTCCGTGTCTCGCCCTCTAACTTTGCAATTGCTTTAATACGATGGAAAATAAAAAAATAAACGCGACACGATAAATTATTTAGAGCGCCATCTGTTGCCCGCAAACAAAAGCTGCCTCGCGCGAATGTCAAATAACAACACGGTTCAACTCTACGGTAGAAATATTTTTTTTTCCAATTAAATCGAAAATATAAAATCGAAATATTCAGAGCGCCATCTCTTGCCCGAAAACGAAAGTTACTTTGTTCAAGTGACAAACAACAACGCAATTTCAATTCCATATGATGAAAACGATTTTTTTTTTCTAAATAAATCGAAAATATAAAATCGTCGCGCGCGTCTTAATTAATTATCCAGAGCGCCCATCTCTTGGCCAAAACTGGAAGCTATTTTAAACGAAGTTTCGAGCATCAAATTTCGTTCCGTGTCTCGCCCTCTAACTTTGCAATTGCTTTAATACGATGGAAAATAAAAAAATAAACGCGACACGATAAATTATTTAGAGCGCCATCTGTTGCCCGCAAACAAAAGCTGCCTCGCGCGAATGTCAAATAACAACACGGTTCAACTCTACGGTAGAAATATTTTTTTTTCCAATTAAATCGAAAATATAAAATCGAAATATTCAGAGCGCCATCTCTTGCCCGAAAACGAAAGTTACTTTGTTCAAGTGACAAACAACAACGCAATTTCAATTCCATATGATGAAAACGATTTTTTTTTTCTAAATAAATCGAAAATATAAAATCGTCGCGCGCGTCTTAATTAATTATCCAGAGCGCCCATCTCTTGGCCAAAACTGGAAGCTATTTTAAACGAAGTTTCGAGCATCAAATTTCGTTCCGTGTCTCGCCCTCTAACTTTGCAATTGCTTTAATACGATGGAAAATAAAAAAATAAACGCGACACGATAAATTATTTAGAGCGCCATCTGTTGCCCGCAAACAAAAGCTGCCTCGCGCGAATGTCAAATAACAACACGGTTCAACTCTACGGTAGAAATATTTTTTTTTCCAATTAAATCGAAAATATAAAATCGAAATATTCAGAGCGCCATCTCTTGCCCGAAAACGAAAGTTACGTTGTTCAAGTGACAAACAACAACGCGATTTCAATTCCATATTATGAAAACGATTTTTTTTTCTAATTAAATCGAAAATATAAAATCGTCGCGCGCGTCTTAATTAATTATCCAGAGCGCCCATCTCTTGGCCAAAACTGAAAGCTATTTTAAACGAAGTTTCGAGCATCAAATTTCGTTCCGTGTCTCGCCCTCTAACTTTGCAATTGCTTTAATACGATGGAAAATATAAAAAAATAAACGCGACACGATGAATTATTTAGAGCGCCATCTGTTGCCCGCAAACAAAAGCTGCCTTGCGCGAATGTCAAATAACAACACGTTTCAACTCCACGGTAAAAATATTTTTTTTTCCAATTAAATCGAAAATATAAAATCGAAATATTCAGAGCGCCATCTCTTGCCCGAAAACGAAAGTTACGTTGTTCAAGTGACAAACAACAACGCGATTTCAATTCCATATGACGAAAACGATTTTTTTTTCTAATTAAATCGAAAATATAAAATCGTCGCGCGCGTCTTAATGAATTATCCACAGCGCCATCTCTTGGCCAAAGCTGAAAGCAATTTTAATCCGAAGTTTCAAGCATCAAATTTCGTTCCGTTTCCCGTCCTCTAACTTTGCGATTGCTTTAATAAGTACGATGGAAAAATAAACGCCAAACGATGAATTATTTAGAGCGCCATCTCTTGTTCGAAAAGAAAAGCTGCCCTGTACGAATGTCAAAATGACCCCAAAACGCTAATACCTGTTACATAACGGCTTCACCTAGACCGGCAGTGTATTGATTTGGGCACTTTGATAATAACGAATTGTTTGGAGCGCCATCTCTTGGGCGAGAGTGAAAGATACAGTACGAATTATTCCTCGAGGCAATCGTGTGTAACGGGAACATCAGACACAACAGAAATGAAGAAAAAGAAGAATTCAACGCAAGACTAGCTAAAAGAAATCAAAGTATAGGAGCTCTAAGGAAAGTCATGATATCAAAATCAAAACGCAAAGAAGCAGTAGCTTTGTATGGATCAGAGTTATGGACAATAGACATTGAAGAAGAACAACAGCTCGAAATTTGGGAAAGGGAAACGCTGGGATGCATATATGGAGGGAAGAAAATAGATGAGCAATGGACAAGAAGAAATCAAAGTCAAAACACGATGAAGCAGAGGAATAATATGCAGCAACATCACTTTTTATTTAATTCTGGAAAGGACAATTCCGAAAAAAAAGAATATCACTGGAAAAATTAATGACGGCATATTTATTGCCAGATAATAATTGCAAAAAAAATTTAGAATATTTTCGGCGTTTTCCTGTCACTTTTACGAGTGTCTTCAAATTATAAGTGTTTAAATTTAGCCATCTATGGGGAATTCCTTAAATTTTACTCTCGAAAATTTTACACTTTTTAAATTTAAATTTCCTACATAACCTTTTTAATTGTTGCTGTTTATTATTTGTAATTTCTTTTTCAACTTGATTTTATTTAGCAGTATGTATATTTATTGTTAATTATAAATTGCAAGAAAAAAAACTGGAAATAATTTCGGCGTTCAATAGTACGTATTTATTTAAAAAAAAGTATTTTTTTAATCATTTACATACATGAAACCTTACATTTTCAAAAGTTTCATTAAAAGGATCATTATTAAATGCTTAAACGACGTTAGCGCCATCTACACGAATTAGTTTGAAACGTGAAATTTTAGGCGATAAATTCAAAATATAAAAATTTATCGTTTATTATGTAATTTCGAAAAAAAAAAGGATTTTGTTTACGTAATTCCGAAAAAATTGATTGTGTCGCCCAAGAAAAAAAGGCAAAGATAAATTCTAGAAAGAAAGAAATTTAGTGGCGCCATCTCTGGAGATTTCTTTGAGCCTTACATTTAACGCAAAATTTTTCATTCGCCATATTTTTTAAAATTTTCTAAGCCAGCTCTAATCTAATTGTTGTAATTTATTGTTACCAGAAATTCATAAATTTTGGTCATTCTTTGGTCTTTGTAATTCTTTTTTTTTCCATTGAAACTTTTAAAGTGGCGTATTTATTATTTATTGGCTAATGAATAAAACAAATTGGAATATTTTTCGCCATTTCATAACAAGTACTTATTTAATTAAGAAAAAATCTTATTATTAATAATAACTCAATTCTTCGCGTTTTAGAGAGGTATCTCAAGAATTAAAATTAAAAATTCCTAAACGCTGATAGCGCCATTTACCCACATCTACGCACGTACGCCCCATCTGCATACAAGAACTTGCTCTAGCGACATCTATACAAATTTGTTTGAAGCTTAAAATTTTAGGCGGCAAATTTAAATTGCAAAAATACAAGCAAATATAAAACTTTATCTTTACGACCTAATTTTGACATAGAGAGAAATGAAACACTATAATTATTTAAAAAAAAACAACAATAAATTTAGAAAAAATCAATTCTTATAAGAAATTCAAGGTCGAAATATTCAAAAATATTGAGTTACCTACTTAACTTTAAATCATTTTTTCTTAAATCATTTCTCAACAATTGCCTATTTTGAGTATTATACAGAATGTTTATAAAATGGCGAAACACTGCCATTCTGCACTATTCAGGGGCATCCTCTGAGCATGGGACAAATGTTTAAAAAATTCTACCTTATGTTTATGTTTCTGTCAACTGACATTAAGCTTAACTTTAAGCCAAAGCTCAAACCCTTAATAATTATTGAAATAATCGTTGTTATGGGTTTAAGCTTCAACTTACATTTAATCTGGCATTGTGGGCCTAAATAATACATATTCAGTCAAAGTAAATTCATAGACAACTAATATGCAATTACTTACCAAATTAATAGTTTGGTTGTCAGATCATTTTTATGATGATTTTATTGAACATTATTATTATTGAACATCGTTTTAAATATGTCTTTCATCACGAGATTTTTTTAATATTTTTTCTATGCTCAGAGGGTGTCCCTGAATAGTGCAGAATGGCGCTGTTTCGCTATTTTTTAAGCATACAGTATTATTCAATCAACAATAATAGTATTTCATTGTTTTTAAAGTTGGTTCTTGTCCGATGAAAATTGTATCACAATTTCATTGTTATTCATTGGACATTTTTTTATCATTATATTCTTAAAACAAAACAAAAATTATATTAAGTTATTTACCTTCAGTATCAGCTAACATTAATGTGACATTTCGGGGGCCTGGAGGTTCTAAAAACGACGCGACGTCGTAATCTACAAAACAGAAATAATTTACTCTACGTTTAAGACGTACTCATTCATAGTGAGATAATTACCTTAAAAATGCAGGGTATGTCTTTTTTATTAGCGTGAATAACATCGGAATCCTTCACACTACTGACGTTGAACTGAGGATCACGCATGTCTAATATGGAAATACATAGATTTGTGTGGATCAGAGTTATGGATAATGAACATTGAAGAAGAACAACAGCTCGAAACTTGGGAAAGGGAAATGCCGAGACGCATATATGGAGGGAAGAAAATTGATGAGCAATGGACAAGAAGAACCAACCAAGAGCTGACAGAATTATACAGCAGCCCAACAAGCGATAAGATTCCAAAGAATAAGACGGTTGGGGCATGTAGCAAGGTTAATAGAAAATAGACCAACGAAAATGGTGTTGAAGAGAGCAGTCGGAGGTAAGAAGACTTACAGACGTTACGAAATTGGGAACAATCAGCAAGAAACAAAGAAAGCTGGCGAAGAATTACCAACCGAGCCTTAGGCCTCCAGTTGTTCTAATCTATTTGGAAAAATTCTTTTGGAAGCTCCGCAAAAAAATTGTCTACACCATCTCTTAGATCCTGATCTGAAGAAAATCGCCTTCCTGGCAGGTTCTTTTTAAGTTGTCCGATGTACATAGGTAATAGTCGGAGAGTTTGAGATCTGGACTGTATGGTGGATGGTCCAGTTCAATAAAGCAAGTGGCGTCGGTAATTCCTTAAGTTTTCTTGCATTATGCACTTTGCAATTGTCGTGCAAGAGACAGATTTCTTTGGAGAGCTTATGAGGTCGTTTTCTTTCTTAATTGTCAAGTCTTGGCATATATTAAATTAGAAGGATATCCTTGGAATACTATCCAAGCCAAAGGATTCCTGCAGAACTGTGTGACCGTGCCTTTTTCGGGGGTGGATAGCCTTTGTGCATCCGCTTTGCTAAGGCCTAAGTCTAAATGTAATATTCTTAAAATCAAAGTTTCAAATTTTCCAAATTCAGCAGCAATTGAGGACACTTTCAGACGTTGGTCCTTCCATCACTTTTTTTACCATTTCTGTATTTCAAACTTCTTCAACCTCTTGGATCGTCCTGAATGGATTTCCTACCCCAACCGAATTGCTTTGACCAAAATTTGACTTGCAAATGTGATGGTCAATCGTGAAAATACACTGCCATCAGTTTACTACTACGATGTGCAATAAATGATGTAATACAATAAACGTCGGGGCAGGTCATTTACGACTTTCTCTACCTGTCAAAATTGTTGCAATAGTTATCCATTTAGTTTCCGAATTGAATTACTTATCTGTCGTTCCGTTTGTTTCGCGTGTCAAGCTTCACCCGTTGATTGTTTTACTTGTCAAATTTTTGCCTGTCAGAACTAACAGTTTCACTAACTTGTCAAAGTTATGGAACGCTCTGCCATTTTCGTTTCTTAGTTTCGCTTCCCTTTTTAAATCCCGAAAACACATTTTAGTAAAAAGAATTTCTTACCTGTCAAAATTGTTATCAGCATTACGGTCTGTCAAATTAATCATTTCACAGATTTGTCAAAGTTATCGACGTTTGTTTCGAAATTGTTTCGTCTGGCTTCGTGTATTGCCTTAAACTTGTCAAAATTGTCGGTATTTAGCATTTGCTTCATTAATAATCTTCATTTACCTTCATTTATTTATGTGTCAAACCAAGCCTGTCAAAATCTATTGCTTCACTAAATTGTCAATTTGATCGAACATTTGTGTATAAGTCGAACGGTTTATCGTCGTCTGTCTTTCTATGTCTTGAAAGCACGTTTTTGCAAATGTGATTTGTTTACCTGTCAAAGTACTTGGCATTTACAATCTGTTTTATTTTCGAGTTATTTAATTTTAAAGCGTTTAAAGTCGTTGACATTTTGTCATCTTTCTCTTGTCCATAGTTGTCGATTGATTTTGAGTATCAAGCTAATTACCTATCAAAAACATTTTATGTTTGTGTGTATTTTCCTTTATCTCTGTAAATTAAATTTTTGTTTTCGAAGTCAAAGTAAAACTTTTGCCTGTCAAAGTCGTTGACGTTTCTTTAACTCGCGAATTACCTCTTTTTCTCTGTCTTGTAATCCGTTTTGGTTTCTCGTTTTTTTTTTATATTCCGACTGCTAAATTGATCGCCATTGTTTTTTACCTGTCAAAGTTCGTCTATTTACATTGAAAATGAAATTTAATGAAACTTCTCTTATTTGCTGTTTTCGTGTGTTTTCTTGTGTCAAGATTTCTAGCGTGGAGTGTACCTGTCAAAATTAAACCTCATGATTGATCTGTCAAACACGAAGGCACTTGTAATCTGTCTGTAATCACAGAGGCAGATATTTCGATGACTTCTGTCTCACGTTTCTTTTCACTCAAATATGTAGTTGTACTTTTGTTTTTGTTTATTAATTTTTCTGCACTTGCCTGTCAAACATTTTACTTGTACAATGCCTTCACCAGTCTATTGTTTCATTATTCGTACTTTTTTCGTTATTCGACTTTTCTTTCGACTTATCACAATTAAGGATTATTTGTATCTGTCAAAGTGACAACTTTGACACATTGAGTTCGTAAAATTATTTATTTATGCAAGCTTTAAAGAAGAAACAAACGACGACGCGCTCTCTTGGTTGATTAGTTTTTTTTATTTTATTTTTGAACTAGATTATTTGCAGAATTAACTCTCTTATGTCTTACTCAGTATTAATAAGTGGAACTTATTCGATTACACCCTGTATTTATTAAAAAATAAAATCTTAGTTTTACTTTGAACATGAGCTGTTGATATGCTATAGGCGTTCTAACCCACTCTCTTATGGAGACCAAACATTAAGTATCCAAACGTGTATGCACGGTTGCATATGTGTATGCGCGGTTGCATGTCGTAAGAGGGGGCAAGGTCCGACGCGGCGCTCGTTGTATGATGATGAAGTTGCCTAACTACAATAAACTACTACCTGTTTTTACCTGATTTCACTCTGTATAGAATTTTTTTGACATTTTTCCTATACTCTCGAATATCGCTTCTTTTAATGGGTTCATTTGGTCGGGTTAATTAACAGTCACCCTATATACTGGGTGTTATTGAAAGTTGTACAGATATTTTATCTGAAGATAGTACTCTTTAAATAGATGCTAAGTACCTAAACTTCCTTTATACAAAAGTTACTGGTTTCAGAGATACACAATTTACTCCCATGGATATTTTTAGGATTATTCCCACATTACACTGCGATGTTCTAACTTTAAGTCACTTGTAAAAGTCCTATTTTTTTACCAATTGAATTGAATTTTTTTATACAGATGTGGCAGTTCATAACTGTTAATAATCAACAACGTAGCTGTTTGTTTTATGACTATTAGGTTGATGCTCGCAAGATATTCGACATTTTAAATACCGCTTGGGTAGAAAGGATTATTATCAAGAGTCTGTTTCTATTGATTAAGGGAGGAACATCGATTGTCATATACGACGACGTTAATGTTTGCCGGAGGATTCGTTCGCAAGGCGCTCGCTGATGAGAACTGAAGTATTGCGAAGTTTGATAGCAAAGTTAAGGAAATCCATGCGAGTAAACACCTTTGGTTCATATCTTTCACGCAGCGTTTAGTGCCGGCGAGGAATTAAGCGAGGCAGACTTACTTGATTAGAAATCAAGCTGAAAATCTTCGGGTGCTTAAAATAGTCTCGGATGGGGCAGGTTTTCGGATCGCTTGCCGTTGTTGTGTTATTAAGGAAAGATAATAATAAATGTAAATGGCTTATTAAGGAACGTGGTGATAACGCCTATCTACGTTATTTATGTAGCGGCGCGGCTTTATCGTTGCCTTTCGTGTGTTACTTACTTATATACAGTTACTTAAAAACTTCGACGTTTTCCTTATTATATTAGCATGCTATTAAGACATAACTTCTTTGCCCCTTTCAAAAATTTGTTTATTTCTTTCATTTTTACTTCCTATAATGTATGTTTTCTTTATAATAATCCGCTCACCCATGTGACTTTTGTGTGGAGCTTTAATTTATAATTAAGGTTTGAATAATAAATTTTTGTGGCATTCGGATTTGTGCTTAATTTCTTGGCCACCACAGTGGCGACACACAAACTATTCCACAAGAAGAATTTTAACAGCAAGACGGCCTTACATAACGTAAGACATTCCAGCGATGTCAGGCGTGGCACATCTTGCACGACGGATAGAATGACCCCTCAGCACACTCTCAAAATTCCGGGGCATATAGAATTTAATTATAATGCCCTCAAGATAAACGTATTCTCCTCCACTTTAATGCATCGGATCCTGATTTTAGCGCCGCCCCTGGCGCTCCGGATCGAAGCCCCCCGCGCAAACAAAAACAGCCAAGTCAAACTTATAAATCCGCAACGAAATCGCGTTTTTTCGGCACGCGCCCAAAATCTAATACACATTTGAGTAGGGTAATGCAGTATCGCAGTTGTGTATTTTGCGTTTACGTGAGGAACGTCTCGCGTCCTTTGCTTTATCGCGCGCCCCAACGAGGGTGGAAAACGCCGGAGCGTCTCCTGCTGAATCGAGGTATGTGTAAACAGTGAGATATATACGGTAGTGTTTGCAGAGAGAGCAAGGCTATGACAAATTGCGAGTCAAGGTGGCCGGTGATAAACGGCTAGTGCTTAGCGCCGGCCAGCGGGCAGCTAATGATACCCCTGTCCGCCCCTTAATGCCCTTATTGCGCCTTTGATCTAGTGCCGACACCTCGGCCCTATGCTTGACACTTGACGATTGTCTCGGCCGGATCGCTTGGGCAGGACCTCCCGGAGTCTCGGATTACTAGATTAAAATTGATTACGCCCGGAGTTTAGGCATTTAGCTTCACATAAAAATGCTGTTTGTTGTTCAGTGAAGGAATCAAAATAATTTATTTTGTCCTTTTTCTACACTTCATCGCAAACGAGGGTTAAATAAAAGGCGAATGAATTAGGAAATGTAGAAAATCTAATTTTGCCTTTACAACCTTTTCTTTTTCTATCAGTTTTCTGCATAACACTATTCTTATTCTGCCTAGTCTCACCACATGCCTCAGCCATCCCATTCCTTGCGCTTTCGCATGTGACATTTGGACTCTTGTATAATAATAATAATAATTTTTATTCACCTTTGATCATACAGTCATGAAGTAGGTTCGTCAACAATGTATATGTTTACTTATATACGAGATGCAGAAATAAACTCTGAAAACGTATAAAAACACTTTTCGATAAGCAATTTTTTCAGCGTAATTTTAAACCGCCTTACATTAAGACTTTTAATTTCAGTCGAAAGTTTATTGTAAATCATAATACAGGAAGATGAAGGACTTTTTTCATATAACGCAGTATTGTGCCGCGTTACTCGCATGTCGTTTGCATGACGTGTTTCATATACGTGGTTTACGTTATTCCTATCAAATTTCCCTGTATTCTGATGTACATACAACGCACATTTATAGATATAAATACCGGTAAGCGTCAACAATCTTTGGGATTTAAATACTTCCCTTAGGCTATCTCTGCTGGAGAGCTGAAAAATAAGCCTAAGAATGCGTTTCTGTAGTATGAACACTCTCCTAGAGTGTACTGATCTACCCCAACAAATGATATGGTAGCTCAAATGGGGAAAAGCCAGCGCGTAGTATACCACCAGCAGAGAAGCTCTATCTAGAGTACATTTTAATCTTAAAATTGCATAATATGCAGCATTTAGTTTTTTACATACATGCTCTACCTGAGAATTCCAATGTATTCCACTATCTAAGTTTACACCTAAGAATAAAGTCGAAACACAGTTTTGCTTTTCATTTCTTGAAAAGTTAATCATTACTGTCTTATTGCTATTCAGGATCACATTATTTCTTTTGCACCATACATACATTTCATTATTGACACAATTTATTTTTGATTGAAGCTGTTCAGGACTCGAGGCGGACACCACAATAGCTGTATCATCTGCGAAAATAGAAACTAATCCCGTAGATATATGTAGCGGTAAATCATTAACGAATAATAAAAAAACTAGTGGACCCAACCTCGATCCCTGAGCAACTCCCAAATTTAAGTCATATTCTTGAGAGCGAACACCTTCTACTACTACAGATATTTTTCTTTGAGATAAAAAAGATATAATCTATTTTAAAACACAATTTCGTATGCCTAAACTGTAGAGTTTACATTCAATAAATTTAGAGTCTACTGTGTCGAAAGCACGTGACAGGTCAAAAAAGAGTCCTGTCACATAACGTCCACAGTCAAGTTCTTTATTTATAAATTCTACTAAGTTATATACATCTGTTTCCGTCGAACGTCCTTCTCGAAAACCATGATGCGTGTTCGACAGGAGTTGAAATTTATTGAGGTAGATGGTTAATCTGTTACATATAATTTTCGAGAAAGTGCTCAAAAGAGACACAGGTCTGTAATTTTCTTTTTCATTACAGCTTCCTTTTTTCAAAATTGGTACAATCATAGCAAGTTTTAAACGAGCGGGAAAAATACATTTTTCAATTGACAAATTGATTAAAAAGTGCAAAGGTTCAATTAGCGTATCACTTAACACTTTAAGAGTTTTAGACGACACACCATCAACACTAACACTTGTTTTATTGTTTAGTGCATTAATTGTTCTTCTTAATTCATCTTGGGTAATTTCTTCGAAAAATAGCGAGTTTTTTTACGTTCGGCGAAAAAGTGCATTCCCGAGAAATCGATCCCTTGAAGTGTTCATGTAATTTCTGTTCGGTAACCGTGGAAAAGTATTGACCAAAGGTTTCTGCCAGTTCCTTTGGATCTTCTACAACTCTACCATTTTCCTCTAATTTGATTTTTTTCTTTTTATTTTTACCGTTACTCGTTTCTGTATTCACTATTTCCCAAATTTTTAAATTTTTGTTTACTGCGTTATCAATTTCATATCGGTAATAATCTTGCTTTGCAGTGGTAATGTTATTCTTATGTATTTTCTTCTTTTGTTTATATAGCTCATTTAAGTTGTTGTTTTGTGTAGCCTGAACCAGAAAGAAAAGATTTCGCAATTCTTCTCCTTCATTTATCAAGTCCTTTGTGATCCATCTCTTACTTTTAGTCTTTATGTCGATTTTTATCTCTTTTTTAGGGCAATGTAAATCAAATAGCCATAAAAATGTATCAATGAACAAGTTAAATGAGTAGTCAACATGTTCACTTTTAATAAATGACCAGTCTTGCGAATTCAATGCCTCACGTAATCTACTCAGATTCTCATTATTAGTATTTCTAATTGTTTTGCATATTTTTTTTGTCACGCTTGGATTATCGTTATCATAATGAAGAACTTGCCCCAAGTGGTCGGAAATATTGGGAGAAATATTGAAACAGTCGAATGTATTAATTGGTAAATTAGTTACTATATAATCAATTGCTGTTCTTGATATGCCTCCATTTTTATTTTCATGTAATCGAGTCGGCCCTTCTAACTTATTATATAAATTAAAAGAATCAAAAATATCGGTCAGTATTCTATAATCTGCGCCTAATTTTATAGCGTCGATATTGAGATCTCCGCAAAATATGATGTAGTCACTTTTTTCTGCTAGTACATTTAATATGAGAGATATGTTACACATAAACAATTCTATATTGCCGGTTGGGGGCCGATAAACTGTGAGGACTGCTACTTTTAATTTATGTATAGAAGTAATAATTGCACATACCTCTATTTCTAACTCTTGACAATATGCTTCGAGTTCAATTACCTTGTAATCAAAGTGATTATCAGTGTATATAGCTGTCCCACCGTGTATGTGTTTTTTTCTGCAATAATTAGTCGCTAATGTGAATCCTGGTAGACTGATTTTTTCCGCTTGATCCGCAACAAGCCACGTTTCACTGAAACACATTATATTAGGTTTGTAAGTGTCTGCTAATAGCTCTAGTTCGGGAATTTTATTGTTTATACACTGTACATTAAGATGTATTATTTTAAATAGGCTTTTTATGGTTTGCGGGTTTGGGTCTCGGATAAAAAATTCTTATTGGCTGATTTTAGTCCACGAGCATCAAAATACCGCACAATCGCATTTCTTGGCCATACTTCTGGACAGAATAGTTTTTGTAAGTCTGTGGTACGTAATCCTATTTTAAAAGCCGCTACACTTTCAGATACTATATCTAATTTTTCGCATTTGAAATTTTGAGCACCATTTTCTTCTAATAGTTTCTTGATATCTTCCTCCTTTGTTCCCGCGTTTAATCTGGACACAAACAGCCACCGTCTTCCCTCTATGGCCGTAATTTTACTGTCTTCACTAGTTCCAATGATGGATTTCTGCTTTTTAGATTTGGTACTTAATGTTATTTCATTTGAAGTCGTTTTGAAGTTCTTTGTTTCTACTTGTTGTTTCGCATTTGTTGCCTGTGATGTCGCCTGTGATGTATAGCCCTTCCACTTCATGGTTTGCTTTTCTCCTTCGTCCTCCTTCAGTTCTCTTTCCTCCAAATATAGTTGGCAATAAGTTCTTTCCCATCATTTCAATTTTTCTGCCTCCATTTGATTTAATATCAACGTCTCACACCTTCCGGTAATTTCTTTCCTCTTCTGCGATTACTTCACTTTTATTTTTATGTTTCTAAAGGCCAGTTACGCAGAAATCGTTCAACTCTAAACTTCATGAGGGTCATGAGGTATAAGTTGTTGTAGGTCTTTCACATTGTGTCTTCCCCTAGACGTTAGCTTTCGCTATTCTAGCCTGAATTTCCTGTTCTTCGTGCTTCGTTGTTTCATTGGTCTCGCGATTTTCTTTATTCCTTTCTTTGGTTCTGCCAGGTCGTCTGGATTGGTGCTCGTTGTTAAAAAAATTTCAATCAGTTTTTACTTTACTACTTTTTGTTATTGCTTCCAGCACCAAATTGAAGAGCCTTTTCTCACCACAAATTCTTGTGATTCATCTCTATTCCACGTTTCTTCTTTTTTTGTTTGCCCTAGGGTCACTTGTAACTGGTTCATTCCCTCAGCCATTTTTCCCTGTTTATTTTATCATTTCAAAAATTCAAAAATTACACCAGTATTTAAAAATAGTGATCGATCAAATATTAAAAATTACCGACCCATTGCTATCATCTCTAATTTCAGTAAAATTTTTGAATATGTTGTATATCACTCTATATGTAATCAAACTCACAGCCGTCTTTCATTTGATCAACATGGATTTGTAAGTAAACGATCAACGCTTTCAAATCTTATAGTCATCACTGATTACATATCTCACAGCATGGATAATAATATACAAGTTGATGTTATTTATACTGATATGGCAAAGGCTTTTGATAAGCTTGATCATTCGCTTATGATATCTAAATTACATTATTTTGGTTTTGATCTTTCAACTATTTGCCTTCTTAAATCCTATCTACTTGATCGGAAACAATTTGTTGAAATTAACGGTTTTGAGTCATTTGTTTATACAGCAACTTCGGGAGTTCCTCAAGAATCCGTCCTTGGTCCTCAACTATTTAACATCTTTATTAATGACCTTACAATGAACATTTCAGGACATAAACTTCTTTTTGCTGACGATCTTAAATTATATAGCAATGTTTCTTCCATCCACGACAGTCTATCCTTACAGAAAGACTTTTGTGCTGTGGCATCTTGGTGTCATGAGAATAAGTTGTCTTTAAATCTTGCAAAATGCAAAGTCATGTCTTTCACCAAGAAAAAAAATCCTTTTCACTTTAATTATTCGCTTGACCAGGAAGTAGTAGCTAGGGTTAATTCTCATTCTGACCTTGGTGTTATTTTCGATTCGCACTTAACTTTTAACGAACATATTAGCACCGTTATTTCTTCTTGTCACAAAAAACTAGGATTCATATATCGGAATACAAAATTTTTCTCAAACCCTCTCTCATTGTTAAGGCTTTATGAATCAATTGTTCGAGCAAAACTTGAGTATGCATCACCTGTTTGGAGTCCTTACTATAATATTCATATCAATGGGCTCGAAAACATCCAAAGAAAGTTTCTTAAATACCTGTGTTGGAAGTTGGATGGTTCGTTTCCTCCCCAAGGTATTAACCATAATGTTCTCTTGGAAAGATTTCATCTTCATACACTTGAATCCCGACGTAATATTGCCAACCTTAAATTTATTTATAAATTGCTAAACAATAACATTAATTGTCCTAAGCTTCTGAGTTGTTTGACATTTAAAGTACCGTCATATAATTCTAGGTCATGTGAGATTTTTTACTTGCCTAATCCGAATACGAATTTATTAATTAAATCACCATTTTGTTCTCTAATCAACAAAATTAGCTTAATAGTTGATTTTTCTTATGATTCTTTAGAAGCTATTATTAAAGCCATGGTTAATGCGTAGTTATTTATTTAAGGTGTTCCTTATGATAATTTTTAATATGTTCTTTATTATGATTCATTGTTGTTATTATTCACTGTTGTTAAATATTCCTGTACACATTTTTTATATTATGTTATATCTAGTTTAATATGTGTTATTTTCTAACGTACTATTTATTAAGTCGATTCTTATATTGTGTCCTTCTGGGTTTCCTATTGGACAATAAAGATTAGCAAGTAGCAAGTGAGGGCAAATATTTGGTCTATTCTTTCTGAACTCCGCTTGGTACACCTCAAAATCTTTTCGGCGCAGATATTTAGGCTTCTTTTTATTATCTTCCCTACTATTTAGTATATTTCATCTAATTGATTAGACTTGGACATTTTAGGGTTTTTGACCACTCATCTGGCATTTTGTCCGTATTATTTTGACAGCTTCACTGATTATCTTTTGATAGACATTTTGCCGTTCATCATGACATTTATTGCTGTTCTTCTGTTGGCTCTTCTGCTATAATTCCATCTTCACCTGGCAGATATTCGTCTTCCTTTAGCAACTTATCAACCTGGTCCTTCCATTTATCCAAAAAAAATTTTTTTTGGTCTGCTTTCTATATTCGTCCTTCTGTTTTGATGTAATTATTTCTACTGTGATATCCTTCCTCTATTTTTTTTTAACTTCTCGATGAAATGATTTTTTTTCTTTATTCTTCGAAACTTTGTCTCAATTTCATTTAGCTTAGTTTCTTTGTACACTGACCGGCAAAAAAAACCGGCCACCATAAAATATTTTAAACAATCGAATCTAAAGAGATATTTCAAGTAGACATGGAATGTTAATTTGAGTAAATTTCATAATCCGTACTTTAAGATGTTTGATTTATTCCCACCTTTATTTTTAAAGGATAAAATCCGCTTTTAACGAGATTAAGAAATTTTTGTTGTTTGCGCATCAGCAGTTCATGTATTGTCTTTTTTGATTTATTTGTCTAAAATCAAGGAGGCATCTTTGCATTGTTTTTAAAATGGAATGTGACAGTTAAAAAGCTACGCAATTAAAAAAAATGCCGTTAACTGTTGAGATGGTTGCTCGTATTGTTGGTTTAATTGAAGATGGTCGTAGCCAACGTTACGTGTTTCGCGCATTGGGAATACCGCGTACCACCGTTCAGGATGCCTGGAACCGGTATTTGGAGACTGGCAGCTGCACTAGGAGAGCAGGATCCGGAAGAAGAAGAGCAACAACTGCAGTTGATGACCGTTTTGTTGTGCTCAACGCACTAAGGGATCGGAGATCAACGGCTATTCAACTTCAACATCGTCTCCAAACAGCTCGTGGAGTTGAAGTAAGTAAGAGAACAATAAGGAGAAGGCTTGTTGAAGGAGGCCTAAAGTCACGGAGTCCGGCAACAGGCCCAGAATTGTTACCAAGACATCGTCGAGCGCGATTGAAATTTGCACGACTTCATTCAAACTGGACTCCTCACCAATGGAGTAAAGTTCTCTTCACTGATGAATCGCGCTTTTGTCTACGTTAGCCTGACGGTCGTGAAAGGTTATGGTGAAGACCAAATGAACGGTACACAGACTGCACCATTTCCGAAAGGCGATCTTTTAATGGTAGCTCTGTTATGCTATGGGCAGGTATTTCGCCTGAGGCACATACCGAACTTCTTTTTGTGGAAATGAGGCTTTAAATGCCCATCGATACGTGGAAGACATTCTCCATGAAGCTGTCGGGCCCTACTCTCACTTTATTGGAGATGGATTCAATACAATGCACGACAATGCCAGACCACACGTGGCACGAGTAGTGACTGACTTCTTAGACGAGGTCGAAATTCAGAGACTTAACTGGCCAGCATGCAGCCCTGATCTCAATCCCATTGATCACTTATGGGGCCAACTTCAAAAAGGCATTCGTCGTCGCCCGGATTTGCCAGAAACACTGCAAGATTTAAGAGCAGTGCTTTACGAAGAATTTGAGGCAATACCTCAAAATTCGTTGACACATTTGATTGATTCGATGCCTCGACGTTTAAACGATTCATTCGAGCACGAAGACGTCATACGCGTTATTAACTGTCACCAGTAACTTAACTGAAGACATTTCTTTTCAGTTTTCGAACTACCGTTTTTGTAATTTTTTCGCATTAAACTTAATTTTGTTTAATCTTGTCTTTTTCTTGAGTAATTTTTATGTTTTTTTGTCAATAATAAATGGTCCTTCGATATAAAGCACATCTCAAATTAAATAAACCAGTATGTCAATGGTTTGGTTACATATTTTAAGGTGGCCGGTTTTTTTTGCCGGTCAGTGTATTTCTTTGTATTCTTAGTATTCTTTTTTTCTCATTGTTTAACATATTCCTCTCGTTGTTGGCCGCTTCCTCTTCAAAACATTCGTATCTTCTTTGGTAATACATTTCGTACGCCATTCTTACTCTTTAATTTGAGGGAAGCGCTTGTACAGAATGTGAAGGAAATTTCTTATTCTCTTCTTCTTCGGCGAGACAACACACTGTCGAAACGATGAAAATTTTAGATCAGCTGTTGAAAGCAGTCAACCCGCAAATTTTTCGATCTTGTCATGCGTCTTTGGTTAAGTTTTTCTTCTTCCACCATGATTTCTTTTTCCTTTAATATGTTTTTCTTTTTCGTTTACATTTGACAGAAAAAAGTAGTTGTATGATGTGGAGAGTGGAGACACAACTGTATATAGAACGAAAGTACAAACTCTGCGTGAAACTATTGTTAGCCTATGTATATTATATTAATTTTAACTTTCTAACGAGTTTTTTGTTTTGTTCATTTTATTACATTGTATGCATGCAGAATACTGTAAAATTAAATCATAATATTAAAAAAAACTGAATTCATTTTCCTTTATGGATGCAAGCAGGGAACTCATTCCCCATTCGAATAATAAATTCTAACGCGCATAACAGTGCTTTGGGGTAGAGTTATTTTTTGTTTCTAAATCGTATTTATCGCGAGGCCAGGAGAGATTAAGATTCTCCTCCTTTTAATCTCGCAGTTTTTCGCGCTGCGTCGCCCCCGATACCTGCGCCGCCGGCGAGAGGCCACTTTAAATGACAAACGCAAGTGGCTTTTTTAAAATTCCTCCCTTTTGTATACACACACATTCAGCAAGCAGGTTATTAGCGAAACGAAGATGAGAGAATAAAAAAGACCGGATTGGGGTGTAAAACAAAAGGAGATCAAGGCGAGAGCACCATCCAGCCTGCGTTGATTGCTGCATTATGGGGACATGGGAGCGGGCGGGGGGGCGAAATGAGCGTGCTGCTCTAACACCTACTAAAGAACCTGTTTTAAAAAAAAGAGCCGGGGGGGAAGAGCCGGGCGATTTCAAGAACAACTAAACTAAGAGGGTGTTTGTTTTTAACGAGATTCACTCCGATCATCGTCCGCTCTTCTTCTTTTATAAACTCGTCTGTTTTTACAAAACGGATTTAGGTACTCCATTTCGTTGAGCTCTATTTAATGACAACGTGAGCGCATGCCGGTTTTTCTCTGACAGCTTCTAAACACTAAATTTTATAAGTAAGCCTTATATCTGCTCCGCAGATCTTTAAAGCGCTATGTAACTAAGTACTAAACCGCTTCTTTTTTTTTGTTATTTAGCTTCAACCTTCTTATAAATGTTTATCTTCAACTTTTTTACTTTTATTATATTCACGAAGTTAAAATATGTACACCCTTGACGCATACATACGTCGTACATTAATTTGATATTTTCTTCGGATTTTCCAAAAAAATTATTTATATTTGCCTTCTATCTTCTTCTAAATTGTGTACGTTTTTAAAAAATTTCAAAAAGCACACTTCTCTAACTCTACTTGCAAGTAACAGAGCAAGCTCACAATTATTATATCGAAGTTAAAATTGCATCGACGTGTATCAGACTTTGTAATAATTTCTTTTGGACTACTACAGTCTAAAGTACTTGTTGTTTTGTATCAAATAAGACGCCCTTTTTCAACGAAGGTTTATATTCTTTAGGAAAAGGCAGAATTAGAGAAAAGTAGTTTTTGTAACGTCTATCATAATAATTACAGTACAGTAATATACATAATATTTTTTTTTAAACACTAACTTGATATACTAAAATTAATATAACATGCTATAACTCAACACTCCCACTCATGTTTAATTAATTTTAGTTTGAGACAAAGTAACGTTCACATTTTTCGCTGTCCGTTACATTATCTTTTTACGTATTTTCTCGTTATTTTGCTGCTGAAATTTAAGTAAAAACTGTTTCGTTCGTTTAATTAATTTCGTATTTATGACTTTCACGCCTCTATCTCTCAGGATTTGTGTTTTAATTTCAGATAGTAATTCGGACTTCTATTTCCATTTGTTTGTTTCGGAAATTAATCTGTAGATGTCGTACATGGTCTTTTGGTCGATTTTATTGATCGATATTTCTTGATGACGTATTGCGGAAATTGCGTGTTAAAATCTTTGACGAGTTTCCATCCTCTTCGATTATGGTACGATTACTGCGTGCGAGTACGCCATTGCAGACGCGTGGTTTCACGTCTTCAAATTTTTGTGGTTTTGTGAAGATGAACGGCTTTGAGATATTCCAGTTTGGCAAATATTCACGTCTCTATTCTCGTAAGCCCTACTGTGTCATTTTTGCTGTCTGTTTTTTGCCACAATCGCTACCGTTTTCGACAAGCACGTATCCGAGCACGTGTTGCGTTAAAGTTCTCGATCAGGAAAAAACTAACAGAAGATTGTAAGTACCCTAGTTGTTTAGGAGAATATTTTCTAAGATTCTTTTTCTCTTTATGTAGAGTTTTTTTTTTGGACTCCCGAAATTGTGTTGAACATTAGAAGATTAGTTTTTTTTTGACTCCCGAAGTTGTGTTGAGTTACGGAAGTTTTTCTACTACCGCACGAGTTTTATGGGAAAATTCCTTGCTATATACTGCGTTGTCGTTTTGAAGATATTACCGTTGTCGTTTTGAAGATACTACCGGAGTCGTTTGAAGATATAATTCAACGGTGTCGTTTGGATGGAATTCAGGTCAAGTTTTAGTCAGGATTGCGTAAGAAACAATCATTTTTATTAGTATCGTATCGTATCGTATCGACAAAAGTGTCAGTATCGCTTCGTATGGACAACCTTACCGTATCGTATCGTATTAATTATCGTACCGTATCGTATTGAAGAAATTACCGTATCGTGCCGTATCGTATTGTAAATATTACCGTATCGTATGGAAACAATCCATTAAATCTATTTTGATTGTCAGTGGACAATAATTATAGTATATTGGGTCACCTTCGTATTTATCTAGTGCTATTTTACATTTATTTGTATGGGTCATTTATCTATAGTTTGCATCATATATTTTTTTTACTACTTTAAGTTTTGTCACATTTAAAGCATTGTACACATGTTAGTTATATATTTTATTGGTCAAATTACCATTTATGTTAAATCGTTACATAATTTATCAATTATATTATTTTTCATTTTCAAACGTTCTTTTTCATTTTCTGATACGATTAAAGAGCAATTTCTTTAAAATAAATTTGCGTAATCTAAAAATCTGTTTCGAGTTCATTAGTTTGGTTCCGGACTGTTTTAGTAATTACAGTTTAAAGAGATTACTTGGCGCTCAACAGCTTTCGTTTTGTTATCTAACGTTTACTATTTTTTTTATATGCATTACGCAAGTTATTTTTTAAGAATATAGTTCGAAGAATTATCCTGCCGAATCCACCTCAGCCTCCGACTAAACTGAGCTATGGCAACCAAACAGGTGAGAATCTACTTACAAAAAAAGTATGTCACAACAATATGCAAAAAACTTCTATTGTGAATAAATTTATCTCTGGCAATAGCTTTAGTAAATAAATCGGCTAATTGATTTTCAGAGCATACATAAGAAACTGATATCGTCCCATCTTCAACTCTTTCGCGTACAAAATGATATTTTACATCAATGTGTTTAGTACGATTGTGATGTTCGGTACTTTTTAACAAACTAATAGTGCTTTGATTGTGTACGTGTAATTTCGTAGGTTCTGTTAAACTAATACCAAGTTCACAAAGAAAGTTTCGAAGCCAAATAATTTCAGTTGCAGCATCTGAAGTGCTATGTATTCCGCTTCTGTAGTAGATCTGCTAACACATTTCTGTAGACGTGATGACCAAGTAACGGGTCCGTTGGCCAATACACACACATATCCTGTAGTCGATCGTCGCGTGTCACAGTCACCAGCAAAATCTGCGTCGGAGTACGCTGCCAGTTCAATTCTATCTTCTTTGTAGATAATACCCAAGTCCTTCGTACCCTGAAGATATTTGAAAATTCTTTTAACAGCAGCCCACTGTTCAGCGCCAGGATTATTTAAAAAACGACTCACCTGACTCACGGCGAACATGATGTCGGGCCGTAATACAGTAGCTGTAAACATAAGGCTTCCAATGGCTTGTCGATATGGTATCTTACTCATCTATATCTTGTCTTCATCATTGATTGGACATTGTTCTTTATTCAAAGGATTTCCTAAAGTGCACGGAATTGAAGTTGGCTTACAATCATTAATATTAAATTTGTGCAATATTCGATCAATGTAACTGCGTTGACTAATGAAGATTTCTTTCTTCTTCAGATTGCGCTTTATTTCTAGTCCACAAAAATAAGTTCCATCTCCAATGGTAATTTCAAAATAAGAACCAAGTTCAAATCCAGAAGATCGGCAGATTTGGATAAAACGAGTCCATCATCCACGTAGAGTGCTAGGTATACATCTTCGTTTTAAATTTTTGTGTAAAATACACATTTATCAGCGTTGTATTGTTGAAATCCAAAGCTTGACAAAAACTGAGTAAACTTTTTATTTCAACAACGTGGAGACTGTTTTAAACCATAAATACTTTTATTCAGCTTACATACAAGCTTTGGGTGTTTTGATTCAAAGCCTTTCGGTTGTTCCATAAATATTTCTTCTTCAAGATCTCTATTAAGAAATGGAGTTTTCACATCAAATTGTTTAATTTCCATACCGTTTGTAGCTGATAATGCCAGAAGCACTCAAACAGAGTCATAACGTACCACAGGTGAAAAAGTCTCCTGATAATCAATCCCTGCTTTCTGCGAATAACCTTTTGCACATAATCTTGCCTTGAAACGATCTATCGTACCATCCGGTTTTTGTTTTTTGCGATATACCCACTTACAACCAATTGTTTTACGATCATTTGGTAGTGGAACAAGATCCCACGTCTTGTTTTTCGTTAATGAAAGCATTTCCTCTTCCATTGCATTAAACCATTGTTGCGATTCATTAGATACTACAGCTTCTTCAAAACATTGCGGTTCATCTAAGATTACTGAACAAGCAACAAAACGATCTGGTGGCTTTAGCATTTCACGATTTCGAAGTTGTCGCGTGTTTTCTTCTTGTTCATCAGTAGGTGATTGTTCAGAATTTTCTTCAGTTTCCTCAGATTCATTATCCTCTTCATCGTTCTCAATGACACTGCAAGTTGATGACGAAGGCCATTTAAAATTGGAATACTGACCTTTTCCTTTAAAGTTTTCAGTCGTTTCATCTTCTTTAAAGCATACATCACGAGAAACTGTTATTTTCTTATCTAACGGATTGAATAATCTATAATTTGTACTATGACCGTCGTATTCAACCATTATCATATTTTTGGTCTTGCTATCGAGCTTAGATCTAAATTGTTTAGGAACATGAACAAAAGCAAGAGCTCCAAATTTTCTCATGTGTTGTAATGATGGTAACTTACCAAACCATTTTTCATAAGGAGTTTTATTATCATTGGATTTGCAGGGGCGTCGATTTAAACTATACACGGCAGTATTAATTGCTTCTGCCCATAACTCTTCAGGAAGGTTCGACTCAAGTAGCATTGTGCGAGCACTTTCAACAATAGAACGATTGTCACGCTTAATCCTACCATTCTGTTCAGGTGTGTAGGGACTTGTTGTTTCATGAATTACTCCACTTTTCCTGAAGTAATTTTTAAAATACTGATTAACGTATTCAGTACCATTATCACTTCGAATAACCTTGATTTTGTTTCCTGTTTGCCTTTCCAAGAGTTTTTCAAACTCAATAAACTTAGAAAAAACATCGCTTTTATTCTTGACAAAATAGACAAATTTATATGAAGTGCAGTCATCTTTAAAAATAAGATAATAATTGGCACCTCGACATCTTACCACTTAAATCTGTGTGAATAATTTCCCCTGGTTTGGCTGCTCTGCAGTCAAGATTTGACTTAAATGATTTTCGGTGACTTTTACCTTTTTGACAGGAATCACAAAACAAATCATCAACATTATTTAACTTTAAATTGGGTATAAGTCCTTTATCAGCCATATCTTTTAAGGTTTTAAAATTAACGTGCCCTAATCTTTTATGCCAAATTGTAGCAAGGTTTGATGATGAGGCTGCATTAGCTTGCTCTATTTCAGGCACCTCAAACAACATTTGATAACATTGGTTGCTCATTTTTGTTCCTACAGCAACTAAATGTGAATTTCTAATTTCGAGTTTTTCATTAACAAAATTAGCTCTATAATTTTTATTTGTCACAGCTCCCACTGAAAATAAATTCTTTTGTAATTTTGGAACGTACAAAGTATCTTCAAGAGTGCGTGGTTCCCACATATTATTTACTAATGCCAAAACTTTGACAGATCCTATCCCTTCAGCTTGTAGAAAAGAATTATCGTCAATCTGAATTAAAACTTCATTATCAAATGATTTATAAGATATAAACCATTCTCTGTGAAAAGTCATATGTTTCGATGAGGCACTATCTGCAAGCCATATCTTTTCGCATTCAGGAACATAAATATTTTTAACTTCAGCAGTAAAAGCTTGATGCTTTGAAGTATTGACGTCTAAATGACGTTTTAATTTTAGTTTCCTGCATTCTGACTTTATATGTCCTTTTTGATGACAATAGAAGCATTCTATTTGCCTTTTATTTACTGTTTTTGAACTTTGACTATTTTTGCTACTACTTGCAGATGGTTGATTTGTTGATTTAAATTTTCCTACCTTAATAGCTGCAAAAGCTGTCGACATTTCATCAAGTTCATTCAAGCACTGCTCCTCCTTTAACAATCTAGCAGTAAGATTATCAACTGTTTGCTTACTTTCTTCACAAGAATCCCAAGCAGTTATGAATGGACCATACTTTACCGGAAGACCACCTAACATTTTTGCAATCTTGTCAACTTCACTTACTGGTTCACCAATATCCGCCAAACTTTGAGCCATTGATTCAATCTTGCTAATGTGCTGTGCAATTGTGTCAGTATCCGACATCTTGTAATTAAAGAATTGCTGCTTCAGAGAAAGCTTATTAATTGCTGATCGTTGTTCATGAATAGCTTTAAGTCGAATACACATTTGTGAAGCGGTGTCACATGTCATAACAACCTGAAGCTGATTGCTACTCCATTGCAGTAGAAATTATTAACATACCTTTTGCATTTTGATTATCCCATAATTTTTTAGCTTCATTCTTCTCAATAGGTCGTGGTTTTGTACCAAGAACAACATCGCTAATACCTTGAGCACGAAAAATTATCTCTAGCTGATATTTCCACAGTTGGAAATTTTTGCCATCAAATTTCTGAATGTTAAAACCTTTTAATTTATCCATCTTTACCTCAGTCTCAATCAGATTAAATAACAAGGAAAGGACCAACCTCGATGTGAAAAATTAGGCACCACAAGCGTTACTTCAAACTTGAACTTTCTGTCTTCAAATTACATTCGAATAAGGGCAATTTCGTGAACTGGGCCTCATAACCTGTTGTTTTGTATCAAATAAGACGCCCTTTTTCAACGAAGGTATATATTCTTTAGGAAAAGGCAGAATTACAGAAAAGTAGTTTTTGTAACATCTATCATAATAATTACATGTTGCTACAGTAATATACATAATATTTTTTTAAACACTAACTTGATATACTAAAATTAATATAACATGCTATAACTCAACAGTACTCAAACAAGGAGAGAAAGCGGTACTTTACCTGCCTAGCCAGTAAATAACTAATAATGTCAGCATTTCAATAAAATGCGTGCAGTGTTATCTTCGCAATTAGAAAAGCTATGGCCGAATTCTAAGAAGAGATAACTAATGGATAGATTTCTTATTGAGTCCTATCCACATATAATTTCAGATTATTTCAACGATGTTTATTATTAATTATTGTAAAAGTAGTAGTCCGGAGAAGTGCGAAAATAATACCCAACAGGCAACATCTAATATAATCCGGAAGGGAGTTCTTCGTCCGTGGAGTGGCAAGATTGGCGAGCGGATGACCTAACGCCATAATTTCATTAGCGTAGCAGATAAATGAGCGGGCCGTAAGTGGCGCAGGATGGCGGAGGAGGCAACAGCCTGCAGACTTGACCAACAACACTTTACACAATCGCACGAATATAATAAAAGAAAACAAGAAATTCCGCCGTAAGTTCGTCTCCAGATGAGTTGCAGAAGTTGGATGAGCCCGCCAGGTCGTTTATTAAATAACTGGCCCGCGAGTGCTATTTGTTCACGAAAATGTTATGAAATTGTTTGTTATAAGTTTTTCTCCCCCTCTTTCTTTGTCTGACGCTCGTTGAGGAGGAAATTTATTTCATTGCAGACCGACGAAATAATTTGGTTTATCAATAAATAAATAATCCATAACATAACCTTTCTGCACTTCTAATTTTGTACATCCACCAGAGGGTTATGTTATGACTCCTAAATTTGAAACCCCCTGGTCTATTGAATAACATGATTGGACAGAGTCGTCGTGTTTTGTAATTAAATGCGAGAAAGAGTTGTTAATGAAATTTAGGAGATGCAGGAAGGTTGCTTTCCTATTCGAGTCGAATTGAGTTGTCAAATGTAATCCTAAACGTGCAACGAACCGAGTCGAAATTTTTTTTTTTTTTATAATATAATTTAATAATTTCCCCTCGGCTCCGCGAACGGCAGCCGCGGATCCACACCGGAGGGTTAACCGTGCTCCGTCCTTCTCGGCATCGCGGCGGCGACATCAAAAAGAGAGACGGAACGGAAAGATTTATGCTGGCGAAGTACATTATCTTGTAGTCTCAGTCGGCTAATTACAGCCTATGATACCACATTAGCCCCCGGGCGGCACAAGGATGATAACCGGCCCGGATCGGAGATGTATCGCCGCCGGCGAGGCTGAGTGGTTTGCATCCGATCTGAAGACGAAGAACCGCATTTGCGGTAGCTTCACTCTTCCGACGCTCGCGTTACATATAGTTGCGGTTTCGATTGCACAAATTTTATGTGTTCTTGTTTTTGAAACTGATGCTCTTGCGCAACTTTCTAATATATGCAAAGATATTCGGTTACACTAGTATGCCTCATGTAAATACACGGGGGATAGATTTTTAGTTCCTTCCTTTCAGCTATCAAACATAGTGGTTATAAAACAGTATGAGGATCAGATCTTTTTAAATCAGTATAACTATTTCTTTTCAATTTGCATGTAGCAAGGTATTTATGACAAATATTATCTACTAGACAAACAGTTAAACGAGTATTAGCTATCGATCATCAACTGTTTTATTTAAATTTTACCTGCTAGCTTGATACCAAAGGCATGTGAGTATCATCCAATAAAGAAGTAGAAGACTCGCAGCTATCCACAGAAATTAGAAACGACAGCTTACAATAAGTACCTCAATAGCTAAGAGGTAGGATGTGAGGTTCACAGGGACAAAGGTTTTAGGTTCGATCCGGTTGAATAGGAAATTCCCAATTTATAGAATATTCTTTGATTTTAGTTTTGTCTTGATTTTTTGGCCACCCCATAGTTTATATCCCAATCTTGCCCTAAGTCCACCGCACTATTCTGCCATATTAGAAGTTCGATAATATTGGAAGTTATTAATATTATTAATTCATGTTTACTTGAAAGTAAATTTCCTAAGTCATGGAAAAGAGCAATTGTTATACCGGTTCCTAAAAGAAATACTCCAAAGGAAATTGCCGACTTGCGACCGATAAGTTTGTTATCTATTTTGTCAAAAATATTAGAAAAAATTATGGCTGCTCAAATCAAGCATCATTTAAAATGTTTTAGTATCCTACCAGAATGTCAATCTGGATTTAGGCAAGGGTACAGTTGCACAACTGCTCTTTTAAACATAACAGATGACTTACTACTTTCTTGTGACCAAAGTAAGCTAACTGCGCTTGTTTTACTGGACTACAGTAAGGCATTCGACACTATAAATCACGCAATTCTCCGTTATAGTGGTTTTGCAGAGGATGCTATCCTATTACTAAAGAGATATCTTTCTGAAAGGTCACAGTATGTAAGGTGTAATGATTCTAATTCTACAGATTTAAGCATAACTCGTGGTGTGCCTCAAGGCTCTATACTCGGGCCGTTGTTGTTTTCTCTTTATACATCAACTTTTCATAGCTATATTAAATACTGTAAAATGCATATGTATGCAGATGATATACAGTTATATCATACATTTAACTTCTCTGAAACGCCTAAAGCAGTTGATGATATTAAAATTGATTTGCAACAGATAAATGAACTTTCTATTAAACATTCTCTAATTATAAATCCTTCCAAATCTGTAATACTATTATTTGGTAATAAATTAGCTTGTGACGTTATAAAAAATGTAATGTAAATGATATCAAAATACCAATCAAGAGTGAAGCTAGAAATTTAGGATTAGTTTATGATAATAGTTTCAGATTTAATACGCAGATTAACAACTGCATAAAAAATGCCTTTTTAAAGTTAAAATTAATATATCCTCATAGGCACATTCTCTCTGTACGAGTAAAAACATTGCTTTGTGACTCATCGCAATTTTCATACTGTGCTCCGGTATATAATAATAATAATAATAATAAACGTCTTTATTTACTTGGCGGGGTTCAGCTAAGCTGCTCTACCACCCAACCAAGTTAATTAGCTACAAATTGCTAAACATAGATAAATATTTACATGAATACATATACCTATAAGCAAATAAATAAGTTCGGTACAACCAAAACTGAACAATTAGTCATCGTTGCAGGGAAAAGAGGTATTCACGATATTTTCTCTTGAACGAAGCAAGTGGCAGTGACCTAGTCTCACGAGGCACTGAATTATAAATTTTAACGGCAGCATAAGAAAAGGACCTTTCAAAAAGTGAGGTTTTGTGAAGTGGAATACGTAAACCACTCATACGACGGAGATGTCTATCATGAAACATGGATCTTGGAGTTAAAAGTAAATTAAGATACGGGGGAGACAAAGTGATGCAGACCTTATGAACTAGGTTAGCGCTATGAAGAAGTCTTCTATTAGCCATATTAAGCCAGTTAGCATCATGAAGTTTATGTGACACATGGTCACTTCTCCTCAGACCATAGATAAGGCGAAGGCAAGAATTTTGCATTCTCTGTATCCTCTGACTAGTTGTAAGATCTATACAAGGGCCATAGACAGAATCACAGTAATTGAATAGGGATAAAATAAGTGAATCACATAGTTGAATTCTCAAGGATGTAGGAAGAAATTGCCTATTCATGTATAGGTGTTTTAGTGAAGAGTAGGATTTTTGTATTAATTTACTAATATGGCAAGAAAATCTGAGATTTTCATCAAGAGTAACACCTAAACATTTAACCGTTTTAGAAAACGGAATTAGACTATTATTGATATTTATGTTCATATTGTCTATGGCCCTCTGACGATCTTTAACATTGCCAAATATAATAGCTGAAGACTTTATAGGGTTTATATGAAGTGAATGATTATTAGAAATATTTCTTAAACGATGAATATCTTCATTAACTAAAATAGAAGCAGTATTTAAATCTGCCAACTTGAAGCTAAAATATAATTGGGTGTCATCTGCATAGCTATGAAAAGAACAAGATTTTATTTGTGAATAAAAGTCACAGGTATAAAGAGAATACAAAAGTGGTCCAAATATCGACCCTTGAGGAGCTTCTGATGTTACAGGTCGGAAGGAAGATTTTGAATTATTAATGAAAACAGCCTGTGTCCTATTGTTTAAGTACGAATTTATGAAACGCACAGCAAGATCACTAAAACCGAGAAAATGAAGTTTTGCATACATCAGTCTATGATTGATGGTATCAAAAGCCTTAGAATAGTCGATCAACACAAGGACAGTCAAATCACCTTTATCTGAAGCCTTCAAGATATCATCACTAACTTTAAGTAAGGCTGTACTCGTCTATAGCCCGTCCTAAAACCCGACTGTACAGGAGATAAGATATTATATGTGTCTAAATAAGACTTAATCTGGCTAACAGCAAGCTTTTCAAGAATTTTTGATAAGACTGGTAATAAAGAAATTGGTCTTAAATCATTAAAAGAAGTAACATGTTTAACTTTAGCAGTGGGTATAACTAAGGATTGCTTCCAAGCTTCAGGGAATTCACCATGAGTAAAACAATAATTTATAATATGGGCAATATATTTGGTCAAAAAAGGAAGGCATAATTTTATCATTCCTATAGAAATACTGTCATATCCACAAGCTTTCGATTTAATGGTATAAATAATTTTTTCAACAGAATTTTCAGATACCACATTAAATTTAAATAGGGTATGATCATTATCAAGACGATTATTTAGGTAGTAAGATAAAGTATTTACATCAACGGGATTACTCATTTGATTAACTGTATCAAGAAAGAAATTGTTTATGTTATCAGGATCACTGAAAGCGTCAGGCAGATATTCTTGATACTACGTTTTAGTGACTCCCATTGTTCTCAAAGTATGCCAAGTTCGTTATGGTCCGTGCTTAACTCAGGAAGCGTCTAGGCGTATCCAGAGAGTGCAGAATTCGTATATGAGGTTGATATTTGGTATTCGCAAATATGACCACATCTCTCATAAACTTGCTTGTATCAATTGGTTAAATATGGAGCAGAGGCGATATGTGCAAACAATGACATTATTTCATAAAATAATAATTGAAAAGCATCCACCGTACTTATATATTAAAATAAAATTTAGAACAGATGTACATACATTAAATATTAGACATAAAAACACCATTACGCCACCCATGCATAAAACTTCTCAATATGAAAGGTCATTTAGTTATTGTGTAGCTAAATATTATAATCAATTATCGCAAGACTTGAAAAATCTCGAATCCTCGATTAGATTTAGAAGCGCCTTAAAAAGACAATTTTTTCTTTTATTATCTTAATTTATATACCTTTGTCTAATGCACAATTTTCATTTGATAAATTCTCTTACTTATACTTTATATTCCATCACAGTTAGTAATAGGAATTTCTTTATTTTATATAATTCTCCATCAGTTAAGGTTAAGTGGAAGATCAAGAGTGGCCGCCACAATTGAACTTAACCTTATGATTCGTTTTTTGGGTATACTAATTGTTTTTTATTTAAATTTAATAAATTTAAATTTAATTATTATTTATGTTATTTTATTTTTGTTATCAGCCAATTTAATGAATAAAACTATTATTATTATTATTATCCATGCTCAAGCAGCGAACAAGGAAAGCTCAATGCAAACCCTCCTTCAAATTCCAACGGTCAGTCATGTCCAGCACGTGGATACCAATTATCAAGGATCGCCTACGGAAAAAGGTCCAATAGAAATGCGAGGGAGTCATCTACTTAACTATCCAAAAAAAAACGCGTATCAGATTAATAACCTTTCATTATTCTACGAAGCTTATACACTTATTCCACCTTCCCAGAATTATCCTATATTCTCAGACAGAAATAAATTCCTGCTTTTTTTCAATGATCCTATATTCTCAGACAGAAATAAATTCCTTCGGCAACTCTGCAAAATATTGTTCAATAGGTTCTTCAAGTGCTTGATCTGTTGCAAAGCGTTTTCTCCTCAGTTGTTTTTTATTAGAAAGAAGTCTGATGGAGCCGGGTCAGGACCATAAGATGGATACTTTAATTCTAGGAACCCACAGTCTTTGATCTGGTGGACCTTATTTGCCTTATGAATTCGAACATTGTCGTACAGCAGCAAGTTTTTTTTTTTAGAAAAAAGAATGTGGGCGTTTTTCCTCCGGATCAAATTTTAAATTTTGAATTGTGGTCTCTCCATTTATGTTAGAATCTCTTGGCTTATACTCAATAAGTAAGACTCCTTCAGCTTCCCCTTAAACGGCGAGAAGGTTGGAAGTAACAAAGCCATGGAATACTTTACACACACTCAAATACACTCCCGCTCCTGAGGTGCTGACAAGACTTTGGTTTAGAATCCCGTTGGGCAACCACCACAGATAAAAAAAAAAATTAAAGCCAGCTAAATCAATGTAGTAGTCGCGGACACGAGCTGCTGAAGCGATGTACGGTGGCTTCTTGCCGGATATGCAGAAATCAGGCTTCGAAAGGCCTAGCAGAAAGCCTTTTGTTGCTTAGAACGCACTTATCAAAACTCGGAATAATAAACTTCATTTTAAACAAAACAGTTTGGTGAATTTTTTAAAACGGCTGAAGAGCCCAAAAACACGAGGCCTATGCTAAGCGAGGTTCAACAATACTGAGCGAATTGGCGCGGTCGTACACGAGTGGGGGTTGACGGAATGAACACTGCAAGAGGGTTGTTAAGAGACGACGCAGGAGAATGACTGTGGTGGAAGTTATTGCATTTGTCTAATTGTCCAATATTTTGTAACGTTGTGAAACGAACGAAAACGTGCAACGGTTCCTGCTTCCGCACAAATACAGGGTGACCCGAACGCTAGAAATTATAATAACGAAATTTCGCAACCGTAACAAAATGCTAAATCAATTAAAACTAGAAGAAAAAAACAAGTTAAATATATCATTGCCTATTGCCAAATGGCAAATGAACAATAAAGTTTTTCATCATTATTTAGTCGATTTACCAAGAAAATGCGACAGAGCCAGCGACACCTACCGTACGTTGACGGAAATAATTAGACTACGAAAACCGACAGTGACAGTTTTATTAAAAAATAAAATAAAAATTAGATGCAAACAGATAATTTAAGCAGTGAAGTTTTTCATTAATATTTCGGCGAACTATTAAAAAAAATCGGCAGTACGGCGACATCTACCGTTCGTTGAGGGAATTAATTCGACTATGAAGATCGACAATGGCAGACTTCTTGAAAAAAAAGTGAATGTAAACAGTTAATTGGAACAGTAAAGCTTCTCATCATTATTTAGTCGATATACCAAGAAAATGCGACACAGAGACAGCGACATCTACCGTACGCTGACGGAAATAATTAGGCTACGAAAAATGACAGTGAAAGTTTTATTGGAAAAAATAATTAAATGTAAACAGTTGGTTTAAACGTTGAAGTTTTTCATCAACATCTCGGCGAACTATTAAAAAAAATCGGCAGTACGGCGACATCTACCGTTCGTTGAGGGAATTAATTCGACTATGAAGATCGGCAATGGCAGACTTCTTGAAAAAAAATGTGAATGTAAACAGTTGATTGGAACAGCAAAGCTTCTCATCATCATTTAGTCGATATACCAAGAAAATGCGACACAGCGACAGCGACATCTACCGTACGCTGACGGAAATAATTAGGCTACGAAAAAGACAGGGAAAGTTTTATTGGAAAAAAAAAATTAAATGTAAACAGTTGGTTTAAACGTTGAAGTTTTTCATCAACATCTCGGCGAACTATTAAAAAAAAATCGGCAGTACGGCGACATCTACCGTTCGTTGAGGGAATTAATTCGACTATGAAGATCGGCAATGGCAGACTTCTTGAAAAAAAATGTGAATGTAAACAGTTGATTGGAACAGCAAAGCTTCTCATCATTATTTAGTCGATATACCAAGAAAATGCGACACAGAGACAGCGACATCTACCGTACGCTGACGGAAATAATTAGGCTACGAAAAATGACAGCGAAAGTTTTATTGGAAAAATAAATTAAATGTAAACAGTTGGTTTAAACGTTGAAGTTTTTCATCAACATCTCGGCGAACTATTAAAAAAAATCGGCAGTACGGCGACATCTACCATTCGTTGAGGGAATTAATTCGACTATGAAGATCGACAATGGCAGACTTCTTGAAAAAAAAAGTGAACGTAAACAGTTGATTGGAACAGTAAAGCTTCTCATCATTATTTAGTCGATATACCAAGAAAATGCGACACAGAGACGGCGACATCTACCGTACGCTGACGGAAATAATTAGGCTACGAAAAATGACGGCGAAAGTTTTATTGGAAAAAAAAATTAAATGTAAACAGTTGGTTTAAACGTTGAAGTTTTTCATCAATATCTCGGCGACTCACCAAGAAAATGCGATAGAACCGCGACATCTACTGTACGTTGACGGAATTAATTCGACTGCGAATAATAACAATTTGAAAAAATTTTCACAATACCATTCAAGCTACCTTACTTTCAAAGGCTTTCGAGTGTTTCCATCAAGTCTAATCAAGATAACGTAGCTCCATCTATTGAACGTTTTCGTTAGTAATTTGACAACGACGAAACACGAACCGTTTAAGTGGTTGAAATCTTAATTGCTGCCGATTCATCAAGAAGACGTGATGGAAATATCTCAGTCAGCGCCATCTATAGAGATTAATCACAATCGATTTCGTTATCAAAAGCGCTAATCGTGAAGAAATTGCGATTTTCACCGTTTGTGTAAAATCTAATAGCATCACTGCATTCTGGGAGATTTCCATGTTGGAAATATTATCTTGGACACACTGTATATCCTGTTTTCTTTTTTCTTTTTTGATGAAGTGTAGCATGTAATATTTTATTCTAAATTCTTATAACTAAAGCGAATAAAAATTACTGTTACAAACAGTACTGTTGTGTTAGAAACACAAAAATCATTTTAATTATTTTAAATGAAAGCATGTATGCTTTTGTACATTATTAAAACTTTTCTCATCTAATTCTAAACTCGTCTTTCTCAGCAGGCCTCGGTAATATACGTTTGTGTGTAAATAAGTCGGGCGGACGACGCGAAAAATTGTCCCCAAAAAGATTATTTAAATGCAAGAAAGAAAAAAAAAACTGCAAAGCTCCTTAATTGGGAAAATCTCTTTTCATTTTTAAATCGCCTTTGCTCCGACATATTTACATAGCGTCGCCGGCGTCGCCGTCTCCGGATGCAGCGGAACGCTTCTTTGAGACGCCATATTTAATTATAGAGTACGTGTGATGTTTTAATCATTATAAGTAGCTGCTACCTAGGAGTTTCCGACTTTATTTGTTTTCTTGCACGGAGTCTGAGTGAGTGCCGCGAGATTATCTTGATTAATGGCAAATATTTTGACAAATATCGCGCAAGAATTAAGAACCCGGATGAGCAATAACGCGCGCGCCATAGCTTTCCTGTTTTCACTCGATTTTCATCGGCTTAGACCCTTTCTGTTTTTCAAGCTTTTCATCTCTTAAATTATCAAGTTCGTTTATTTTTTTCTATTTAATTTGATACGCGAATTTTTAACTATACATACGGGGTGTTGCATGATTTAAATCAGTTTTTGTTTTTCATAAAAATTAACGTGAAAATGCAATAGTTTTATGAATAACAATTAAAAAGTTTTCTGTATGTATGTGTGTGTGTGTATGAATATGGAATGTTGGTCGTTGCTTATCGTGTGCTTGGTTTAATAAAACGATCCTAATTGTTCAGTTCGCCTGTTTCGTCGGTAAAGCTGTTCAACGAAACGTAAGTAAATAGAGCAGTCAGAGCACGCACACAAGAGTCATATGTAACCGCTTCAATAGTCATTAACCGCGCTGAGGGATCCAATATGAAGGAGCAGAATCACCACAGCATGTCAAACAACCCGATGCATGTAGTAGTAATATCGTTCGCTGCACGTCGACGCTTTTCATATCGTTTTGGCCCAAATTACGGTAATGCTCGTTAAACAGAGGCGAGCGTGGCCTGATTAGAAATTCTGACGTGACACATCGATCGTAAACACATTGGCGAAAACCAATCTTATTAGATTCTAGTTACATCCTTTTTTCATCCCTAATTACCAAAAATAGATATTCTTCCATTTTTTCCTAATTCAAAATAACATAATAATTCGATTTTTTCTACTACCGTTATGAAAAGTATACTTTTTCACACTCCTTCCAGCTTTGAACTAGTCTAAATAAAGTAACTTTATTTTACTCACACCACCCACGGTTCGTCTGAATACAACTTTACTGTGAAAAAAATGTCCACGTTTTTATCAACTTATCAATCTTCTTTACTAAAAAATGTTAACCTTTAAATCTTTTTACGACGAGTTTTTTTTTTTAATTAAGATTTATTTCAAAAATACCTAGCTCTTCTATGTATTTCACAAATTGTATATAAAGAAATTAAAAGTCAAACAACGATCATTTTGTATTTGTATGCTAACTGTACAACATTTCAGCTTACAAATGAATACTATTGTAGAATCTTACGGGGTTCAAAAATTTTGATGGAAAATGAGGATGAGTTTTTGGGACTTCATATCTCTCTCACACTTTCTTAAAATCTCCGTCACATATCAATCAAAATGAGACTAAAAGATTGTTCTATATTTTTATGTCGGTATAATGACTACTGTAAATAAAACTACTATCAGCATTACAGCATTGTGGTTTGTTATAACATTTCCAATCATGATCTAATTTCTTATAATTACCGAAATAAAATGATTATTTAAAGAAAATAAATATGTAAGTTTAAACTTAAATACGTTTAAAACTACGTAAACTTATTAATATTTAGGCACAGCAACAGTCTCTCTAGTACGTGGATCAATTTTAATTGCTGGCCCCATATAGACTCACATACACGATTATAGTTGCTCCGTTATGGAAACGGTAAACGTCTGAGATTACTGCGTGTTTTTAATTACTAATGTCAGAATTAAAAATAAAAAATCACAGCTTTGCAGAGACAAAATTCCATGTTATACATAATTTTCTCAAGAACTAGCAACGCAATATTGTAATATCAATACAAACAGATGTTCTTGTTAATTTTCATTAACTATTGTTTGCAAGTCAGATACTTGAAGTTAATCATCTGATATGAACCCTTTGATTTAATCGAAATAATTTATTTATAACAATGACAGCTGTAGTTTCCATAGTTACTTACGTTATTTATTTTACTGTCACATTTTGCCTTTTGAATGATGAAACATAACTGTTCCTTTCAATTGTGCAAAATACTAGACGGTTTTTCAAAAAGTTTTCTTTCAGGGTTTGTTTTTGGGTTATTGGAAATTCAAAAATATGTAAGTGTATAATTTAATTATTATCCTTTCAAAAAGTAATTTTTTTAGTACATAATAATAATAATAATAATAATACTTTATTTCCTTCAGACATGGATTACATGTATAGGAATTGTCAGGAGCAAAGACTTATATCTAAAAACAATGTACGAACATTTTGGTATAAGGACGAGGCACAATTAAAAAACAATGTTAACAAACATGTTATGTTACATACATAAACCTACCACAATGTAGAGTTAAAAGTATAATTGCAGGCATTCACTAACTCTTCCTTCAATGTTTTTTTAAAGATTGTTATAGAAGTCGCTTCTTTTATCTTTTTTGGAATTGAGTTAAAGACTTTGGGCCCCAACGTATTGGGTGAGTTTAAAGAAATATTGTATTTATTGTAAGCAATATATAGGTGATCTTTTTGCCTAGTATCTTTATCATGAACATCCTGTACATGTGAAAACTTACGTTTATTTAAAAAAGTGTATACGCAAAGTTCAAACTTATAGATGTCGGGAACCGTTAAAATTTTATAATGTCTGAAAACCTTCCTACATGACTCTCTACTCGACATGCCGAACATGCTTCTTACAGCCCTTTTCTGGGAAATAAAAACATCTTTCGCTGCACTAGAAGAACCCCACATACAGATACCGTAGCGAAGCCTGGAGTCTACTTGAGCATAGTACAGTTTTAACAGTTGCTGTGTATTGAGGACTTTTTTTAAGCTGAGTAATTGATATGAGATAGAATTAATTTTTTTTTGAAAGTTCCCAGCAGTGCCTATTCCAGTTTAAATTTTCATCAATTGTAACCCCTAGAAACTTAACATATGTATCCGAGCAAACTAACGTATAATCATTATTTATCACAAGTATTGGTTTCTCACACACCTTCTGTCTGTTATGAAATCTTATAGCACTGGTCTTTTCAAAGTTTAAATGTAGGCTATTAGGCATAAACCAGTTGTACATTTCACTTAAAGCTTCTCGACAATTTTGTGTTAAAGATTTTCCATTTTTTTTACCGGGTATTTGTAAATAATTCAGATCGTTTAGATAAATAACAAATAATATTGGTCTCAGAATGGAACCTTGTGGTACGCCAATATTGCTGCTATTGCGCAGCTTTTCTAAGTGAGATTTGACATTATTAATAGCGATGTATTGCTTCCTGTCAGAAATAAAACTAGTGATCCATTTCAGAGGTATACCGCGAATTCCATATTTGTTTAGTTTATTTAGTAACGATTCATGATTGACACAGTCAAACGCTTTGCTTAAATCACAAAAAATTCCTACTGGGCACTCCCCTTCCTCAATAAATTGTAGTATTTGTAAATAAAATGTAGTGATTGCCGTCGTAGTTGACTTTCCTGATATGAACCCATGCTGATTTTGACACAAAATGTTTTGGCTTGAGACAAAAGAAAGTAATCTATCTAAGAAAGCGTATTCAAAAATTTTTGAGAATATAGAGGTAACCGTTATGGGTCTATAGTTTTCTACTTTTTCAGGATCTTTGGATTTATATATAGGAGTAATTTTTCCAATTTTAAGGCAGTTAGGGAATTTACCTTCTTTAAAGGATAAATTTACTAAGTGTGTCAAAGGTTTTAAAAGATTGTTCAAACAAGTTTTGATTAAGAACGCCGGAATTTCATCATAACCAGAGGAACTTTTATTTTTTAGTTTATTAATTAATAAAGAAGAGAGTTCTTTTTCAGTAAACGGATTCAAAAACATAGAAGCATTATTTACAGGGATAGTTTCGTTCACATTTGTTTTTATAGTTTGTTTATTTTCCTGTAAGTGATTAGAAATTTTTAAGGGTGCATCTCTAAAATAAGTGCTAAAAATATTGCTGACCATCTGCTGATCATTTACAGTACAATTATCAATCCTTAAACATATTTCTCCACGGTGTTTTGTTTTATTACTTAGCTCTTTTACTATTTGCCAAGCTGTTTTTGTTATATTTAGTGAGTTTTGTATTCTTGTTTGGTAAAATTGTTTTTTGATGTTGGACACCAAGTCATTATGAATTTTCTTTTGAGATTTATAGAAGCCCTATCTCTGATGAGGCCCAATCAGGCTGAAATAATTCACGTGATTTATAAGATATTCTATTTCTCTAATACTGCCAATTAAACAAATCAATTTAATTACAATTTATTTATAAATATGTAAAAAGTGGTTGAATAATTTGCAAGCTATGTTAAACTTTGCCGACATCCACTCATAAGCTGTAATCAATATTCAATATATTCTACAACAAAATATGTATGTACCTACGTCATTTAATAAAATAGATGTGAAGGGTACGCACATTATAAACAGACTTTTTTATTATTACCGTTAAGAGATTACTCATCTTAAGTAGTCAACAATGATCAGCGTAATTATGGAATGCTAATAGAATGCAAGTTCAAGAGATCAAATCGTGTTAAGCTAGTAGGTACATAATTACTTCTTTTTAATATTACGCAAATTAATGTTTTCATATTCCTGAAAATATCGTCTTCAAATGACTTAAAAGTATTTTTGTTTAAGCATATTTGTACTGGACCTCTCGATCAGGGTGTGCGATTTTGAACACTGGTTTTATTATTCAAACTTTCAAAAAACGGATATAATTAATGTGTGGGTACATCATATCTATTATCCGATCCTTCGATCATGATCAAATACGCGGATACGACGCACCCTTACAACGGGATCGTAGAAGCCAGTTGCATTATTACCAAGCGGCGGGACAATCGTGGGGTCCAAATTCTAAATGCCTACTCAGGTGCTCGTACGTAAAGTTTAGGTGTATTATAGATATTTATTTTACTTCAGTTAGCGAGTCCGAAATTTTCTGTCCGCAGTTGTATAGTTGCGGAATTTAAAAAAGCATACATACACTTAAAACGTGTCGCTGTGAACTTGGTTTTGTTTGAAATGTGTTTGAAATTATTTTCGCTTTATAAGTCAAAATCATTGTCAAAGTGACAGACCGACATTGACATGCCGCATTTAAGTTTACCCGAAAAACGCAAATAATGTAACTGAGATAAGAGAACCCGCAAAGATGTACAGCTGATTAAATTAAGTAAACATAAAAACTATAATGTAAACAAAAAGATGCCTCCGTCGTATGACTCACCCGAAGTGCAGGAAATGGAACACCTGCAAGAAACGCGCATCGTGTGCAAAAACTATGATTCATCTACGGGAACAAATCCAGCGAGGAATTACAACTTTCAAGGCAACAATTGACGTCACAAAACCCCTATAAAAAGCAGCTAGAGTGAACGCTAGATTAGTATTAGAAAATATCTCTTCAGAGTGTCATGTAAGACTAGTTGTCCTTTTAGTGCCCCGAAATGTAAGTGAAATGATTGTTAGATAATCTGTTGATAATAAATGTTTTGTTATATTAAGCTATGTCCCTAGTTTCATGTTACTTCAAAGATTACCGTAACATTTTCTTTATACATTATTGAAGAAGGGTGGTAAGTAAGAAGTTTATCCGAAAGATTTGGGGTTAATAAAACACCATACAGTTTTTTTCTTGCCTCCTAAAAATGAAAGTGACCTGATTTAATTTTATCAATGTTTATGTTAATCAGACAGAGATCGATTTACTATTCTAATATTGCAAAATAAAGCCTAAAGACTTGTATGCTTTTTTAAATTGCGCAACTGTACATTATTTACACTTGTATTAAAAAAAAAATTCTAAATAAAACTGTGACTTGAGATTTAGATTTATTTGACATTTCGTCGAAATTTCAAAGGAATTTCATTCTTTTTTTTTGTGAAATTTCATGTCATGTCCCGCTGAAAAGTTTCATATTAAAAATAATGAAATTTCCGCACTTCTTTAAAAAAAAAAAAAATTCTTGTCTGAAATTTCCGCATCCCTACACGGAACTCTCAGCGGCAATATGAGTGGAGGGACGATAGGCGTACGATAGCCGTTGTTTCCACTGCAGGTCAATAAGGGCGAGGATAGCATGCAGAGGTCACGATTTGAATGGTCATCACTGTACAACGGGAAGCCCTTCATGGAGATTCTTTTAATGGTAATTCCTGTCGCTAATTGCTTTTACGTTCCATTTCTTCAATTAACTGTTTAAAATATGTCAAGTGTTTATCAAGTTTAGAATTGGTTGTTAAGTTATATTTTGGTAATAACTTGGCATTTGATTTTGAAAGAGCAATTGATCAATTCCGGCAGAATTTCATTGAATTAGATAATAATATGTTAACACCATGCCATATTTCACCATGTTCAAGAATTCTGCATTTCGAAAGTCGGTTTTGAATTGAATTCCAGGAGGAACGACCGAAACAAAACATAACAGAATATGAGGGTGGAAATGAGGTGCGTTTTGACGTTTCTCTTAAATCGTTCAGACACGAAATGTACACGAACACATGTTTTGATAAGTTTAAACATATTTTTTGCTTCGTGCGAATTTTAAGTTCACAATTCTTTTTTTTTTTTCAGTTAATGAGTTTGCAGGTTGATGTGAGGTTCCAAATTTTTCTTGATTAAATTTCAGGGATAAAAAACTAATAATTCCTCATTGTCTTTCATTTTTTTGGTCCGTAATAATTGTAAAGAACATTATTGATAAGCTAATGTTGTGGAAATTTTTAATTAAGTAAAAAGAAATAATAAACAGGAAAAAATAAATCAAAGTATTAAACAATATTATTGAAATCTCAAAAATTCTCAAAGTTTTATTTTTTACTACCTATATGGAATGGACTCACCTTAATGGGTTTTATCAAATTACAAAAGTCAAGATATTATAAAATAATTTAAATAAAAAGGTAAAAGTCACGAGAAATAAATCTTTTTTAAGAAATGACAAAACCATAATTTTTATTAAATTGATAGTCAAAAACATTTTAAAAAGTTCACGGTTAACAAAGAAATTCCAAAACGTTTAAGAGGAACTGAAAGTTTTTGATACTGCAGAATATAATATAGATTAAAAACAAATTTAACAATTTTAAAAACTTTGAACTGAAAAGAAATCATTTATTAATTAAATATACAGGGTATTCCGGGAGTAAAGGTCAATACTTCGTGGAGGTCTAGAGTGGGTTATTATAAGGCAAAAAGTTTATATAAACAGGTAGTCCTTTATTAATGGTTTCTGAGATAGAGCTATTTGAAATTAAAAATATGAAGTTGCTGATATAACTTTTATTTTAAAGTATTAACATTAAATTTGTCAAAAACAGCGCTACATTACAGTGAAGAATAAAATCAACATGAAGCGCCAAATTTAAATTATTCCGGAACGGCCTGATGGCAAGAAGACTGGCCTTGTAATCGCAAGATCGCAAAGTAGTGGGTTCGAATCGCCTCTCGGGTTGGTCATTACTCACTTCCACAATTAGATTTAACACCGCTTAACATCACTTAATAAAAAAATAATTATTATAATTGTTCAATACTTAATCAATATTTATCTCAGAATCCATTAATAAAAGACTACCTATGAACTTTTTGACCTTTCCTCCCGGGACACCCTGTATATTAAATTTTGGAGTCGCTACAGCTTAATGGCTAAGATCCCTAGCACAGCCTGGCATGTAACCAGAAGACTCGAGTTCGATTCTCGATTGCGGGGGATTTTTTTTGCCAAAATATGTGTTAGTGTTTCTTTGAAATTTATTTCACTTTACATAATTATAAATCATTTATTATTAATTTTATTTGTAATACATTTCTTAAATAATTAAGTAAACAATATTTCTGGTATTATTTGACAAAAATAAAAACCATAACTTAACCAGAAAGTTGAGCAACTATGAAATTTGTTCATTTTCAAAAGAGTTTAGAGATTTTTTTAAGAGTTAATAAATCGTTTCAAATTACAAATTTCTATCACTTTGACTTTATCTCTATATTTTTTCTTTCACTGTTCTTATTCTTTCTTTATTCTTGTATTATTTGTTAGAGTGGAAACTTTAAACCATATCAACTATACAGTTCTTTCATAACAGGTAAAGAAATCTCATGTACGAGTACATAATCTCATTTTAAATAAGTTAAAATGAAAGAATAAAATATTTGAAATTTTCGGAGTTACCTGAACTTAAATTTAGATAACCAGAAATAGTTATTTATGCAACTAGTGTGTAAAGTAGGTCTTTTTAATCGTGTCCGAAAATTTTTATCCCAATCAATAATCTTCGAACAAATTTTCCCTATTTTTTCCGGTTTTCAAGATATTCGAAGAAAAGTAAAATCACGATTTTCGTTTTTATTTTTTTCGAATTCTGCATTTCGAGAACAAGAGTTAGAACAATTCAGTGAACAAGCTTAGAAGCAGCACATGCAGATTTTAAGAAAGTATGGCAGAAGTCATCCTGATTTTTCGTCAAAATTTTTGAACTCCGTTGGATACAATAGCATTCATTTGTAAGCTTGTAATTTCTTTTCTTTTGTATATACAATTTGTGAAATACCAAAAAGAGCTAGGTATTTCGAAATAACTCTTAATTAAAAGAAAATCCGTCGTACGATGATTTAATAGTTAATATTTTTTAATAAAGAAAACTGTTAAAAGCTGATAAAAACAAAAATTAAAGATGGACATTTTTTTAAGTAAAGTTGTATTCAGACGAACCGTGCACCACGTTGAATTAACAGTTGAAAAAAGTGTGTTTTCGATACCTGACATGTTTCGTACTTGTTAATGACAATTTCTTGATAGAATTTTGAAAGAAAGTTCGTTTAATCTATCACTTTTATTTGTGCATGTGACTTTTCCGGGCAAGTTATTTTCAAAGAGATTCGATAGCGCGGAGGAAATGTATCAGAAACAGCGTGGTGCAAACGAATCGATTTGAAAAATATTTATTTATATATTTAGCGACACAGAAAGCGGGAGACATCATCGGTCATCCTCCCTCGTCCGACCACTTCCGGTATTAAGGACGCCTCGGCTTCCGCCAATCCAATAATGCCGGCCGAGGGCGAGAAAGTGTCTGCATATTTGTTTTGATTTTTGTCCGGAATCCCCGATTCTATGATAAATGGGGACGGAGACGAATGGTTTATTGAAATACCCCGCGGGTAAGTTGCGGTCAAAATTTACGAGTCCTAATATTGAAAAAGTATCGGGAACTTTTTTTATATATTTTATTTGAAGGGATGCTTTTTTGAAATATATTATAAGTTTATGCAAACGAAAACGTTTTGTTTCCTCGGGTACAATAAGCAGGAGAGTAGATTCCGAGTAATAAAGTCAGTTCGTTAAAGAAGTTTAGCCAAAAAAAAAGGCATGGATTCGGGACCGAGCCAGCAGATGCGATAGTAAAACGCTGTTAGCATGCTATCAATCGGGAATGATTCCTGTTCGATAAATAAGAAAGCCCGTTCGAGCCAGGAGAGAAATAAAGAAGAATTGGGGCCGTAAATCAGCAACGTGGCCCCCGCTTGTTTGTTGTTTGTGCGTGCTCCTTGCGACATCTATACGACTTTTCTAATCATCTCCTTCATGTTATCAGAACCTTTACTATCATCGTTTGCAGTTCAGATAAAGCTTCATCAACCTAATTGCAAATTATACCCAAAAAAATACGTTTACCTAATTTACTATCACAAGCTCTCATTTCTTAGAGTTTCAGACACACATCACTACTAATTAATCACTTCAAATAACAACCCATCAAAAATGTTGAGTATTTTGAAGGAACTAGAGCTAATAATAAAAAAATAAAGACAAAACAATCCTAGTTTATTGCTGAAACATCAGTTATCAAGAGTAAAAACCCAAGTGAAAGATATGCATGGAATTTCGAATTCTTATTGTCTTACAATTAGATTAAATAAAGATGAAAGCAACATAAAATTTTTAACTCTTAGCATTTTAACTTACATAGTACATAAAACGCTATACTTTTTAATATAGCAAGCTAACAAACACAAGATACATCTTTGACCATAGATAATAGAACTAGACAGATGGTTCATCAAATTTGACGTCCTAATTTGGAGACAAACTCGGTGTTAGTGCGTAAACCCCTCACCAAACATATGGTGGCGCCACTGTTACAATAGCAGAGTGGAAAATCGAAACCTGTAAATATAAATAACATTTAAACAAATTCTATAACTAAGTGATGCGAAGCAAGTTTAATAGGAGAACTGACAGCACGTTGTAACTTTAAACTTATTTCTCTGTTACTTAGAAGAGACATCTGGCGGTATATGAGCCAACTAAGCTTCGGAATTAGCAAATAGTTTGTGACAAATATTCAGTTTTCGAATTTGCGCATTACAAGTGACATCTATTGAAACTATTTTTAATAATAAATTAGAACCATTTTTAGAGCGTCCATTCGTTCCTATTTCGTTGGCTATTTGGACATCTGGAGAGATCTATTATTATCTGTGCTTTAACTTGGGTTTTTATTACTCTCACTGTATAACATAATATACCTAGTAAAAAAAATCAGGTATAATATTTTTTGCCATGTTTTCAAATTGTTCTTAAATTGACATGTGTCCTAAGTACAGAAAGTACAGGAAAGTTAAGACTTAACTTAAGTTAAACTAAAAGTACAAAGACTATAACTCAGTTTCGAGGCTAACAGCTCATTGAGCACAATTAAAAATAATTGACAGAGCAGAAGTTTCACTGAGCTCAATTAAATTCAAATTCCGAAACATTTAGCCAAGTTTAGATGCAATCGAGAAGCTTAACTGCAACTCAAATTTCAAAGACTGCAGTCCAATTTCCAGACTGCAAAGTAGTTAACAAGCTCAGAAGTTTCACTGAGCTCTATTAAACTGAAATTCCCAAACATTTGGCCATGTGTTTAGAATCACTGAGTAAGCTAACGAAGCTTAATCGAGTTCAACGAATCTTAAATTCCAATTTCGAAACTGCAAAGTAGTTTAACAAGCACAGGCGTCTCACTGAGTTCTATTAAATTCAAATTCCGAAATATTTAGCTAAGTTTAGGAGCACTGGAGTACCTAACTGAGTTTAATGAAACTCAAAGTACAAAGACTGTCGCCCAGCTTCGAGACTGCGATGTAGTTAACAGTTCAGAATCCTCATTGTGCTCAATTAAAAGTAATTAACAGTTCAGAAGTTTCATTAGGCTCAATCAAATTCAAATTCCGAAATATTTAGCCAAGTTTAGAGGCAGTGAAAAAGCTTAATTGCAACTCAAATTCCAAAGACTGTAGAAGCTCAGAAACTTCATCGAGCTCTATTAAACTCAAATTCTGAAATATTTAGAAAAGTTTAGAAGCACCGGAGAAGCTAAGGCCCAGTTATATAATGCCAGTTTAAATTTAAGCTGAAGTTTAAACCCATAACAACGATTATTCCAACAATATTAATGTTGTCAAGGGTTTAAGCTTTGGCTTAAAGTTAACCTGCAATTGTACAAGTGGGCCTGAGAAGCTTAACTGGAAGTACAAAGACAGCTCAGGAACTTCATTGAGCTCGATTACAAGTAATCAACAGCTCAGAAATTTCACTGAGCTCAATTACACCCAAATTCCAAAATATTTAATAAAGTTTAGAAGCAGTGAAGAAGTTAGGAAGCTTAATTGAGTTTGATGAAAAGACTATAGCTCAATTTCGAGACTGCAAATTAGTTAACACGCCCAGAAGCTTCAGCGAGCTCAATTAAATTCAAATTCCAAAATATTGAGCACGGATCGAGACTGTGCTAATTAACAGCTCAGTGAAGTTGAGACGCTGATTCTGGTGAAGTGCACAATTCGCAAGCTCAAAGGATTTGAGGACTGTAGAAGTAATTAACAGCTCAGAAGCTTCACTGACCCTAGTTAAGGCGAGACTCTGGTGAAGTCCAAGCTCAGAAGCCTCTCTGAGGTCGATTAAATTAAAATTCCAAGATATTGAGCACGGATCGAGACTGTGCTAATTAACAGCTCAGTGAAGCTGAGACGCTGAGACTCTGGTGAAGTGCACAATTCGCAAGCTCAAAGGATTTGAGGACTGTAGAAGTAATTAACAGCTCAGAAGCTTCACTGACCTTAGCTAAGCCGAGACTCTGGTGACGTCCAAGCTCAGAAGCCTTACTGAGCTCGATTAAATTAAAATTCCAAAATACTGAGCACGGATCGAGACTGTGCTAATTAACAGCTCAGTGAAGCTGAGACGCTGAGACTCTGGTGAAGTGCACAATTCGCAAGCTCAAAGGATTTGAGGACTGTAGAAGTAATTAACGGCTCAGAAGCTTCACTGACCTTAGCTAAGCCGAGACTCTGGTGACGTCCAAGCTCAGAAGCCTTACTGAGCTCGATTAAATTAAAATTCCAAAATACTGAGCACGGATCGAGACTGTGCTAATTAACAGCTCAGTGAAGCTGAGACGCTGAGACTCTGGTGAAGTGCACAATTCGCAAGCTCCAAGGATTTGAGGACTGTAGAAATAATTAACAGCTCAGAAGCTTCACTGACCCTAGTTAAGCCGAGACTCTAGTGAAGTCCAAGCTCAGAAGCCTCACTGAGCTCGATTAAATTAAAATTCCAAGAAATTGAGCACGGATCGAGACTGTGCTAATTAACAGCTCAGTGAAGCTGAGACGCTGAGACTCTAGTGAAGTGCACAATTGGCAAGCTCAAAGGTTAACTGAGCTGGATTAAACTCACGGTATCCATTATCCACTTACCCCAGCTCCATCAGAAGACTGATGAAATTATTTGTATTCTTTTCGGTGAGTAGAAATGTCATTTTTTCTTAGGAATTATTCTGTGTACAGAATCACTCAGTGGTTCGTGGCCGACTCAGCTGCTCATTCTTCGGAGGGGGTGATAAAATGAGTATCAAGCTTGCTTGATGAGTAAAGTAGGGACTAGCGTCGGGCTTGCCCGAGTTGATGAAATCAATTTTACTTAACAGCATAGGTACAAAGTCTAAGAAAATTAAATTATGGTGTTAATTAGTCTTAGTTGATTTAATTAATAATACATATAAATTATTCATAAAAATCGCATTGTTAGATTTCATTAGGAAGCAGATACATATCTTCAATATAATTGAGCATAAAATTATATTTTAACATGGGGCCTTCCAGCTAATTAAGACAGGACCTAAGCGGCGTTATTACACCTCGAGCCACGTACGTACGTGTTTCTTTATCTGGTATCGACACGAAATCAGATTTCCAGGAATGTGTCTGTGTGTGTGTGTTTGTGGGGCCGCGGGAGGCGGCGCACGTGAAGCCACTTTTCTCTTTGATAAGAGGCGTTATCGGGCTGTTATCAGGGTCCGGGTCACGTGCCCGGCCGTGAGATTGCGGCCCTGGTCTCGTTATTTCATGCAAATCAGAACTCAATTGAGTCCTCTGGTCAAGAGAGCACATGCTCCTCTCACGCTGAAAGGATCGCCCCCGCCGCGCCAGATTTCACTATGCGACTGCTTCAAATTAAACGGATTTCGGGAATGGAAGTTTTTAGGGGTCCCTTCTTATAAGACAATTCAATTAATACGTTATAAGCAATTCAGTCATACTATGTGCTTATTGTAAATGGGATTTTCATATACGTGAAATATTTTGTTAAAATAAAATAGTGCGGTCTCTTGAAACACGTCTTGGTAAATTTACTAAGGGCTTGGAGGAGGGAGAGCAATATTTATGGTATGTTGTAGTACTTTTATTCGGGATAATAGCGACTATATTAAACCGAGCTTCATTAAGAGCGCCTTAACACTTGAAGAGTTGTAACGTATCAGTTACCATGGCCCCGAGCTTCCGCCTCTAAGTCTATATTATTATATTTTCGGAAAGTTGTTTCTATCACAGATCCTCCACCGGTTAAGTTATACCCAACGTGAAAGTACAATATATTAGCAAGGGATGTAACACAAAGTATAGAGAGTCTTTTTGTTTATGGTGATACTTATTACAATGAGATATTTGATGTTTAAATATTGCCAAAATTGTAAAGCACTTGAAGAATTGAAGAAAAAAAAAGCACGGGAGTATTTACCGAGGATTTATTAATGGTAAGTAAGCGTAAGCACCGTCACCTTTAGTGAAAATGCAAATGAAACATTATTAACAGGGACTAGCAAATAATAAAGGTTCAAACACGATATGCTCGAGGGCGGGCGGTTCTTTAGCTAATTCTTCCGTCAAAGCGAAGTAGCAGCGAACGAACGAACGAACATTCCAGGTCCTGAAGACACGAGATACATTTCATCAGACGTTTCACGTGACTGTTCTTATTTCTTAATCTATTACTTCAGACGTCTGCATGTGCCTCGAAATAATTCACTGCGAAATTCTATATGCCCAACTTATAAACTTCTGGAGCTTCGAAAGTTTGTCATGTTTGATGTAAAAGGAGTTGACATTAAAATTGAAATCCCTGTGCCAGGAGATTTTAACACGATCAAAGATCGCTATAATTTAATCTTAAATGGAATGCACGCCAACCCTTCGATACGGGGATGCCTAGCTAATAGTTTTACTGCACGAGCACCACAACATTTTACTCGAAATTATTTTTCCTTTAGGTTTTTTTCTCTCTGATTATTCCTCTGAGAAAATAACAGGATAAAGTAGATCCTCAACTTTTAAAAGTACAGAACAAAGATGGCATATTTAAGGAGAATTGTAGAAAGGACAAAATATGTTAGAATAAGAAATTTCCGGATGAAGAATCATGTCGTTACTTTTTGGTGAACTATCTTCTACAAAATAAAAATGAAAAGATGGGGAAGAAATTTGGTTAGAGGAATGAAATTCAATACTCGGTAAAAAAGCAAGAGACGTGAGGTTTAAATAAAAATCTAATTTAAGAAAAGAATCCATGAAAGGGCAACCAAGAGAAAGCAAGAAACGTTCACGTCGGGTGTTTCAAGCAAAGAACTTATTTTTGAAGGAAAAGGCAAAAGAAGCCGTCAGCACACTCGGTGAAAAAACAACCAATAGAAAGCAAGAAGTGTCAAGCAGAAAACATCTTTCTAAAGAATGAAGCAGAAAGAGAAGAATTTTTTTTTTTAACATTTGTCTTCGTACTCTTCAAACTCTAACACATTCCGTGAAAGAGCATCAACAACATTCACCTTGGAGACTTCTTATTGAAGAAAGAATATATTTTGTTCGCTTATCTTCCAAACTCCAGCACATTCGGTGAAAGACCACCAAGAGAAGGCAAAATACCTCGAAAACTTGTTTCTCAGAAGAAAAGTAGAAAATATTTCTTCGTTTATCTTCACACTCATCGATCTAGATATTATCCTGCATTCGGAATGTAATTCCACCTTCTGTTTAGCTTCGTCTTCTATTTGGCATCACAAGAAAAACAAACGTCTTACGAATCGTAAAAAAAAATAATAAAAATGAAAGAATGAAATTGAAATATGATCAGTATATACTCAGTAAAAAAAAAAACGACCAGAAGAAGGTAAGAAGCACGTACCGCAAGGTTTGGTGTGGAAAGAGGACTGTTAAGAGTTTTTTATTTTAATTTACAAGAACAATGAATTCATGAAGCATGAGAGGGAAAAAAGAAATATCCTGGTCTTTTCTTAACTGACTCATTTCAGTAGCTCCCATTCTACCTAAGGTACTTACCTTCTCTGTATCGACAAACTCTTTCCTGCATATGGCATAGTTGAATAACTAGAGAAAATCCCTTTTTTTATCAGCATCTTTTTTTAAGTACATACCAAAAATATTCCTACCAAGAAACCCTCAACCGTTTTCTGTTCAGTCTTCCTTCCTTTCAGTTGATTGTCATTTCCTTCTTTCTTTACGTTTCTTACGTTTTTGAACTTACTTGCGTCTGCGTATAAAAATGATTTATTTCAATTTGAAATACAACGTTTTCCATTTCAGTTTTACTTGCCTTAGATCGTATAATTTGCAATTATAAAATCCTTACGCATTTTTCTTTGTTTCAATTCAAGGTTCTCAGGTTTTTTGTGGAGTTGATGCCTTCTTCTCGTGCAATTATTTCGATATGATTGTCTCGTGACTTCAAACATCGTTCCTGTTCTTTCTTGTTCCCACCTTTCCTTCACTTTCTGACTCTTCACATCTACATTTCTTCAACATTTTGATTTTGAAACCCGGTGCCTAATCTCACACTTATTGGTGTCCTTATTCCCCAAGGTCCTCGAGAGGGTCTTTATCTTTAAATTTCTTGAACGATTTTGTGCCCTTCTCATCCCTCAAGGTCCTCGAGAGAATTTTCATCTTTAAATTTCTTCAACAATTTTGAAGGCTGGTCCCAATCGTGTAACTCATTGGTGTCCTTTTTGTCCCCCAGGTCCTTGAGAATGTATTCATCTTTAAATTTCTTCAATAATTTTGAATGCTGGTGCCAATCATATCCTTTTCATCCCCCAAGATCCTCGAGGGGGCTTTCAGATTGTAGTTTGACACGAAATATTTCTCGTCGACTCATTGTTCTTCAGTTCGATTATGACTTGACGTCCGCACTCCATTTTTGAACAAGTTCACCACGTCTCTGTATCGCTTAAAATATCGTCCTTTTCACATCATCAGCAGGGGTGAACAATGGAAATGGCATAATTAAGGAGACTTGTAGAAAGGACGAAATATGTTAGAATAAGAAATTTCCGGATGCAGAACGTGTAAATGACTTTTCTCATACTTATTGGTGTCCTTCTTATTCCCCAAGGTCCTTGAGAGGGTTTTTATCTTTAAATTTCTTGAACGATTTTGTGCCCTTCTTATCCCCCAAGGTCCTTGAGAGAATTTTCATCTTTAAATTTCTTCAACAATTTTGAAGGATGGTCCCAATCGTGTAACTCATTGGTGTCCTTTTTATCTCCCAGGTCCTTGAGAATGTATTCATCTTTAAATTTCTTCAATAATTTTGAATGCTGGTGCCAATCATGTACCTACTTATTGGTGTCCTTTTCATCTCCCAAGATCCTCGAGGGGGCTTTCAGATTGTAGTTTGACACGAAATATTTCTCGTCGACTCATTGTTCTTCAGTTCGATTATGACTTGACGTCCGCACTCCATTTTTGAACAAGTTCACCACGTCTCTGTATCGCTTAAAATATCGTTCTTTTCACATCATCAGCAGGGGTGAGCAATGGAAATGGCATATTTAAGGAGACTTGTAGAAAGGACAAAATATGTTAGAATAAGAAATTTCCGAATGCAGAACGTGTAAATGACTTTTCTCACACTTATTGGTGTCCTTCTTATTCCCCAAGGTCCTTGAGAGGGTCTTTATCTTTAAATTTCTTGAACGATTTTGTGCCCTTCTCATCCCCCAAGGTCCTCGAGAGAATTTTCATCTTTAAATTTCTTCAACAATTTTGAAGGCTGGTCCCAATCGTGTAACTCATTGGTGTCCTTTTTATCCCCCAGGTCCTTGAGAATGTATTCATCTTTAAATTTCTTCAATAATTTTGAATGCTGGTGCCAATCATGTACTTATTGGTGTCCTTTTCATCCCCCAAGATCCTCGAGGGGGCTTTCAGATTGTAGTTTGACACGAAATATTTCATTGTTCTTCAGTTCGATTATGACTTGACGTCCACACTCCATTTTTTGAACAAGTTCACCACGCCTCTGTATCGCTTAAAATATCGTCCTTTTCACATCATCAGCAGGGGCGAGCAATGGAAATGGCATATTTAAGGAGACTTGTAGAAAGGACAAAATATGTTAGAATAAGAAATTTTCGGATGAAGAATCATGTTGTTACTTTTTGGTGAACTATCTTCTACAAAATAAAAATGAAGAGATGGGGAAGAAATTTGGTTAGAGGGATGAAATTCAATACTCCGTAAAAAAACCAAGAGACGTGAGGTTTAAATAAAAATCTAATTTAAGAAAAGAATCCATGAAAGAGCAACCAAGAGAAAGCAAGAAACGTTCACGTCGGGTGTTTCAAGCAAAGAACTTATTTTTGGAGGAAAAGGCAAAAGAAGAAGAAGCATTCTTTAGCCGTCAGCACACTCGGTGAAAAAACAACCAATAGAAAGCAAGAAGTGTCAAGCAGAAAACATCTTTCTAAAGAATGAAGCAGAAAGAGAAGAATTTTTTTTTAACATTTGTCTTCGTACTCTTCAAACTCTAACACATTCCGTGAAAGAGCATCAACAACATTCATCTTGGAAGCGGAAGACTTCTTATTAAAGAAAGAATATATTTTGTTCGCTTATCTTCCAAACTCCAGCACATTCGGCGAAAGACCACCAAGAGAAGGCAAAATACCTGGAAAACTTGTTTCTCAGAAGAAAAGTAGAAAATATTTCTTCGTTTATCTTCACACTCATCGATCTAGATATTATCCTGCATTCGGAATGTAATTCCACCTTCTGTTTAGCTTCGTCTTCTATTTGGCATCACAAGAAAAACAAACGTCTTACGAATCGTAAAAAAAATTAATAAAAATGAAAGAATGAAATTGAAATATGATCAGTATATACTCAGTAAAAAAAAGACCAGAAGAAGGTAAGAAGCACGTACCGCAAGGTTTGGTGTGGAAAGAGGACTGTTAAGAGTTTTTTTATTTTAATTTACAAGAACAATGAATTCATGAAGCATGAGAGGGAAAAAAGAAATATCCTGGTCTTTTCTTAACTGACTCATTTCAGTAGCTCCCATTCTACCTAAGGTACTTACCTTCTCTGTATCGACAAACTCTTTCCTGCATATGGCATAGTTGAATAAGTAGAGGAAAATCCCTTTTTTGTCAGCATCTTTTTTTAAGTACATACCAAAAATATTCCTACCAAGAAACCCTCAACCGTTTTCTATTCAGTCTTCCTTCCTTTCAGTTGATTGTCATTTCCTTCTTTCTTTACGTTTCTTATGTTTTTGAACTCACTTGCGTCTGCGTATAAAAATGGATTTATTTCAATTTGAAATACATCGTTTTCCATTTCAGTTTTACTTGCCTTAGATCGTGGTTTCCTTTATAATTTGCAATTATAAAATCCTTACGCATTTTTCTTTGTTTCAATTCAAGGTTCTCAGGTTTTTTGTGGAGTTGATGCCTTCTTCTCGTGCAATTATTTCGATATGATTGTCTCGTGACTTCAAACATCGTTCCTGTTCTTTCTTGTTCCCACCTTTCCTTCACTTTCTGACTCTTCACATCTACATTTCTTCAACATTTTGATTTTGAAACCCGGTGCCTAATCTCACACTTATTGGTGTCCTTATTCCCCAAGGTCCTCGAGAGGGTCTTTATCTTTAAATTTCTTGAACGATTTTGTGCCCTTCTTATCCCCCAAGGTCCTTGAGAGAATTTTCATCTTTAAATTTCTTCAACAATTTTGAAGGCTGGTCCCAATCGTGTAACTCATTGGTGTCCTTTTTATCCCCCAGGTCCTTGAGAATGTATTCATCTTTAAATTTCTTCAATAATTTTGAATGCTGGTGCCAATCATGTACTTATTGGTGTCCTTTTCATCCCCCAAGATCCTCGAGGGGGGGCTTTCAGATTGTAGTTTGACACGAAATATTTCTTCTTCAGTTCGATTATGACTTGACGTCCACACTCCATTTTTTGAACAAGTTCACCACGTCTCTGTATCGCTTAAAATACCGTCCTTTTCACATCATCAGCAGGGGTGAACAATGGAAATGGCATATTTAAGGAGACTTGTAGAAAGGACGAAATATGTTAGAATAAGAAATTTCCGTATGCAGAACGTGTTAAATTTAACACTCAAAATAAAATCGCATGTTATATAACAAACAGAAAATCGCTACCAAATCAGAAATGCGATCGTGTCACTCCACGCATGATTGATAGTGATATCCTTCCTGTATTATCCCCGTATGAGGCTGGGATCTTTACGAGATATAAATGTGGAGTACACGTTGCAGTTTTCATGAATAATGTAAGCCTGGTGTGCGACAGACTGTCTCGGCCTCGCGACTATGAGGGAACGGGGAGATTGAAATTGAAAATTAGTTACCTTCACAATGGACGGACCTCGCGCCACGGAATACGGAAACGCGGAGGAGATTTATCATTAATAGATTATGACGCCCTCGGTTGGTTTTATGGGCAACCCTTATTGTGCCGGGATGTACTCGGGGTTTTGCAAGTTCAATCAAGTACACTCCTCCCCACTCATTCTTAAAATATTCTTCCATCCATAATTCGTATGCATTTTAGTTCATAGATTCACTTCAAAATTTCGAATTAAATCAATTTAAATTTCGAGAAAATTAATCGCAACGTAACCAAAAAAAAAGGCTTTTCCCGACATTATTTTTTATAATAGGTTTTATACCTAAGATAAATATAAGGCAGTCCTTTAGAGTCCTGCCGACTTTGCAAGAATCTTACTTGTTACTCTTGCGATTACATTCATAAATCTGCGAAAGAGATTGGCGTCACGACTCCCGGGGTAGAAAAATCCCTGAACTGGGGTCGGTGCTAACCGATCACTTACCCCAGGATTTATGTAGAAAGAATTCCGAATACAAACAGTGAAGATGCGGATCAAATAAGATTTAAATAACTTTTGTTTTGGCTCGCGTGCGCAACATCTTAAAATCTTTAATCAATAACTAAACAGAGTAGGTTGGCACTATTGTTTTTTTTATCGATTACATTAGCAATATTTTAGGATTCATGCGGGAAGCTAAAATGAAATCAGCTATTTAAAATTTTTACTTTCAGTTAACATAAAATATAATTGCTTGACAAAATCATGCAAGTTATTAATATTTAATTGACTTGATTTTTGGAATATGCGTTTTAAACAGCATCGGTTTTTCTTTTTGTTTTTATTTGAACATCTGTGAATATTATTATAAAAAGCGTTTCAGTTAGAGTAGGCCACGAGAAAAAAGTCCCGTTTAAGCTTGAACCATACTGATATAAAAACAGACATCAAATAAATTTTGATTTGCTTCAATGAAACTCATTTTGGAAGCATGATTTGTTGCAAGGAGTGAAGGGGCAGTATAATGAATACTATTAATATACTGAAGATTAAAGTTAAACTGTAATTGAAATACCGGGTCTCATGTATATTGTGTATCTTATTATGTGGCTCTTATGCAATGGAAGAAAATGTGAAAGAAATCATCTACCATTTTCTCGACCAATGATTTGGCGTGAACCAACGATGATTGCTATTTTTGTTTAACAAACATTGGGTACTCAAAAAATAATAAGAATAAAATTTGGTATCGCAATATAGCACCTGCAACAAGACCTGTTCCAAAAGAGACTATGTGCATCCTGCTCCTTCTGATTCTTCACTAAATACATAGTTGCATTTCTTTTGAAGAAGTTCAACAGTGTGGAGTTTCTGATACAAGTAAGGATTTACATTATATCCATGAAAAAAATAGCGAACCTCACAAAGTCAAACCAAATGAGTTAAATGACAATTAGTACATGATTTGAAATTAAAAAAGCAGCGAGTCGGACTTTAGGTATCCAGATTACAAGCGAAACAATACGAATTTCTGTATACAGAAAACAGCACGAAGTACTTTCGCAATTTTGTGAAATAGTGCAGACCATACGGGTTTAAGAAATGCGTTTGAATTTGAACACCATGCAGATGAATGGAGGCTCTTCGTAGATGCATCCAGAAGTAGCCTAAAAGCAGTGTTATTACCTAATGGTAACCAAAAATCTTCAATTCGCTTGACATGTACCGTAAATTTGAAAGAAAGTTATGAAACCATACGCCTTTTTAGAAGATGTAAACTATGAAGCCCATTATTCTCATTTGAAGTGTTTTCCTGATCACTTAGGAGCAGTGAGTGACGAACAAGGCGAACGGTTCCATCAGGATATTTTTTTCATGGTTTTTGAAAAAAGAAGATGAGAGTCTTCATAAGCGTAAAAAATAAAGTCCTTGTTAAAGTTTGTGTAATGTTACCATAAAAATAAATTTTTTTTTTCTGCCTATATTAAGAAAGTTATTAATTTAGGTTTATTTTCAATATTTCTAAAGTAAACTTGTATGTAACCTTAAATTGGTAGATTCTAGAAAATTTCTATAGCGATTTTCAAATTAAGCAGACCCAAAACACAAATAAACAGTTATTTTAATTACGAATTGTCGACTATTGTAATGAACAACAAAAAGACACTTCGTATTTTTGGAAGTTATGTCATGACCATGAGGAAATTAATAAGTCCAATGAAAACAAAACCAAAAGAATACGGACGATGTATTTTGGAAAAGAAATAAGTTGGCAGAATGTTTTGTAAATGCTATAAAATCTCAGAGTATGCATATTATAAAGAAAGAAGAAAACCAGTATCTCATGAAAAATTAAATTATGGAAAAAAAAGGAGTATATCCCAACAGTTTAAAAAGATCCAAAATTATACCAGTATTCAAGAACAAAGGAGATCCACAGAATATTGAAAATTATCGTCCAATTTCAGTACAATGCCAAATTTCAAAAATTTTCGAGTATACGTTCCATAACAGACTTCATAAATTTTTTGAAAAATGTAATATTTTCAGCGAGAGTCAATATGGCTACAGAAAGTCAAAGTCTACGACATCAGCAGTACACAAAGCCTTAATAAGAGTGATAGAAGCCCTAGATAACAAGAACAAAAGTATTGGCCTATTTTTTTATATGAGTCGTGCTTTTGATACTGTTGACCATAAATTGCTTCTCAGTAAACTTTATTGTTATGGAGTGAGAGGACAAGCTCATCAATGGATCTCGTCTTACTTAGAAGATAGACAACAAATAGTCTCGATAGGTCACCAAAAATCTGAGATTAGAAATACCAGTAGGGGCGTACCGCAGGGCACAATACTCGGTCCACTCTTGTTCTGCATAATGATGAATGATCTTCCTATACAATGTCCATCAGCTGACCAAGTTAATATGTGTGCAGATGATGTTTCAATGATAATGACGGCACAAACTATAGAAGAAATCGTAGGGAAAAGTCGTTCCGCAATATACGAAATACAAAAATGGGCTACAGACAACGGAATCATGCTCAATAATCAAAAGACACAATTCATACAATTCTATCCTGTAAATAAACAAATAAATAGTAGTATCCTGTTACAAGTACCGAATAAGTCAATTCATGAAGTACGTGATATAAAATTCCTTGGTGTACGTATTGATCAAAAGTTAACTTGGGAGCAACATGTGAAATCAACTAGCGCAAAGCTGAGTTCTATAATCTTTATGTTTAAAAACCTAAAATCTATGGTAACCACGGACATATTATTAAAAGCATATTTCGGTTTAGCGCAACCAATAATTTCATACGCGATCATTCTATGGGGAAGTAGCAGATTCATCAATGAGATATTTGTGAAACAAAAAAAGATAATAAGAATAATTGCCGGTGTTAAGCCTGATACAAGTTGTAGAAATCTGTTTTCTAATTACAAAATAATGACAGTATACTCACTATACATATACCAATTACCTGTACTGATCCACAATACAAATACAAAAAGAAACTGCGATTTCCATACTTATTTCATCAGAGGACAAGAAGACATCAGACCAGATTTCCACCGTCTAAATGTTGGACAAAACAACGCGGAATACATCGGTGCAAAGTGCAAAAGGAGTATCAATTATTTTTGGAAACGATAGAAATTATTACCAAGAATTTCAAACAAAATTAAAAGTCTATTTAGATTGGAATAAAATTGTACTTGTTAGCCCCGGTCTCTTTATCGCCCGTCAACTTTATCTGACGGTTTATTCTCATAGTAACAATTGTGATCACAAACGTTACTAAGGAAATTAATTGCCAGATAAAGTTAATTGTAAGATGAAAAGACCGAGCCTTAGAATTGCAATAAATCTTTAAATGATATACACTTTATATTATAAAGTCGAGTTTTGTATACTTATTACTTGATATTTAATGAATTAGAGATTTGAGAAAGTAAACAGAAGAATAAAAACAAAAAAATAAATTAAAAAAAACATTGGTTTGACTTGATCTAATTAAAAAACAAAATTACAAAGTAAATTCTTCAAAAAATAAATTTGGAAATATAATTAAAATCAGCGTCGTATAGTTCAACATATTACAGCTGTTTTATTGATATAAAAAAGTGAAATATGAATGAATAAAAAAAATAATGATTTTGGCCAGAAGAATATAAAAATGACAAATAATATATGAATGTGACGTTTACTTTTTACACAAAAAAAAAACGTTTGGGAAGCACCGGATGTGATTTAAATGCACCGCTGAGCGAAGTTACTATTACGTTCAATAAATGATAGAGTAGTAAACCCGCAGATGTTATACAATAAACGTTAGAAATGTACATAGATTTTTCACAAAATAATTCTTACATAATGTTAATTTATTTCCTTAATTATTTAACTTAAAGAATTAAAGCAGTAATAATAAATCATACTTAACAATAATTAATTCAATAGAGGTTATATTCTAAAAGTATTATTGAAAAAAGCACGCCCATACTTATTTACATTAATGCCCCACCTTGGGCGCAAAAACGTTACACTTATTGTATTGTTTAAAGAGCCTCACTTTGGGCTTCAAAATTTGTAATGATTATATGAGTCCCAAATTTGGTTTTCTAAAAATTGTACTGTTTTAATTAATTTATTTACCTCGGCTAGTTTATCATCTCATGTTCCTAACGTGGCATGAATTTTGAAATTAAAGAAAAATCAATAGATGTTTGAGAATACAAGAAATAAAAAATTACTTTGTACACATGAAAACAAAACTTCAGCAGAATAACTCTATATAATAAATAAAGATCAATATAAATAAAAATCAATATTCATAATCAAGAATGATTGAATGTGTCGGGACTGTGTCGACGTTGTGTAGAAATTATTATTGTTATCCTTATAGATAGGTAGATAGATAAAACAAACCGAATAAATATTCAAAAATGTAAATACACGTTTATAATTTATTAACCTGTCATTCAAAAAAAACTTTCATCGAAGGGTGTCATGACAAATAAAAATGGATACAACGCGCATGTCTGAGATACTACAATTGGTGACATTTCAAAATTACATTTGTCAGTTCAGATTTAAGTTTCGATTATTCTCTCACATTTCAACGTTTTGGCTTTCACTGATCACCAAAAAATGCTGTATGTTTGAAATATATTTTAGAAACAGTTATGTTTCGTGAATTTATTTAACAGGCCACGCACTTGAAGATTTGGTATATTTTTTATATTCGGACATTCAAATATATATAACTTTAATTTTGTTCGTGACACACTTTGATGAAAGTTTTATTGAATTACAGTGTGATCAACAATGATTGAAGGTTTGCGTCTGAAATATTTCCGAAATATTATCAATCTCTTATTCTACAACCAAATTTTCCGACATTAGCATCCGTTAACAAACACGTTTCATTTTGCTTACATACAATTTTTCATCATTTTAAATTTAATACGTGGCAATTTTATTACTGATGTTTAAGAAAAAGGTAAGTTATAATTATTTTGTCAGATTGTTACCAAATTCTGATTTTTATTGTAGATATAATTCGAATATGTTATTTAACCTCAAACATGTTTCCCTCCAATATTCTTCCACAGAGATTAGGCGTTTTCGATAATTGGAGCGGTACATGGATTGAGGTAGAAAAGTGAGATAGGGCAAATGAGTTTAATGCACGTAAGAGTGAGAAAATAAACTTACCGGTATATACCGCTCCATGCATCGAAAATGCCTATTATGATCAAATACAACGAATATGGACAATTTTCATTCAACAATACAAACATTCCTATCTAAGTTGATTTACAGTATCATGACGTAAAACATGGATTTCTTTATACATAATAGGTAATTTTCAAACATTTATTTCTCCTGACGCACAGTGGGCTCAATCAGATAATTAAGGGAACTTTAGTCTAAAAATCATGTATTTTATAGATATCAAAAAATAACATATTCAGTTTACACAGACTCTTATTAAGTGGGAACAACTCGTTACTTGATTAAAAATGTACATTTAGATATTTTTTGTTTTGTCATTGTCGCATTTCGTTCTACATCATCTCACAATATTATCGAGTGTTGTTTATCAACAAATATTATTGTTTTTGCAATGTCGGATATCAACGAAGGTTTGTAAATGTTTACAGTGTGTTAATTTTGCTGCATAAATGAGAAAAACTAATATTATTGAGCACATTTTGATTTGTCTTGAATTGCTTATACTTTAAAGGCCACATCTTTTTTTGCAAGAGTTTGCAGATCACTAGTGATTTATTTTGCTATTCTTAAAAATGCAATTATTTGTTTTCTAATCAAAATACGTGCCCAAACTTGCCCCTCTTCCGTCTTTCTTGAATTATTGTTTGTTACAGGCAAAGCGAAATTGCAACACAGGGATTTTTTCTATGAATGGGTAACTCATAAACATTTAGCTCGCGTAAAAATATGTGAACAATTAAAAGATTTTCTGTTCGATAAACATAACGTGAAGGATTCGCAACATTTAAAGAACATAATTAACAATTTTCTTAAAACGGTAGAAGAAAAATGGAAAAAAAGTAAATGAATGTCGTCGCGATTTCTTGCTAATAATTATTTATGGTTAGAGAAAGTTTTTTTGCCAGAACGTGTGGACCATGCTATTGTGCCTGAAGAAACTCCAAGCACATCTTGTATAACGAGACAACCTGTCAAAAAATTTGAAGACTGCCACCAAAAAGTAAAATATCGAAAAATAAAATCTTTGGTTCAAGAAAAATCGACTGCGGAATTAACATTTGCTGCAAAAGTAAGTCTACAAAAATCAGGTAAACGAGTAGCAGCACGTGTTTTGCAGGACATTACTGAAACTAGTCCAAAACGCGCTAAAAAATACAGTGCTGCGTTTCAACATTCATTAACATGCAATGAACCGATTATGTATACTGGCGAAGAAGCTTTAGCTTTGATTACAAATGCCAAATTAACAAAACACCAGTATTAACTAATAAGAGACGAAGCAAAGAAGAGGAATGCTAATATCTATCCTTCTTATAAAATTATTCGGGAGGCGAAAACAAAGTGTTATCCCTCACCAGATGCTCTTGCCATTACCGAAGCTGATGCTGAAATAAATTTGCAAAGTCTTTTAGACCATACGATCATTCGTTTAGCCAGTGTTCAAAATGAAGTATTAACAAGAGTTCCGGAGAATTTAAATAATATTACACTCATTTCAAAATGGGGATGGGACGGATCTTCTGACCAGAAAAACTATAAGCAAAAATTCTTAACATCAGATGTAGATGATTCGTCTATATTTATGGTATCATTTGTACCTCTTCAATTAAACTGTTTCGTCAATAATGATGAAAAAAATAAACTAATTCTGTGGCAAAATCCTAATCCATCATCTACTCGTTTACGTCGACCTATAAAATTTGTTTTTTAAAAAGAAAACGAAGTGCTGCAAAAAATTACTAGTGATATGAATAGACAAATAGAAAATTTGAACTGTACAAAATTAATAATGAACAATAAAACGCTATTGGTAAATCATAAAATGTTATTTACCATGGTCGATGGAAAAGTTTGTTCTGCGTTGACCGAGACATCGTCTTCACAAATATGTTATATTTGTGGCACATGTCCTAGAGATATGAATAATATACCAAAAGTTTCTTCCTTAAAAGCAGATGAGTCTACATATAATTTTGGCTTGTCGGTTTTGCATTCTTAGATTAGGATGTTTGAATGTATATTACACATATGTTATAGAATAAGATTTAAAAAATGGCAAGCAAGAGGTGCCAATAAAGAATTACTAGCCAACCGAAAAAAGGAGATTATTGAAAAATTTAGAAATAAAATGGGCCTGCTTGTGGATCAGCCAAAGAATAGCTGTGGTTCAACAAATGATGGAAACACAGCCAGACGCTTTTTTTCTAATCTTGAATTGGCATCAGAAATAACTGAAGTTGACGTACGATTAATTAAAAGATTTAATATAATATTAATAACAATTTCGAGTGATTACAAGATTAATTGTGAATCTTTTGAGAGGTATGCCAGAGAAACTGCCGAATTATATGTAAATCTCTATCCGTGGTTTTATATGCCATGCAGTGTACATAAACTGTTGTTTCACGGATCACAAATAATAAAGCATTCTTTATTACCAATAGGACAATTGTCGGAAGAAGCACAAGAGTCACGTAATAAAGAGTTCAAACAGTTTAGGGAATTTCATAGCAGAAAATCTGCAAGAATTGCAACCAATGAAGATATACTTCATTCTCTTTTAATTTCTTCCGATACAGTTATTTCATCGATGCGCACAAAATTTGTACATAAAAGACGTTCTTTACCTTCCGAAGTTTTGAATTTATTATTACCTCCTGAGATACCAACTGTAACTGTAATTGATGATGAGTAGAATTCATTTATATGGTTTGTTCATTGCGTTTACTATAGGCATAATGTTATCAATAAATATAAAAAGTTAACTGTTTATTTTTACTAAAACATACAACATGAAAAATATCTAATTAATTTACAAGACGAGTACGGATTACTTAACATTTTTTTTATGAAATGTAAAACGTCATACGAAAACTTCTTTAGTATATGAATTACGCGGAAGATAATATTTGAGAACAATTTCGGGGGGGGGGGGGCTCCCCCCCTCCTTATCTACGCCACTGATTCTTCTACGTAATGATGCTCTTATGAATCGTTTTTCAAAAAGACTGATCTCTTCTTGCTCATTCAATACTAAAGTTCTCCTAATTTATTATATGAGACCACTGTGTGACGTTCTAAATCTAATTCTTTAACTTCTTTGTAGGTTTTAAGAACACAAATGAAAATTATTTTACTTTAACGTGAACTACGAACATATGTGCAAGATATAATGTCATTTAACTTGATTTATTTTCTTTTTTCTTTATTTTTATTTAGTTCATTTTATATGAAATGTGAATAACATTTCATTGTATTACTTTATTATGTTCAGACTACACAATCAAAATTTCGAAAGAACATTCACACAAAAGACGACGCGTCCTTTTTGAGCTAGACCATTGAAATTCGCATAATTAGGTAATTTTCTTATGTAGTGAAGAAGTTACAATATTACTAAATCAAACTTATTCGATTACATCCTGTATATAAATACCTTGTTTAAGTTTTTTAAATTTTGTTTTATTTTTATTTTTTCTTGTTTTTACTCGAAAACTATAGAGTTTAATATACATAGCTTTCCTTTATTGGATTCTGAATAATCTCAACCCTCTTACTTTTTCTCCGCTGGAAATTATTCTGAGCATTACATGTTCGTTCGCGTCACGCGATGGTATTCCAGTACCGTGCATGATTTCGTATAGTTCGTTTCGAGGGTGGTAAAAACGAACGGACGGACGGACGGGGCGCGCTTACGCAAGATATTCCACGAATTCGCAGCGGAATATTTATATTTTAGCCGGGTTATCGCGCGGCAGATACATCCGACTGGAAAAAATGAGCTTAAACGTATATGTGCTGGGGAAAAGTTTGCCGTTAAAAAGGAAGAAAAAAGTAAGTTAGTAAGCCTAGTGGCCGGGGCGTGGAATACGGGGCAAACGCTGGAAGGGTTGGAGGATGCGCGGTCCACATTTCAGTGCAGGTCCGCTTTCGTGAGGAGCAACCACTACGAGCTTGGAAAGCTCGCAGGACGTTTTATGTTATCTATTCGCAATAAATGATCGCGTTTCGTTTTAAATAAGTATGTTTTATACAATATCACTTTTTCTTTTCTTTTCACGTGCTTATAAAGTGAACCATTCAAGTTTTTAATAAGACCATTTAGGAGCCGCCTATACCATTTTATTATTGCTTTTTCTTCTTATTTTCTTATTCAAAATTCCAGAAGCTTTTTATGCTCTGAAAAGATCGTAAACATATCTTTGTGGTTATTAATGCAAAGTTACATTAACATTGAATTATTTTATTGGAAATTCTTTTGCGTAGAAAATCTTCTTCTCCGTTTACTGTTTAACTAGAACAGAATACTCAAGGATCTTTAGTGATTAAGCTGAATGAGTGACAGTTGCAATTGAGTTACACTGACGCGTCCCTTATTCTTCGATAAAAAAAAACACATGTGTTGTGGCTGTTAATTTAATAGTTTATTTCTAAAAGCTTCGGATTATCTTCAAACAAAACTGTCAGCATCCTGCCGGCTCAGGACTTAGTTCTAAAATCAGCTTCTTTGTTATCTAGTTACTTTTGCAAGCTGTCACGCTCTTTGACTGACAATTTCGTCATTCTTCAAATCAAGGCCTCAGCAACTTTCTGGCTTGTTGAATAAAATTCAAGAGGAACCTTTTAACATGGACGGTTCCCAACATCCATTCCGTCTCTATCCAGCTATCGTTGCAAGGGTGTGCGACAATCTTGTTGGTCGTTTTCTAATAGCTTCAAGTTATCTTCAAACCAAGCTGACAGTAACCTTTGGATTTTTCTACATAAAACCAAGAAGTACCGGATTATCGTCTTCCTAGAATGAACTCCTACGCATCTCATTGCTTCTGATGTTTGTTGATGAATATGTGATTCGTGACTCTTATTGTTACGGTATAAATCGAAACAAGGGGCATAGCGTAACTTAAATATTATATTAAACATAAATAAATACAGACAAACATAATTGTACAAAGTTCAACTTACCCTAACAGCACACTTTAACAAAATAGAGCCTACATCATGCTCTGATAGCAACCAGTTTAAGATCTTCCTTCTTTATGCAGATCGTGGGGTTTTTATACAAAGTGCAACTCGAGCAATTCCGAGTTGTTACGAGACCGGAAAGACTCGACAGAATACGAGATACTTTAAATCCGTTTTAACTTGTTCAAGGTTTCTGCACTTGCACGTGTCGAGGTCATTTCCGTTGGCGCCGCTGAGATGCATTTTCTCTTATCTCAAGTTACCTAAATGAATCTAATATTTTAATTTACTTTCGCCTTGTCACATTATTATTGGAAGTAATTCTAAAATTTCGATTAATTCTGTCAGAGTTTACGAGGTGTCCTTGAAACTTGTTGGCTCGACCATGTTTCCATGTTGATTGTTGTTTTTTTGTTACTGTTTGCCCTTTTTCAAAAACCCATTTTAATGGTCTTTGTTTTATCTGTTGTTGAAACACGTTTTAACCAACGTCGACATGAATTTTGTTCGGTTTTAGCTCTCATCTTTGCTTTTCGTGTTCCAAAATCTAAAGGCAGAGGTAAAAATTAGGTTTAGTTAGGTTTTAATAACATGGTAAAGTATTAGTTGTGCAAATCCTACATTTGGTTGTTTCTTCTCGTATCAATTAAATTAATTTTTACATTGACTTCAACCCCTTGCAGTGCAAGTACATGCATACGAGTAAGTATATCTGTAAAAATGATTAAATTTGATGAATCCATTGTTTAATTAATAACTTTTATATTATACTTGATACCTTACAAATCATAATCAATTTTTATAGTGAAAAAAATTTGACCACCGCACGTTATTGTGAAGTTTAGAAAAAGTTAATTAACGAACTCTCCTGCGGACGCACAACATACTTAAAATTTTTGATATTACGGTCATGGTGTTCATGAATATGTGATTCGTGACTCTTATTATTGGAAGTAATTCTAAAATTTCGATTAATTCTGTCAGAGTTTACGAGGTGTCCTTGAAACTTGTTTTTTTGTTACTGTTTGCCCTTTTTCAAGAACCCATTTTAATGGTCTTTGTTTTATCTGTTGTTGAAACACGTTTTAACCAACGTCGACATGAATTCTGTTCGGTTTTAGCTCTCATCTTTGCTTTTCGTATTCCAAAATCTAAAGGCAGAGGTAAAAATTAGGTTTAGTTAGGTTTTAATAACATGGTAAAGTATTAGTTGTATAAATCCTACATTTGGATGTTTCTTCTCGTATCAATTAAATTAATTTTTACATTGACTTCAACCCCTTGTAGTGCAAGTGCATGCATACGAGTAAGTACATCTGTAAAAATGATTAAATTTGATGAATCCATTGTTTAATTAATAACTTTTATATTATACTTGATACCTTACAAGTCACAATCTATTTTTATAGTAAAAAAAATTTGACCGCCGCACGTTATTGTGATTGTGAAGTTTAGAAAAAGTTAATTAACGAACTCTCCTGCGGACGCACAACATACTTAAAATTTTTGATGTTACGGTCTTTATGCGAGCGACGTCGACGAATAAAGGACTAGTAAAATCAAAAGCGACTAGCGACCACAGATAATGAAGAAGAAGCCTAACTCTTTGGTATACATGTGGAGCGCGAAGCGGACGATGGCTTCATTGGGCCTAATCCTCTTAATAGATTCTGTCCAAGGCGCATCTGACGCTGCCCAACCCTTTCAGCTTAGCATTGTTAGCACAAGATCCAATAAGTCAAAGTCTGCTGAATGAAAAGCGTGGAAATATCCGAAGCACCCGGGCGTATAATTTTTATTAAATGATGGAATTAATTTGTTACCTATGTTACGAGTATGTCCTTGTTGGAATAATGTGTGGCAATGAAATGTCATTTAGATTTCGTGTGTCTTCGAAAGATCAAAGATGAGAATTTTCGTTACGAAATAAATACTATCACAAACTCTTTTAAACGGACACTAAATGGCGCACAAACACTTAACGTTTCGCAGTCGTTCGACAGCTTCGTCAGTCGAACGACTGCGAAACGTTAAGTGTTTGTGCGCCATTTAGTGTCCGTTTAAAAGAGTTTGTGATACAATTTTCGTCGGACAAGAACCAGCTTAAATTATGAAATAAATACTGATGAAATCTCTATGTAATTTGAAGATCTTTTCGAAATCGAAAATGTTAATGAATACACATAGACCGATGCTATGCAACCAAATAAATTTTGACTGTTTTTTCCACTTATGCGATGGCGTAAACCAGGATTCCATTCGTAAGTATTACATACCTATGTAAGAAGAACTGGTTAAATAGTACACACATAAAAATCTAACTCCTTTTCGGTGCTCCCTCGCGTCCATTCGTTTCTGGTGTTACAATAAGCAGAGTTAGGACGTTTAACTTTAAAAAGTAATTATTTCTATCTTTCAAGCAGTTCATATTATCCAGGAAAAGAAAGAGACTTAACTTCTGAGGTAGTACTTTGTATTCCTAAAGGGAGCTAGTTTTATCCAGAAAATGTTAGCGCAGTCAGTTATATTTTAACTAGTCCATAGACAGGAAAGTAGTTTTTTTTAGTTACAGAGATTTCCTTGTACATATATCTCAGATATGTTTGGTCTCATCATGACATTATCAAAATTCAAAGCCTTCAGAGGAAACCTATTAAAATGACATTCCTTGAATAGTTCCATTTGGAACCTTGTGACTTCTTTTGATAGCACCAAATTCATTTTTTTTTTAAATTACATCATCATGATTGCTTACATTTTCTTGGACACGTCGGGGTATACTGGACTTCGTCTTCTTATAGCGCTTGGTAAAAGCATGGATACCTCTAGGAACCTGTTATTTTTCTTTATTGAATTTGAAAGTCGCATTTTAAATAGTCGAAATATATGATAATCTTTTGGGGTAAGGTCGGGTGAATGCGGCGGATGTGGAAGACTTTCAAAGAGTGGACCTTAGATGACCGGAATTATTGCAAGAAAGTTTGGGTGCAAATTGTACCTACACTCAGAATTTTATTGCCTTGAAGATGATTCCTTAGGTGATCTAGATACCAGGCAAATCTCAAGTTGCATACATTTGTGTAGGATTTAATTTTCTCCAGATTTCAGCCTCAAACTGTCTCAGACAAGTTAGATAACTTGGGTTTAATAATAATAATCTTTATTCGTCTTTAAACCAAACAATCTGTTGAATTCTCCATCTCGTGGCCATTAATGAAATGGATACATACACTATATTTTATTGTTTCTAATTAATGTTGCATTTGCTATGGCTGGTAAATTAGTAGTTTGTTCCTGAAAGCTTCAGAAAATCTTTAAACAAAGCGTTCAGCATCCTTCAGGCTTCTCTGGATGAAACTGAGGAAGAACTCAGTTCTAATCTTTGTTATCTGGTTACTTCTGCAAGTTGTCACGCATTTTGACAATTTCATAATTCCTTAGCGGCTTCAAGGTGACGTCAAATCAAGGCTTCAGCATCTTTCTGGCTTGCTGGATAAAATTCAAGAGAAACTTTTTAACATGGGCAGTTCCCAAAATCAATTCCATTTCTATCGAGCTATGATTTCAATGGTGTGCGACAATCTTGTTGGTCCTTTTCTAATAGCTTCAAGTTATCTTCAAATCAAATGGCTTTTCTGGATAAAATTCAGCAACAATCTTCAATAGGGTTTGTTCACGAAACTAATTATTTCGTAGCTTCAAGATGTCTTCAAACCAAGTTGATAGCATCCTTTAGATTTTTCTACATAAAACCAAGAAATAAGGATCATTGTCTTCTTAGAATGAGCTCCTACGTACCTCACTGCTTCTGATGTTTGTTCATGGCGTTTAGAAGTCGAACAAGAGGCCACAGTGCTTTATGATTATTCTCAGCAAAGCCTGAGAATGCCATCAATGTGATTCCAAGATAACTTTCCGCATTAGTTAGATATTTGAGGCAGGATCAAAAGTGGTCAGTATTTCAACAAGCCAAAATTTTCCTTTATAGATACACTTTTAAGTGAAATCGTCATTTATTCCATACTGTATGAAAATGTAGAACACGTCATAAAATTAACTTAAAGTTAAGGCAAGTTAGATAATTTGGGTTTGGAAACAATCTGTTAGATTCTTGATCTTTTTGACCTCGTGGTCATCAATGAAATAGATACATGCATTATATTGTCTTGTTTCTGATTTAATAACTCGGCAATTTAACTTTTCTTGAACTCTACGAGTGTTTCAAAAATCGCAGGGTTTCTAGAAATGAAGTCTGTATCTATGGCAAACGCTAATGTCAGATCCAACAGAAAATATCAACTTACCAATAAAAGTGATAAGGAAGGAAGAAGTCAAAATCTTGTAGGAGTAATATTTATTCGTGGGAAGGTAGTATCGGGTGCACTTTTTCCAAACCGTATGGGGCAAGTTAAAAGTCAATTAAATAAAGGGACCTCGAATCAGAACTATCAATTGGCGATGAAATCTATGACTCTGCAGCAATAAGTAACACTATGGAGATTGAATGAATTTGCCGTATGGGACCTGTCATTACTCCGAATACTTTAGGTATAGGGAGGAGTTTCTTGGCCATATCGTTGAGAATTAATTGTGTCAATACATCCAGAACAAATTTCTTCTTCTTTCTGAACTAAACGTTTTACGTTAAATCAATATGACACCTTTGGACTAAGTTTTTTTCTCCTCTTCTCACGGCAGAGCCACACCTATACTTGAAAATTAAAATTATTTCATTCCATCAGAAAGACTGTTGGATGCATCATTTTAGTGTGGCAGCAACATAAGTGATAAGAATACAGTTCTAAAATTAAATACGGTAGTAAATTTTGGCAAATGACAAATCATGCTTCCGAACTAAATTTGTTTTATTTGAATAGGCTTCTAACTTGTGGTCTTCTTACATGCTGAATTTTGCATGAATTGGAGATCACCAGGTTTTGATTGGCTTCATGCCCCTTCAACATCAATCACTTCAGGTGTTTCTAGACATGTCAAGGAATTGGATTTCATTCAAAGCCTGACTAAAATTTATACAGAACTATTACTATATATCTAAGGATTTAATTAATTCTTCTGCTAACTACTTGCTAGAAAGGGTTAATCCATCATATCAGATACTTTTGCCATCTGATATTTTTTTGTTGTCTTGCCAAAGAAGCAATAAGAAATCCAAAAACTCAAACTGGAACTTCTGTTGAAGACGGACACTAACTGCGAAGGCCTTCAAGCTAATGTAAAACATAAAGTAGTCTTGAGTCGGATATTTGTAGTGAAAACTTTGAATGGGTGAAGAAAAGTATGTGTCTGGCTACAATTATTTATTGTTGTGGTACACACGACCGCGGTTTCGTCTTAATTAAGACATTTTCAAGTGCGAAATGGTAACCTTCAAGAATACAAAAGAAAAAATTAGTCTAGAATAACTAAAAAAGAGTTAAAACTTATAAAAGTGTTCTGACGCACGTGGCTCATTTGAAGACCTGTGGTCGTAAAGGACACGGTGTGAAATGACGAAAGGTAGTAGACCGGCCGTCAGGTAGATCAAATGAACAGTAGGTCAGGAACACTTGACTAAAATATCCGTCAATCGGACAGTCAAACTAACCAAGAAATATTTTAAACATTAAAATAACATTAAACATAAAAATTACAAGCAAATGTAAGCCACAAAGGGGGGGAAAAACCCTCCAAGTGGGCCCAAACAGGCTGCGTAAGTGACTACATTACATCATTCCATAACTGAGGTAAAAAGAACAAAAGTCAACTTAACTAAGGAAACCATCACATAACTCCCAATGGATGGACCGGAAGAATTTATCAGTCTCAAAAAAGATTTGGTCATTAACTAGTTTCCCAGATTTTCGGCAATATTTAGTTTTTTCCCTTTGGTGAAATTATGGAGGATTTTGCAGTTCGTAGAGGGGTCGAAAGTGTGATCCGAATCTGATAAATGTGAGGCAAAACTAGAATCAAGTTTTTTTCAATCTCAAGGATCTCATATGTTCACCAACCCTGACTCCAAGGCTTCTTTGGCCAGTTTGGCCAATATATGTGGCTGGGCAAGAGTTGCAGGTCAAAGCATAAACGCCACTCTTTAACATGTGATCTATAGGATCTTTTAGATGAGAGAGTAGAGACTTAAGATTGGTAAGTGTAGTGAAGGAGACTTGAACACCTAACGACTTCAAGTACTGTTTTATTTTTACAGAAAGTGGTCGCACATAGGGTAGAGCGAAGTAGTGTTTAGGAGGTTAAGTAGTCGGTGGTAAAGGTGAAAGTCTAGAAATATGCGCATAAAAGTGAAGTATTGTCAAAGCTGTACAACTTAGGGTCAGTCATATCTCAAGAAGGGGAGGGAGTACAAAACAAAGGACTAATTGGCTTTTGCTTCTACGGTGCGATCCAAAATTATTTAAATAAAGGGGAGGGGCTATGAAAAATAAACTTGATTGATCATCTATCAAAACTGACGACACGTCAAGACACATTTTACGTCAGTGGAAAAAATCTAACTGAATACATAAGGGTTTAAATAGAAAATACTAATTTCAAATGCCTGCTGCTGATTAGTGACTACAGTATTCGAGAGCGTTTAAACAACTAACGGATTTGACAGAAGTTGAAAAGCGAAAGGTCACGTCAGACTAAAAGTTTCGAATCAAGCTAAGACTCTAATTTTATTTTTCATAAGCCTCCCCCTATCTAAATAATTTTGGATCGCACAGTATTATCATATTGTTCTCAGATGATTTTTTTAAATTTATTTATACACACACCGGCAAATTTAAAGGAACAGAGAGAAAGTCTAATTATTTTCTGTATAGTGTCTATATTGTTCGTATTTCTCAGATAGTCTCCTAATACGAAGTTAGGTGGAGTAATTGTAATTTGTTTTACAAAAGTTGTACCATATGAAACCTGTTGAAGAAGAAAAAAAAAACTCGGAGATGTCAGACTTGAACAAAATATGGTTTTAAACAGAATAACTTTATTGTACACTTTGAACTTGGCTAATCATTTATTGTGTTTTTCTTTTGCTTCAATAGCGTGTATTCCCCCCACGAGCCCTTACGACTGCAGTCATTCGTCTTCCCATACTTCTGATAAGGTCATCGATCAGTTCTTGAGGTAATCTGTCCCATTCCTCAATCAATGCAACTCTTACTTCTTCTCTGTTTTGAACAGCAGGAATTCTTGACTTAAGTTTTCTGCCTAGCATGTCCCATACATGTTCGATCGGGTTCAGGTCAGGGGAACACGCTGGCCAAATCATTGTTGTTATACCAACTTGGTTTAAAAAGTCAGTTACGCAGTGGGCGACGTGTGGGCGCGCATTATCGTGCATTAGGGTGAAATTTTCTCCGATATATGGGGCCAAAGGTTCCACATGGTCTTGGAGATTATCTCGGATGTACCTATCTGCAGATAACGCTCCGCCATCAATCACCACTAACTCTGTGCGTGCCCCCAAACAAATGCCACCCCACACCATAATTGAACCTCCACCAAAAGATACTGTAGTAGTAAAATTAAAGGGTGCATTTTGTTCTCCTTGGCGTCGATACAATCTTTCCCTACCATCAATTGAATTTATACAAAAAAGGCTCTCGTCCGTGAATAAAATTTGACTCCACTGGTCATCATTCCAATTTTGATGTTCTCGACCAAATTCTAGTCGAGCTACACGATGACGTCTCTGAAGTCTTGGAGCTATTATTGGCACGTATGACTTGAGACCAACTTCTTTAAGTCTTCTTCTTACCGTGCGCTCACTTATGGTGGTTCCACGAGCATCTTCCAGTAGGTTTCCTTGTTTGAACTGCTGTTTCACGTCTGTATCGCAGTGTTTGCAACGTTATAAAACGATCATCTGCAACCGTGGTTGAGCGTTTTCTGCCTTGCCCTCTTCTTCTCACATACTCCCCGGTTTGCCTCCAACGACTTACGTTACGATGGATGGTTGATTCTGATTTACCAATCCTTCGGGCAACTTCACGGTATGTTCTACCATGTTCAATCATTATCATATTAGAAATAATTAAACACAAATCACTTTTTACCACGAACAATTATTTTTCTCTTTTAATTACTTCAATTTGACAAATAATTAATAAAATATAAAAAAATTAAAAAATAAATAATCTTTTTTGTAGCGACTTGATTTTTTTAACACGGTCAAAAATGATCTGTCGTCCTCGGTGTCAACCCGTGCCGAAGTTATTTCATCCTTATGTAACTGTAGATGAATCACGCGTTGTTTTCCTCTGGACCGATAGCAACTCCGCAGAAACGTAAAAAAAAAACTTAAATTCCTAACACGGCCAAACTGACGGAAGTGACGTACTCGGCGCTTCAATTTCAATGTTGGTATCTGTAAAATAAATTACACAGATAATTAACCGTTGCTAAATTTTACTGGGCAGGTAGGCAATTGCCTTGTTAACAATTACAGGCAACTCCTGTGGAAACCGCAGCTTCCATTTGACTCTACCACTAACGGGACAGAGACCAATTGTCATAAAATAAATCCGTGGAGACCGCAGCCACCACTTGGCTCTACCACTATCGGGACAGAGACCAATTAACTAACCTTCAATTTAATCATCCTCAGTTTCCAAGAACTCTAAGACCTCCTTCATGTCGCACGTCAATGACCACTGCAAAGGCCAAGCCCTTAGCTGCTCCTTAGCTGCTTTGGTGATAACATTTGTACCAACTTTCTTTATTTCGTAACGACCATTCTCCAAACACTTTACTACTTCGTACGGACCTAAAAACTCATAATCGCTTTTGCTAATATGCATCTGCGAGTCCCGATGCATTAAAACAAAGTCTCCTACTGAATATTGGACATTGTCTCTTCGCTTGCTATTAATGCTTTTCAAGTCGGATATTGAAGAAAGCTTTTCAGCTACTCGTTGTCTGTCCAATTTACTATTACGAATGGGTGTTAAATCCTTTGAAACGTTTCTTAATACAGCTTGAATCAGTGGGATTGAACTCTGTATTCCCAAGAGGAGCTGTAGTGGTGTCGAATTTGTACTCTTTTGGAGTGTCGTATTAAGAACTAACTGAATCTTCCATAGTCCGCTCGGCCATTCTGACTTAATTTGGGTCTCAATTCTCAAGAGATTTCTGACTGTTCTCATGTATCTCTCTGCTTGTCCATATCCTCTATGAATATCAGGGGTGACATAATGGTGTTCAATTTTCCATTCTTCCAAGTACTTTGGAAAAGTTGTGTTCTTGAACGATGTACCAGCATCCATTATAATTCTTTTCGGAGTACCAAACAGAGCAAGAACATTTTGTAGTTTGTCACGGGTTTCAGCAGTAGTAACTGTCTTCATGGCCAATAAAACGCAGTATTTCGTGAAAGCGTCAACTATTACAAGAATGTGTTTATAACCTTCCGACGATACAGGCAATGGTCCTAAGCAATCCATGTGCAAAGTGTGAAATGGTTCTTTTGGTTTCTCCATTGGGTTCACATATCCCTGTAATGGTCCCGTCCTGGTCTTTTTCACAGCACAAATTACGCAATGCTTAATATAACATTTGACGAACTGTCTCATTCGAGGAAACCAGAAATGTTCAGCAATGGACTCGTAAGTCTTTTCGTAACCGACATGGCACTGTTCATTATGAAAAATGCGAAGCAATAGCAATATCAGTCGGTACTAAGTCACCCATTATTACTAACTTGGTTTAACAATAAAACAAACTGACGATAACAAATCAAAAGAAAACAAGTTCCAACAAATTTGAACAATTTAAACTGAATACTTAACAACAACTTAATTGTTATCTACAGATAAAACGTGTTTCAAATGTAAGACGCAACACAAATGTTTGAAGTATTGACATTTAAAACTTCAATTGTTTAGTGTAGTATCCAAAGCTATCTAGATATAGGCTATAAAATAATAAAATTAAGAAATAAACTAAAACTTCAATCTGTTCATTTAAATTTGCCGGTGTGTGTATATATAAAAAAAACTAATTAAAACAGAAGTATTCATTCCAATTTTTGTCTTACTTGAGCCACCATTGAAGGAACTCTCGTTTAAATGAAAAAGGTAGGGGACTGACATATACACATAGGAGATCCTTTCGTTTCATCTTCTATAGAATAACATAACTATGACATAAGGGAAAGTATCCGTCAAATCATCTATAAATTAGAAGGTGTCTCACACTCGTGAAAATAAATGATTTCCCAGTTTTGTCTTTTCATTTGATGATGATTTCCATAGTTTTAGATAAGACGCATTTACATATATGAATTCTTCAGTATCCTTCTTCTAGTGAGGGGTCTTCTAATTTACTGTATTTACGAACTGTTTTTATCTTTTCGTATTTCTGAAGCATTGCAGTTCTATGTATAATTTTATGTAAACTGTAAAATGCTGTAAAAATTTACTGTTGGTCAGCGCGGAAGTTTTTTCTTTTCTTTTTTTTGGAAGATTTATAGTGGCGGTAACGTGGCGTGGGGCATTTTTGTTGATTTTTAATGTGTCGTATATAAATTTGGTAAATATGTTTACTTCTGGTGCAAATGGCTGATATAACGGTAGAAGGGAGCAATTCGTCTAGTGCAAGTGCACCGGCCGTCTCTCTCGGCGTCCTCTTTGAATCGATAGTATCCTGGACCGGTGGTCCTTGTCGCTCGGCAGGCGGGCCGCTCCTGCGTCCACCCCAAGTTCTCTTCAGGAGCCGCAAAGTGTGCTCGGCGTCGGCAGTGACTAGACGTGCAGTACCTCCCCTCGACCTAGCTCGGGCGATATCGGCGACGTCCGTCACGACGCGTTCTCTTCACTCTAAGACCACGACGACCAAGTTCAAGTCCTGCGTCCAGCGGCCTCCGGTAGAAGACGCTTCTTGAGAAGATGTTTCTCAACACCAGGTAGGAGAATTGCTACTACTTCCATAACTTTGTTTCTTGTTGTTACCGATGGAGCTCAGGTAGTTTTGAACTCCTTAAATTTTCACTTCGGCGACAGAGAAACTTTCCGGCAAACTATGGTTAGTACTTAACTTTATCAGTTGTTCTTGTTCTTGACTAGTTCGCTTCTTTCTTATTGGGTCGATATGGAGACCAACTTTAACTTGGTCTTCTTAAGTTTATGACAGTTCGAAAAAGTTTTTTTCTTGGACAGGCACCGCCTCACTTAAGGCTATTCATACTTCTCCCACTTTTGGTAACCCACTTCTGCGCAACCAATAATGCCGAGAGGACTTGCACCAGAGCAACATTGCCGACGACAATCAGTGACAATTCTTCGGCCAAGTCTTAACAATTCCCTCCCCCCCGATGGCATACAAAAAAATCATTAACGCGCAATTTAAATTAAACAATTAATTAAAGACGGTTTAATCGAAAGTTTTAATGAATTTAATAACGTAATATTATAATAATTTTGAATTGGCTCGCGTAAAGGGTTGGAGGGGTGCTGATTGTAATTTGTGACATCTGCAATCCCGCAGCCAGCAGCAAGGGTATGGAAATGGCGCGCTCTTTATCGCATAATGAAGAAGGTGAAGTCGGAATCCCGATTGACTTAGGAGAGAAATGCGATTCAATGCAATCCCCTTTGATGAATTTTATGCGATCGCTCCACGACATATTAGATCGCAGTTCCGAAGCTTCCAACAGCCTATGGAAAATTAAACCCGCCCGGGGAAGAAATATCCCTTATTGAAATCGTCATCATTAATTCGTTTGTTTACGAAATCAAGTTGGATTTTGTAGGTGCCGCGGTTACTTGTGCGACGGCGGCGGCGGCGAAGCGAAATCGAATTAGGACTACTCCGTTTTTAGCCAGCAACCCATTCGCCCAAGTGCATTTAATTGTTCTGCAGTTATTGAATTATCTCCAGCTTAAATCGCATTTATATAAAATAGTGTTGCGAAAGCGTGATCTCGTTAGTTGTATTATTTACCGGGACACCAGCCTTAATTTATATCAATTACATCGCCCGCTTCGAGACCCCCGAAGTCTTGGTTTTTCCTTACCGACGCTCGATGGCGTCACCGATTTCTAAAGGACTAACTCACACTCTCTCTTTAAGGTAATTACTTTCTTAACCGATGAATGGAAGAAAAAAATTATTTACTATTAATTTATTGCTACAGAATCTTTGAGTTCTTTTTTTCACTTTTTTGAGCGTAAATACGGATCATTAATTTATTTTTTTTAAACCTGCGTAACACGGATGCAATAAAACCGTTCGTCTGTATTATTTATATGTGACGTATATGTGTTGGCGTCATCGGCGGTGCATGAGTCGTAAGACATCGCCGCGCCGGCGGAATAAAATAAATCGTGCGTTTACTCCAGGCGGACCCGTCGTCAGGACTCTCCGGCAGGATTCGCAGGATGCACGCACCATATGCTTGATCGAGTTACTGCTAATATGACATGCGATTGTTTATCACCGGCGCTTTCTTGATTAGATTTTGCCGTTGTTTTCCGTAATGGCTGATTTTGTGCCGCTTACTACTCCGACGGATATGAGCTTCGGCTAATTTTATTAATAATCGCGATTAATCTTGGGGGTGTGTTAGGAAAAATTGTTACAGAAACATGTCTTGAACTATAAGATAAAATCTTGCAAGTAGATATTTTAGACTTTCTCAAATAAAAAGAAATAGGCCGAAGAGTTATTGAAGAGTTAATTTGAATTTATTAAAGAACGATGCTGTGTGAGCTTCCGGTTTTGAATGCTCTTCCCAGACGAAACTGGGGCCTTGACAAATCAGGATTCTCAGAGGTTGTAAATCTCTGTCGACAAATACACTGATTTGCCCACTCTTCCACGTCACTGTTGTATCGGTGAAATTAAACTCGCGTGTAACAATTAACAATAAATTTAATAAAAGTAAATAAATGCACAGATACGATCAACAAATAAAGATATAACGCGAAGTGGCGGTATCACCTCCCTGTAAGGCTACACCCGTCCGAACTTGCCTAAAAATTCAAAATACAGAGTTTAATATACGAAAATTGCGGGTGACATGCAGACCGTTTCACAATGCACGAGTATTTTCCGTAAGAAGTTATATTCAATTTCTACTTGCACATTTAAAACGGCCCGATGTGAACCCGGTTGCTCCGAGAAAACTAAACTAGGAAGTAGCGACCAGCGAAGTTCAAAGAAAGGGCTTCGGAATGTCCTAACTGGCCGCGTACTTAGAACTGCAGCTGCATTTGGGAACGGTGACGGTATTATTAATTTGAAACTAAAATGATTCTTAAATTTAACATGTACATTTAACTAAATAATGAAAATTATCTAAACATAAAATTGTCTTCAATTAATATTTATACAAATCCGAACATACCGCCCGCCTTGAAAGAACTCGCTTTCAACAAGTCACCTTCACATACACTTATTCAATGGGAATCTTGTACAATTTGGCGACAGCTCGGCGTAGAAGTCCTCTGGATGTCCTCACGTCTGCTACTCGAACCACTTTATCGCTGCCAGGAAATACCTCTTGCACTCTTCCCATTGCCCATTGCAACGGGGGTAAGTTGTCTTCATGAAGCAGTACCATATCGCCGGTCTTCAGCTGTTCATTGGAGGATACCTTCCATTGATTCCTGGGTTGTAGCTGGCTTAAATACTCCTTTGACCATCTTTTCCAAAAGTGCTCCCTAACCTGCTGAACGTACTGCCAGCGAGATAATGAGTTTAACTTTAGATGTAATAAACTAGGCTCAGGAATAGATGTCATTGAGTCTCCAATTAAAAAATGCGATGGGGTTAAAAAGGACAAATCATTAGGATCATTGGACATAGGTGTCAACGGTCTGGAATTTAGAATGCCTTCAATTTGGATTAACATAGTGTTCATTTCCTCATAGTTTAATGATGTTTTGCCCAAAACTCTAATAAGGTGTTGCTTAGCGGATTTGACGGCCGCTTCCCAGATTCCTCCGAAATGGGGCGACCTAGCCGGGATGAAGTGCCATTTTATGTTCTCCTGACTGGAAAAATCTTGAATTCTGGTGAGATTATCTTGAGAATTCATTAAACGCTTCAAATCGTTCAGCTCTCTGCGGGCGCCAGTGAATTGTGTTCCGTTATCGGAATAAATGTTTAATACCTTTCCTCGACGAGACATGAAGCGCTTTAACGCCGCTAAAAATGCTTCTGTAGACAGGTTTCCCACTAATTCTAAGTGAACTGCCTTGGTGGCAAAACACACGAAGACGGCCCCATAAGCCTTCACGGTGGTACTATTTCTTCGTTTTCCATCTCTCAAATGCAAAGGTCCAAAATAATCAACGCCTACGTTTTCGAATGGGCGAGCAGGCATTGTTCGTGTGGGCGGTAAATCTCCCATCAACTGTTGATTATTCAGAGGTCTTGCTTTAAAGCATGTAATGCAGGTTCTTAGAACTGCCTTCACTGAATTGCGAGCATTCAGAATCCAATACTTATTCCTAATTAGGGCTATAGTCGTCTGTACACCCGAATGAAATTGTTTGAGATGCTCACTCCTTATGACCAGTTCGCTAAATGGATGCTTGTGAGGTAGGAGTATTTGATGTTTTTGGTTATAGGGCACATTTGAATGACGCAGTCGCCCTCCAACCCTTAGTAGCCCTTCATCATCAATGAACGGGGTTAGCGACAGAAGTTTACTTTTCGCGTTCAGATGACCATGCTTCTGTAAATGAAGTATATCCGTGGCAAATGCTTGATGTTGTACTATTCTTAATAACGTTGTGGTAGCTTTGTTGAGATCGTCACTGGTCAAATATCCTGTTTGAAGATCCTTGCCTTTTGCAATTCGAGCCTGCAAATTAGTTTTAAATCGGAGGCAATAAGCTGTGACTCGAATCAAGCGATTTAAGTTGGAAAATTTGGAGAATAGTTCTGTGTCCTGAGTTATATACACTGTGGATATTTGAACGATTCTTCTCTCGGGCGTTTCGTCAAAAGATTTAAAAATTTTGCCTTGATTGGGCCACCTTGATATATCTTCTTGCAACCATTTCGGGCCTGTCCACCACAAGGAGGATTCCTGCAGCATACTGGGTCTTGCACCACGCGATAAGATATCGGCAGGGTTATCTTTCGTACTCACATGTTGCCAATCGGAAACATTGGTGAGTTCCTGAATTTCGCTAATGCGGTTGGCAACAAATGTCTTCCAGCTCTTTGCTGAAGCATTAAGCCATGAGAGTACTATGGAGGAGTCCGTCCAATAGTAGATTTTGCTGAGTGGAAGATCAATGGAATTCCTTATTTTATTTGATAATTGAGCCAATAGCAGGGCTCCACATAATTCCAATCTGGGCAGGGAAATGGTTTTCAAAGGTGCCACTCGCGATTTTGAGGAGAGTAAATTGCTCGTCACTTTTCCTTTGGAATCAGTTACACGTAAATATAGACACGCGCCATAAGCCTTTTCGCTTGCGTCACAGAAGCCATGCATTTCGATTACTCTTGGCTTTTCAGTTCCTATGACGTTCCTTGATATTGTAATACGATTAATATCTTCCAATTCCCTTTCGTATTGAATCCATTTAGTCTGAAGATTACCTGGTAACGATTCATCCCAATTTAGCTGCAGCTCCCATAACGTCTGCATAAATAATTTTGCTACAATTATGATTGGAGCAATTAGACCTAAGGGATCGAAGATCTGGGCTGTTCTTGCCAACACAAATCTTTTGTTAATTTTCTGTCGTGGCTTAGAAGATTGCACAAAATATTGTAGGCTGTCCTTGCTCACGTTCCATTGAAGACCAAGCGTGTTTGTCCCTTCGTTCTTCTCGAAATTGATGACGTGATTTTGGCTTGGTGAATCGGGAATGTCTTCTAATAGAGAACCGCAGTTCGAGGACCATTTTCTTAGCTCGAAGCAACCTTTTAGAAGCACAGCGTTGACTTCGTCTCGAATGTTTCTTGCCTCTTCCAATGTGTTCGCTCCGGTCAGCAAGTCATCCACATAGAAGTCTCGTAGAATTATTTTGGCACCTACAGCGTATTCCTCTTGTTCATCAAGGGCCAGTTGCTGTAGTGACTTGATGGCTAGGTACGATGCAGAGGATGTCCCGTAAGTAACCGTTGTTAATTCAAATGTTTCCACTTCATCTTGGACATTTTCTCTCCATAGTATGCGCTGTAATGGAGTTTGTGATGGGGCTATTTGAACCTGACGGTACATCTTTGCGATGTCGGCCGTGATTACTATCTGATGAGTCCTAAATCTCGCGACTATGTCGAATAAGTCTTGTTGTAGTTTAGGACCCACTAGCAACGTGTCGTTCAGGGAATGCCCTGTAGAGGATTTGGCGGACCCATCAAACACCACTCTGACCTTGGTAGTGATGCTGTTTTCTTTACACACTGCGTGATGGGGCAAATAAAATTGATTAATGTCGGTGCGAGCTGCTTCCTTCCGAGTTAACCTTTTCATATGACCCAGATCCAAGTATTCTCGTAAAAAACTTGCGTACTCAATTTTTAATGCCGGTTGTTGTTCTAATTTCTTCTCTAGAGCGTGTAGTCTCCGAAGAGCCTGATCCCGTGAATTACCTAGCGGTGGTGCATTTGGTTTTATGGGAAGCGAAACAACGAACCGTCCTTCTGGGTTTCTGGTATGCGTTTGCATGAAGTTCTCCTCACAGATCTTTTCGTTGGGTGTCAAAATAGATGTGCTCGATATTGCTTCTAATTCCCAAAATTTGGTCAACTGGAGATCGATGCGTTCAAATGTGGAAAGATTGCAAGAGCTTTGTGCGTATGAATGTGCAGATGATGACGTGCCTGACACTATCCAACCTAATAACGTTTTTTGTAAGATGGGTTGGCCTTTGCCGTTATCGATCAGACCAACACAAAGCAGATGAAAGAATAACTCAGCTCCAATTAATAAATCCACGCTTCGCGATACATGAAATTCAGGATCGGCTAATTTTAGATTTTTGGGGATGTGAAAGTTTGATCTCGAAAATGTAGCTTGTGGTAAACGCTCAGAAATGGTGTTCAAAATCAGACAGTTAATCTTCGATTGAAATCCACTATTTAAAGATTTTATTGCTACTTGTACACTTTGAGTAACTTGAGAAGCCGTTTGATTGATTCCCGATACAGACACTCGTGTAGAATCAACGGGTAGACCTAATTTAATTGCCAATTCCCTTGTGATTAGATGCGATTGGGAACCGGAATCTAGTAGTGCGCGACAACGATGAAAACGTCCCATTTTATCGCGGATCATAACAATTGCTGTTGATAAGAGAGTTTGTGTTGATAAATTGACGCTGACACTATGATTTGTGATGCTTGTAGAAGGAGTAGATATTGGAATTCCTTCAGATGACTGCCTTTCTGAGTGTAACAATGTATGGTGCCTTTTGTGGCAAGTTTTACACGTACCAGCCTTGCATTGTGCTGCTGAGTGATTTGGCTGCAAGCAATTAAAACACAAATTCTTCAACTTGACCTGATGTGTTCGCTGATTTATAGTAGATTCTAGGAATTTGTTGCAACGATAGATTCGGTGATTTTCACTGCAAATCACACATGTCGAGTTGTTTGTTATTGCATAAGAAGATACCTTAGTTGGCGGATGAAATTTCGATAATGACGATGAATTATGACCGGACGCCTTCGAACTGGTTTCTAAGGTGCTGCATTTCTTTGCTAAGAAATCTGTAAGCGTTTTAAATTTCGGAAATTCGTTAATTGGTACCTCCGCTTGCCACTCTTTTATGGTAGTGTGGTCCAATTTTGTGATAGCTAAATATATTAAGATATCGTCCCAATGTTCTGTGGGTCTCTTTAATGCTGTTAATGCCCTAACGTGCTTCAACATGCCGTCGAGGAGAGATCTGATGCGCGTATGACTCTCTTTTGTTACGGGTGTTAATTCATGTAACGCTTGAATATGCTTGTGTACTATTAAACGTTTATTGTCGTACCTGTCTATTAACATTTGCCAAGCATCCTCATAATTACTCGCAGATATTTCTAATGATTGCAAAATATTCGCGGCGTCGCCCTTCAAAGAACTCTTTAAGTATTGAAACTTTTGTACGTCCGAAATATTTTCATTAACGTGAATCAATGTTTGAAACGTATCGAAAAACGGAAACCACTCCTCGTAATCTCCCGTAAAGGTAGGCAAATTAATCCTAGGCAATTTTACCTGACCTAAGTTATCTTTTGAATTTATTTTGCTTGAATTGGTGCTGCTAACATTACCTTTTAATGTTAAACTGTTTATCATGCTCGCTAAATTATGATATTCAGTTTCAAAACGATCGCGTTCCTCCTCTTGAGTATCGAATTCCTCTTGAATTTCTATTTGCGTTTGAATTTCTTCAAATTGCTCAAACACTTGCTCTAATTTTAATTTACGTGATTGAAGTTGTGCAGGATCAATTGGATCATGCGTTTCAAGATATTGACGCAATCTTTTCAGCGATGCAGTTAAATTGCGGCGTTTGAGTTTTAGCGTTTTTAATTCAGTTTCGGCCATGATTGGAATGCAATAGGGACAGAAAGGATATAATTGGAGACTCACCTGTTGAATTCTCCGATTGACTTCTGCCTAGGGATGTCTGCTTCTGGCCTGGAGACACTACTGCAGTTTTGGATTTGTTTGTCGAATGTTGCACAACACTATGCCGACGCGACGATTAATTTCACACTTGATATCCGGCTCGAAGGACCATATGTGTGAGCTTCCGGTTTTGAATGCTCTTCCCAGACGAAACTGGGGCCTTGACAAATCAGGATTCTCAGAGGTTGTAAATCTCTGTCGACAAATACACTGATTTGCCCACTCTTCCACGTCACTGTTGTATCGGTGAAATTAAACTCGCGTGTAACAATTAACAATAAATTTAATAAAAGTAAATAAATGCACAGATACGATCAACAAATAAAGATATAACGCGAAGTGGCGGTATCACCTCCCTGTAAGGCTACACCCGTCCGAACTTGCCTAAAAATTCAAAATACAGAGTTTAATATACGAAAATTGCGGGTGACATGCAGACCGTTTCACAATGCACGAGTATTTTCCGTAAGAAGTTATATTCAATTTCTACTTGCACATTTAAAACGGCCCGATGTGAACCCGGTTGCTCCGAGAAAACTAAACTAGGAAGTAGCGACCAGCGAAGTTCAAAGAAAGGGCTTCGGAATGTCCTAACTGGCCGCGTACTTAGAACTGCAGCTGCATTTGGGAACGGTGACGGTATTATTAATTTGAAACTAAAATGATTCTTAAATTTAACATGTACATTTAACTAAATAATGAAAATTATCTAAACATAAAATTGTCTTCAATTAATATTTATACAAATCCGAACAGATGCATTATACAATTTTTGTTTTATTATCATTTTTTTCTCATAAATAATTTTGCTATATAACATCACAAATTTAGTTCTGTAGGGCCGAGTTGCTCAGTGTCTGGTTAAAAACATTTGGTTAAATATCAAACCACAGTTTTCTTTCAAACTGTTGTTCAGTCATTTTTAACCAACTGATTTATTAACTAAGGTTTAGTGGAATGTTGGCAGCTCTGAAGAGCTTTAGTATCTATAATTTCGCTGTGTAAATTTTAACTGTATTATTCGTAACAGTAGTTATTACGTGTGTCAGAAGGTATAAGTACGAAAAAGTTAAGAAATATTTAAAAAAGCGATTAAAATACTGAAGTGTTATGTCTTCCACAGATGGTGGTAGTAGTAGTTGTGGAAATATGTAGTTCCAGATTTCTTCAAATCTATTAAAACAAGTACAGCAAATCTTTACGAATTTTTTTGAAGACAAAATGTTTTGAAAAAATAAGGATTTTAGTATTCAGCAAATATTTTACTAATTGCTTATGTTTACTGTTTCGCCAAATACATTTTTGAATTTTTCGAAGTGAATAAGAGATTATGCAATGCATCTTACTAATTTTAAATATCATAAAGAGAACTTGTATGTTAACAAATTATCAGTAGTAATGAGAGTAATAATAAATAAAAATAAGTAAAAATTATTGTAATAGTGAGTCTTAGTTCATGTTCTCTTCACGTATAAATTGTTTAGTTTTTTCCGTTATTCACTTTGAAAAAGCCAAAAATATATTTGGTGAAACGTCAGCAAACATAAATAATAAAAAGTCTTATTTTTAATACTCCCAAGAGGAAGAAAACCCCTGCAATTTATTGCTTACCAAGCAACCGACATTTTTCAAGTAGAATTTTTCTCGTGTTTAAAGTTTTTTTTTTTTCAAGTTATTTTTACGTTAATTATAGTTTAAACAACCGAATTTCATGGTTTAGCAAATGTCAGAGTTAAACTTCGTTTTACCTCTTAATCACTGTCTGAACAACCAAAAAGAAAAATTAAGCTCTAGTTAACGTTAAAGAAAGTTCAAACTTTCAGTGAGCAACTCAGCCTAGGTGCAATACGTTTTAAGTTACACTCTTGGTAGTTAAAAAATCGAATAATTAAAAATGATTAGATGCATTTGAAACACGTTTTCCTTTGCGATACTACTGCAAAAAATCTTAGGTTAAATTAAAATTTGTTTCTGGTTAATTAGCTTATTTTGCCTGTTGAATGACGTTGTACTTTTTTTGGTTTTTTTGGAATGATTTCTGATGATCATGTTTCTCAACTACATAATATATTCTTAACAATTAGCGTTTTATATTTTCACTTATCAAATACGTTTCTTGAAATATTAAGGAAAAGAAGTGAGAGTAAGTCAACTAACAATAAAAAATATTAATAATTTTACGTATCAGTGTAAAGAGTGCTTTTATTAAACTCTTATTTTGTTTAGTTCATGTTACATAGGGTGTGCTATATTTTTGATAGATTTAAACAGATGAGATTTGATTTCTTTCAAAATGAAAAGCAAAAGATTTTCTTTTATATACTTCGATTTATTCTACACAATTTCTTATAATTATCCAAACTAATTTCGACGTACAACCCAATTAAAAAAAAGTCGATTTTTTTAAACTTACACTGAGAAAAATAGGACCAAAGAATACGTTTATATTAACAAGAATTCCGAACATTTCTTTCAGATTCGCGTTAAAAACCGACTCAGCGTAGTACTGCAAAATTAACACTATGTGGTTTGTTGTTTAGAGTATCATTTTCTGTCATGATAAAATTTCCGGAGTAATTAATAAAAAATCAGACATGACATTTTATTACTAATTTATTCAGCATAATATTTCCTTTTATGGTTTATTATTTTAAGAATACGTATTATGCAGAATGATAACTTTACATTCTTAAACTTAAACAGATTCATTGTGCTAAGAATCATGATTAATTTAGAGTAAGATGGATCTTATAACATGACAGCATTATACTTTTATATTATACTTTTATTTTATCGATAGGAATGATGTTTTATTAAAATCGCAAAATTCCATTTTTCTCAGTGTACTTGGCCAAGTTGTACAAGTCAGTTTAAATTTAACCTGAAGCTTAAACCCATAACAGTTACTGCAGGAATTGTTGTTGAGCTTTTGATTGAAAATAAAGCTGTAACTGACAACTGGACTTAAATGTTCGCAAAATTGTAAAGGTGTCAATCCACTTTCAATTGAATTGAAAAGGTGTGATTGTGAATTTTTAAGTGGTTCTAAGGTGAAAGTGATGTCACTATGTAAGGAGTCAATAAAATTGAGAAAATTGATCAACTGTGTCCGAGCAACAAATTAAAATTTATCGTCTACATAACGGTATCAATAAAAAATTATTTTTAAGAGGATTATATTATTGGATTCCAAAATCAAGACCTCTGAAGGTAAAGGTGATAAAGTACTGCCCATTCCCAAACCTTTCGTTTGTTGTTGAAGAAGAAGAAGACGAATATTTAACATTTAGAAAACGCTTTCAGTAACCAAATCACTCATTTCAGACTTTGTCAATAATTTCTTTACGGTTAAGGTTAAAAGGACTGAAACGTTAGCAAACAAATTGGTGACATCAAAAAAGGCAAATAACGAATTGTTTCAAAACTTAGCAGCAAGGGGAACTAGCAGATGAAACTACTGGGGCCTATTCCACCAACAATTATTAATTTGCAAAGCCATAGAATTCAATAACATAATATACTGAATAATAGTAATGTCGAAAAGACAAGAAAATGCTAAGTGCAAAGTGCAAGGTTGCAAAGTTGATGATGGAATAGGCCCCTGGTCTTATAGAATGTACTGGTTTATGGATTTTTCGTAAACCATTAATCTTGGTGCGATACAATTCATGGGAAATTATTTAAAGTTTTAGATTACCTTTTTATGGCAATTTTAAGACTCTTTTGAAATTTTCTAGAGGGTTTGTAGTGGCCAATGTAAAAATGTTATTTTTGATAATTTGTTTCAAAACAGTGAACGTCTATTTTCTTAATTTTTACAAGTTAGTGTTAAAGGAGACAGACATTCTTCCTGCATGTACCGTCTGATGGTAACTGTTTTTTTTTTAGGATTTCTTTCTCAAAAGCAATATCAGAAATACTATAAATCAAATTATATTAACAAAGAATGTGCGTAGCCAGCAACTTCTAGCAAATTTTAATTAATGTGAAAATAAAATTCATCAACAGTTATCGTTCAGTCAAATGTTAACAATTTTAAAAGAGTTGAACGAAGCTTAAGAATACATATATATATATTGTTTTTAGTTTTTGGATCATAAGCATAAAGTGCTCAAACTCAACGCAATAAAGTCAAACACAAGAGGTCAAAGGAAAATTGTTTGCTAAATGTTCCCAAAACTAAAATTAATATTTTTCTTTTTTTCTGTAAACGTTTTTCATTAACTTTGATTTTTTCAATTGTGATTTCAATTTTGAAGCTTCTAGTTTCCATATTGATTGATTAATTACTTATTAATTGATATTCTTATCTTAAAACATGTAATAATAATAATTTTATTCGGTTCAAGGATCACGTGATCACATGATGGCTCAAGGATCACGTGATCACATGATGGCTCAAGGATCATGCGACATAAGCTTAAGTCACAACAATACAGTGTAGACATAAATTGCATAACACAAGTACCGTTTGGAATTTTTTTTTTCTCAGTATAATTTCTTGCAAATATTTTTAAATAATGAACGTGGGCAACATTATTTGATTGTACTTTTTTAATTTTTTCTATTGATTTCTATTATCTATATATCTTAAGACCGTATACTGTTTTCTGTTTTACAATTATTAGATTTGTCCTCTTGTAACACTAACTTTTGGATTTTTTTTTTTTGGCAAATAATAATATTTTGGTCTCGTTTTTATTGGCAGTGACTATGCAGTTTATTTCACTGCCACAATTAATTGCTGTTGACCCCTGAAATGAGGTAAAATCATTCTTCACCCCTTAAGACAGTTGACAGTTTTCAGTTTTCAGACTCTTGAAACACTGACTTTTTTGGGTAAACATTAATACTTTGGTCTGGCTTCATTGACAGACAGTGACTATTCAGATTGTAATTGTACAAGAGAGACTCCTTCACCTTATCATGACCAAGCAGAATTCTTTTAGTGTTCATGCAAGCCCAAACATCTTGAAATAAGTAAACATTGATCACAACTCTGTGTTTGAATAGTATTCGTGTTTAAAATTAAGAAAAAAAGTTTTTTAATATTTATCCAGATGAAGTTCATTCTATTAAGTTGCAGGTTGAATCGACGAGAAAATTGCACTTAAGTTAAAGTTAAAAGTTTTACTTTTACATAGTGAGATTGATAATGATAACATAGCCGTCGAAATACGTATTTATACAGGTGTAATTTTGGAACTTAAAAATTATTTACTAGAATAAAATTAAAAAAACTAATAACGTTCCATTTGAAAAGTGAATAGGATGGCGATGTGGAAAGTTTTAATATGCATTTGAACGTAAACCTTATTAACAACGGTTATAAATATTAATGCGCGCTAATGAAATTTAAAAGATGAAATTGTAGATTTAAAATTCATCATTTGTTGAACTGCGCATATATGTGCGAATAAATACATTAATGGGGCTTATTTGGGATGCAAATTCACCAGCTGTAAGATTTATTACGTGCTTATTCGGGGTGGATTTTTCGACGATATAAAATATGCGAATATTTGCGAGCGCCGATTGTGCTATTCACAAAACGAAACAGTCCAATGAAATGCAACTAATTGCCATAATTTTTATCGCTTAATGAAATTATGAATATCGTTGCAGGTTAAAGTTGCGTTTTGCGTTCTTTAATTTTATAAGCTTTAAAGCTTTATGATGAATTTATTATTTTACTCTGAATATTCAATATTAAAAGCTAAACTTGCACGTTTTATTAATTAAATTAATTTTTAAGGTATGTACTTACAATCTAAAACCATCTTTTTTATAAAAAAAAAGCTTAACATTAATAAAAACTTTACAGTAGAATATTGAACGACTAAGGCCCAGTTTTACAATCGCGGAATGAGGAGGGTTCTCTCTTCAATATCTAAAGACCTTCAGACTGATTTAGTTGAATAGCTATACTCTGATCTCTACGATTTTTATTTAAACGTTTGCCGCCTCGCTTGAAGAAAATATTTGATTCCGTTCGCTAGTCATAATAACATAGAAGGTGTAGAAAAGATAAAAGTCTAGTATTTGTTAAAAGCTAATGGCGGATTTCACAAACGTTACTTAAATCTAATCATCCGTTAAAAGTAAACGTTGCCATGGTTACATGTGTTGAAGGTATGGGAATGATCATTCTTAATCGATGATTAAAGTTAAGTGAAGTTTGTGAAATCCAGCGTATGACTCGCTCGCGATGTGATAACATGAGAACCTTTGAATTTTCTCATACCCTATGCCAATCCTTTAAACTTTTGGTTTTTGCTTATCACTTAAGCATTATTTTTCCTTTTGCTAAGAATTATGAACCAAGAAATTATTGTTTCTAGGGACGTCTTTAAGAACTATTGAATTCTGTGTTTCCTTCCATTCCAAACAGAAGCCTCAATTTTGCAATAAGTAAGTAAATGTTTGGTCTTTTGGAAGGTAATACAAATGCAGATGCTTAGAAAAGAACTACATAACGTGCTGTTATCAATTGGTATGTTTCTGAAATATTACTCGTACTCCTCTCACACTCAAATTGACAGGTTGATGTTAATTTGAAATTCAGAAACGCTTTTATTTTTTGACTTTCACTGAAGGTCAAAATACCTATACTTCATCCTTGCCTTCCCCTTACATTAACTTTTACTTAAAACACGCTCCTTCGCGAGATACTTCGCAGTGTCAACTTAAATGGCCCGCCCTGTACATACGAAATATCAGTGAAATTCTGAAATAGCACTAAACACTTGAATATACATATAAGTACTTTTATTCAGAATGTTTTACGTGAAGTGCTTGCGCTTATTTTTCAAATGAAATTAGTTTTACAAAGGTAACACTTTTTCTATTGTTTAATAAAGAAGTTTAAGTTAGTTTCCTCCTTTATTTTTTTGTTAAGTGACAGTCTGTTAACAAAAAGTTTGTTTTTTTTAAATACGCAGTTAGTTTTGTGTACAGGCTGCCCAAATTGGGGCAAAGTTGAGGCAATCATGTGCAAATCAATTTCATCTGTTCTCATAATCATCAATAAGTCTAAGATCTCACTTACAATTCTTATTTTAACTTCAAATAGTTATTTCTTTTTAAATAAACATTTTTTTAAGATTACTATATTTTCTGTCATATTTATACGTCAATAATAATTCTTTTCGAGGACTTACATAATATACATCCTGATGTATAGGCCACCCACATAACATGTTGCTAATGAAGACTATTCTAGATCATCTCCTGTTACGTGGGTTGCCTATACATTAGGATGTATATTATGCAAATCCTTGAAAATAATAATTATTGACGTATAAATGTATTTTTAAAGTTGGTTCTTGTCCGATGAAATTAACCTTTTCAGTTTCCGTTGACAACCTTGTTTATTTTGACAACGTGTTTATGTTTTTCACCTCTGACGAAGCTGTCGAACGACGGTGAAACGTTAAGTGATATAAATGTATTATTATTGACGTGTATGTGACACGATTATAAAAGAAATGATTGGGTCGAGATTGAAACATTTTACAAGACTGGTCGCAGTATGATTTCATATCAAAGATAATATCTCTTAGGCCCAGTTTTACAATCGTGGAATAAGAACGGAATAACTGTTCGCCGAAAATACTTTAACGTTCCTCCATATCTACGTCGCACCTACGTCACGTTATTCTAAGAATAAAGCTTATCCAGCGATTGTAAAATCGGGCCTACAAATCGAATATAAAGTATTTAATTCGAAATTTCGTTCTCTAGCTGATGTAGAATTAGTTCTTCTGAATTTAAATTAAACCAACTTATAGACCGACTGATTATAATAACATTCATTTTTTAACATTATTAACTCTATGGATCTTCGTAAATATTTGCAAACAAACTTGATTCAAAATTTAACCATTTCTTGTTCAACTTAGACAAGAATTTATGATCCAAAGAATTTAAATAAAATTCTTCGCATTATTAAAACGTTTGTCGTAATTTCAAATTCTCTTACCTATTAAAAAAAAAATTATTTTTAAATATTCAAATTTTGCCGCGCGTTTTCAGCCAATGACATCGATTTTAATCAACTGCGGCCATTAGGCACATTCAACAGACACAATCGATTGACGATTGCATACGGTTTAGCGTTCAACGAATCTGAATCGATTCTACATCGATCGTGAAAATGTCCATCGTAAAAATTTTACGATTAAATATGGCGTTGCGGTTATTGTCATATGCGCGAGTTGTTTCTAACAGTGTACTGTTTATTTCAGTGATTTATTTATAACTTAACTACACTGCCAATATAATGATACTGCTTAAATCGATTCCTGATTGTAATCAATCGATTTGTTTGTTGAATGTCCCCATTGTTATAACGACGCTATGCAATGAAAACCTCGTAACTCCATCAATCAGTCAAGAAGACCATAGTGAAAACCTAGGAACTCCAAATTCAAAGAGAAAATTGAAAGTGCATGAATATGTTCGAAACATTAGCAACCAAGCTTAGACTTTGTAGAAAAATCCACAGCAACCATTTTGCTATCATTCGATTTACGAGGTTGTCATTGCTTACCATCGATATGCTATTTGTAAGATGACCTTGATGTCTTGTTTAAAGTCTGTCTGTGACAAAGGGATAGAGAAGGCCCTGTAAAATAAAAAGTAGTAAGGAATGTTTTGAGTTGAAAGATATAAACGTGCCACTGAGTGTGGGTTTCCTGTAGACTTTATAAGATCATTTGTTCAGGTTTTTGGTAATTGTAACGTCAGGAAAATTTGTGGAGTTAATGGTTTTTTTTTTCACAAGTAAATCTGACGAGTAATGAACGAATTCTAATCTTATGCAGAAAAAGAAACCAAAGGTAAAGTATTGTGATCTTAACATCAAGGGGTTTTACAGGAAATGGAATCTCATCTTGTCGAATTTAAAATAATTCTGTAAAATCTAAAAAGATGATAGAACCGAAACAAAAGAACTTGTAAAGATTTTGCTCGATTTTTATGGAGAGGTTTTGAAAAAGATCTCGATTTACAATTTTATTTTTCATTCAAAATGCCAGTTGGGAAAAAGTATTACCCACTCTGTCATGTATTCGCTAAAAGGTTAATCAAAAAAAGTTGTAAAACGGATAAGGAAAAGACTTCCGTTAGTTTTTTTTTTCTTTTTAAACAAATCAACCTGTTGTAAAATCTGTAAAATTTCTTGAAAAATTTCCGGCCCTCGTAATAATAATTTATTGATGTTATCCAATTTAATGGTTACATAGGTCACATATTCATACACAAAAATTACGAAAAAAACACATAAAAGTACAAAACAAAAGTTGCACATGTCGGTGTTGTACCTAAAAGGGGGGCGAAAGGAATGCTGACCATGGAGATTGAATGACCTCTCTTCTCAGTAAGTTTGTATGTTATTTAAGTTGGAAAAATCATTGTTTAAGAAATTATTAAATTAGAAAGTTTTCCATGACTGTTTTAAATTTAGTTATTGATTTATAGCGTAAACATTTGGGTCATTTTTTGTGCGATGATATGGGGTGTAAAAACTGTTAGTTGATCTAGTATCATGACCATTGTATTTGTTGAACATTAGTATAACTGTTTTCGTGTTTTTTTTTAAGCACTTGAAAATATATAAGGACGGGACAGTTTGGATCCTTAAAGAACGGAAGAGAGGCTTTGTCTCCTCTCCATAAGGTTTGTCGGCTAATATTCGGATGACCTTTCATTGAAGGCTCAAACAACAATATTTTATAAAAAAGATCAAAATAATTTTTTTAAATATTTAGTCTTGTATACATTACATATAAGTATTACCTAAATCATTTGTTGAGAAATAGTTTCTCTTTCGTTTTTATTAATCCTTCTGATTAAAAAACAATTTTTTTAAAATTTTGTTGTGCCTATCTTACCCTTGGATCATCTGAACTGTTATTTCAATGATTTTAAATCCTTTTTAAGTCACTCTTCAAACATTGATAGATTTATTCTAAAAAAAAAGTATTGCTTGTTGTACTATAATAAATAAATTTTTGTTTTAGAAAGGAACCTCTAATTTAAATTAAATCTACGATATATGGTTGTAACCATAAACTTTAAATATGATGGTAAATAAATTTTAACCGAAATTTTGAAGAGCGAATCGTAAACGAGATTATATCTAATTAATACCCGCGATGTTTGACCCTAAAGCCGGGGATGGTTTTATGGAACTCTTCTTGTCGCAAAAATAAGGTTTTATGTTTTCGATCCAATAAGATCTTCTATAGTGTAATAAGATCAACGGTGCACAATTTTATAGATGCAATCTTCGCGCGACAGATGTCAGGTTTATTATTTTATAAAATCCGGATGCTGCGCCATCAAGGAGGTATAAAATGTTTATTACGCCGGCGTGTCGCCACCGATCATCCGCCCGCTTTGTTAAAATGTTTCAACATTATTTCCCGCTTGTATTGTTTAATTTATTTTTGCTAATACGGTTTGGTAAATTAATGCTTCATTGATATTTCTCCTCCGAGCTAATAAAATTAAACGCGAAGCGTTTCGAAACTTTCTAGACTGCAAGAAGGAAAACCGTCAAGACTTAAAACTAACGACTAGTAAGTATAACGTTTCGGGAAAACTTCTCCTTCATCTAGCTACGGCGGAACCTGTCCTTCATAATTACTAACTTTCTTATTTGTCTCGCATTGTAGTACGTTTCCTTGCTCGGTTCTCTGTCCGACGCCCGTCGTCTTATCCTGGACGGACGAGGACGGATATGCGATGGATGCGAAATGTGCTTAGTCGACTTGCGGATTACACATTCATTATAAAGCAGATATGATGTTGATGATGGAAAGAAGATTCTTGATTTTCACTAATGAATCCTTAGTAATTGGACGTGTAGGACTCCGAGAAGGCTCGGTGTAAATAACGGCCAGGATAATAGCATTCATATCCCCGGCGATCTCCTCTCTAATGATCCGTGTTCAACATATTCAATGCGTAGTGCTTCTTCCTTTAACATTTGCCCATATCAGTGAATAGATCAATAATATATTAATTATTTATTACGACTTTACAGACTTTTCAAGTAAATAGTTTCAATCGTGTGAATTGTTTCATCATATTTCATCGAACGGTTCCTGTAGAAGATATGTATGCATTATACAGGCTGATCCACTATGTAGCAGCTATCTTCTAAATTCGAGGGAGTGATGATTCGAATCATTCGAATCATTCGAATCGTGATCATTCCAAATAAATTCAGATTGGTTGCTCTGTTACAAATGAAAGTTTAAATGTTCTATACCTATCGATTTCTGTGAGATACAATGAATTTAAAGAGTTTAATTAATAATTACTTGAAGATTAATTACCTAGCCTGTTTGGACAAATGAAAATTATTTAATTTAAGTTAGGTGCTTCCTTTATTGGTGCGTTAGTCCTCATCGCACATCCGATAATCTACATATGGATTTCTCATTTTGCGAGCTCCTTAATCCTAATGCCGTCTCTGTGGGGGTAAGACGGGACGGTAGGGTTGTTGTTAATTGATCTTTCCCTCCCGTTTAAACCACTGCTTGGCTTAATGTTAGGCGGGCGAGTATAACACACGTGAAGCCGTGCTGCATAGCGCCAATATCGGTGATACCCCGTGCCAGGGTTGGCTACATCCCTCCCTCACCTCCGCCGTCTAATTAACCCGCAAACGGTGCACATTATGCGCTACTGTCGCCGTATTAAATACGCTAAATACCGGAGACCAGGGCGCACTCGATATTAAAACGAAGCTTACTTCAAGTAAGCAAGTCCGATGGGTGTTATTAGACGTAGGTGTAAGAAATCTCGGTCCTTTTCGCAACAAAGAGACGCGAGCAATAAGAACCGAATGTGTACTGGAAACCCTCTAAAGGGTTTGCCGGGTGACGGACAGACTGAAGGGCGGGTTATGAAGCTCGCCACAAACCACATCACAGCTTCTTGTGTTTGTACGAAACAAGTGCGGATGAAGCACAAGAAGACACGTTTCCAGACGTGTATTTAGACGAAATTAATTTGTTTATGTTGGCAAAATGTTACCGACAAAATTAATTGAAACCTTACCTTTTAGGTTTTCGTAACTACCATTAACCCTACGTATATAAATACAAGTATTTTCATTCTAATGTTCTAGATTAAGTTTTATATTTTCTTAATTTTTAATTAATTAATTGCTTTTCACTGAAGGGCAAATTTTGTGAAAGTGAAAGTGTATAACATGTAGGTGTAAAATGAAAAAAATTTGGGACGTTTGTTCTAATTAGATTACACGTATTAGCTGGGCTTTAAAGTGGGGATAGTGTTGCCTCCATAATTATAAGAAGGCGGCCATGCTTAGAGAGAGTATACCACCCTGGGGCTCCCGGCCCGTCCGTCCGTGTGGTGACGGGCCGTAAATTAGCTCCACGGCTGCAATAAACATTCCTCGCATAAATTACCTGCATTTTCGGATTAATTACACACTTCACTGGAAGCTCCTGTTCTTACGAGCATCCGTCGACGGCTCAACGAATTAGAAATTAAAAGAGCAAAAGAAAGGGCCCTCCGGCTCAGGAAGGTGAATAAAGTACAGGGATGATGTTCCAATTTATACTACTTTTATACGATCAATCTGTAAACTGTTGGAAAATATTTAAGAAGGACACGTTTACAGGCTTCGAATAAATCAAAATAAAAAAGGAATAAACAAAAGTCTTCATTTTTGATACATTTTTGGCCTATTCAGATATTTTCCTCGTTCGTTTTTCCCACAGTTCTTAAATCAATTAACAATAAATTTGTCGCGGGTCGATCGATCTCTCTTTTTCTTGTTATTGCTTTTCTCTTAGTTAACTGTTTTCGTTTCAGGAAAAAGAAAAGTACCACCTTTACGATTTTCAAACGAATCTGCAATACTGATTGGTCTTTTGTAGATGATTTGAGCGATATTGACTTTAAATTTGAAAAGTTTTTGAACATCGTACATAGTGGAGTTCCATCAGCCTTTCCCATCTCAACTAAGATAGAAAACAATAAAAACAAAAACATTACATTGACTGATAAAAAGGTCAAAAAAGATCGCGAATTTTTAGACTTTCTTTATAATATTAAGAAACAATATCCAGGGAATGTAATATGTAAGGAAATGTATAACAATTGTAGAAAGGCTTTTAGAGTTTCACTCGAAAAAGCCAAGAAAGTTCAAAATGATGATATTATTCGTACTTGTCACAACAAACAAAAGGCAATGTGGGATATAATCAATCATAAAAGGCAACCTCAAACCACTATTTCATGTAACCATTTTTCAGCGGAAGTTTTTAACTCATATTTTCTAGTATTGCAAATGATATTGTTGCAGAAATTCCTGACTCACAGATTAATCCGTTATCTTTCTTGCCGACTACTAATAATAAAAATGCCTTGTTTCAATTTAGAGAAGTAAGTTTCATAGAAGTACGTGACATTTTTAACTCTTTAAAGAATACCAACAGTATGGATTGCTATAGTACAAACACAAAAATGCTTAAATACGTGAAAAACATTATCATTATTCCACTAACTAAACTGATAAATAAGGCTATTAGAGCCAACACTTTATCGGATATTTTAAAAATTAGTCGTGTAGTTCCCATTCCAAAGAGCGGATCGGCAGTGTCCCTAAATGATTTTAGGCCGATATCTTTAATTCCAGCTATTGGCAAAATTTATGAAATTGTCCTAAAAAATCAAATTGTTGACTACTGTGAGAGAAATAATATTTTTTCTAGCTCTCAATTTGGTTTCCGAAAAGGTAAAAATACTACCGATGCCATTCTAGATCTCACAAAATTCCTAAATAAAAATTTTGAAGGCAAAAAACAATGCGGTGCTTTACTATGTGATCTGTCAAAAGCTTTCGATTGTGTCCCTCACGATTTACTATTAAACAAACTGAAAGCATATAATTTTAAGACTGACAGTGTTACGCTACTAAAATCGTATTTAACTAATCGCAAACAGTTTGTTGATTGCAATCAGGTGCGGTCATCACTGCGTAGGATCAACATTGGCGTGCCGCAGGGATCTGTGCTGGGCGCGGTCTTGTTCATTCTATTCGTGAATGATTTGAGCTGTGCGGAGACCGGTGTAGCTTTTGTACAGTACGCCGATGATACAAACATTCTTTTAGCTGAACCAAATATTGAGCTTTTAAATCATGCGATGAGAAATACACGTTCGAATGTTACGGAGTGGTTCAAGGCAAACAAACTTTCTTTAAATATAAATAAGACAGCCACAATTATCTTTTCTCGAAACCATTTAAATCAATCAATCTCTGTAGATAAAACATTCTTGGGAGTTTGCCTGGATCCTGCTCTGGCTTGGAAAAACCACACCGATGCTCTTGCAAAAAAATAAGTAAAAATATTTTTGTTTTAAGAACTCTAAAACCTGTTGTAAATTTCGATACTCTTAGAACATGTTTTTTTCTTTGATTTTTTCGGTAATGTCTTATGCTCTACTGTGTTGGGGCCATTGTTTCTCGATGAATCGCATTTTTGTTCTGCAACGTCGCGCTGTCAGAATACTAGGTAATTTAAAATATAAAAGTGACTGCAAAGAAGTATTTATAAATTTCAAACTACTTACATTACCATGTCTATATATACGGGAATGCCTCTTATATGCCCGGAAAAACCTTCAGAATTTTAATTATTTTGAACATAACTATGAAACTAGAGGGTGCAAAACATAAAATTAGACTTCTTGAGACTGGCTCATAGTAGGGATGCAGTAAATTTTTATTCTCCTAAGCTATTTAATCTTTTACCAACTGAGGTTAAGAGTTTGCCTTTTAAAGAATTTAAAGATAAAATAACGGATTACCTTCTCAGCAAAGGTTTTTACTCTATTGAAGATTGTATTAGTGACAAATTTTCATCACTGACTGTATAATATTTACATCGACTTGACACGTGTATTATTTTATTTATTTATTTTATTTATTTTATATGTATGTATTTATATATATGTAAATCTACTGCACAAATAAATATACTAATACTAATCATAGTGTAACCAAACCATCTGCGTTTCCTTTCTTGTCTTCATGTTTTGGTCATACGCCTGTAATTTTCCTCTTTATTTTCCTTTTTTTTCTTGATTCAAAAATACTCGTTTTCCTATTTTAAATAAGTAAATAAAATCTTTTTTTCTCTATACTTATTTAATCTTCAGCTTTCCTACCTTTCGGTGTAAAGCTACGTTGAAGTTGAGTATTTGGGGGCTGCTCTCTTCCATATCTTCCTCCACTCCTTTCTGTCTGATGCAAGCTCCTTTATTCTCCCCCATTTTACTCTCCTTTTTTCTGCAGCTAAGCGTATTTCCTCCTTCCAAAGTTTTCTAGGCAGGTCTTTTTCCTGTTTGCTTAGCTCCAAACACTTCTTTCATTAATCTGTCTTCCCCCATTCTCATTGTATGCCCTAACCATCTAAATTGTGCTTCTTCTATTGAGGTCTCTACCGATACAATTTCCTAAATGTTTCGTTTCGTATTCAAAGCAACACCATTGTACAAGTTTATAGTTTAGTCTAAAAAATATAATTTTAATGCGTCGTAAGTTTTGCAGGTGTTCAATTGAAAAGTTCATGAAGAAGCAAGCTTTTGAAATTGACATTTTAGAAATCTTTAGATATCTTCCTCCACCCTTTTCTGTCTGATGCTAGCTCCTTTATTCTCCCCCATTTTACTCCCCTTTTTTCTGCAGCTAAGCGTACTTCCTCCTTCCAAAGTTTTCTAGGCAGGTCTTTTTCCTGTTTGCTTAGCTCCAAACACTTCTTTCATTAATCTGTCTTCCCCCATTCTCATTGTATGCCCTAACCATCTAAATTGTGCTTCTTCTATTGAGGTCTCTACCGATACAATTTCCTAAATGTTTCGTTTCGTATTCAAAGCAACACCATTGTACAAGTTTATAGTTTAGTCTAAAAAATATAATTTTAATGCGTCGTAAGTTTTGCAGGTGTTCAATTGAAAAGTTCATGAAGAAGCAAGCTTTTGAAATTGACATTTTAGAAATCTTTAGATATCTTCCTCCACCCTTTTCTGTCTGATGCTAGCTCCTTTATTCTCCCCCATTTTACTCCCCTTTTTTCTGCAGCTAAGCGTACTTCCTCCTTCCAAAGTTTTCTAGGCAGGTCTTTTTCCTGTTTGCTTAGCTCCAAACACTTCTTTCATTAATCTGTCTTCCCCCATTCTCATTGTATGCCCTAACCATCTAAATTGTGCTTCTTCTATTGAGGTCTCTACCGATACAATTTCCTAAATGTTTCGTTTCGTATTCAAAGCAACACCATTGTACAAGTTTATAGTTTAGTCTAAAAAATATAATTTTAATGCGTCGTAAGTTTTGCAGGTGTTCAATTGAAAAGTTCATGAAGAAGCAAGCTTTTGAAATTGACATTTTAGAAATCTTTAGATATCTTCCTCCACCCTTTTCTGTCTGATGCTAGCTCCTTTATTCTCCCCCATTTTACTCCCCTTTTTTCTGCAGCTAAGCGTACTTCCTCCTTCCAAAGTTTTCTAGGCAGGTCTTTTTCCTGTTTGCTTAGCTCCAAACACTTCTTTCATTAATCTGTCTTCCCCCATTCTCATTGTATGCCCTAACCATCTAAATTGTGCTTCTTCTATTGAGGTCTCTACCGATACAATTTCCTAAATGTTTCGTTTCGTATTCAAAGCAACACCATTGTACAAGTTTATAGTTTAGTCTAAAAAATATAATTTTAATGCGTCGTAAGTTTTGCAGGTGTTCAATTGAAAAGTTCATGAAGAAGCAAGCTTTTGAAATTGACATTTTAGAAATCTTTAGATATCTTCCTCCACCCTTTTCTGTCTGATGCTAGCTCCTTTATTCTCCCCCATTTTACTCCCCTTTTTTCTGCAGCTAAGCGTACTTCCTCCTTCCAAAGTTTTCTAGGCAGGTCTTTTTCCTGTTTGCTTAGCTCCAAACACTTCTTTCATTAATCTGTCTTCCCCCATTCTCATTGTATGCCCTAACCATCTAAATTGTGCTTCTTCTATTGAGGTCTCTACCGATACAATTTCCTAAATGTTTCGTTTCGTATTCAAAGCAACACCATTGTACAAGTTTATAGTTTAGTCTAAAAAATATAATTTTAATGCGTCGTAAGTTTTGCAGGTGTTCAATTGAAAAGTTCATGAAGAAGCAAGCTTTTGAAATTGACATTTTAGAAATCTTTAGATATCTTCCTCCACCCTTTTCTGTCTGATGCTAGCTCCTTTATTCTCCCCCATTTTACTCCCCTTTTTTCTGCAGCTAAGCGTACTTCCTCCTTCCAAAGTTTTCTAGGCAGGTCTTTTTCCTGTTTGCTTAGCTCCAAACACTTCTTTCATTAATCTGTCTTCCCCCATTCTCATTGTATGCCCTAACCATCTAAATTGTGCTTCTTCTATTGAGGTCTCTACCGATACAATTTCCTAAATGTTTCGTTTCGTATTCAAAGCAACACCATTGTACAAGTTTATAGTTTAGTCTAAAAAATATAATTTTAATGCGTCGTAAGTTTTGCAGGTGTTCAATTGAAAAGTTCATGAAGAAGCAAGCTTTTGAAATTGACATTTTAGAAATCTTTAGATATCTTCCTCCACCCTTTTCTGTCTGATGCTAGCTCCTTTATTCTCCCCCATTTTACTCCCCTTTTTTCTGCAGCTAAGCGTACTTCCTCCTTCCAAAGTTTTCTAGGCAGGTCTTTTTCCTGTTTGCTTAGCTCCAAACACTTCTTTCATTAATCTGTCTTCCCCCATTCTCATTGTATGCCCTAACCATCTAAATTGTGCTTCTTCTATTGAGGTCTCTACCGATACAATTTCCTAAATGTTTCGTTTCGTATTCAAAGCAACACCATTGTACAAGTTTATAGTTTAGTCTAAAAAATATAATTTTAATGCGTCGTAAGTTTTGCAGGTGTTCAATTGAAAAGTTCATGAAGAAGCAAGCTTTTGAAATTGACATTTTAGAAGAAAAAAACATTATTTCATATCAAGAAAGACTTTCAAATTTAATACCACAACTTATTGTATTGATTTCAATAAATGAATCGCTAATTGCAGAAACGGGACATGTCACATTTTCAAAGTTCATGTTCAGGAAGTGAAAAAAACTGTCTGATTTGTTTAAAACAAATGTTTTTTTTCTACCTACGTTGCTGAGTGCACTTTCTTTACAACTGTTGCCGTGGGTTAGTGTAGAGTCTCTTTGATTTGAGTTTTTAAAATTAACGCACCTGTCAGTTTATCAAATGGACATGTCCCCCATTAAATATGTGACATGTCCCGTTTCTGCAATTAGGGATTCAAATATTGAATTTATTATTAAATTATTTTTTAAAGGCTTATCTCAGGTAGTGAATTCTTTTCTTTTATATTAAGAAAGTCAAATCTTCTTATAATTGTTTGTATGTTTGTTTGTTGAAAATATTTTATAATTTATATAATCGGTTTAAATACTTTGATTACGATCCTTGCAAATCGTCGACTAAATAAAAATTATGTTTATCTATTTATATAAAATGTCTTCAATAGGTTTAACCCTTAGCTACTGACATCTAAATTACGACTGCTAAAGCTGACATGGAGTCTGAGAGACTCCTAGTAAAAAATAGCATTTTTTTACAAAAAAAAAATTCAAAATTAGACGTATTGTGTAACTACAAACCGTATTACTTCTGAAACATTTACTATACCAAAAACATTAATAATTCATTCTAATAAACAGTTAAATCTAAAACACTACAAGACAGTAAAAAATAAAACATGCTTCTGAAAAAAACAAACTAACTCCAAAGATATGAACAAATGTGATATTTCTCGTACTAAATCTTGTTAAACAACTACAAGCTAAGAATAAAAATGAAAATATCACTCATAAGTTCAAAAATTAAAAAATGTGCAGAACTCTCAGGTGTCGCACAGGCTTGTAACTTGAGACCAGAAAACAATCCAACACTCTCCAATTGACATATACAAGATGTCCAAGATTTAGGAAGGTACTGATGGCGAAATGTACCCAAAGAATTAGGAGTGGGAGTTAAGCGCCAAAATGTACTGAGCGGAGTCATGTCAGCAGTTAAGGGTTAAAATCAATTGCTTAAGATCCTTGCAAATCGTCTACACTTTATTTCTTTTACAAACGTGTCCGAAACGCAAACAATTTGACGTTTATAATTATTTTATATGTTTTTCTAGAAGTTCTGCGAAGTTCATTTAGTTGCTACCCTTGACTTCCTGACTCCTACTTGTCCTTCGACCCCCAAAATACACGATTCGTCCCTTTCTACCGCTCCGGTGAGGTCTCACCGGTCAACCACTCGTTGTCAAAGCTTTAAGCTTTTCCGGTACGTTCTTCGATGGTTTGTTAATTTGACTTATATTTTTGGAAAATTTTAAAGTACTGAATTTTACTTTATTACTTTTTATTTTATATTCAATTTTGAAATTTACTTCGTATGATATTTTAATATATTTTTATTTTCAGATGATGTGTTTAGTGTTTATGTTTGTGAATGGTTTATGAAAAATTTTGGATTCCTCTCCTTGTTGCTCCTTCCTTTATTATTTGAATTCAGGTATGTAATATCACAGCAATATTAATGAATTTTCAACACGATTAGAAAATTCTTTTAAAAATCATTTAATCCTATCAAATCTAGTAACATTAAGAAACTTAATAATTTGGAAATACAAATAATAATGAAAAATGGTTTGTGAATTTAACTATTGTAGACTAACAAGAGAAATTAAAAGTGTTATTATCTTTAGTCATTAGTCCAAAATTTAGTTTACCAATCAAAATTAATATAGCAAAATTATTGGCTAATTTAGAGAATCGTGTTGATGCTTTTCCAAAAGAACAAAGAAACTTAATTAGATTGAAATTTGTATGCATATTTAAGGCTGATTAGTAGTGCTGTGCTTCTTCTATTGAGGTCTCTACCGATACAAGTTTTTTTTTAGTCTTCCCTTCTATTTGACTTTTAATTTGACTTTTATCCACTAATAGTAGACAATAAAATCCGGCCACGTCGTTTGTAGAATGTAAACTTCATTTTAATATTTTTAATGTTTAATACATACCTGTACGTCGTTTCCTTGAAATTAATATGGTCTGAAAGTAAACGAGAAAGTTTCTCACTTAATAACAGTAGACATAGTTTCGATTTACCTAAACAAGTGTCATTGGCTAGTAGTTATTTAAATGTGATAAATTAATTACCTTCCACAGACGTTAATTTCGTTCTCGCCCGTTTTTTTTTTCTTTTTTCCACAGTGAGTATTGATTTAAAACAAAAACCGAGACCGCCAAATTTAACCCATCTGTCCAGGTCCCACAAGAACGCCGCGCCGGTTATGGCCGCATTGGAACGCCATATTTCATTTGAGACGTGCGTGCATATTTTATATAATATTAAGGAGAAAAAAAAACCGTGTATTTGTGTAATTTTCCGCCGGAAAAAAGAACGCGGCACGGCAGTATTATCTCCAAGTTGGAGTTATTACTATTATTACGTAAGTGCACAGTACACGAAAGAATAAGTAACGCACAGTAACGATTTAAACGATACGGGCGTCGTCGTGAACATGCACGTTTGTAACGCGTTCAAGGTTATCGCTGTCATGTTGACGATATCTGATTCGTATTGCATCAAGTGTGTGGGTACTTTTGGAACTTAATTACTAAAGACCCTGTACATGATAAAAAAATATTACACAAGTGTGCAGTAAAATCAGTTCCAGTACATTGTGTACTTTGATTAGAATCTATGAATATTTCTAACAAGAATGTAGTGTATAGACTCATGTCTGCTCGTTTTATAATATACAGTTCGTGTAATTGCGTTTTTTGACTCTCAACTTATTGAACTATTTCCTTGATAATATAATTTTCAGTTGAATATCGATTGCGGTAGAAGAAATCGTAAGCAGAAGTAAAATATATAATTACAGCATTAAGAAGTGATTAATAATATAACGTTTCACGGGGAGAAATTTATAATCAAAACAGGCCGATTACCGTTTCATTAAATCACAACCGTAAACATATATATCTTAGCGAAGCCGGGGGGCATAAAACGAAAATGAACAACTTAATTAATAAATTCTTAACAATAAACGTCTGGGCAGATTATTAACGTATCGCTGCAATGCTGCACATTTTCCACAAGATCATAAATCTTTGCAGCCAAACCGATAAGAAATTGCGTGAAATTTTCGCCTCCCGTCTCTGTCGCGCCCCGTGAGCGCAGAAGGGAGTCGCGATTTCGACGTGTAAGCTCGTCCTATGGGGAAGGTATCGCGAGTTATAAGCAATTTCTAGGTAATGAATGTAACTGAGCCTTGTAATTACCAAGGTTGCTGTGACAGCTTGTGCTGGTCATACTTGCACGCATACTGTGTGGAAATTAATTACCCTCCTTTTGCTCTTTCGTATCGTACAGTCATTCGTAAATTAGTTTCGGATTTACGTTCATTAAAATATTGCTTGGTGCTTAACAGTTCGGTTAATTGTAATATGATACTGCAAGACGAAACCAAAAGGACCACAGAATTTGATATCAGAAACGTTAAATACTGTCGGAAACAAAAACACTCTGATTGGGGTGGGTTGGGTAACATTACAAACACCTTTTGACCAGTTACTATAATAATTGCTTACATACATGTATACAACCATCCTGAAACAATTACATGAGAAATGCATTTCCCAGATGGTGAACATGGTTTAATAAATGTTTTCTAGTCGAAACTATTCTATTATTAACAAATACGATCTTGAGCATAGTTCTCCGAGGAAAGATCTAGTACGTAGATGAAGAGTCGACCAACTGAATCCTTGGTTTCGTGCTTTCCATTCTTGTTACTCATATCATTTGTATTGGACTCTGCTTTGATATACTTTGTACATGCTCCAGCTATTTTCCTTTTGTTGTTATTTTTTTGCTCATGTCTCCTTTTAATATTTCACTTTTCATTGCAACTATTTTTGAGATACTGGCACTCTTTCTTGCTACTTAAACTATCGTCAATTTAAGTTCTTGATTCTTTGATATAATAATAATAATAATGTAGGATTTTTCCTTTTATATAAGAATATTGTAAGTTTTAGTGGCAAAGAATATTTTATTTTTCATCCGTCAAAAATATACATCAACAACTTGTTTTTCACTGCTCACTTACTTCAATTCTCGAAACCCACATTCGGCCATCCTGCAAAACCTTCGGTCTCCGAAGAAAGTTCGCATGATTTCTCTCTCATGTTGACGCCTCAATGCACTGATTGTGTCTTTACACTCTTTTTTCTGTTTTCTCTTTATCTGAAGCAAGAAGTTTTTGCTGGGAGCTCCTCATTTTCTGGTCATAGGGGTCTATAGGTGGGTCTATAGTATCTTTCAATTCTTTATCTTTCTGATTAATTTCATCTTTAGCTTGTTGCAACTCGGCGCATTTTTTCGCAAGCTCTGCCTTCAACTTGGCGATTTCCTCTTGCATTTGTTGCGCCTGGTCAGACATATCGCTCTTCAGTTTGTCATTTTCGCCTTTCATCTTCGCCGTTTGTTTGTTTAGGTCTCCTTTCAGACGATTTATCTCTGCTCCCATATCTGCGGCCAGGTTGTCCTTCTCGTTTTTCAACTTTGCGTTTTGGTCTCGTAATTGTTGGATTTGCTTTCCCATGTTGCTCTTGAGTTTTGCGTTTTCTGCTCGTAGTTTGGCAATCTGATCCTCTGAGTCGCCTTTCAGCTTGGCATTTTCCGCCTCTAAATCGGCAATTCGTTTTTTGTAGATATGTGATTGCATTAGGTTGATATCACTATCGGTATCCATCAGTGCATAGTAACATGCTCCTTTTACTTTGATTGGTATAAACTTTTCATCAATGGAGCGTACGCAACTAATGTTCCGATTACTTTTAGTACATTTTGAAGCAATGTGTCCAAAATTACCACACCTAAAACATTTCTTACCTAGCTTTATAAATTTACAATCTTTTGAACGATGACCTAACATACCACAGTTGAAACATCTTTCATCAATCCCGGAAGTTTTGGACGTGTTCTTTCTTGAAGATCCGTCCGCATACTGCTTCGGCAATGTTGCAGCAACTCTCGATGAATCATCCTTTCTCTTGCTGAATTTGTTACTTCTTAATTCTGTCATTTTTTCGTAAACTTTCAATCGTGTCTTAAAATCAGTAAACTTTTTAGCTCCATACAAGTTGGTTTTATTTGAAATTTCATCCGGAATGCCATCTATAATATATTGAATAACGCTCTCCTCTTCAATTGAGCCTTTAGTAGCCAACTCTTTCATGATGAGATAATATTCTTGGATAGACTCACCCTTCTTCATCTTGCGAGCTGCAAACAGACGATGCAAGTCAGCACTATTCAAACGGGATGAAAATTCATTGCGTAACACATTCTTCAACGTCTTCCAGTCTTTAATGACACCTTCACCTTGAATGAACAATTTTGCGAGTCCTGTTAATGATTTTTTTGCAAAAATTAGCTTTTGCAATTCATTCCACTCATATAAGGCTGCCGTGTCTTCAAAATCTGATATCCATTTTTCGATTGAGTATGAATTTTGCCCACTAAAAGATCTTATGGAATCTTCGATGTCCTTGAAGCTAAGTGCAAACTTTATCTTTTGACGACCGGTGTTTGCTTCAGTACGTTCATCCTCTTCATTAATTGCCTCAGTTTCTTGACTATCTTGTGTTTCCACATTTGTGTCATCATTATATTCATCAACGACCAGCACATTAATATTCATCAATGCACCAATTATTTTTCTTTTTAATTGTTCTTTTGTGCGAACATAATCAAGACCTAATATGTTACACATGGATACCAAGTCACCCAACGAAAATTTAGCTGAATAATTAATTTTCTCTTGATATTCTTGTGATGTTTCATCAAAAGAAAACCCAGAAAAGCTACACAAAGTTTGTTGATTTGTGCCATCACCGTCTTGCTCAAAAATTAGTTTATACAACACATTCACTGCTGGACGTGGTGCCGCCAAAATTGCCTTCTTCACTTGAGTAATTTGCGCTAAACTCTTCATTTTTGCTTGTTAAATATCTTTTATACTGGTCTTTTCGTCTTCTTATAACTACTCGTCGTGTACTTCTTCTTAGTCTCTTCGTTATTTCATCTACGTCTTCCTTTTTCGTCTTTTATCAACTTCAGTCGTCTTTTTTACTTGTCTTCTTCGTACTTCGTCTTCGCCAATACGTCTTTATTTCGTCCACTTTTTCAACTTTTCAACTCCAATCCTTTGCCACAATCCCAGACGAGCCCCCAAAATGTAGGATTTTTCCTTTTATATAAGAATATTGTAAGTTTTAGTGGCAAAGAATATTTTATTTTTCATCCGTCAAAAATATACATCAACAACTTGTTTTTCACTGCTCACTTACTTCAATTCTCGAAACCCACAATAATAATAATAATTTTATTAATCCTTCCGACCTTATAAAGGTATAGGACAAGTCAAGAAGCCTAAATACTGTAATAACAATAATATAATTCATACGACATCGGACAAATATTCATTAACAGAATAATAAGCTTTAGAAATTAACAAAGTTTTCAATTCCTTCTTAAATAACAAAACATTAATATTCTTAAATCTAGCTGGAAGCTTATTATGTAACATAATACCTTGATACTTGGGGCTGATTTAAAAAGAAAAGATAAGTTATGGTGGGGAATCTCGAGTAAACCCTGATTCCTAACATTATATGAATGATTAGAACCAAGGGGTTTATATTCATTAATATGAGTAACAAAGTAAACTAAAGTTTCATAAATATACAAGCACGGAAGCGTGTGAATTTTAAGTTCATTTTTAATCTTCGTAGGCCAATGATATTTCGTATTGCTCTTTTCTGCATTCTAAATACTTTAACTGAGTCAGTGGCAGACCCCCAACATATAATCCCATAAGATAACACAGAATGAAAGCAACCATAGTAATACATCATAAGTGTGTCCTTGGGAATGATTTTTTGAAGTCTGTAGATAACGAAGCAAATTGTGCAGAGTCGTTTACAAACCTGTTCAACATGCACATTCCATTTAAGATGACTGTCGAAGGAATTTTGTTGCAGCAACTTGTGCAATTGACGTTTTGTCAATTTTTATTAGGAGACTTTCATTGTCAAACTTAGATGAAGGACAGAAAAGAACGCTCATTGTTTTACTAATGTTAAGTTCAAGTTTGTTGGCCAATAGCCACTGATGAGTGACGTTAAGCGAAAGGGAACTATTTGCAACAAGATGTGATTTGTTTCCTGACGAGTTTACTATTGAACAGTCGTCAGCATACATAAAGACTGCAGACGACTCCAAATTCGATGGTAAATTGTTAATGTACACTGGAAATAAAAGTGGCCCTAACACCGATCCTTGAAGCACGCCTACTTCTGAAGTACGTTTCTCAGATAAGATTTCATTTATGGATACTTGTTGAATCCTATCAGACAAAAAACTGCTGATGATGTCGAGAGCAGGACCCCTAATACCAATAGCAAAAAGTTTTTGTAGAAGTAATGAATGATCAACGCAGTCAAATGCCTTTGTAAGATCCATAAAGGTAGCTAGCGTGAATCATGTCCTATTCAATAATATGCTTTTGCTGCATTCTTCTTCAAGTTTTAGGTATCGTGCTCCATTCTTGAATTATCTACTTAGGCCTCTTTCCAAATATCCATGTTCCTTTTCTGTTATGAAACCCTTTGAACTATTTCTAATTGATTCATCATTATAAACAGAAGTGGGCTCCTTGTCTTAGATTCTTGGATGTTCTAGAATAATTAAAAAAGGAATTATATTTTCCATCTAACATCTAAAAAAAACTAACGTTTCATGCATTAAGATAATAATATGTAATTTGATCGTCGTGCCAAATATTTGTTAACGTATTTCGTAGAGTAAGAGAACATGATGCGGTAACGGCTCGGCGGTACGATGAATTATAAATCGGTAAGTGTATTTGATCAGTCGATCCCGATAACCACTCATTAAAAGGCATAAAGACCGCACAGTCCGCTATCTTGGTACACGCAAGCCGAAATTACCCGCACTCGAAAATTAATTACTGAATATTAATAGGGGAAAATGACTGGTTTAGTCCTTGCCATACTTTCGGAGGAGGTAGGTAAGTAAGTAAGTAACCGCCGAAAGTATCGATTAGTAATTAGCTTCTGGCATTGTCTCCTTGTCATCTCCCTTGAATATATTTCCTTATTATTACTGGCTTGTAATTATTAAATACAAAATTTATGCCGATGACTTAATTGCTGAAAAGCCGAATCGAATTTCATTCTGCCAAATGTTTATCTTTGTTATTCAAATTAATTTAATTACACTTGATGTGTTAAACTTACTACTCATTTAGTTTTATCAATAAATCATCATCATCATCATCGCACATTATTGTGGAGAATATTCTAAGGTATAATAATAATAATAATAATAATGCATTTATTGCCCAACAGAAAATACAATCCAAAAACCGGGCAAACATAACTCAAGCATAACAGCATAGAAGCAACAATAAAGTAATAATAAACTACAAAAAGCAGCTGTAAGCAGCATTAATAATCATAGATGCGCCAGTAAATTAATACTAAGACTAAACTCTTAAGAGTAGAAAGCCATAACAATAAAAATAGAAACCTCAAGAAAGCACTAATACTCAGAACAATCAACAATGATTAGAAGGGCATAAACCCCATCATGAATGACAAATCAATCACAATACCACCCCTAATCCTAAAATAACTAAGAAAAAAACTAAACAGGTTCGCTCAAACTACGAAGCACAGTATTAAGATTGTCGTGAAATATATCGCATTTATTACAAACTTCGTTATAAGTCAGACACATTATAAACAAGGGCGATCTTGACAAAATGTTAGTTCTAGCCAAGGAGGTATAGAAAGTAGGTGTATCTCTGGTAGCAATTCTTGGAACTAGAAAATTTAATTTTCCTAACAAATATTGGCAGTCTACACGATTATGCAATAGTTTAAACAAGAATGTAAGGGCCGTAGCTTCCCTTCTATTATTGAGCAGTGGAATATTAAATTCTCTTAATAACGTATTATGATCAAATCCTCTGACCGGATATATATGGTACTTCTTAAACCACAAGTATTTTAAAAACTTTCTCTGAATGGTTTCAATCGTTTTAATATGACAATCGTAAATGGGGTGCCAAATTAAAGAAGAGTATTCAAGTCTAGATCTAACTAGAGAAAAGTAAAGAGTTTTTAAAGCTTCAATATTGTTAAATGATCTGCAGTTCCTAATAATAAAACCAAGCATTTTGTTGGCCGATTTGGTACAAGACAAAATATGTTGAGAAAAAGTAAGTTCAGTGTCAAATGTCACTCCTAAACCATTAATCAAGCTAACGCGATGAAGAGGTTGCCGTTCAATGTTATATTCAAAATCAGTTCTAATTGTACGTCTGTTATAAGTAATGACTTTACACTTACGGGCATTAAGTTGTAACTTATTTTCAACACACCAAATATTGACCTTGTTAATATTATTCTGCAGTCTAATGCAATCTTCAATTGAGTTAATGACAGAAAAAAATTTGGCATTATCAGCAAACAATTCTACTCTGCAGTCAACCGTATCACATAAATCGTTGATAAATAAAGTGAAGAACAGAGGTCCTAAATTGGATCCTTGCGGAATTTGGTGTTCTATCAAATGATAGATACATTTGATTAAAATCAGGGTTGCTTTTCAATTTCCTTGCGTTGCGTATAACTTCACCAACTAGTGATTCATCGTTCAAGACAACCTTAATCGGGCGAGGTATACATATGCTAGATGGGGAAAAAAGAATGATGGAGATTTGCGCTGATCTCATAAACTCTCTCGGGGAACGTGGACCATCTTCTTTCGACAATGTAGTGGCTGGAGATGAAACGTGGGTATCACGTCACACATTCAAAAAAATTTAAAACCCTTAACAGGTATACTAGTTTTTTGAAATGTAACTGGTATACTGGGGACTTCTATGACCCCAGACGTTTACCATAAAATATCTATAATATAATAACTTTTTTATTATTTAGATCATAATGGAGAAATTCTGTGGAAAAACGCATCCTATAACTGAAATGAATTTATTCAGAAAGAAAGAAATAAAATATCGTACATTCTTTGGCATATCTAAGTTCAGAAAAGTAAAAATAAAAAAATAAGTTGTAATTTAAGCTAGAATTTCTCGGGTATTTTCTTTACTCATCATTTGATCCCCTGAAACAGAAAATACAATATTTTAGTAAACTATAAAAGAACTGACAATCATGTTTTTTACTTACGAGGATTGGTCGTCATTGCAGGAACTGCATCGGATTTGCTGGAATGAGTGTCTAGAGCATTTTGAACATCTGGTTGAATACTTTTGATCTTTAGCACGTGGACAGTAGAAACATCTTTGTCTCTTTAGCTGAGACCTCGCTGTGTTTTCTTGCGATGGGGGTGGAACTTTTATTAGAATTTTAGCAATGGAGGATCTCAGACTTTTTGGAATCTTGTTGTTTTGAAGTCTTTCCATCAAATGATCGTTGAGAAGTGCTTTTCCCAGGGATGTGCCATGTTCTCTTCTAGTCATTTTGATTTCAAGATTTGCTGCTTTGAATAATACGTATGAGTTCACTCTTGCAATATTCAACATAGCGTAATTCAAGATAGCTAGTGGCCATCTTCGAGTTCTACGGCCGCATGTATAGCTTGCACATTTCTGATCGAGGCTGTCTACACCGGTTTTTGTTGCGTTGTAGAACTCAATTATCTCTGGTTTTTGTGATTCAGGGTCTATCTCGTTAGAATGATGCATAGATGATACTAAAATTACGGCCTTATCTATTGTACGGTCTCCCGTGAATCCAAATATCGAAGTATTTGCTTCCCGTTGTTTTTGGGGGGTAGAAATTGAGGTGGTACTTCTCTTTTATTTTTTTCTAACTGCTCCTACATATGTAAGGCGCCTAGGTCTCAGCTCATCGATCAGCTCAATTGATGTGAACCAGTTGTCTCCTGTTACATTCCTATTAGTGTTTTCAATTGGTTTCACTAAATCTAGAAGATCAAGGGTAGGGACGCTTAGCTTTTGCTTTGCCTTTCATTATTCTTTCCAGTATATACAAAAGCATTCAGGAGATGGTGGCTTTTAGAATCACACAAACACATAATTTTGGACCCCATATTTTGCAGGTTTACTTTTCATGTACAATACCTACCTCTGAATGCACCTAACATCTCATCAACTGTAGCGTATTCAGAACATGCTGACAATTCTGTACTAATATGTTAAAAATTTGTGATACTGCTGCTAATTTGTCACCCTCAGCAATTTTGTCCTTTCTACTTGCAGCATCATCGAATCTTATTGCACTCAAAATAAACAAGTATCGCTTTTGAGACATCGTTGCCCGGAAAATTGGTCTACCAGTACCGTCTGTCGAGAATAAAGAAGCTCGCCCAGATTTGCAAATTCCGGTTAAGTAGATAAGTCCCAAAAACGCTTATGTCCAAATGGTCTGCAAAAGAGACATGGTTTCCATGGTAATTAAATGATAATTCGGTAATCTTAGCGTTGGTATGTTCCAATATAATGTTTAGAATGTTCTCTGTAAAAAGTAGTTGCCAAGCATCGTAAGGGGTAGAAGGTTTTCTTACTCGAGCAGGCCCTTTTAGTCCTGGTAAGTGTGACACCAAATTGTGCGCTGGCGTTCGTACGTCTTTCTTGGGTGGGTTTTTTGCCCATTTATACCAATTTTTGCCATAGTAATGTAGGATTTTGGTTTGATTTTGGGTTTTATTTAATTTGTTGGGCTAGTTATACGGCGGCTATGAATAGATAGTTTGTGTTGGTTGTTTAAAAAAAAAAAACAAGTTGTTGATGTATATTTTTGACGGATGAAAAATAAAATATTCTTTGCCACTAAAACTTACAATATTCTTATATAAAAGGAAAAATCCTACATTTTGGGGGCTCAACCGGGATAGTGGCAAAGGATTGGAGTTGAAAAGTTGAAAAAGTGGACGAAATAAAGACGTATTGGCGAAAACGAAGTACAAAGAAGACGAGTAAAAAAGACGACTGAAGTTGATAAAAGACAAAAAGGAAGACGTACTGAAGTACACATCCTTCGTGACGCAAAATGGTCAATATCAATTTCTAAAAGCACCATTTGGTCTGTGTAATTCACCTTCAGTTTTTCAGAGGTTTATCAATCATATTTTTAGATCATTGTGTAATGAAGGAATTGTTTTAATTTATATGGACGACATTATTGTTTTAGCGTCAACGATGTTAGAGGCGATTGAGCGCTTGCAAATAGTTTTAAAGTTAGCTAGCGATTATGGATTAGAGATTAATAAAAAGAAATGTCAATTTTTGATGACACGTGTTGAATTTCTTGGCCAGATTATAGAGAATGGCAACGTTTATCCTTCACATGAAAAGATACGCGCAGTGTTAAATTTTCCTAAACCAAGGAATGTAAAAAGTGTACAAAGTTTCTTAGGATTAAGCGGATATTTTCGAATGTTTATACCAAATTATGCTATCATTGCGAGGCCTCTGAGTGATTTTTTGAGAAAAGATAAGTTATTCGAATTTGGTAAAAGGGAAGAAATTGCTTTTAACAGTTTGAAAGATATTTTAACGCGCGATCCGGTTTTAAAGATATTTCAACCAGAAAGAGAAACTGAATTACACACAGATGCCTCTCAAGATGGATATGCAGCTGTTTTATTGCAAAAATGTGAGGATGACAATAAGTTTCATCCTGTACATTTCATGAGTCGTAAAACTAACCCAACGCAACGTTTATATAAAAGTTATGAGTTAGAGGTATTAGCTATAATTGAAGCTTTGAGAAAGTTTCGTAATTATTTATTGGGGCTACACTTCAAAATTGTAACAGACTGTTCTGCTTTCAAACAGACAATGAGTAAACAAGAATTGATACCAAAAATAGCAAGATGGGCACTGATGCTTGAAGACTTTGATTACACTATTGAGCATCGTCAGGGCTCAAAAATGCAACATGTAGATGCTTTAAGTCGACATTCAGTTTGGGCAATACAAGAAGATGATTTAGTGTTAAGGATTAAGAGATCTCAAGAAAAAGATGAAGCATTAAGAGTGATTAAAGAAATATTGAAAGTTAAACCTTACGAAGATTATCTCACACGAAACAACGTACTTTATAAAATTGTCAATGGAGCAGAATTATTGGTGGTACCGAAAGCGATGGAAAATGAACTAATAGAAGTAACTCACAAAAAAGGACATTTCGCTGTAAAAAGAGTTGAAGATGAAATCAAGAGAGATTATTTTATCAAAAATATTAGTAAGAAAATTGCTAATTGTATTCCATGTATATTGATGACAAAGAAGTTGGGCAAACAAGAAGGTTTCCTAACTCCTTTGCCAAAATTGGATATGCCACTTCACACGTATCACATCGATCATCTTGGTCCTTTCGAATCAACGCATAAGAATTACAATTTTATTCTTGTTCTAACAGATGTATTCACTAAATTCGTGTGGTTCTATCCAACTAAATCAACAAAGACTAATGAAGTAATTTCAAAGTTAGAGATTCAAAAACGTACTTTTGGTACCAGAATTATTTCAGATAGAGGAACAGCATTCTCTTCTACAGAATTCCAGAAGTATTGTAGTGACGAAGGAATTGAACATCATATGATTACAACTGGATTACCTAGAGCCAATGGACAAGTTGAAAGATTGAACCGCACTATAATATCAGCTTTGAATAAATGTGCAGTAGATGATCCAAGCAATCATGTAGACTATGTTCACTTTCATTGTCCGAAATGTCCTCGTCAGATTCACCAAAGTTACTTACACACTCCGCTTGTTCATCTATATCGCTTAGATTCGAAGCAATTTCTTCTAGCTCTTTGTCTGTTAAATATTTACGAGCCATCACAAGTAAACAAAAAAAAAAACTAAACGTAACTGGTATACTGGGGACACAGATGACCCCAAACGTAAACCAAATCGAAATCGAGAATAATATTCTAAGTACAATATTCTAAGTACACCAGTTAAGGGTTAAGGCGCAAAGATCTGCGATGAAAGTTATGAGAACGGTGTTCAGCGATCGCCAGGGGGTTATCCTTATTGAACATCTTGAAGGGGGCACCACTTTAAACAGTTAGAGTTAAAAAGCTTAAGGAAGATCAGAAAAAAAAAGACCAAACAATATTGTCTTACACCATGACAATGCATTTGCCAGAAACTCTGATAGTCAGTTATGTCAGTTAGCTTTCAGTCCCGATTTAGCCCCGTCGGATTTCGACTGGTTTGGTCCAGTGAAAGAAAGCTTAAAAGGGATCAGATTTCATTCATTGGAGGACATAAAACTGGGTGTAAAACGCGAGTGGAAAAAAGGGAATTTTCATTAAATAGAAAAATTATATAATCAGTAGAAAGACTAAAAAATAGCATGCAAGTTTAATACCTTAATGTGTACTGACCAATTACCTCTCATAAATAAAAAAGGACTCTAGTTAGTAGTACCAGGTATACTCGTACGGTATGCATGAATATGAAATTATTAAACATGTGAATATGAAAGTTCCGTCTAGTATCCTAACGTGATCTAGGGAGTGCTTTGTATTATTTAACCAGCACGCATGCCATATGTCCACTGGACGTTACAGCTCATTTTAAATTGGGCGGAGTTTCAGAACTTCAGATTTTTCCCACTGAAATACATATTTCATAATGCGTTGTCTAACTTTTGTACATTCTCCAGTTAACATGATAATACCGTCCATCCTTCCATACAGAAAACGTAACGGTATTATTCTCATCTGCCTTGCGGAAACGGAAAACTCTGGCTCCGCTCGCTCCTCTCGTTTAGAGACTTGCGGAGATTCGAATAATTTGAATATTATAATTGCTTATTATTATTCGCGGACCGGTGAATCATAGAACGCAAAACGGGAAAAAATAACCGTGTCAGAAGCGAAAATTAGCGTCGTCGAAACCCCGTCATGAATAATAAGCTTACATGGACGTGATACGCGGTATATAATATTGAACATTCTCGGTCTAAATTGCTATCTATTACAACCCCTACTAATTTGGCATAATCACCGTTTAATAACTCATAAATCATGCATTCGCAGACACTCATATCACCGTATTATCATAACTATGTTAAGATACGCTTAGATAAAATTAGTGATTTCAGACTGATTTTTTCTTCTTCGGATTTCTTTCATAACGACGGTTTCAAAGAATGCAAACAATTTTTTTCTTTATTCCTCACTCCTTTCACTCTAAAATATTTCAATTCCTTTGCTTGTATTTCGTTCTTTATTGCTTTTCTCAACAACCGTACGTAAAAACTAGTGCTGGCAATGGATAACCGATTTTGGATATTCGCGGTGTACAGCATGTCACTTATGCAAATAGAGTTGCATAAAAAAAAAGTTTTCATTTAGATTCACATTCAAGTTATGCAACTCTATTTGCATGAGCGACATGCTGTACACCGCGAATATCCAAAATCGGTTATCCATTGCCAGCACTAGTAAAAACTAACCGATGGATGGTATTAAATACCATCACCTTGCCTTTGCTGATATCCAGAAAAGGAAACCTGGCTAAAGGATCGATTCCTATACAAGTTCTTCAAAATCAATAAAACTTTTTGCCTTTTTCGTTGATAAGATTTAAAACTATTCATGTACTGGTTTCTTGTTTTGCTTCTGAACTATGTAGTTAGTTAGGCCCAGTAACATTCAATGAAATTTCGACAATAAAATACAGAACCGTCGTTAATACTTTCACTTAAATTGATTTTAGGCACATTAAGCCCCAACGGATTTCGATGAACAGTTAAAGTAAGCCATTACACCGGGTCCAGGCTTACTTAGATCACGGAAGGGGCTTTGGTAAATTGTTACTCCTAGAGGAACATAAATGATCTTATATTAATTTCGCACACTGCGGCGGTAAGCAAAAACTACCCGCCGGATTTTGACGCGGGTTTTCCCCGCACGAGTCAACGCCCTTTCTCCATACGTATACGTTCCACGCACTTCAGAATGAAAGATAATAATGATCGGAAAGAACGTGTTATTACTCTGTTGGTGAAGTCGTAAGGCGAATAAATATTTTCGATTTTCTCTGAAAGACCAGTAATCGTAGGAAAATGTGCCTCTTCGTCATTACGATTCTTAAAGAAACAGAAACTTTGTAATGGCAGTAATTCTTAATAGTCGGTTATTGGATCTCATCGCGGATAATGGACTTGAATAATAACTTACGTTATTCTTAACTTATTGAACGGCAATCACATTTCGTATTCACGTTCAAGGCAGATGTTCATGACTCCATAATAACATGCTATAGCACATAAGAACCGTATTTATATATCTTTTACTACCTTAAACTATTGGCTCTAATGCCAGTCTAGGATCTATTATCTTCCCGCAATTGTGCGTTTCTCGTATTTTTGCGTTACGTCTGAAACAGTTTAGTGACATTTGCGAGGGTAATTTCAGGTTGATTTATGTATGAAAGGGGCTATTAACTTCTAGAAACTACTGGTTTTTCACGATATATATTGAAAGTTAAAATTGACTTTGATTAGTCAACTAAATGTGAATTTAATCAATTGGAGAAAATGTTTTTGATGATAAAAATGAAGGTTGTAGAACATAATGAATAATTGAAGGTATCTATCTACATATGGAATTAATTTCATCAGACATGAATAATATATATCCATGAGTCCGTGCCTAACCGTAACATTATCAGACGTTGGTTTGCGCAATAAAACTATTAATTACCGAGGGTCATTATTCTAACCCGCTAGATAAATAATAGAAAAGCGTGTAGTTTCACGTGCAAGGGAGGAAGCGGACTGCGAAAGGAGGAGGAAGGGGGCAGGAAGCGCACACATACATCAGCGTTTGAAACCAAATACAAGCTCCTAGATTTCCGACCTGTGTTTTGGTTTTCGTCCAATTAAAGGCAAACATAAGACAAGTCTGCCTGAATTAACGTGAAACGTTACTAATTCTCCCTCAAATTATCATCTTCTACGGCTGGCTTCTGTGGAGGGTCTCCGAACAGAAATATGCGCACGACATATCTTTAACATACATACTGCAATTTTAATAATTTTATAATACAATTTAATAATACTAAAAAGTACTTTTTTTATGTGTTCTTAATTTCTTCAAAAGTCTTCGCAATAGTTCAGCTTTTCAGTCCCCTCTTCAATCCTCAATTAACAAAATGATAGTGTAACTAGGACGAGAAAACAACCAAAGAATGTGCGGCTGCAAATCAGTCGAGCGTAACATAAACATAAGAATTATGTAACGTATGACTCACCCGCGATGCACCTGCATCCCAATGCAAATGTTAAAGCGTATGATTCATTCATGTGCCGTGTGCAAATCTTATGACTCATCTACGTGCGTAGATCTAAAGCCAAAAGTCGAGCCGTGTGCAAAAATGTCAAGGCAACAATTGACGTCATACCCCGGAAACAAAACCCCTATAAAAAGGCGACAAATCTAACGTTCGATTTGTTGCCTTTTTATAGGGGTTTTATTTCCGGGGTATGACGCATGATTAGAATGAATTTAGTCAAAGTGTCATCTAGTCTGTTTGTCAGTAAGTGCCCAAAATGAGAGATGAGAATGAGGAGAGAGAATGAGATGAGAATTTCAATAAGTTTAAATACACTTTAATAACTGTATTTATTTCGTTCATCGCCTACTATTTATTCGTCATGAAAGTATCGTCGTTTGGGGCTGGTTTGGAGTACAATATTTCATTAATTATTTCAGCATAACTACAATACATAGAATTTTTCCCATGTTCTATTCTTTCAAGATTTTTGCTGGTCTATTCAAGAATCAGCCTGTATGTACACATCTTATTTCTATTATGTATTTTATTACATATTAATTTAGTAATTTATACAATTAGTTAGATCAGTTCAATAAATAAAATCGATGAGTTTAAATTTGATTTAAAAATAAACACAAAGACATTTGGCTTTCAAGAATGAGTTGAATAGCAATCAATATACTTAACAACTTCCCTTCACAGCTGATTTGGTGAAAGAAGTGAAAGCGGCATTTAAAAACTATATTTCGTCAATTACTAACGTTCACTAAAATCTACTTTTTCTACTTTCATTTTTAGAATATACTTTTTGGACGTAATTAGAATAGCGAAATTTAAACATTGAAATAAGTATGATTTTCTTGATTCTGAATTCAAAAGTTATTTAATTTTCATACTTCAACTAATTATTAAATCTTCCTTGGAAGTATGTTTCATAACTCAGCTGAGTAATACACATTTTATCAAGCATTTAGTATTTCTAATGTTTCTAATAGTAATATTTTCTTAATTGAATAAATATGATAATTAACTAAAAATGATATTCTTGATTATGAGCAGTGAAATTTTTATTTTTAGATTACATTTTCTTAAAGTGAAAATTACTAATTACAACACTACATCAAGTAAAAATTAAAGGAAACAAATGTTTCCAATAAATAACACATTAGAAAAGTGCACGTCCTTTCATTCAGTGTGTTTCTTACCGTTTTCTGGAAGATGCTCAAAAAGAAAAACAAGACGCTTTGTGGAAACACAAGAAGAAAGTGATTGTTGCAACACATTGCTGTACAGAGGTGAAGAAGGAAAGAAGGAAGGAAAGGACCTGACCCAAAAATACATTTCAAATTTTAATAATTTCAAATTTAATAATTTCAAATTTCTTATAGTGATGCGACAGAGACAGCAGAAAAATACCTTTTAAATTTTCATTAAAATTGGTGTGATAATATAAAACCCAATTGCATATTTATATTTCATGGAAAAGAATTGATGTTTTACTTTAATTTCTTGAACTTTCATGAACTTATAATTATGTCAACTAATTTGATTGTGATTTTTCTTATTTTAACAAATATTTTAAAAATAATAAAACTTTACTTGATTTTTAACCATAATTTAAAGATACTAAAGTTCAGCTTTATTTGAACTATTTTTTCATAATTTTTGCTTAATTCTCAAACGATACGACTCACAACCGCATTCAATTTCTTTCAAATCAAATCAGTTTATTTACCAAACGATACATACAAGCTGCGTTCGTTTATTCAACTCCGTTCACTCTATTTACTCTTTCCGCACTTTTGTCTCACTCTTACTTGTAGTAAATCTTATTCGCTCTCACTCTTTAGTGTGCGAAAAGAGTAAATAGAGTGAAAGGAGTTGAATAAACGAACGCAGCTTTCAAGAGTTTTAGAAAACAATCACCAACCTTTTTTTTACTTATCATTCATTCTCTTTTTTGTTAATTTATTATTATTAGTAAATTTATTTTAAATTTGTTTCCCTTATAAATGGAGACATCTACAAAGAAATTTGTAAGTTTTTCGAATGGAATTCAATTATTTAAAGGTTTTAATAGCTCCTTAAAGAAAATAGGAAAGGAGTAAACTTCAACTATAGGTTAATATATCAATGAATAAAAAATTATCAGAAAATTTTAGTTAATTGGTTTAATACAGTGATATTCACATAAACCGTTCGTTAAAAGTTTTCAAGGTTGCAGTTCACGTAGATATTTGAAATTTAAGGAGCAAGGGTTTTCCGTGGAGATCTCTTTAAATAAAATAAAATTGCCTTTGTATCACTTCCGGTTGTACCGGAAGTCGCTATCAACTCGCTTATTTTAAATGGAATGCTATATTTTTTATCACGTTTTTGAATTCTACATGTAAAAATATGTTAAGTTGCAATACATTTCCCTATCTCTAAAATGCACCATTTTTGAGATATTTTGAAATTTCTTAAAAATTTGGATTCTGCAATCTGATTTTCAAAAAATTATAACACTGCTATGATTGAAGCAATTTTATTTGTAATAGCTGATATTGTAGTTGAAGCTTTAAGGTTCTTAAAAATTCCATAAGCATAATCTATTAAGCTACAGGGTGTCTAAAACGCACCGCTCCCCTCGAAGATATTCAAACACAGAAAAATCCTTTTTTTCAAATGGAACGACCAATATTTTAATACACCATCGTATGTGGAATTAAATGCTGTGTCGAACTATACTAGCATTCCCTATACCTAACTTTAACAGTTTTTCAGTTATAAGATATTTTTGGTTTAATACATAAAAATTTACATTTATTAGGTTAAATATATCTAATTTTGTTGATATAGTTATGAAAACAACAAACAATTGCATTTAACGTTTCCTGTTACTACAAATTTTAAGCAAAGGCAAAAAAAGTTGAGAATCAAAATCAAAATTATTCAAACGCTGATATTTTAAATCTATTTTTTAAATTCATGAAGAATGATCTAAAATTGTTCAGAGCAGAGAATGAGTGTTCAATCAAATGTACCCCTCTTGTCTCCTATGAGTCTCCTCAGTTTGGAAAGTTTGAACCTAACTTTATACAATTTGGAAAAATAAAATGTATGAAGATCAGTAACAAATAACGAAGATAATTAGACAATGGTTTTAAAATACTTTCACGCTAATCCAGAGAATTGTAAACTAGCAGCTATTTTATTCTTCAATTTAAAGTAATGAAATTCATACTTTTTCGTTTTATAAGATCACAAGCGTCCTAAGAGAAGGATGATTAAAGAACTATTAAAATTTGTGAATTTCCACTTGCCAAATTCTATTTTCTTTGGTTGACTACAAAATTTGTAGTAACAGTAATCGTTGTTATAATTTCCATGCTATCTTAATAAAATTAAAAATATTTGACCTATTAAAATTGTAATTTTCTTTGAATTAATCGAAAATGTTTCATAACTCAAAAACTGTTAAAGTTAGGTATAGGGAATGCTAGTACAGTTCGACGCAGCATTTGATTCCACATACAATGGTGCATTAAAATATCGGTCATTCCATTTGAAAAAGAGTATTTTTCTGTGTTTGAATATCTTCGAGTGGAGCGGTGCGTTTTAGACACCCTGTAGCTTAATAGATTATGCTGATGGAATTTTTAAGAACCTTAAAGCTTCAACTACAATATTAGCTATTACAAATAAAATTGCTTCAATAACAGCTGTGTTATAATTTTTTGAAAATCAGATTGCAGAATCCAAATTTTTAAGAAAATTCAAAATATCTCAAAAATGATGCATTTTAGAGATAGGGAAATGTATTGCAATTTAACATATTTTTACATGTAGAATTCAAAAACGTGATAAAAAATATAGCATTCCATTTAAAATAAGCGAGTTGATAGTGACTTCCGGTACAACCGGAAGTGATACAAAGACAATTTTATTTTATTTAAAGAGATCTCTACGGAAAACCCTTGCTCCTTAAATTTCAAATATCTACGTGAACTGCAACCTTGAAAACTTTTAACGAACGGTTTATGTGAATATCCCTGTATACACTGTGTCTTACGGAAAACGCCCCAAGCCATAACTCCGGTATTTATTTTAGACTAATTTTAACAAACAAAAAGGCAAATGAAATGAGACTAAAAATACTGTAAAGTGAAGCATATCTTTTATTGTCGTATCTGGTAGAGATTTTAACAAACAAAAAGGTAATTTAAATGAAACTAAAAATACCATAAAGTAAATCCAGTTTCAATTTTTTTAAATTACCTTCAAGGTCAAACCACTGTCAACTCTTATTTTTCAAACGGCTCTGCGTATTTTTTATTATTGCATCTAGTAGAGATTTTTTTTTAAATCTAAGTGTGTAATGTTTTATTTTTCCAATGGCTCTGTATATTTTTTATCATTGTATCTTGTAGAGATTTTAACAAACAAAAAGGCAAATGAAACGAGATTAAAATGCTATAAAGTGAATCCAGTTTCACTTTTTTTTTTAATTACCTTCAAAGTCAGACTGTTAACTTTTATTTTCCAAATGGCTCTGTATATTTTTTTATATTATTTTATCTGGTAGAGATTTTTTTTCTAAATATAATAATGTGCAACACTTTTATGTTTAGAAAACATTTTTTGTAAAAAAAGAAATAAACTAATCATTACACGCAAAGCGTGCTTTTTATAAAAATATTAACGTGTGCCCTGGAAATAATATGATTGGGCATTCTTTTCACAGTTGTTTCAACCTGTCAAGTTCTTCTCTTAAAAATCGATTTTCAATTTGTTTACCATAGCAACTTATTACACATTTGACAGTAGCTTGACCTTGAAGTCAATTTCCTAAAAAATCGAAACTTTTGGAGTCATTTCGTTTATCTTCTTGTTTATTGAAACTGGTCCATAAATAATGAAGTTATGACTATGGGCGTTCTTTTTTACTTTAGGACTTTTGTATAGTCTTTATTCACAATCTGATTCTTTACAGAATATTGTTTTGTCAAGTACCTACAATAGTGTGCTAAAAGGTAAAAAACTACTTTTGTCAGAGAAATAACAGATACAATACACAAGGTTTAAAGATATACTTAAAATAAATAAACACAGATCAACTTTTAGAGTCATTCATTCAGAAATTCATTTACAGTGTAATAGGATTTATTCAGAAAAATTTGCTTGATGTCTTGCTTAAATGAATTTCTGTTTGAATTAGTTTTGACTAATTGTGGGAGTTTATTAAAGATTTTAATTCCCATAAAACTAGTTCCTTTTGCGAAGAAAGTGGTTCGATGTGCAGGAACTCGTAAAGCTTTGGCATTTCGGGTATTATAAAATTCATTAACATCATCATTAGTTAAAAATTTGTCATGATGATCATATACGAATAGAGCAAGGTTATACATGTATAAGGAGAAAAATGTCATGATTTCTAACTCCTGAAAATAGGGTCTACAATGATCATTCCATTTGGCATCGGCTATTAGCCTTACAATTTTTTTCTGAATAAGAAACAATCTATTTGCACTTCTTGAGTTACCCCATATTATAATTCCGTACTCTAAATGAGAGCGTACATGAGCATTAGAGTACATTAAAAGAATGTCGTTAGTTACGCATTTTTTCAGGTTAAGAAGTGCAAAATATGCACTGTTTAGTCTTCCAGCAATACTATTCACGTGATCATCCCAGCTTAGATTACTATCCACCAACAGACCCAGAAATTTGGCAACTGACTGAGTTGGGATTGAATTAGTGCCACATTTTACTAACAAACTTTCTTTTGAAAGTAACGAATTCCTAATGGAGAACTGCACAATGACGGATTTCTTAACATTGAGATACAGTTTATTATTAGAACACCAATCATGCATGGTCTTGGACATTTCATTGCACACACTGATTAAATCTTGTCTTCCGTCCGTATTTATAACCATCGTAGTGTCATCGGCGTATTGGCAAAGTTTTACAAGTCCATTTCGCAATGAAGAATGATTTATGCAAAGATCATTACTATATAGTAAGAACAAAAGAGGAGATAAGATGCCTCCTTGAGGGACACCATTATTAATAGTTGCGAATTGCGATCTGAAATGTGCTCTCTTTATTCTATCTGAATCATGTTTAACTTCAACGAATTGTCGACGGTTAGATAAATAAGACGTAAACCAATCTAATACAGGACCGTTAATACCATGTTCTTGTAATTTATGCCTCATTATTTTATGGTCTAGTACATCGAAGGCCCTTGAGAGATCGAATAATATTCCCGCTGTTGTATCATTATTATCAAGACAAGTGATAACGTGGTCGATAACATCATAAAGGGCAGTGATGGTATTTCTACCTTTTCTGAAACCATGATGATTTTCACTTAACAAATCGTGTTTTTCTAAGAAGTTCAGGACTCTAATATACATGAGTCTGTCAATAGTTTTTGCAAAAACAGATAGATTAGCTATTGCTCTATAATTTCCGACATTTGTAGAATCGCCTTTCTTGTGTACAGCGACTATTCTAGCAGTTTTTAATTCATGTGGATAGGAGCCAGTTTTGAATGAACAGTTTATGATATCTGTTAAAGGAATGGCTAAGAGCTCTGCTACATGACCGACTATGAAGCAAGGCACTCCGTCAGGACCCTCAGACTTTTTATTGGAGATTTTTTTTAATACATCAGCAACCTCATTTGTTGTTACTTTTGGCAAAAACATCAACAGAAAATAATGGTGCAGAAACCGGACTTAATTTTTCTAAAATGGTCATTAAATTTATTAGCTATTGCAGTTGGATCCGTTATAATTTCTTGACCTGTTTTTAAAGAGAGTTCAGTTTCTTTTATACGCCTTTAGATCCGAATTTATAAGGTTCCAGCAAGCTTTAGTGATGTTCCTAGAATTCATTAATCGATCGGCATTGGCTTTTTTCTTTGCTTCTTGTAATTTAAGGTTATATGTTTTTTTAAGTTCCTTGTATTTATTTAATATATTTGCACTCCCAATGTTTTTATACAACCAATGAAGACTTTTTAGTTCATCTGACAATTGTTTTACCTCCACATTTATCCAAGTATTTTTATGATTTTTTTTATTCAATTTTTTTGTAAGCTTATAGGAAAAGCGTGTAAGGAATTTATTTAAAGGTAAAAGAGAAAAAATTAATTTAAGATTTCTTGAGATTAGATTTTTACCCTGTATAATGAAAACAAAAAATATAGGAAAATTTTATTACACAATTTCAATATAAAGTTAATTAAGATTGTTTATATGTTTAACCATAATAAATTATTGATTGGTTTCATACTCTGTTTTAATTTTTTTTCTTACATTATATCCAATTGCCAAAGTATCGAATTATTGGCTATATTATCCACTACGGCTGTGATCGTTTTGCAGATGTTTTTCCCTCCTTTGGACATTCACCCTATGAGTTACAATTTTAAATACAAGGAAAGTTTAAATTTGACCTGGACTTTCGTATATCTACAGCGATAATTATAACACAAAGTTAATGAAATAAGTTTTATTTTTTTAAATAATGTCCTTTCTTTAATATAAACTTATTCCAAGGATCAGGCAACTTGCAGATACCGATAGAGAAAAATTCTTTTGGTTGTCTGCAAAGCCAATTTTGCACCGCTTCTATTATCTACTCTAATTTTCATGTTACTTAAATTATTACCGCAACAGCAAAATAAACTAAAACAATTAGTGACTTACTGGCTTAAAAAAAATCTATTTAAATGCGGAACGATACATTTGGAGCGTTTACGTACATACACTAAAGTAATAGAAGTAATAAGTAAAAACTAGTTCTCTAGTGATCTTAAAAGGATTGTAAAGTAGAAATTGCAGGATTGCAAATGGATCCCTTTTAGGAAGGATGTAGTAGATTAAGTTAATCCATCTGCTGATGATGATTAGATGTATATATCTGATGAGAAGTTGTCAAGAAACCGCAGTACATCTTGGGGTATTCAGGACGCATTAAAGATACATAGTGAATCAATCCGCACGACCGGACACACATGCAGATCCCTTTCATCCTGATTCAGTAATGTGCTGCCCGGAGCATTATGAATACACATAAATATCAAGTTGGTAACTTTGACTAACTTGGAGATATGCGGCTTGCGGCTCCTTCGCATTCAACTCGGGCCGTTTTTTTTTTCTTCAACTCGTAATGAATACAAGACATTATTAATAGTTGCGTTTAATTAAGTTTACAGGTTGCACATGTGTCGTTAGCTTTGGGGGGCCATATTTGATAAAGGTTCGCGGTTTGTTTGAGAGGAAGGTAATATAGTTGATGGTGGCATTAGCTTACAACAGCCGGGGGACCAATAGCATTTACGACTCCTAACGAATGAAGCAAGCAGTCTTTGATAATACATTTTTCCGCCGATATTATGTGGGTTGGAAAGCTGCCGCATTATTTAGCGCACGCCGCTAATAAATCAAAGGCCCCGACGCCGCATATTTCATATTTCACTTGACGCAGCATAACTTGCACCTGAATCGAAATCCCCACAGCGTAAGAAGTGTATAAATCTGCCAGCCACTCCTACCCGGAGCTGCTGCTTTCTAATCCACCCGAAAAACGCGTCTAGATTCAGTCAATTTTCATCTGCAAATATTGGGTTAATCCGTGCTCCGAGAGAGTGGATGAGTGTCAAACGATTTCCCTCTTCTTCACTCTCGGTAGCACTTACATTATAACAAAACTCCTGCTTCCTACGCTTACGGAGAGTTATCCACATACACGCGTCTCAGCTAATTAAGAACAGCTTCGTCTCTTTTCTTATTTAAATAACGACGTAAGTGCTTCTCTCATATTCAGGTGAACAACGTTCCGGAGGGAGGCGTTACGGATACATATTGTGTACATCAGCAACCAACACCATCTACTACAACGAACTCAATATAAAACACCAAGAACCTTTGTTCAAGTAATAATTTTTCAGTCTAGACGAAAGTTTAGATGTTAATAAATCTACGTTATTCATGTTTTGTTGATCATGTCTCATGCTAAAGATTATATTTGTTCACCGTTACTTGAATTAGTTAATGCTTCTCTCGCTGAAGGAAATTTTCCAGAAAGATTAAAAATTGCGACCATCTTTCCCATTCCGAAAGGTAAAAATAAATTGAATTGATCTGATTACAGACCCATTGCTTTATTATCAGTTTTTGCCAAGATCTGCGAAAAGGCATTTTATCTTAGATTAATGAACTATCTGTCCACTAAAGCCATTTTAAAAGAGCAACAGTTTGGTTTTAGGAAAAACTGTAATACCTTAGATGCTATTCTTTCGCTGCATAACTTCATCATCAAAAATCTTGAAGAGAAAAATCAAGTATTTTCTTTGGTCTTACTCGTGCTTTCGATGTCGTTGATCATAATTTATTATTGCGCAAACTTCAAATGCATGGTGTTAGAGGCCATGCTCTTGACTGGCTAAGTACTTATCTTCAAAACAGGTACCAACCCGTCTTGGTTAAACACGATAATAAAGCTTACTTTTCTGATTTCGTTAAAATCAATATAGGTGTCCCTCAAGGTAGCACATTTGTTATTTCTTGTTTTTATCAATGATATAAGTTTAGATGATTCTCATGTAACGTTATTTGCCGATGACACATCTGCTGCTGTGAGTTCTACTTCTTTTGAAAATCTAGCAGTAAAAGTTACTGATGCAGTAAGAAATATGGAGAGCTATTGTGCTTCTTTTAAATAGTGCGAAAACAAAAATTATGACCTATTCATCTAAATCACGTCAATCAAGTCTTTTAATCAAATCAAATTCTGTAAATGTTCCTCATTTGGACACTACTAAGTTCTTGGGTTTGCATCTCGACTCGCATTTAAGTTGGGGCGACCATGTTGATAATTTATTAAATAAACTATCAACTGCCTGTTTTGTAATTCGTCAACTGCGCATCAACTTAGATTTGGAACTTCTCAGAATGTATTATTTCTCACATGTCCATTCTTTACTGAATTACGGCATTGTTTGTTGGGGGAACTGCAGCAGCATTAATGACGTATTATTAGCTCAAAAGAGAATTATTCGAACAATGACTTTTAAAAATCCTCAATTTTCTTGTAGAAGTTTATTTTCTGAGCTAAGTATTTTAACTGTAATATCACTTTACATATTATGTTGTGTTTCTTATGTTCACTCTCACAGAGAAAAATTTCAATGGTTAGATAACAGAAGTTTAGCTTATAATCTACGTCATAAACTTAAAGCAGAGGTTCCTCAACATAGGTTTGTCTATGTCATCTAAAAGTGCTCACGTTATGCCTATAAAACTTTTTAACTGTTTGCCAGAAGACATTAGAGGTATCAGCTCCCATACTACATTTCGTATCAAAGTTAAAAACCTTCTTCTCCAAAAAAGTATTTACTCAATCAGTGAATTTTTTACAATTTGCTCAAATTTATAATCATTTATCTGCCTTTTGGCTCACGTTTCAGCTTGATTCAATAGATTTTTGACATTGACTAAATTTTGTGACTAAATTATCATTATTGTATGATTACATTTAAATATTTAAATATTTTTTTAATGTGTTTTAGGTTAGTTATTATGACTGTTTCCATATTACATGCTTGTAGTCTGAGGAAATAAATAAATTGATTGATTGATAATAGCAGCGCATTTAACTCTGTCAATCAGAGTAAATAAATTATATATTTATGAGGTGCGAGGTCCTGTTCTAGAATGGTTTCGATCTTTCATTTCTGGTCGGACTCAGATTGTTCATAAATAATAAAACAGTTGGAGTTCCTCAAGGATTCATTATTGGGCCCTTCTTGTTTTCGTTATATTTATCAATGATTTCAATTTCATTACCCCTCAGTTTGCTGATGATACGTCCCTTAGCCATTGCAGGATATTCTGCATACTACTAACTCGTTAATTTCGGATCTTTACCAAAAACTTTCTTTTCTATCCGATCTCTTATCTATTAATGTTCTATATACGAGTACATAAAAAAGTCCATCCTTATTTACTAAGAATAAAGTCGTACAACGATGTTATCAGACCAGATTTTATGATAATTTGAATTTCTCCAATCCATAGTCTCCAAGTGTTGGAAAAAGGACCCATAGACAAATTAATCAAATGAATAGAATGAAAAGTCCCTACATGTAACCAGAACCATGCGGTGCGCGACATTTAGTGGCGATGGAGAACTATTGGCGGTAAAATTCAAATGAGGTATAGGTTGTTGCGCCCTTTCAGTTATATTTTTATTTGAGTTTTCAAGCGTTTGAAACAATAAATAAAGATTTTCTCACAGTCAGTGATACTTTACTTACTGTTTCGCATGCTTAAAAAACACCAAATTATTAGAACATAAACTTCTGTTTAGAACATGCAAAAAGAAAACACATAAGTATACTTATTTCCTATATTTTTTAAAAATATTAAAAGCTTGTTCATACACTTTGCTGCAACTATTGGGTAGGCGTTGATCCTATGGCGGTCATATGTTTTTGATGACTTGGTCCTGGTGTTGGTTCTTCAGAATGAATATCTGGATTTTCAGAAATCTGAATTGCCAGGTCTCTTGGTGATGTACATAGTGGTTCTAGCATTTTTATACGTCTTGGTCCTGGTGTTGATTCTTCATTAACAATGTCTGGATTATCAAAAGTTGTTGTTGCACCTAATATCAGAAACTGTTATTTTTAAAATGCTCGTGTATATCAGAAATCAGGAAAACAAAGCTTATGTTATCAACATAAGAGTTTAGGATCTTGAATTACATTTGACTGACATTGTGTGAAATATTCTATCAGTTCAATATGTTAGAGAACATAAATCAGTGCTGCTTTTTTCATTCCACATTTAGTTTTTCAAATGATTTAAAAGTTTACTGTAGTTATATATAAAAAGTGAGCAAATAAAAATCAGATTAGAGCAGGCGGTGCAAAGAAAATGTATGTCTGTGATTAACTGAATTAATTAATGTAATGCATTCATGGACTGTCAAATTTATTGACTTTTTATTTAATCACAGACATACATTTTCCTTGCACCGCCTGCTCTAATCTGATTTTTATTTGCTCACAGGTTACTAAAATTATGCATTACCTTTCAAGAATAATGTTGGGACGACTCCTTTTTTTAATACATTGTTGGGGCCTATATCTTCCTTGGTAAAATGTTTTGTGCACAGCCTGTAGTGTTGAAATATATATGAACTTGATAAATTCATCAACATCTTGTTATTGACTGCAATGAACCATTTTTCAAATAAATTAGGATATTTGTCCGGATTCGGAAAACTGTGTCGTGAGTCAGTTTTACTTGGCTGACAGTTATAAACTGCACAACCAACTTTACCCATATTTTGGGATTCCTGAAGTGAAAAACAAATGATGAAATTAATTACATTAATTTAAATTTAAGCAAATTTAAGTGTCGGAACTGAACAATATACCAAACCATACTGTTCATGCAGTTCAATCACTCACATCAGTCAAAATGAGTACAGCCAAATAGGCATTTTTGTTTCATAAGTGATTTGCTAATCTGAAGTTGAAGTGATTCTAAACTGATCTACAGTGAAACTCGGATATAACAAGGGCTCAAGGGACCAAAGTTACTGTTCATTATAAATAAAAGAAAAAATTTATGTGTATGTACGAGAAACGGGACTTTTCAATTTCCTCCGTGCTTGTGATAAGCAAGTTTAACTGTAATCCCAATTGATCCCATGGTGGTATGAAAAGAATGCTTTGCATTCAGATCAGATCTATTCTATTTATTGCTGCTCAGCGCTATTCCACTCTTGAAACGAAAACCCCTTAAGGTGCCTGTTCATTTGACATTAATTATCGGCAAGTACCTTTCAAGATGCTATTGATACTACTCTCAGATGTGTTTATCGTTAATTAACACACCTGTGAGAGTACTGTCAATAGCACCTTGAGAGGTACTCGCCAATAAATACTATCAAATGGACGACCTTTTAAGTTCACAATTTAAAAATGTTGTAAATAACTTACGTGAATTGATCGTAAACACCTATAAACACTATACACCTGCTACACACTAAATATTCTTAAAATGAGTTCTATATAGGTATAAAAAATAACCAACTCTATACATATACAAAAATAACTATTTACACAAAAAAAGCAAAAAATATATTCACTGAACATTAACAAAGAATGAAGCACGTGTACGCAGAAACAAACAGGAACAGAAAAAAATAACCTAACTACTCTGGCGTGGTTAATAGCGTTCCAACTTCAACGATTGTAAACACGTGGCGTTAGCGTCAACTGATAAATTTGAAAATATCACATAAAATCAAGTAGCGCCATCTCGCGGAGATGGAGAACTGATCCGCCATGACGATTTTACTTCAGCCTAAAGTTCAACCTGTTTAGTTTACATACCCTGAAAGGACCCCATTGCAGTTGTATAAAATATACCAATCACCTTCCGTCTGCTCTAACGAAAATTACTAAACTGAACTTATAAGGCGATTGAACAGTAAATGTTTTTACTCACCGACGAAATACTATGAAGAATACCCATCATTAACTATTGTCTAGTCATATATTGTGTGTTAAATATATTAGAATGAATTGTATTTTATTTTGTTTTAAATCATTTTTTTTTGAATCATTTGACTCTATTTCTTATGAAACGAAGAGACATCTTTAAAAGAAAACTTGAAAATCTTGAGAACTAAACAAATTCTGCCTCTACCGATGACTTAATTTGTGAAGGCGTTTGCCATTACCATGGATACCGACCGCACCACCGCACATGGTTGAAAACTTTTTATGTCTTTATTACTTTAATTTGCCGCGCGTGTAGTTTGTGAAATTCAGGATCGACATTGCCCTCATAAACATACACATTTAGTTAACAATGTTTTAGTTTCGTTGAGAGCTTTCAAAGTCATCGTTCATTAAACAATTACTTTAAGGCAGCCCAGGTCTAATATTATTATTATTATGTGTGTGTGTGTGTGTGTGTGTAAGCAATTTTACTTGCTTAATGTTTAGTTACGTGCGTCCTTAAGAAATCTCGTAATCGTTTCAATCCCTCGCAAGTTTTAACATTTCATAATTGACTGAATCCAGTAAACAACGTCAGCATACAATTCCAAAGTGTGATCAACTATGAGCGTTGGGTTTAAGAGAAACAAAATGAAAGATTTTATAAATCGGATAATCGATCCCTCTGGCCTCCGTGATTTCGCATTTCTTGGCAGGGATTCTTCTCCACCGAATTCCAAAGGACCGGTTCGGCGGATCTCCACCGCGAAAGTTCATAAAGTACAAATGAAGAGTGAAGAAGCGTTAACGGCGGGTAATGACGAGAGCTATTTTGAATCGGTGGAGGAGGCACAGCGGCGTAATAAGGAGACGGCAGTAGCAAACTCATCAACTCCATGGCAATACATTATCCGGGAGGTTTGTGTAATGAGGCCGCAGTCTCGACTGTTCTATCAACATGCCGGATCGAGCGTTTAACCTGGCCGCATCGCGTCGCCGACGTCTTTTTGGAAACGAGCTTTGTCGTGGTTCCTTATGTCTAATTACAAGCAAGTAAGGTCATAATAACTAATTGTTGCGTATGCAAGTATTTCAAAAAAAAAAAAATCCAATGCACGGTTTCTTTTTTGCGAAACATCACCTAATGAAACCAATTTGCTTTTATCCTAGTGATAGTTACGAATCGATACATTCAATGACATGTTGCATGTTGGATGAGGTGTATTACAGAAGCAGATGACCAGTCTCTGAGTTAGCCACTTCATATCCATCAATCAATCGATTGGTGCTGATTGAAGGAAACTACTTACTTCAATTATTTCAATGCACATTTGGGTCCAAAATAGCATTTAATCCTGACGGGATGTGGTCACTGGACGATTAATAAAGGGCAACTCCTTTGTTTAAAGCCTCAATATTTCGTTGTATTTTTTCAACTTCGTCAGGAGGTTAACTACAATGGTTACAAGACTTGATTTACCAATTAAATCGTAAGATAATCATACTTACAACTAGAGGTGGATGAATTCGACAACAATTAAACACATTAAAATGTTGATTCAACAGATTACATATTAAAATTTTGAAAGAAATTATCAGCCATGTGCACGAGAACATGGCGGCAAAAGTCAAATTACAGAAAGTAACTAAGAACATAAGAAAACTAAAAACCTAAAGGAACAAAATTCCCTAGAGAACAACATTTGACAGAATTTTGAAATTTTTTCACCTGTTTAATGAATATTCTTTAGAACCTTTAAAATATGAGCATAAATGCTACTGATATTGTCAATATCCGATCTGAAATTGACTGAATGCTCATTCTTTTGAATATGAATCATTTCTAGGACTATCTGTCCTATTCTCCAGTCTTCCGGTATTTTTCCTTCTTCCCATGCTTCATTGCATGTCTTCCAAAACAGTTGTATTCCTTTTTCTCCTAAGTTTTTCATCATTTCTGCCGTTAGTCTGTCTTGCTCTGGGGCTTTACCATACTTCAATGTGTTTATAGCTTCTCTTCACCTTCTGTTACAGATTTCAGTGTCTTCTCATACTCTATTGTTCTTGGTTGTTCTTCTTTCGTCTTCATTGGGTCCGTAAACGGCTATTACTGATATAACTTGTTGATCTACGATTAATTCCACTGTTAAAATTCTTTCTGAATATCCTTCCCATTGTCTTATATTGCTTACCCATTGTTTATTGATCATGCAACCTACACCTGCTGCAGCTCTCTTCTCTTGAAGTACACCGCTGAGTAGCAATATATGGCCCTCTTCCAATATCGTTTCACAATTTCCTTTTTTCTTTGTTTCAGACAGTGTCAGGATGTCTAGTTTAATATTGTCAAATTCATGACATAGCTTTTGCTCTTTGCCACTTAAGCCTCTTACGTTCCAAGTTGCACATTTCCATTCTACTTCTTTGTTTGTATTATTTATTATTCTTGTCCTTTTTCTTTGCTCTGTCGAATCGTCCTTTTCAGTTCTTATTCTGCTATATGCGGTTACCTTTTCAAGTTTTTTGGCTTCCTTTGTTCTTCTATTTGTAATTTTTTCTTCTTATTATTATCCCAAACCCATTTTATGCCTTCTATTATCAACTTTTGGTATCCTATATTTTGGATGTTTCTTTCATTTTCCGTTAGGTCGTTATTAATCTATATATATCTGTTAGGTCCATTTCTTAGTTTTTTCTTATTCGTCATTATTTCCATTTTCTTCTCAAAGTTCTCAATTTCAGCATTCATCAAATTATGATTAACTTTCTTAGTAACTATAAATAAAGTACAGTTTCTTCTATATGTACAGTCGCGAGCAAAAAAATTGGTCGTCAGTATCATTGAAAAATTTAATAGAAACGTCACAAGTTAAAAATATCTTTTTGTCCTCTTGTCGAATGTGTTAGAGATTTAAAACAATTTGACACATGACATATATCGCTATATAAAGCATATGATAATCACTCTGTTTTTGCTTCACGCCATATTTTACCCTTTCTCGTTAATATTTTGCCTATTATTTGTTTTTATATTTTTTTGCGGGTCAGTCGTTTTAGTAGCTCCCGTGCCTACCCTAATATACTGATTTTGTTGATCAACTCAATTGCTTTTACTTGTATTATGTTAAAATATTTCCGCTTGAATTGGAGACCGATGTATTTCATTCTGTTTGAAAAAATTATTGCCTTCAGAAGTATTTAGAATTGATCATTTTAAATTCTTTTCCTTGGTTAAAATACTAGTATTGTCAAAATCAAATCGATGACCATTATCAACAGCATGAGATGCCAAAGCACATGCTACCTTTCCTGTTCTAATATCGCTTTTATGTTATGTTAATACGCTCTATTTCAGCGTTCTTTTTCATATTCTATTGCTCAGATTTATAATAACATTCCTGATGAAGCCAAATACTTAAGCATACAAGCTTTCAAACGTCGGATACGAGTGTCTATGTTTTTGCAATCGAGTATTACCTGAGTTTCAATGTTACATGGTTTAATGTCATTGCATGTTGCTTATATGATATGCTGGTTCATGCTCGCAAAATATAAATATATTGTTTTTTTTTTATTGTATACTTTTTTTTTCCTCTTTCACTTATTTTCTTGTACTCATCACATTGTCTTAATTCTTAATATCTTTGTTTGCTTGTGCGCCAGGTTATTATACCTAATATTTTTCTTTTTTGTTACTTGGAATAGGGAGGAAGAGCAGTACCCATTTTGAGGGTAGCTGATGCCTTTCCCATTAACCACTCTAGTCACAGAAAGTAATTATATATTTTACACACTATGTTTTATGTAATTGTGCCTAGGTATGTGGTTAATAAAGATTATTATTATTATTAAATGCGACTTTTTAACCATTGTCCTGTTTGTCCAATGTACTTGTTTTCACAATCAATACACGGTATCGAGTAAATTAAACCACTGTTGAACAGAAGGGGTGTCTTGTCCTTTGTTTTTGAGAATACTTTGTTGATGGTATGATTGTTGTATTGAACAAGATTTAAAAAATTGAAATCTTTGAAGATATTGATGACCTTATTACTTAAGGAGTTAATGTATGTTAATTTTCTAATTGCTATTATCATCCAGAGAACGTGGTAAATTGTTGTTTTGGTAAATTAATCTGTAAGTTAAAGATTTAGGAAAACCGTTATTAGTAAAAAGTTTAAATAATTTATCTAAATTCTCTTTTAGAAAGACAGGATGACATATGTAGGTGACTATTTCTCATCGAGATAATTACATTCATTTTTTGTTTCATTGTATGGCATGAGTGAAAATTGATATGTCTGCCAGACGCTGTCGGTTTTTGATACCAATTAAGTCGTATACTCTGATCTTCCATTCTTATGACTTGAGTGTCAAGAAAAGGTACACAATTATTCTTTTCTTCTTCAATGGAAAATTGAAACTATTAAATATGATCAAAGTATATTGCAACTGGTCTTCAGGAATTGAAGTAATTAAATCGTCTACATATTTATAAATGAAAGGAAGCTGAAAAGTTAATTTGTCGATAACAAATTCTAATAATTTGTCCATCACCATTGGTACACCAAATGTTTGTAAATATATTTGGTTGTTGAAAGAAAAATAATCGTTGTCAAAAATGAATCTTGAGAATTTCAAAAATTGCTCTTGACTAAGTTTACAATGAGGTTCAATCCTCTGTGATGATATCAGCAATTAACTCATTTGGAATGTTAGTAAAAAGTGAAATTACATCTAACGAAATCAACACATAATTGTTAGGAAGAGTGATATTCTTCATTTGATCTACAAAGGTAAAAGTATCTTTAATATTATACTTAGTTTTTAAGCTGAAGGCTTTATTGAGTATGTCTGACATAAATTTAGCTAAGTTATAAGTTATAACACCCTATGCTACTGACTCAAGGGCACAAGGGCACATCTAACTTGTGTATCTTCGAGAGACAGTAAAGTTTAGGACAAATTGAGTTGTAAGTAATTAATTGTTTGAAAGTCTCAGTATCAATGTTTTCAGTTTGTTTTAAATCTTTAAGAATTTTGTTAAGTTTAGTTTGCATAGTGCTAGTAGGGTCTTTATTGACCTTGACATATGCTTCATCTTCCTACAAAAGTTGATTAACTTTATTATCGTAGTCGCTTCTGTCCATGACCACAGTGACGTTGCCTTTGTCGGCTTTAAGAATACAAATTTGTGGATTATTCTTAAGAAAATTCTCAGTTTTCTTAAAAATCCCCTCATACATTGATGGTGTTTCTTCTTGTTGTAGAAAGTTAGTAATCACATTGGTGGCTCTTGCTCGGACAATGTTTTTTCTTCATGTTCAGGAACCAAGTCCAAAATATTCTCAACTTCTGCAAGAAACTGATACATATTTGAAGCAGTTACCTTTGGTGATAAGCTAAATTTTGGCCCTAATGATAGAAAGTCAGATATGTCCTTTGGGATCAGTTTTTTCTTTTGTAATCTTTCATTTTTCAATTTCTGTAACTTATTGATGTTTTTGGATTTGATATAGTTAAATTTTTCCTCAAAAGCATATTGCATTCTGAATTTATATTCATTGAAAATTGCAACCGGTAAAATTTTTGAAGCCTCAGTATTTAAGTTGTTAATGTTTTTTAATTGAACAATGCAATTATGTGTGATCTTAATTTCTAGATTCAATGTTCTCCTTCCTAACCTGTTTTGAAATTGTACTGTTTCTTGGGAGGTCCTTGGATCCTGGGATGTTAACAATTGCATGATATTCTTGTATCCACGTTTGATATGATTAGGTAAAATTTCCAATCTTCGGCATTCAAGTAAAAATATTCTTCTCTTTAATTTGTTGGCCAACTTGTTGTTAAGTGAAGACCATTGTTTAAGTGATTTGGTAACTTCTTGTCCATATTGGTTGGCGATTATTTGATAAAAACCCATCTGTAGACCAATGATAACTTTTGAACTATTGCATAATAGAGAAAGATGAAGTACAATTGAAAACATTCGAAGAAAATGAGGAGGAGAATGATGGCACCAAAGGAAAGAAAGATGAGTCTAAGGAATAGACTGCGTAAGTCGTAAGGGGAATCAGGTACTATAAGGAAGAAAGAGGTTCCAGTAAGAATTTTAACAAGATGGAATCCAATAGAGGAAAAATCGAGAAGTATGAAGAAAGATGGAGGATCAACTGTAAAAATAAGATGAAGCAACTCAATTTGACACGTCCCTAATCAATTACTTTAGTTTTGTTGAATTAAACTCTAGGCTGCAACTATGAGAATGCCTTTCTATTACTGGAAGTGCAATAAACGTAGCCTAACATAATCAAATTGGAAAACCAATGAATGAATTCAAGTTAATGGGTTTACCTTGTATTAAATCTTGTGTAATTTTCTATTTACAGTCTGTTTATCGTTTAGGAGTTTACTATTGATTATTATTATTACAACGAAGTGATATACTTATTCATATATTGTTAATTAATTTTAAAATAAATATTTATAATTAAGTACTGGCGTGTTCTAATCTGTATTTTGAAAATATTGGGTTTTTTTTTCTAATTGCTAGAAAACTGCGAAAATTCTATTATTTTTTTTTCCAGAATTTAACGAAACATGATCTTTTTAATCAGATCAAATTTTTGCAGATCCTCCTGAGTTCATAGAATTACTCCCAAATGAAATGAAAATGAGCGATAAACTTTTTTTATCTTTTTCTACTTTTTTCCTTTATTTATTCGTTCTTTATTCGAGCTCACAACTCGGACCCTTAAAGGTACATCGATTCCCAGCCGATTTCCATAGAGTATTTGTAAATATTAATAAAGGGATGCCACAAGACTCGGTCTTGGGTCCAGCATTTCTTGTACTTTGAATTAACGATGTGTCCTCACAAAAAAAATTATCTAAATTCCGCTGCCAATTTCACTACTTAAGGCGTGTTGTTACTTCAAATAACAAATAAGAGTATCTTTGTCTTTTATTATTAATGTGAGGTTAAAACAAGATAATAGCACTAGAGCGGCGAATCGAAAACGCTATTGGTCCATTTGGCTCTTAAAATTGTAGTTGGAGTATTTGCTGGAGATGGCGCTACTAGATTAAACATTAATTTTTAAATGATTCAAGCTGCAAAATTAGTTAAAGCCGTTTCGATGCAGTTTTATTTTAAGAAGACATTACTCATAATTTGTTTAATTTGGAAAATTATCGTTTTGAGAAGTTTTGTATCGAAAGTCTTGTTATTACCCTGGCGCCATCTACATACAAATACGAAACGACAAAAACTAGGTAAGAAGAAATCTACAATGAAATTCTCGAAGAAATCTCGAAATAAAAGAAAACTAATCTTCTAATTTATTAATTTCGAGAGAGTTTTAAATTGGCGGTTAAAACCTTAATTTGTTCGCCACAACACGATTACAACTAGAACTGCAATTAAAAAAAAAAGTTTTTGGAACGTTCTCTAAATTTCATAAGTTTATGACAATTCCTGTCGTTTCAAATTTGGCGCTTGAAATGGTAAGTAAAATTTTTGTGTGTAGATGGCGCCACTAGATCAATCATCAATAGACCAATTTGTAACGGTCTGTCAACTTTCGGGGTGGTCTATAGCTGCTGATAGTTGCTCAGCTTGACGTCGCGTCGGCTCGGCGGTTCGGGTTTGCTCGTCGGTGTCCAGGTCCAGAAATGAAGCGTATAGATGCAAAAGCAGACATTTGACGCATAAGTAGTTCTGAGTAAAATGCAAAAAACCTGTCAAAATCTTATGAGACAATCAATGAACTTTCCGTTTTGAGAAAAATTTGCGATAATATTCAATAAACATATTAGTGCTTGATACAAAAATATCTGATTCGCCACTAAAAAGATATTTTGTTAAAAAAATGACACATGTCTGGTTTTGCATCTGAGACTATCAAATGTCTGCTTATGCATCTAAGTGAACTGCAAATATCTGGTTTTGCATCTCTATAATATTAATAGTTGCACCAGCTGCGGTAGTGAAAATTAGTACGGAGTTTCAGTAAAAAAAATCCAACGAAACTGATTTTATTGTGAAGAAATATAAGTAAAAATTTAAGAAAAAGAAAATGAACAAAGCTAAACTTTCAGGTCATTGTCTTCAGTATCTGATAGAATAACCATATCATCAGTCTCAAAAGGATGATTTCCCTCCGGATTAGCTGTTTCTTTTTCAAAAGCGTCCCTGAAGAAATGAAGACGTTCGTCGGTCGCCCAGTTCACCTCATAGTGTTTGGCCAACAAAGATGAAATGCTTTTGATTTTGTCGGCTTTGAGACCTCTGCCCACACTCATTGGTTGTAACTGTATTTGAGTAATTTTCTTGCCCTTTTTACAGATACCCTTAGCAACAGAAACATCATTCTTGTAAAACGGTTCACCTCTGACAAGAACGGATCCATTGATGGTTTTGGAGAAAATTAATCGTTTAGATGGTTGAAAACGGAAATGCCAAGAACCAGGGCCCCTAAGAACTTTTTGCACCTCACCTTTCCAGTCAAAAACTGAGTAATCTTCCCCCATCTTCATCACTGTAGAATAATCTTTAATAATATTAATGTACGTCTCTGGGTTAATTATGCTAGTACACTTTCTGACTTTCCTTTCTATTTGGGCAAATACTCGGTCAGGAGGAAGAAAAGAATGACCAACAACTGGAAATATAAGTTCTACAAGTTTTATATGAGCTGGAGAATAGGACTGTAGCCAGTACTGGACCATTCCAACCATTGTGCTGTTTTTATTTTATTCTTTGACAGTCACTCTCTGTCCATATAAATGATTTAACAGTTTCAGGGTTGAGTTTTGATTTTGAATGTCCACTTACCACCGTAAAATTGTAGAGGTTGATCTGCATGCTGAAATAACAGGCCTGATCTGGAATCTTTGGCAATGGCAGATTCTTTTGACAGTCAAAAGAAAACGTCGCAATTTTGGGATTATTGTCTCTTAATAAGTCGTAAAACGCATTGCTACGTAGTTTGTGTACACGCTGTTCTGCCATTGCCCTTACTTTTTCTTGTGGCTCTGTGATTCTTTTGATTTTTTCTGAAAATTGTAGGCATTTTGAACAGACATCAACCTTTGGAGATCCAAACCCAATGTTGTATTGTTGAAAAAACACTGTTTAACTTTTAAGTGATCTTCCACTCGAGAATTGTACATCTTCCACAATTTGACTATATTCAGTTCACAGGGCAAGTATCGTCTAATGACTGCTTTGTTTCTTGCATAATGAGTTTCACAGCAAGTTAGAGATTCAATGAAATTCTTTATGGCCTGTCGTTTGTGAATATTTTTTTGGGAAACTCTATCACCTCCTCTTCTTTCGGCTGGCAATTCTCCGGTCTTGTGATACTCCTTTAATATTCTCTCAACTCGGTTTTTCCCTATACCTAGTATCGCCACAAATGTCTTTTTGCACACAGGAATTGTCCCTCTTGAAGTTTTAATGTTGTATTTTACACTGACAGTCTTTGGCTTATTTTGAACATTTTCTTTAATTTTGGTACCCGGCCTTTTTGGTTTAGTTGTCACACAGTGCTTCAACACGAACGTATCTTGATAGGACTTGAATTTCTCGTGGTAAAAATTCTCATTGAATTTTCTTATCTCAGTCATAGTCAATAGGGAACATTGCAATGTCTTCGTTTTATGTCCGCATGTTGGGAATGTAGGCAGATGCTGACGAGAATATCTAGAAAAGTAAATTAACATGTTCAACTGCTAAACAGTAACTTGCAAAACAAACATACCTTTGTGTCTTGGCTTTTTCTCTTTTCCATGCCTGCTTATTTACTGCCCTTTTTCGACCCTTACCGACAGGACTTGGCTCAATAGTAATGTTGCTACTCATTGTTAACACTGATTTACTCACTATAGTGTTCTAACCTCTCAAATACACTAGGAAGATTAAATTGGTTTATTTTGATAATTGTCATACACCAATTTCACATATTTTTATTCCTCCATATTTTGCCTTAATATTCTGATTATGGAAATAAACATACAGCGCAAACATAATGGCGGCTATCGCGAGATCACGTGACCTAAAAGCAGCAATCGGATTCGTTTAAAGTCAGATGTCTGCTTTTGCATTTGACGTTTGTGCGCAAATGTCTGCTTTTGCATCTAAAGCTAAATTTGAAATACGATTAACGGATTCATATGTCTGTTTCTGCCTCAGAGGGTCAGTTAATCATATTCCTGGCCACTTTTACAATGAGGAATTCATAACAAATTGATTTTTTAAAAAATGTCAAATGTCTGCTTTTGCATCTATACGCTTCAAATAAAAGCGTCGATCACATAGCAAATGCAGTTTTTATTTACAAAATAGTTCATATTTACAGATTGGAATGTTTTTATTCCGGTAACAAAATTCACGGACTGGTAAACGAAATGTTAAACTTCCGGACGGTATTTTTCGGTGGCGGCAATATACGTTGTGTCTTAAGGACACTAATTAACGGTAAATAGAGGAAAAATCGAGAAGTATGAAGCGATTCAAAGAAAGATGGAGAATCAAGTGTAAAAATAATATGAAGCAACTCAATTTTTGACGCGTCCTAGTTTTGTTGAATTAAACTCAGATTAAATCTAGGCTGCAACTATGAGAATACCTTTCTATTACTGGAAGTGCAATAAACGTAGCCTAACATAATCAAATTGGAAACCCAATGAATAAATTCAAGCTAATGGGTTTACCTTGTATTAAATCTTGCGTAATTTTCTATTTACGGCAAATCATGTTTTTAATTCGTAGGTCAAAGCCGCCCGCAGAGCAGCAGCCAGCGGTGCGGGCAGATACGAAAACAATTCGATAGGGTAAGAGAGAGTGGATCCATTTATTTCGCGGCGCAAAACCAAAGCCGAAGCCACTTAAGACTTTCCTCCTCAATTCACTTCGCTGATCATCTACTACCTCGCGTTCTTCTAGAAGTTCCATTTAAAGCGCGGTTATTATTGATGTCGTCGCCGGCGACAAGAACTTGGTACACAAATCACGCGCTCCCCTTTCGCCGGAGTTTTCAGCGCCCGGTGATTTCTGCCTTCAGGTAGGAGTGTCCACATCCACACATTCAACCCCGTACGGACTGCGTGTCTCCTCACAATGCCACACCAATTACCGGCACGTCCTATTAAAGGCGCTAAGACGGCAAGTTTCCACATCCTTATTCCGGCACGTACCACCACGTCTCTTCTGAATTCAATTCATTAGTAGCTCAATAGTCTTCGATATATAATAGCAGTTAGAGGAGGCTGCGAATAAGTTTTAGGATCTAATAATAAAATGACTACATACACAGATAGGTTTTGTAGTAATATTAGATGTAGTAGGCATTGATTTTATAAAAAAATATTATCATTCACTACTTGTCTTGTCAAAGAAGTTTGTATCTTTTACGTTATTGTTAATAAATTGGCTACATTTTGGCGACGAGGAACACCGAAACACGTTGAAACGATTACGGATAAAACATGAGTGAAGCAACAAAGCATTTTCATTTTGATAAATTTGCACCAGAAAGAGAACAGTGGGAGTATTATTTGCAAAGATTTGAAGTAGAATTGGCGATACATGAATTAGACACTCAAGCTACAGCAATAACAAGACGTAATTTACTGTTGACGAAGATAGGACCGGATTCATTTAAGATATTGGTGGATCATTTTAAACCAGATATGATTACAACGAAAACGTACGCTGAAATAGTAACTGTTTTAAACAAATATTATGGCAAAAGAACGTATGTGTTATCAGAACGTGTTTCATTTGCATTCCGGACAAGAAAAGAAGATGAATCGGTGACACAATTTTTGACGGCACTGCGTGGGTTAGCTAGTAATTGCGAATTTAATGAAAACTTAAACGAACGTTTACGCGATCAATTAGTGTTTGGAATAAATGATTCAAATTGGCAGCAAGAAATCATTAGACAGTATCCCACTAACACAACCACCTTAGCAGATGTAGAAGCATGTGCTATAAAATTAGAACAAGCAAGTATACATACGCAACGACTATCGTATTTATCGAAAACACAAGGCGATGGACAAAACACCAATCGAGTACGAGAAAATAAAAACAATTTTAGAAAATTCAAGCAAACTAATGATACAAATGAATACGGCAGACAAAGAAAAACTAATTCAAACGCTAATTGCTTGTTCTGTGGAAATGGAATGCATAGAAGCAGGAATGACTGCCCAGCAAGAGGTAAAATATGTTCAGCATGTGGAAAACTAAACCATTTTGCAAGAGTATGCATGGGTTCGGGAAAGAAAAATAAACAAAAGACCAGAAGACTAAGAGAACGGGACTGTGAATCAGACAAGGAATCAGATAACTTATATGATTCTGCTTCAACGGATACAACAAATATTCGAAAAATAAAGTCCGCAAACAAGGTGTTAATAAATGCAATTATTGAGGAGAAACAAGTTGAAATGTTGTACGATCCCGGAGCAGCACATGTAGTAGCAGGAAAATCACTATGGACAAGAATTGGTAAACCAGCCTTAAAAAAATGCAAGAACTTAATTGCGTATACCGATTTAGAGAGGGAATGGACACGTCGAGAAGAGGTAATTTTTCAAAAGTTAAAAAAAATTTTGACTTCAAATGACACTCTCGTACACTATGACGAGAAGTTGCCCATTTACGTAACAAGTGATGCCTCAAACAATGGAATCGGTGCAGTTCTATGTCATAAATATCCAGATAATACTTTAAGGCCCATAGCGTATGCATCCAGAACTTTCAATAAGGTTGAAAGGAACTACTCAACTATTGATAAGGAAGCTTTAGCAATCATCTATGCTGTAACAAAATTCAATCAGTATTTATATGGGAGACATTTTACACTGCTTACCGACCACAAACCACTGGAGCGGATTTTCAGTGAGAATCGGGAAACCCCAAAAATAGCCAGCAATCGTTTATTAAGGTGGGCAATGCTTTTAAACAGTTATAATTATACGATAAATTACCATCCAGGACGGGAAAACGCAGCAGCAGATGTATTATCACGCTTACCATTACCAAATACTAGGATGACAGATGTTGAAGAAGTGGGTTTACCAGGAAGAGGACAACTACTACATTTAAGAATAACAAAGCTACCAATCACGAAACGGCGTCTGCGCGATAAAACGGAGATTGATGAAAATCTCAAACAAGTGAGTCACTACGTTCAAACATACTGGCCTGATAAAAAACAATTAACAACAGAGCTATTACCATTTTATGAAAAAAGAACAGAATTATCATTAGAAGAAGGTATATTGCTTTGGAAAGGTAGGATATGTATCCCAAAGGAACTTTACAAAACCATTCTTGAAATGTTACATGACGGACATGTAGGTATGTCGGCTATGCAATCAATAGCCAAATTGCATGTATATTGGCCTCATCTTGACAAAGATATTATCACATTTGTTAAACAATCCAAACAGAATGACAAGAGTGTTCCATTGTATCCATGGAGCGCACCTCCAGAGCCATGGAGCAGAATACATGTAGATTTTGCAGGACCCTACAAAAATAAGATGTGGTTAATAATTATTGATGCCTACACTCGTTGGTTAGAGGTGATTCCTCTTAAGTACACAACTGCCAGCATAACTGTGCGCGTTCTACAAGATGCGTTCGCGAGATTTGGGTTACCTAAGTTTATAGTTTCTGATAACGGACCACAATTTATATCACAAGAATTCAAAGAATTTTGTATGAAACAAGGAATAACTCACATAAAAGTAACACCATATCATCCTAAATCCAATGGAATTGCAGAACGTGTAGTGAAAACATTTAAAACTCGCATGGATGCTAGTGATCCAACAGAGGACCAAACGTTACGGCTACAAAAATTCTTATTTTCATACCGAAATACAGTTCAACGATCAACAGGAAGAACTCCGAGTGAATTAATGTTTGGAAGAACATTAAGGACGATTTTCGATCAACTGAAACCAGACGTACAACGTAATATGGAACAAGCAAAACTAAACCAAAAACGACAGCACGATAAAAATGTAGTTTATCAAGAATTTAACACAGAAGAAACAGTTTGGGTTAATAATCCAACAGAAAAAGGATCTACAGCAGGGAAAATTATTAAACAAACAGGACCTTATTCGTATATAGTAGATGTGGATGGTATTTCAAAACTCAAACACGCAGATCAGTTACGTCCGCGTCTAACAGATTCAAAAGTATCAATAGAAAGTGAAGAAATTGCACGTGAAGAAAATACCGAGTGTACGCCAGATGTTCCTATTATTGACATGGACCATACATACCATACAGAAACAGGCTCAAAAACTCTTGAAGTAAACGGTGCTGATGAAGATAAGCATACCTTACAAGAAATTGACAGGGCAGCAGATCACTCAATGGTAATGGTGCGAAGAAATCCACCAAGGGAGAGACGACCTCCACAACGTTTTCAAAACTTTTTCATGGAAAAGAGGAAATGTAGTAATATTAGATGTAGTAGGCATTGATTTTATAAAAAAATATTATCATTCACTACTTGTCTTGTCAAAGAAGTTTGTATCTTTTACGTTATTGTTAATAAATTGGCTACAGGTTTGAGTTGTCCGAATGAATTAAAAAATACATAAACAAATTTTGAAATCGTCCACAGCCGATGTGACATCAAACATACAAAAGACTCTACCGTTTACGATTATCGAATTTAAATCGCGTCGCTTTAGACAACAAATGTTATTTGCCGTCATAACATCATTGAAACCTCTGGCGTTCCTTTTATCTCGAAGGGATCAATCCGAAATACGATTTCCTTGTAAATACCGCGCGCTCATTGATTACAGATGAATTGTCTTCTGGGAAATGGAAATGATTTTATTTGAAATCCCACCAAGAATTTTAAAAATCGTCCCGCGTTCTCGTTCTTGGAGGGTCGGCGCTTGCAGGGGATGAACCGCCTAAGCTAGGGGAAAGAAGTGCCGCCCGCGCTGAAAGGCCGCTAACTCGTCATCAAATATTTAAAGTCCTTTGAGAGATCGGGCCAAATGGCTACGCGGTATCGGTCATCTTTCACGTCTTCAAATTCCGTGCTTAAAACAAATAAAACGTCGTAATCTGGTGGCTACACGCATGTACGGAATCGCCGGCAAAACCTGAACTATTTAGAAAGGAGCGTAATCACATCTGATGAAGTCTATTCAGCGGGAAGGAAAGGGTCGCTGGGGAGTGTGAAATCAGGACTGCAAACCGCCGAATACGACGGCGGACAACGCCGCCACCAGCAGGAGCACGGGACGCCAAAGGTGGAACACTAACGAAGCCAGAGGTCAGAGGGCACTGGTGTTTGCCTCTGCTAATAGCCAATTCATGGCGTCCGCTCCACACCGATGCCAATTAACTACCGCCTTATTTGATCGCAGATGGTCTCACGTTTACATCCACCTAACGTTAAATATTTAGTAAATAAACTTCAAACAACGTACACAAACTTCTTTTCCTATTGTCTACATCTGGGATCTTTCCAAGAACCAAAAGCTACATTAAAACACATCGTGATGAAAAGGCATTTTTTTAAATCACGGTCTGAAGTAATTTTTGGTGAAGGCGCCGCGATAACCTAGAGTTTGAATTCAATTAAATTAAACACCATGTGGTGCAGTAGTGATAATGAAACCTATGATTTGGTTTGATATGGAATGTGAAGATGGATTAGCTGAAAGAAATATACTACAAATAATATGTTAAAAATAAATCAGAGCGAACAAAAGAGGCATAGAAGGAAATGTAAAAAATTGTTACATGAAAATATGAATACTTGATATACAGCCAAGTTTTAGAAATAAGGAAATGAGAAACTTGTATCAAGGAATGAAAAGGGTATCAATCAAAGCAGTATTTTCCAGAAATAAAAATAGGGAATTAATTGGAGGGAGTAGAGCTATGAAAGGAGCCTTTTTCGAGAATTATTAAACAAAATAGTAGGTAGGTATACGAATATACGAAAGTGAAGATTCCATCAACCAGAAGGAAATGACACTCATTAGAGTGAAGAACTGCCAGAACTATAACGAAGATGGAGGAAATAATAAGAAGTTTAAACATCAGCAAAAGTCCTATAGAAATGTTGGAATAACGACAGAACTCTTTAAACATAGGGAAAGATAACTAGCAAAACGTTTACAACGATCGTTAGAAAAAATATGGACGTAAGAAAAATTATCACACGATTGGAATGAAGCGCTTTTACTACTTATTTATAAGAAAAGAGATAAAACTGAATGCATGAATTATAAAGGAACAACGACTCTTTAATGTAGCATAAAAATTTAGCGACGTAAATATTTAAGAAACAATTTAACTGCAACAACAAAAAACAAATTGGAGACTATCAGCATGGTTTTAAGAAGGGTAGATTAGTGATGGACCAAATACAAGGTGAAAACTATGAACTGAAGAAGGAAACTTTTGTAGTCTTCATAGATTTTAAAGAAGCATATGAGAGAACTGAAGAAGATAACTGTACAAAGCATTTAATGAAGCTAACTCTAAAGCAGACAGGTAGTAAAATCTGAAAAAAAGTTTAGAGTAGATGAAGGATTTGAGGCTGTTTTAGACTAGCCTATTTCTTGTACAAGATTTGCTTCAATTTCAATAATAAATATTTGGAGCAAGAAACTTCTGGGCTGCAGATATGCTTTGGAGATTTTTCAGATAGTTATTGATTCAGTTTAATTTAGTTAAAATTTAAATTATTCAAGAAATTGAATCAAATTTTTTACATGAAGTAGGGTAGTGTAAAACGGTCTTAAGACAAGGCGATCCTTTATTCTCCATCCTTTTTAACTGTGCACAGGAAAACGTGCTGAAAAAATTGATCTAAGTACGAAGGATTAATATAACACCGTTACTTAGCACATGTAGACGATTTAGGCCCATTTGTACAATCCCAGTTTAAATTCAGACTGTAGCTTAAACCCATGACAACGACTGTTTCAACTATTGTTGTTAAGAGTTTAAGGTTTGCCTTAAAGTTAAGCTGGAATTGTACAACTGGGCCTTAGTAATGTTAGCTCGAAGCAAGGAGGCGCTGCAGATGACCATACTAAGGTTAATAGGAGTAGCGAAAAAAATAGGATTGCAATAAACAAGTATAAAACGAAGTACATATAGCTATGACTTGGACAAGAAAGGTATGACTAAAGAGACAATTAAGAATAAGATGCTATGGAAAAATATACGACTTTCAAAAAGTTTATGAATTTATATCTGGAAACAGAATTTTACAGAAAACCGAGTATCAAAAGAAAAATACAGTATGACGTTAAATGAACTCAAGAATTTTATCTACAACAAGAATGTATCTAGAGGACTTAAAATAAAAATTCATAAAATGATTATAAGACCAATATGCATGCATGTGAGCTTGGATACAAGGATCAGCAGATAAAAGAGAATATGGGAGATAAAACTATTAAATAAAATTATGCGCGGAAAAGAGAACACAGAATGGGTAGGAGAGAAGAACTAATAGAGAGTTGCAGATCTTATTAATGAACCTGAGATATTGGGAGTAGTGAAAGAATAATGACTAGTCTGGAACATTTAGCAGGAATAAGTACCAGAAGACTACCAAAGAGATTATTGGAAAGTATAAAGAGGGAAAGAAACGAGGAAGTAATAAAGAATGATCAACATCGCAGGATAGAAGGAAAACCCCAAGACAAAAAGCCGTGGAGAGAAATAATGACATAAGTGCTAATTATATAAATCTAATTTGGATTCGTCATAATAAGGAATACGCACGTTGTCTTCCATGTAATGTCGAGAGAAAAGGATTTACAGGATACAAGGCGTCGTTTTTTATATAAATTATTGTTCTACCTGTATTAAAATCATATTGTAACGAGTTTAATGGCGTTAAAAAAAAACTGTAAAATGAAATGTACATTTTGTCTTAATAATTGTTATGATATTATGAATTGGGTTGATGAAATGAATGTGTGATGTGTAACTTTGGTTTAAAAGTCGGTATTAACGTTAGAAACAGAATGAGGAGGAGGACATTTGCGCGTTTATTTTCCCGGGTAGCTTCAGTTATGGCATAAGAAGTGGTGGCTGAGCAGACGTAAATGAGAAGAGAGAAGCCCAATCTCTTTATCTGGCAGCCGCTGCAGCCGCGCAATTACTGGCCTGAATTAAGCACCACCGCAGCCGTCTCCCAGATATTGCGATATTCATAATCTTTTTGGGTTCGTTCCGATATTGATGTACAATGGGCGTGGCGCGTTACAGCTTGCGTCATAAAAATCCCTCTTATTGCAGTCGGTACACGTTTAGTTGCAATCGGGGAAAAACTTGATCGCATCGATTCGTCGTCTCTTGATATTGTCGTTCTCGTTCTTCGCAAACTTTTCGGTGCCACCAGTCGAACCCTCTTAGTTGTCTATCACACATCCTGGCCCGCAGCATTGTTAATCCCATTAGTCGGGCTGAGCCAGCGACCTTTGTTCCCATCCATTGTCGAAATCTTCGCGGAAACAGCGACCGACGCAGAGCCGTGACGTCACACGCCACTGACTTCATCTAGTTACCCACTGACGTAATCTCTGACAATGCTGAGTCTCGACGAGCTACATCAATTGCTACTGTGCTCGAATCTTTTCACTCAATATGTTATATGTAACACACAAAGCTGCAAATTTAAGTTCAACTTCACTGACGCTTTTCTAAATATAAAATTTAATAGCAACGAAATGTAACTTGCTGGAAAGAATTGACGAATGAAGGTACAATTGCATAGTCACAAGTTTTCGGACATCATTGCCCTTTTACTAACCTAACTGTGTATGTAAAACAAGACTTTAGTCTTACTCGTTCTTCAAACTCATATTTTGATAGTGAGAACAATATTCTAAATCATGGCGAACTTGAAAAGCGGGCCATATTTTCAAGCTGAAATGCTCAAAACCTAGCTATGTGGTCGTACTTTTCGATTACAGAAAACTGTAATCATCTTTGAAATGTCATTATTGTAAACGACGCTGTAATCAATCAATTAATATAAAACCAATTGTATCTACGGTATATTTAAAAGCTTTCATTTTAAAGTGCATTTTTTTTTAGAATTTATTGAAGTTGTGAGAAGTTATGACATTATAACCTGTAGTATATTTGGACGTTACAACCATAGACAAAATAAACCTAGACATTTAACGCAAATGCATGATCTTGAAATCGGAAATTAGTTTATCTTCCAAAAACATGGTGGCAGCAGGTGTAAATAAAAACGGTAAATGACATAAAACTGAATTTGTTATCTGTCATTTATTTAGAGCGAAAAACGTTTGATTCTTTGAATCGTAGTATGAAATCACCGCAGCGCGGCAAAGAACTTCGTTTTGGAATATCTGGCAGCAGCAGTCATGAATTTTTGGGTAAATAACGCTTATGTTAGCTTCTATGGCTTTTGTGAAAATTTTCAGAGACAGAAAAGAGAAAATTTGGAAAATAACTGTTAAAAGTATTATGTGCGGTTGGGAATATTTAAAATCACAAGGATTTCAATATGTACTAGGTAGAAGATTCAATCAGGACCCGCTAGAAAGTTTATTTGGACAAATTAAGAGTAATGGAGTGAGATACAACCATCTTACAAGCAGTGGTTTGATAGGAGCTTTCAAAACCATCTTATGCCCGATTTCTTCATCGCCTTTACCTAAAGTTAAATTTATCTGTCTTTTCAGTGTGTTCATCATAATCTTTTGGAATATTTTTAGTAGGGACTCACTTCACCAAGTCTGTTAAGATTCAGATAAATATTTACGCTTTGCTATAGCTTTCTCAGTTTGAGTTATTTTTAGTCTGAATAAAACTTTCAACCGTGTGCTAGTGCCCAAAGGTTAATATTAGCAATTTTATTCCTCAAAGTCCTTTCTAGTCAGTATTTTCAATGACATTTTTTTTTGTACATTCAACTTGAGAAAATGAATATTTTTTCGGGTGTCACTCACAAACGCACATACGAACAAGTCACTACGGGGCAAAATCAACCCTCGGCGGCATGTGGAAAATCATGCGTAAGCTTTCGCAACTTTTTCGCCGGGCGAAATCAGTTTATCCGTCTCAGGCGGGACAGTTCGCATAACGCGCCTTAAAGTTCGCGCTTTTTCCCCATTACGACATGCAAATCAACCCCTAATTTTAATTTTACGTGTATTAAAATCTGGCGCAGCTGACGGGCCTGTATCCTCCCTAGATTATGCCGTAACAAAAGAAGCAACTTAATCACACTATAATTCCGTACATTTTAAACCTGAAATTGTTATAGACGAGCAAATACGAAAATTCCATGTCTGGCATACTCTTTAAAACGTTACTGTTAACATTGTTCTTTTTGATGGGTCATATCCAAAAATTGGGTGATATGATGATATGTGGTAAAATAATACCTCCCAATTTCTTCTCGATATTTATTTCTTGACGACCGGTTTTGGTTAAAGAACCATCATCAGGTCTACAACAAATAGGATGAATAAGAGTATTAACAATAAATCTTTTACATAAACATTTTTTATAAATTGTGAAAAAATTGTTTTTTTGTTGTGATGTATTGTTTGGAAAGTGTGATATTCATGGACAAAAATTTAGACTACAATCTCACAACACAATTTCAAGAAAACAGAAGAAAGAAAAACCTGAAGTTACAACAACTCAGAAACCAAAAACAAACACAACAAAACGTAACATACAAAACAAAAGAAAAATTCTTCCCCCGAATAACAAATCTATCATCCATGCAACTTACAACACCTGAACAAAATCTATTACAAAAAGGATATAAATACGCCATCCCCAAGAAACCAAACCTACCACTACTCTCCATAGAAATCGACAACGCAATAAAAGGCCACAACCAAGAAGAAGAAATCCGCGCAGAATGCATTCAATTACTTAAAAATCAGGAAAGAAAACTAATAAACTTCAAACTACCACACGCAACAATTCAAGAACAAAGAACCATAAAAACACTAAAACAGAAAATAGAAGATCAACAAATCATCATTATTAAAGCTGATGGACAAAAAAGAATATATAGAAAAAACAGAAAATTTTCTAACTAACAATAATTTTACTTTACTAACAAAAGACCCACTACAAAATCTTATTAACAATACTAAAAATACACTTAAACACACAAAAGACACACTACTTAAACACATAGACCAATACCAATTTAACAAAATCATACCTACGAATCCCACCATACCAAGACTTTATAGTCAACCAAAACTACATAAAAAAGATATACCCATACGACCCATAGTTAATTCAATAAATTCTCCAACACACATAATTAGTAAAACTTTAATAAAAATCTTTAATAACGTTACAAATTACAATAGCACATATTCAATAAAAAATTCAACAGAACTAATAAACGATCTAAAAGATCTAAACATTTCAAACAATCTTTTGATGTAACCAACCTATACACCAACATACCCACAAATGAAACAATAAACATATTAAAACAAATTTTAGAAAACAGTACACAAGACAAACAAGAAATCGAAGATCTAATAAAATTATTCAACCTTACATTAAATAATAACATTTGCCTATTCAATAAAAAATTTTACAAAATGTCAGACGGTTTACCCATGGGTTCACCCAATGCATATCTTATTGCTAACATATTTATCGATAATTTAGAACAGAAAATACACAACAGTAATAATACATACACACAACATATTAAATATTGGAAACGATATAATTTGCATCTGGACAGGAGATGGTGATTCTTTAAACAAATTTCATAACTATATCAATAATTTACACACAAACATACATTTTACCATAGAAACAGAAAAAAATAACTCATTAAATTTTCTTGATCTAACATTAACTAAAAAAGACAATAAAATTCAATTTAATATATATCACAAACCCACACAAACCGATATAATTATACCTAATGACTCACACCACGCACACATACACAAAAAAGCAGCATTTCATTATTAAAAAAAGTAATTGGGTTATCCATGATATTTGTGACTAATAATCAAAATACCCTGACCCTAAATTCACGGTTAAATTACTCCATCAACTTCCGAAAGGTTTAAAACTTAATATTGCTGAAACTTTAGAAATTTTCTTGTATAAAAAAGATAATACTGTCAACCTCTTGAACAACCAAACCATTTTTCCTCATTTTAACTTTTTCGAATCTATAAATTGGATACATCCATAGTTTTAATAGTGTGATCTGTTGTTGGTGTTCGTCATTTAAGTTTTATTTTGTATTTCGCCATTTGCTGTTATTTGATTTTTACCCTTAAGTGGTATGTTGAATTGTTTCTATTTCATTCACTTCTAAATTTATGTTTAAATTTCCCGCCATGAGCTGTCACTCGATTGTTACCCTTAAGTGGTATGTTAGTTATTTACTAACCTTCAGCCTTTAACTTGTTATTACTCTGCCTTCAGCTTTCATTTGTTACTATTAATTTGTATATTCAATAATTAATTGTAAATCAGCCTTTAACGTGATTTTTACCTTTAAGTTGGTACGAGTTAGGGATTTTGTTTGCCGCATGTTTAGGCTCTTGCAGTTCATGTCATTCAATTTAAGTAATAATGGCCGCACGCTAGTGTGAATCAACTCACAGGTTTGTTTTACAATTTTTGTTTTAACTTCGTTTTGTAGCGCAATTTCATTGTTTGTAGATTTGAAAATGGTTTTTGTTAAACCGAAACATGTTATCTAAGATCAACTTTTGTACCAACTAACGTAATATACAACGTTTTTCGACGTAGTGTTTTTTTGTGACCACTGGCACTTCTTTTCCAAATTATTTCATTATTACTTAAATCGTATAGAAAATATTCATTTAACACAAGAAGAAAAAACTAAAGAACTAGAATATATAAAAGCTATAGCTATTAATAACAATTACCAAACTAACTTAATAAATAAAATACAAAATAAACATAAATCAACAAATAACAATCAAACACAAAACACTAATAATAATAGCTACAAACAATTCACATTTCAAGGAAATATAAACTACAAAATTGAAAAAATTCTTAACAAATACAACATCAGTACAGCCACTTCACAAAAAACAAACATACTTAATATACTTCAAAATGGCAAAGACAAATTAATAATAATAATAATTTTATTGATGCCAGGAAACAGAAGTTTGTTGCACAAGTCAAAACACTAAGGATAAGTGTTAGTATCATTAAAAATAAATACATAAATAATACACAAAGATACATAACATAGGACATCAGCACATTTGCTTGTCATCACTCAACATTTTATCGTTTAAAAATTCTTCGTACGAGTAGTAAGCTTTATTGCATGAAAAGTTCTTAATTGTTCTTTTAAAGCAGCTTAATGTTAGCTTAGTTATACCCGAAGGCAATTTATTAAACAGTTTTATTCCTAAGTTTCCTGTGCCGCCATCAGTACTTTTCAGACGCCTGTTGTTGAGGCAAATTTTATCATTATGGCGAGTATTGTGCTCGTGAATAACGTTATGGCATTTGTAATCTTCAAAATTAGCTTTAACATAAATCAAACTCACATAGATAAAGATCGACGGAACAGTAAGAATATTAAGTTTCCTGAAAGCCTCTCTACAGTCTTGTCTATATTGTAAACCAGCTACTATTCTGATAGCGCGTCTTTGTAAACGGAAAATCAAAGATTGGGAGCTAGTGTGACCCCATAACATTATACCATAGGTAATATGACAGTGACACAATGAAAAATAGGCCGTTCTCAAAGAATCTGCTGCAATGCAATGTTTAAGCCCACGAAGTGCAAAAATTCCGCTGCTTAATTTTTTAGCAATCATTTCAGTATGAGCATTAAAACGTAGAGAGGAGTCAACTTTCAGCCCCAGAAATTTTAAAGATCCTTCTTCAAAAAATTCTTTTCTTTTTAAAGAGAAGATAAGTTTTTCTGACTTGTGTAAATTTAAAGTAACCCTATTGTTGACAAACCATGCATGCGCTATGGACCGTGCCTCCTCGGCAAGTTTTAAGGCAGTTTCTAGAGAATCACTTTTTACCATCAGTGTGGTGTCATCCGCAAAATGAACGGTTTTCACCTGAAGGTAGTTAGAAAAATCATTAATAAAAATAATGAAAAGAAGGGGACCAAGGCAAGGGCCTTGCGGAACACCCTGAAGGACAGGGGCTCTTTCCGAGTCAAGACCCTGGAACCTGATATCTACAACTTAAAAAAGAAGATAACATGTTACAGCTTGAAGGTTCTAAGTTATAAAAATAAAACTTTCTTAATAAAATATCGTGTGGGACACAATCGAATGCCTTGGAAAGATCTAGAAAGGTTCCAATACCATATCTCCCTTCCTCAAAACAATCAGCCATGAAAGATACAAGTTCTAGCACAGCACTAGTTGTGTCACGACCTTTTCTGAACCCGTATTGACAATTAGTAAGCAAGTTGTGGCCTTCAAAGTACTTTACCAGTTGGGAATACAAGATTTTTTCAAGAATCTTAGAAAATATTGGAAGTAAGGAGATGGGTCGATAGTTGTTTACCTCATTTAAGTCACCAGATTTGTGCAGAGGAATAACAACCGCAATTTTTAAACAAAGAGGAAAAATAGACTTTCTAATGCATTCGTTGATTAAGTGCGTCAAAGGAAGAATAATTAAGTTCTTTATATACTTGATCACAGAGACATTTAAATCATAGAAATCTAAAGAGTTATTATTCTTTAAGTTATCAATTACATCCCGTACGACTACACAGGAAACCTCGGAAAATCTGAAAGTAATATTATTGTCTAAGTTACAGCCTTTTGACATCAGCAGTATAGGATCAACATCAGCTTTAGGTAAATTACAAACACTCGAAAAAAAATGGTGTATAAAAAATAACATGCAACAATTGCAATGCCACATACATAGGAGAAACCGGTAGGAATTTAAATACAAGAATAAAAGAACATATAAAACCACTTCGAATGTAGGGAGACACTTACTAGAAACAGGTCATACAATAGACATCAACAATACTAAATTATTACATCAACACGAAAAAAAGTTTTAAACTAAATTTACTTGAAGCTTACGAAATGCATAAATTAAAAAACGAACCTAACATCAATTGCATAAATGATCAGATCTATCTTAATTTTAAACCTATCTATACTTACTTAAACAATTAACCAATTTCATTTCATTCTATTTGATCTTGTTTCTACCTAACTTCACGTCAAGTTTGACAGTAGATCCCAAACATTTTACACGTTAATTATTTCTTCTCTTCTTCACCAGCAATTTTATGCGTTTAATATTAATGTTTCAATTCAAGTCTAATTAATCGTTTTTGTCCATGAATATCACACTTTCCTAACAATGCATCACAATAAAAAAACAATGTTTCACAATTTATAAAAAATGTCTATGTAAAAGATTTATTGTTAATACTCTTAGGCCCAGTTTCATAAAACGTAGTTAACCACTCGATCAAGTTAATCGTGTGATTAAGCAATATCATTGGAGGAAATTTAAACTTTCCTCCAATGATATTGCTTAATCACTTGATTAACTTGATCGAGTAGTTAACTATGTTTTATGAAACTGGCCCTTATTCATCCTATTTGTTGTAGACCTGATGATGGTTCTTTAACCGAAACCGATCGTCAAGAAATAAATATCGAGAAGAAATTGGGAAGTATTATTTTACCACATTGTTCTTTTTGTTAACAAACATAAAAAGTAAAATACATTAAGCAAGATAACATGGTTTAACTTAAAACAAGTTTCAAAATTCTTTTATGAAAGCATCGTTTTTCTTTTCAATTGAAAGCAAAATAAATCGAAAATGTATTTTTCTTTATTTTAGGTGAGCGAATATGAAATGCCGTCGGTAATAATAAAATATTTTAATCGCGGCGTATTCGTTAAAAAAAAGAAACACCATAGCTTTCGACGGTTATTAAGTAAACATGTCTAAACTCCGTTTAACGTTAATTTGTATTCACCGTTATAAAAGTTTTCCGGTTCCCCCACATGCCGCCGCAAAAACCGTCTAATTTGCACTCAGCGCCAATTTGACTACTAACGGGGAATACATTAAACATACAAGGATGCGATGGAGCATCAAAGTGTTACTTATAGCCGGAAGTGGAGAAGGAAGCAGTACTTAGGAAGAATATGCCGCAGAGCGTTGCTAAACGTTCATCTTTGAATAACTTCCCGCGACCGCTTTGAAGAAGTTGCTTCCGTAAAATATTATTATTTCTTGTTGCTCACTCGAAAGACTACACACTAATACATAGTATGCATTTTGTTCTGTTCGTTATGTTTAGATTATTTTATAATTAGCAGAAAATATAAGTTCTTGCTTTAAAAATAAAATAAAATTCAATTAAACTTTTGTTATCCTACCGATTTGCAACCAATAATTTGGCATGTTTGCTGTGACACGCTTTGTCCGCACTGTCCGCCATCTCGTGCGTGGGCAAAACTTAACGATAGATAAAAGGAGTTCCCTTATCGGGACCATTATTATTTATTGTCTTCGAAAGTGGCTTACAAAATTACATACTACTGTCATACTACTTTCCGGTGATAGATTAGTTGAGTCCAACTCAGTGATCCTAAAACATTATCCCTTGATAATATAGAGCTTAGCGCGTTGCCCCTCTATAACGGCATTAATAATATTCAACTATAGGAACTATAGGAAATCAAGTAGTACGAGTATGTTTTTGCAACGAACAACAAAGCTATTTCAATAAATATTCAAGGGAGCGCCGAGAGTGCTTGAATATCCACGGAGCGGGCCAGAGAACACATAAGGGATGATTGGAGAAAGCGGGGCAAGGTATCACAGAACACAAATAACCGCAGGCCTTCGTTGTTTCACTCAATAATACGTTATCACGTTCGTTCGACCTGAAGTAATGCAGTTGTGAGCATCTGTTGAGGTCCGGCACACAAAGCTGCGAGCGGTAATAAGTAAGTAAGGCCCGGGGGTTGGCTCCCCGTGTGCAGCTAATACTTTGATGTGTTCGCCATACGAAGCTTTCACTTTGATTATTATAAGCGGATGCATAAAAAAAAAAAAAAAACGGCGGAGGCGCTCCAACTATACACGTTGTTATTATGATGATGATGATGCTGCTCAGTTTTCGGCCTGGAGACGTTTATTACCGCGCTTGGCTTATTGCATTTTTTCTGATTTCAGTTTTATCGTGAATATAAACATAAAGATTTATGTCCCATTTTCGTGAATTATTGCCAACTGTGGAAGTTTCTGGTAAACAAAAATATCTACGTCGCTTCATTACGAAGTTGCGCAACTTATACGAAAACAAAAGTGATTCCTTTTTTTGTTGTTCTACCTGAATTTATGCTAGCTCTACATTTTTTTTCTTTTAATTATACCTTACCACAACTAATCAACGAGATGACTAAAAGTAAAAATAAACGTGAGCTTCAAAGTTCAAACAAACAAGCTTATCATTAACACCCCCTTCATCATCTACAATGATGTACTGATGATGTACTTAGATGCTATAGAATGTAGAGACTAGTGCTGGCAATGGATAATCGATTTTGGATATTTTGGATATTCGCGGTGTACAGCATGTCACTCATGCAAATAGAGTTGCATAACTTGAATGTGAATCAAATGAAAACTTTTTTTTTATGCAACTCTATTTGCATGAGTGACATGCTGTACACCGCGAATATCCAAAATATCCAAAATCGGTTAACCGTTGCCAGCACTAGTAGAGACATCATCAAAAAAGTAACATCATCAGTTATTACTAGAGACAGGGTTTTAGGTGAAATGCCTTTGTTTAGTTCTTAAGGTTTTAAAGATATCTTTAAGAAAATCTTGAAAACCTTAAGAACTAAACAAAGGCATTTCACCTAAAATCCGGCCTCTAGTTATTACGGAATCACATAATAGATATATGGTATATTCTAAGTATAAACTGTATTTATTAAACTTACTGACTATTAGTCACCTTATACCTTCTTTTTTATATCAGTTTAAAGGAAATATAACGAATGTAAATTCATTACTTCGTGGCAGGAAATGAATTCGTTTTTTTTTGCGTGCGGTAGGCCTTCTAATTTGTCTTGTTTTCGAGGTAATACATTGTTGTGAACATGCGAAAAGTGGTGTAGCGCAATGGAGACATTCTCGCCCCACGCTAGGGGTGTCTCAGCAGATTTATGGCATTGTAATGGGGCCAAGTGCTTCACAAGTCGCCGGGCCATCACCATTTTGTCGCCTCGGAAGGACTTCTTGTTGCCGCATCAAATAAATTGGGTTTACTCCGGATCCTAGATTCTATACACCCGCCTCGACTTCTTTATACAAACGAATGTGTGGCGAATGGTTTCTTTACGGACTGCTTTATGATCTTATTACCTGAAATTGTTATGCTTTGTTAAATTTATGGCGTTGGGGGTGGACGATTTTCAATGATATACTTTTTACGACTACATAAAAGAACCACTAAAAAAAGTTATAGATACAATAATTATTGAAAGTGATATTGATACTTCTGTTTTAAATTCCCTGGAAAACGTGTAGGTGGAGAGAAGTTCGCCGATTTCATTAAGTTTGGCAAAGTAAAATATTTTTTCGTCGGGGGTATCTTCCTCTCGCTTTGATTAAATTCTCAAATAGTGTAGGTATCATTGTTGGAAATGGCAAGAATAATCAGATTGAAAATTGAAGATACACGAAATGAGGTGGAGGAAATTGGGCAAATCACGGGCGATAGAAAAATATTAGAGGCATTCCCGGAAAAGTTTCGTAACAAATAGCGACGACCCGGTTCGAGGCGGGCGCACCTCGAGCTATCGATTATAGAAAAAGTCTCCGATTATTTGAGTTGGTAAAAGTTTTTTCGTGACTGTGAACGACGCCATGTTAAATGGATCCGAAATAATTCCGCCGGCGTGATCAAGAAAGACACGCTACACGAGCTATTGTCCCACGTCTCCGTCATCCTGGCCGTAACTCTAATTCGATTTTATTTCTTTTCTCAGCACCGTTTAAAGTTAAATAGGTGTAAAATTTCTTTAGTAATAGGCAACAAATCCAGGTGCCATTAAACGAAGTCTCCCCCGACGATTCGCGTTTTATTCGGCTGTATTTTTTTTGCCTTCCCTGATAGACATCTACATTTCCACGGGAATTCATTTGTACTCGAGGACTTAATTTTATGTGTTATTCAGGACGAGTCGAATCCCTGTTACGAGTTCGAAAAGTTTGTATGCAATCACATTTAAAAAGAAAGAGTGCACCCTCGCTCTTCTCATTCCGATCGGCTACCAATTATCGTAATTAACTCGGACTTGTTTGCGCTGTGAATTTATTTCATTAAAGTGTGTGTGTGTGTGTGTGTCCGCCACGGGGACGGTGTTTTAATAGTTCTGAAAAATTCATCTCCGGATTGAATAATTGCCGGGGTTCCGAACAGCTTCATTTATATGCACGCTTGAAAAACATCGACCCTAATAGGTTAAATGAAAAATTCAACGCCATTTACTTTTTTCCGCTCGCCGTTACTGAAAAACTGACAACTTTCAAAACATCATATTTAATTTATTCATTTCTACACGAAATCCTTACCAAAATAGAATATTTTTATATCTCTTTTTAATTCTGAAAATGACAATCAATAAATTAGATATTTCACCCCCTACGTAAACAGTATAATGAAAAAAAGTATTGTCATTTATATTTATCTGAAATCGAAATTTTCTATCTACTCCTTTTTTATTATCGCTGGTTAAGGTACGTCGGTGTCCATACAATCCCATTCTGGTTCATATGAGTTCCATGCGGAAGTTCTCCTGACTCAGATTGGATTGGAATTTATAATAATTCCTCAGCTGGTTATTCTGCATTTTCTCAGTTTTTAACTCGAATCCTGAGAAAAAAAAAACCGAACTCGTCTCCGTTACAAGTTAATAATAATAATAATAATAATCTTTATTGTCCAATAGGAAACCCAGAAGGACACAATATAAGAATCGACTTAATAAATAGTACGTTAGAAAGTAACACATATTAAACTAGATATAACATAATATAAAAAAATGTGTACAGGAATATTTAACAATAGTGAATAATAACAATGAATCATAATAAAGAACATATTAAAAATTATCATAAGGAACACCTTAAATAAATAACTACGCATTAACCATGGCTTTAATAATAGCTTCTAAAGAATCAAAAGAAAAATCAACTGTTAGGCTAATTTTGTTGATTAGAGAACACATTCTATAAAATGGTGATTTAATTAATAAATTCGTATTCGGATTAGGCAAGTAAAAATCTCACATGACCTAGAATTATATGACGGTACTTTAAATGTCAAACAACTCAGAAGCTTAGGACAATTAATGTTATTGTTTAGCAATTTATAAATAAATTTAAGGTTGGCAATATTACGTCGGGATTCTAGTGTATGAAGATGAAATCTTTCCAAGAGAACATTATGGTTAATACCTTGGGGAGGAAACGAACCATCATCCAACTTCCAACACAGGTATTTAAGAAACTTTCTTTGGATGTTTTCGAGCGCATTGATATGAATATTATAATAAGGACTCCAAACAGGTGATGCATACTCAAGTTTTGCTCGAACAATTGATTCATAAAGCCTTAACAATGAGAGAGGGTTTGAGAAAAATTTTGTATTTCGATATATGAATCCTAGTTTTTTGTGACAAGAAGAAATAACGGTGCAAATATGTTCGTTAAAAGTTAAGTGCGAATCGAAAATAACACCAAGGTCAGAATGAGAATTAACCCTAGCTACTACTTCCTGGTCAAGCGAATAATTAAAGTAAAAAGGATTTTTTTTCTTGGTGAAAGACATGACTTTGCATTTTGCAAGATTTAAAGACAATTTATTCTCATGACACCAAGATGCCACAGCACAAAGGTCTTTCTGTAAGGATAGACCGTCGTGGATGGAAGAAATATTGTTATATAATTTAAGATCGTCAGCAAAAAGAAGTTTATGTCCTGAAATGTTCATTGTAATAAAGATGTTAAATAGTTGAGGACCAAGGACGGATCCTTGAGGAACTCCCGAAGTTGCTGTATAAACAAATGACTCAAAACCGTTAATTTCAACAAATTGTTTCCGATCAAGTAGATAGGATTTAAGAAGGCAAATAGTTGAAAGATCAAAACCAAAATAATGTAGTTTAGATATCATAAGCGAATGATCAAGCTTATCAAAAGCCTTTGCCATATCAGTATAAATAACATCAACTTGTATATTATTATCCATGCTGTGAGATATGTAATCAGTGATGACTATAAGATTTGAAACCGTTGATCGTTTACTTACAAATCCATGTTGATCAAATGAAAGACGGCTGTGAGTTTGATTACATATAGAGTGATATACAACAAGTTCATAAATATTGAAGCCCGGACAAGTCCCCTAATATGGCCACTTTAGAGAGTATTATTGTGAGGGACGGGTGGTTAAAAATTATAAAATAAAGGGGGGAATTATCCTTTACTTTCAAATTTATCAACTTTACAAGACCTGTTGCCCGCCTCTACATTAATTTTCGTGATTGACGATTTACGGTTACGATCTTCTAAAATGAAATTTAGTTAAAAATAAAGAGAAAATATATTCATAAGTGTATATGTTCACAATAGGTAAAGACAAGTACAAATTGAACTAAGGAATTCGGCACGAATCGAAATTCCAAACGGTATTAAAACACTAACTCAAAATCATGTATGATCGAATAAAATTTAGGACAATTTTAATAAGGAAAATCATTAAAGAGCATAAAATTTTAAGTGTTATTACAGATTACCTCAGAACGAGACGGTACAAAACAAATTCAAAATTAATTTTATAACTGGAAGAAAATAGCATTTTGTAAATCAAATAAAGCAGTTGTTAGTGTAAGAATCCAAGCATCTTATAATTCTCATTATAATTATGAAATGAATTCATTGCAACGTGAAATCCGCCCACATAAAAGAATTGCGTAACCGTAGCAGGTGTAGCAAAATTCTAAGAAATGCACCTGCAACTGCAGTAAAGATGTTAGCTGACATCGTGCTATTTCGCACACTTAAGCAAGACCACGTGATCAAGGAAAACCAAATAAAATCTGGCGTGGTAAAGCACAATGAGGAGGCAGCTTCAAGCAGTTTGGTCGCGTACATCTCCAGAGCTCGAAGGCATTTATAAAATGTCACAGAGGGTGTTGCTGTTCTCCAAAAGTCCGTTTGTCTCTGTATCTATCTTCTCCTAACTCTTTTACTAAAACTTTAATCAGAACGTAAAGGACACAAGTAGCAATTTCTTTGTTTGTAGGTGTCTGGTTTGAGCTTTTGAGCCAGATATTGCTATTACGCCCTCTTTATACAGAATGGGATTTTAGCCCTTGCCCGCCACTACATATAATTTTCGGGATTGACGAAAAATTACGTTTTCTCTTTTAAGAATGACTTTGACTTGAAAATAAAGACAAAATTTATATAAATAAATATATTAAGAATAAGTAAACAATTATAAATTGATTAAGACAAATTTAAAACTGATTTCGTACATTATAACATTCCAGTCAAATCTGATAACTTCAGAACGATAATACGAGACAACATAAAACAAATTCTAAATAATTTTAGAACGAGAGGAACAGCATCTTATAATTAAAATAAGCAATGTTAGTTTATAAACATAGTCAAAATAGTAAAAAATCAAATTATTAAAATTCTTACCCAACCATAGCACTAGATACAGAGACAAACGGGCTTTTGGAGAATAGCCGCACCCACTATGACATTTTATAAATGCCTTCGGGCTCTGGAGATGTACGCGACCAAACTGCTTGAAGCTGTCTGATCATTGTGCTTTGCCACGCTATCTTTTTATTTGGTTTTCCTTGATCACGTGGTCTTGCTTAAGTGTGCGAAATAGCACGAGGTCAGCTAACATCTTTACTTAATTGGGTATGTCCCCAAACAGAATTAGTCCAGTGTAACTTTGAGGGGCAAGTTACACTTTTTTTCTGAAAAAGGCAATTGCAATGCATTAACTTTTACTACCGACCCAAAGGTGGCGTTGCATGTCGACCATTGTAAATAAATAATAAATACACATTTTTGACTATTTACGTATTATGTATTACATTGTTACTCTCTCCTGATATTTTTACCTCGTTGGAAATTTATGTTTAAAAAAAATAATTCAGGTGTCCATACCGGTTCGCTTGTTTACTGTTTCCCACAGCAATTAATCGATTTAAAAGAAATAACTCAAATAGATCTAAGAAATGAAAGTACTTTATTAAACGAAGTATTTAGTATAATATAGTAAAATAATATAGAGCATGTTTTTCAGAAAATTGATTTTTGTCAGCGCCATCTATCGTGCAATAATTGAATTAAAATTTGGAAATATATAATGGCATCGTTTGTCATAAAATAAATATGTTTGTAAGTAATCAGTAAAATAAAGAATAAATTCATGTCATTGCATTAACAAAAAATGTTTTTCTTCGGGTACTAAAAATCATTTTTGGTTAATCTTTTTTTTCGATTTTATCAGTTTTCATTAAGTCAAACCCAATACATAGTCAGAAAATTTGTAAATTTAAAGATTTTGTGATTAAGACGTCATTTGAAAAGAAAACACTAGAGCGTCATCTACTGAGCACAAAGGCAATTAAAACTTGGAAATTGATTGCTGCTTTCTATTGAGGATGAGGATGAATTAATTGTCGTCGTTTTTATTGTCGTGTTTATTCATTTTCGTTGGTAAATTTAAATAATTTTTTTAGTTAGAATGAAAATTCTCTCAAATAATAGTCAAATAAGCATCGGAGCTTCATCTATTGAACAGTAAGCGAATCATTTTTTAAATAACAACATACATTCAGATGGATTGCCAATTTTATAAAAAGTACTTTTTAATTTTGTAAATATAAAGGGCTAATGAAAACAACGCATTTTCAAAAGTAATACATCGCCATCTCTTGAGCAACAAGCAAATGAAAATTTTAAAATTGCTTGTTTCTTTCGTTGAGCAACGAATGAATTAAAAATATTTGTCGTATTATTCACTTTCGTTCGTAAATTTTTATGTTAGAATGATAATTCCTTGGAAAGCGTTGGAGCCCCATCTATTGAACGATGAGCGAATTATTTCTTTAAAAAAGTTGAAATACATTCAGTTCGATTGTCAATTCTTTGTCAAACTTTCGTGATTAGATTGTCATTTTCAGAAGCAATAAAGCGCCATCTATTGAGCAATAAACACGAAACACAAAAATAGAAGTACGTATCACATAATGACCAATAGATGGCGCTAGTTACGATAACGATTTTATCTCATAAAAAACAAACTGACAAATAGTTTTGTGGCAAGATTTTTCTTTACAATTCCTCTTCAACAACGATCTTACACGAATTTCATTTAATGAGAAATGCACCTGCAACTGCAGGTGCATTTGTTAGAATTTTGCAATGTCCTTCATGTCGCAATCTAGCGCAAGGTCTTTTTTGTAAAGCGAACACCTGCTACGGTTACGGTTGCGTTGCATCGAATTCTGTACTATGCTTTTGATAATTATAAGATGCTTGGATTCTTACAAAATCTCTGAACAAGTTTTTCAAATGACAATAAATTCGGATTTTTGCAGGAAGACTAAGAAATTATTTAATTTTTTAGATTGATGACTGAGGTAGGCTATTAAAATTGCATGTAAAATGATGGAAGGTGTAAGTAATGTTACGACACTCTAAACAACCAATAAAGCGGCTTGCTGGGCTTACGTCGCGTTAAAACGCACTAAAAACCTGAGCCCGCGGTGCTTAGGTGAACGTGCTTTATAATCGTGTACTTTACGCCCGTTTGTCTCCTCGTCGCGTCGGCGGTTTTTTCCATAAATATGTACAACATACTAATACAGTTTTATTACTTGAAGTTGAATAATTTAGTTCCCTGCGACTCTTCGCCGCTGCTCATTTTCCGGAGTCCTGGTGACTACTAGACGGTTCGAAGTAGGTTCGTTTGGACAAACGAGTCGCGAGGTATAACTCTCCTAGTTACATTAAGGTTTACGCGGGGGCAAGAATGACATGATGAGAACGAAGGGTACCTGAGGCGTCCCTAGAGTGACCGGCACGTCCGCTCATTGCTTCATCTCTCGACGCTAACGAGCTGCCTTTGTACCGTCTAATGGCGATTTGAGAACCCTTGGCCGCGTACTCTACGGGAGCCTCAATGCGGACGCGTCCATCTGCATACGTTTACATATCGAATTTCATGCCGTCCGCTTTATAACCAAGAAAGTACGAATAACTGCTGCAGATATGAGAATAGGAAGAGCCGAATTTACATACGGGACAACTGGCGTCAGTTCGGCCGACATAAAAAGATGCTTCTGGCCGGCCGAAGAAGCGGCCTTGGTTACAGCAACTGTCACCGCCTGAAGAAACGGCGCATACATATGCAAAACGCGACGCTACGTCCTGTGTCCTTTCCACCGGGGTATGTGTGTCCTGCTTCAATACGATGTCTGACACAGGGACGTGTTTGTTTCTGATGGCGCGTCCGCGTCCCTTATGTAAATACGTCGCGGATGGTCACATATCCTATAAGTTATAAGTATTGGAAACTCAACATGGCTCTATTAGGGGTCAGTCTGAATTATTTACAAGGCACTTCCGACGATATTCCTATGTAAATGGGTGCGAATACGTGGATGATTCTTTTTTTATTGCCGAGCAAATGATGCTGAATAGATCTTACAACTTTTCTACAAAAATACACATAAAATTTAAAAGATATCGTCAGCGATTTTCACCGTCTACGAAAATACCCTCACATTTTCCTTCAACTTTCAACAAAAAAACATGCGTATCAGGCAAATCTACAGAAATATAATAAGAATGTCATTCATTAAACTTTCCATAAGTGAGACTAGAAATTCCTCGCAATTTACATTAGAAAAAGAGGATTAGATAAGAGTCTGTATTTTAAAGAAATAATAACACTTCCAATAATACCCACCAAGTTGAAGCTTTCTTTTTTTAAAAAACGAACTTGAGGCGTAGCTAGCTAGCATACGAAAAGGGCAAATAATAACACGAAACGAACAAGTATCCCTCTCTGAAATTCAGTCATAACTTTGATGAAGTAATCTTGAGGTACTTAAGCCTGGTAAGATTAAAGAGCTTCGGCGAGAGTCCGACGCAAAATAATGTAGCTGGGTGCGAGAGATATGCCGATACTAACTCAAGTTGACGCCGAAATTCTCAGACATGTGCCCGCCACCGTCCGTGCCATATCATAATAGTACTTCGTAAGATACATTAGATCTCGAACTACAACTCGCTCGCTTTCACCTTTTCGCCCCCTGTCCTCATCTGGCACAATCGCCACTAATTGGAACGAGAATAACGACGCCTGTATTTATTCCTGATGAACATTTGCGGCGATATGTTAGCCGTGATGAAACGGACGAGGTCATGACGTACTCTTCGTCTTTACACACCCTCTTTGGACTGATTGTGATTTTGGGTACTTGAAATATTGTTCATCCCTGGCTAAGGTCTTCACGTTATTTATTAGCACCGCAAGCAACGTTCAAAACTGTTCGTTTCTTGTTCCTATCGAAATTCATCACAACACCTATGGTCAAAATTAATTTATTTTTCAAGTATGACCTCAACAAAGACCACTCATTTAAAAAGAAATTATATAAGAATGCCCCAGTGTTATGTACAAACATCCTTATGTTATATATAACATAAAAAGAGCATATTTGTAATACGACTGTCAGTATTAAATTAAAGCCGACGGCTTTTATTCAAAAATTTTCAAGGGATCAGATGTCTTGTGTTATAAACTATTTATTAATTCACAAGGAAGAGAAGACACACCGACTTAGCCTAGCGTAAATTAACACAACCATAATTTATAAAGTCTACAGTTTATACTTTATCTTCTTGATACAATGAGTAGGTTATAAAGATCGGACGGGGTCGCAAAGAAGTGTTCAAAAAGGGTCCAAGAGGTAGAAGCTCAAAAATTTCTGACTTCTTACAAAAACTTTGCTCAATAAACACCCACAATTTCCTTTCCATTTTTCTTACTCTTTTTTACCAAAATTTTGGCAGGCCATAAGAAAGAGAGGAACATTTTTCTTCTTATTACGCCTACGCAGTGAAGCAGGTGTTTAACGCACTTGTGTCCAGTTGCAATCTCAGCAATTTTTCTCAAATGTTCGAGACAAAGAGTGACATCGTCGTAACATCCAAATTCAAAACAATTTCATTTCGCGCAAAGATTCTGAACTGATAGATGCGGTGCAATTGTCCATAACGTTTGTTTTTCTTCTTATTACGCCTCGCAGTGAAGGACATGTTTATCGCACTTGCGTCCAGTTGCAATCTCAGCAATTTTCCTCAAGGTTTGCAGCTTCAATTCGAACCAAGTTGTTATCTTAAGTCGAAACCGGTCTCTTTGTTTACGTACGTTGATTCATATGTTTGAATTTTATGATTGCAACATCCTAACTTTGAAATAATAAGTTTCAAATAATAAGTTTTTGTACAGAATTCAGTACACTATGCATGCAGACGCGTAAATGCCGAGGTAATCGATGTTTTCTCGAAACTGTACTGACGTTATTTGCTTCAAAAGAGATGATATGCTTGAAGCCAGGGGGAGCTCCGTTCTTTCTGTGTGATGAGGTGATGACACTATATTCTTCATTCTTACCTTAAAAAACCCGCCAAGAATAAATAGAGGTAAATCTTATTCATAGATTATCTATTTGCTCCTTCGGCAAGGTCTTGCTTGGACTGATTTATGTTAACTATATGAGACCTCTCAACAAGTTGAATTAAAAGTTCTTGAAGAAAAAAATACTGGATTGGACTGTTTCAGACCATCTAGCCTTTTTTGAGGAAAAAATTAACTTTGACAGATAAATTGACCTTGACAGATAAATATATTGCTATCGAATGTGCCATTTATCCTTTAGCAATTAGGTTTTTCCGCAACTCTCATATTTTCTAGAAAAACAGCTGGGATGGGTGATCTGAAATACCCGGTATATTAGGGTTCTGGTATGCTAAATTCTACCTTTTTTTAAATAAATAATTAATACTTGCTGGCTTATTTTGTGATATTTCCTGTTTACACTTTATTTGAATCAAACTTAAGCATGTGGTAAAACGTGCCTTAGATTATATATTAATCTCAGTGACTGTTTTGGTACCTAATTGTGAAAATGAAGTGATGTTTGAAAGGTATATGCCTACCAATAAAGTGACAATTCAATGATGATGTAAGAAACCAGCATTTCGTAAAAAAAAATTAAGTAAACAAACTACTTGCTTTTTCAAGAGCTTTGCCATCATGAGTCAGGGACCTTTAAAACAAAAGTGCGTTCGGAGAATACCAGCTGCATATTGCAATATCGAACAATCGCCGAGATGAACGACCCAGAAAAATCACAATTACTCATAGGGCAAGTCGTCGCCTTTAAATTACGCATATTGGGTAAACTTTAAATATACGGCTAGAGGTACAGCTGAAATCAATAAAAACGGGAAATGTCAAAAAAAATTGGCACATTAATTTCAATATTTTCATAGTGTGAAAATGACTTTATTAGAAATAGGTTAGAATTATTTAACGTTAGTCAGTTTATAAATAAATAGGTTACATCTTTCTGAAAGGTATGTATTCTCAAGCAGACAATTAAATGACAAGTACAACCAAGTTTACAATTGGAAAAATTTTCAGTTACCGATTTTTTTGATTTCAGCTGTAGGTAAAATTTTTCTACCCGGACGTCTGCATCTTAAATTTCCGAACGACTTTGACGTACATCCATTATCGAACGTCTTAAAAATCTAGCATCCGGGCGCATCTATCCTCTAAATCTGAACCCAGCCCAGGCATCGTTCACAGTATGTACAGTAGCGGACAATAAAATCCGATCAAGAATTTGACAAGTCGTTTGTATTTAGACAAATTTAGTAAATCAGGCTTTTATTGAGGTTATATTTTTGTCAAAATTTGTATTAAACGTCCGAATTATTTTATGTAATATATATTAAACGTCAAAAATGTTAGAGTGAGGTTTACATTGTACAAATGATGTGCCCGGATTTTATTGTCCGCTACTGTACAAGCCTCGTAGTAATGAACTAGTTCCATGCTTCTTTTTTATTCGTTTCCAATGTCTTTGGTCTTGACCCTCACATTCTCGTATACAAATCTAATAATTTGGGTGTTTTTGAATCTAGATATTTCTAGGGCCTTATTCACAATTGCTGCATTCGAATATTATACGTCGGATGTAGCTGGAGCGTATGATCTCATCCTTCTCACTCACGCTTTTTAATCTATTTTGTATCTCGCTCATCCGTTTAAAAAAATCTTGTGTTTATAGTATTTCCATGACAACAGGCGATCTTTTCACACACTACTTAAATGTGGGATGTGAAAGATCGCCTGTTGTCATGGAAATACTATAAACATAAGATTTTTTTAAACGGATGAGCGAGATACAAAATAGGTTAAAAATCATGATTGAGAAAGATGAGATCATACGCTCCAGATGTATCCGACGTATAATTTTCGCAACTAATGGAGATAAACAGAACAGTTGTTAATTTGACGTATAGTTTATGAATAGCATTTAGAAATGTAACCGCTAGTCGTCAAATTTGTATTGCCAACACTAAGAATATGTACAGTCACGAACACAGAAAATGGACCAAGATGGCCAAAATCTAGTAATGTGCTCGTACTTTTCGCTTTCAGAAAAAATGTAATCATCGTCGAAGTGTCATTATTATATTATTATGACATTATAATCTAAGCTATCAGATGTAGAGGTTGGCGATACGGGAAATTGTGTATCGAATTTCGATACGATTTCTGTATCGATACGTATCGATATATCGAATATCGATACGTATCGAGTATCGGCTACCGATACGTATCGAAATATTGGATTGATATGTATCGATATATCGATACGTTTCGAAATATTGAACAGAGATTTAAAACTTTGGTGCAAGAAACGGTTAAGACCAGTTTTTCAAGTCTCGAGAAAATTGAAATAAACTAAATATCTTCTAAACGGTAAAATAAAATTAATTTAGTTTAAGGTTATTGCTTAAATTTATGATAAGAAATCCGATATTTCGATACATATCGATATTCGATATCCGATATTTGGATTCGTATCGATATTCGATATCCGATATTTCGATACGTATCGATATGCGATACGTCGATACAGTTGAAAATGTGTATCGATACAGCTGGCGTATCGATACGTATCGGTATATCGATACATCGACCCAGCCCTAATCAGATGTACAACGTTTAGAATGTCGTTTAAAGCTGGATACTATTAAAAAGTGTCCCGTTTTCTGCGCTCGCGACTGTACATTTACTATTTTCTTCGCAAGATCACAAATAATAATAATTGGGACAAAATATAGGAATTCGTCCTGTCGCTTATCGTCCTGCTTTCATACTTTTTAAGATCGGAAAGTTTTAAAAAATATAACTGATAGAACGACCACTGACATAATACAATTGTGTTAATGCTTCGTTCGTTCCGAATAGATTGATAAATATGCCAGAAATATACGTTTATGTAGTTGCTGTGATTACCTACTCCTTATGCTAAATAAGTCCATTTTGCATACAAATCCTTCATACTGTGTCAGCCGCTGAAATCACTTTATTTATGCATAAATGATTTTATACGTTTGAAGTTATATATTTTTCTAATCAGTCAGTTAAATGAGGGATTAAATTTTATGGCATAAACTTAAATGAAAAGGTCACAGTATGTAAGGTGTAATGATTCTAATTCTACAGATTTAAGCATAACTCGTGCTGTGCCTCAAGGCTCTATACTTGGGCCGTTATTGTTTTCTCTTTATACATCAACTTTTCATAGCTATATTAAATACTGTAAATGTATATGTATGCAGATGATATACAGTTATATCATACATTTAACTTCTCTGAAACGCCTAAAGCAGTTGATGATATTAAAACTGATTTGCAACAGATAAATGAACTTTCTATTAAACATTCTCTAATTATAAATCCTTCCAAATCTGTAATACTATTATTTGGTAATAAATTAGCTTGTGACGTTATAAAAAATGTAATCGATTTAAAAATAAATGATATCAAAATACCAATCAAGAGTGAAGCTAGAAATTTAGGATTAGTTTATGATAATAGTTTCAGATTTAATACGCAGATTAACAACTGCATAAAAAATGCCTTTTTAAAGTTAAAATTAATATATCCTCATAGGCACATTCTCTCTGTACGAGTAAAAACATTGCTTTGTGACTCATCGCAATTTTCATACTGTGCTCCGGTATATGGTCCGTGCTTAACTCAGGAAGCGTCTAGGCGTATCCAGAGAGTGCAGAATTCGTGTATGAGGTTGATATTTGGTATTCGCAAATATGACCACATCTCTCATAAACTTGCTTGTATCAATTGGTTAAATATGGAGCAGAGGCGATATGTGCAAACAATGACATTATTTCATAAAATAATAATTGAAAAGCATCCACCGTACTTATATAATAAAATAAAATTTAGAACAGATGTACATACATTAAATATTAGACATAAAAACACCATTACGCCACCCAAGCATAAAACTTCTCAATATGAAAGGTCATTCAGTTATTGTGTAGCTAAATATTATAATCAATTATCGCAAGACTTGAAAAATCTCGAATCCTCGATTAGATTTAGAAGCGCCTTAAAAAGACAATTTTTTCTTTTATTATCTTAATTTATATACCTTTGTCTAATGCACAATTTTGATTTGATAAATTCTCTTACTTATACTTTATATTCCATCACAGAATTAAAATTAAATCTCTTTTTATTATTTTCTTTTTAAATTCACCCCCTAGTTGTAAGTTAGTAATAGGAATTTCTTTATTTTATATAATTCTCCATCAGTTAAGGTTAAGTGGAAGATCAAGAGTGGCCGCCACAATTGAACTTAACCTTATGATTCGTTTTTTGGGTATACTAATTGTTTTTATTTAAATTTAATTAATTTAAATTTAATTATTATTTATAATAATAATAATAATAATAACAGGTCTTTATTATTAAATTCAAATTTACAATAAATGAAATAACGCATCCGCAATAAAAGGGCGAAGTTCAGCATAGCTGTTCTTAACACTTAACCCAAAATTACTAAAACAATAAACAATTTTATGCGTCAACGTGAGTAGGTGGTACTGCCATCTTTGTTTAATAGTGAGCCATCCAGACTGACGTATCCATCCAGTAACATGATCCCACTTCCGCAGATTATAAGAAAACCGAATACAGTTATTTTGAATTTTTTGAAGTCGATATAAATCCTGGTTAGTTAGTGCTGGACCAAAGACAACATCACAGTATGATATTCTTGAAAGGATTAATGAATCTGTAATCATAAGCTTAACTTTTTGACTTAGAAAGTCTTTATTCATATAGATGTGCTTCAGAACATTATAAGAAAATTGAGTCAAATTACTAACATGCTTTTTAAATCTTAATTCCGAATCAATAATTAACCCAAGATTTCTACATTCATCGGTAACTTGTAATTTATGATTATTAATTATAATATTAATTAAAGTTTTAGCAAGACCCCTCTGTTTTTCTCTACCAAAAATCATAAGTGAGGATTTTGATGAATTTAAATGTAAACCATGAGAATTTGATAATTCGATTAGTTTTCGTAAGTCGTTATTTATATAATTATTATATTGTTGCAGCTCCGTAAATGGAAAAGAACAATACAGTTGAGTGTCATCAGCGTATTGATGCAATTTACATATATTGAGGTGTTCATTAAAGTCACTAGTGTAAATTGAGAATAAGAGAGGTCCAAGTATAGAACCTTGTGGAACCCCTTGCTTCAATTGCATATAATTAGACATTTCATTATTGATTACGACTCTTTGATATCTATTTGATAAAAAACTACCTATAAGTTGAACTGCACAAGAATCAAAACCATAATAACGAAGTTTATTTAACAATACATGGTGTTGCAGAGTGTCGAAGGCCTTGCTGTAATCTAATAAGACAAGCACTGAAAGTTTGTTATCATCTACTGCACGCATTAACTCATCAGTAACTGCTAATAGGGCTGAAGCAGTACTGTGTCCGGGCCTAAAACCAGACTGAGTTACCGGAAGTATATCAAACTCTGTAATAAATTCCGTTATTTGCCGGTTGATAATATTCTCTAAAATTTTTGAAAACACTGTGAGAATGCTGATGGGTCTGTAATGTGATATTTGAGTGGGTTCTTTGATTTTAGCTGTAGGGCGAACAAGAGCTGTTTTCCAAGCAGTAGGAAATTTAGCAGTAGCTAGAGAAAAGTTAAGCAAATAAGTAAGATACGTTGGTACCATCAGTTCAAGCATGCCCAATGAAATCATATCACAACCAATCGCATTCGATTTTAAGCCACGAATTATTTTCTCAACATCCTCCTCACTAACAAATTTGAAATTAAATGTGTTATCCATTAACTTGGGGTAAGTATTACTTGAATCATAGTTCAATGGTGCATTCCGTGAACTTGGAGCATTGGCAGGAATTGAAGTAATGAAGTAATTATTTAATTCATCCGGAGTAAAAAAAATTTCTTTCGAGGAATCAGATTTTCTTTTACAGACATTGAAAGAATATAAATAGTTCCACATTCCTTTTATATCATGCTTACGGGATGCAGATTCCATGAGAGCTTTCTTTTCACGCCTGATCGCTCCAGTTACATAATTCCGCAACTGCTTGTAGGCCATCCAATCAACGGACGATCCTGTGCGTTGAAATTTAGAGAATGCATCATTTCGCAACCGTATCATCATTTTAATAGTCTCGGTTAACCAAGGTGCAAATGGTTTAGTAATTTTTACTGTTCTGAGAGGTGCATGAACATCAAAAATAAGTGTAACATTGTTATTAAGAAATTCAACCATATCATCCACATCCGTCATGATATAAATCAATCAATTCCCAGTGCACTGCTGTTAGATCATTTTTAAATGCATTTATGTTATTTTATTTTTGTTATCAGCCAATTTAATGAATAAAACTATTATTATTATTATTAAATGTATGTATTATCCATAATTTCGTTGAACTTGCTTATTTCTTGCGTAAATCGAGCAATTCAAAACGTGTTAAAAAACATATTTCCTTGGAAAATTAATCAGCGTCTGTGGATCGACGCATCGCTTTTCGAGATTGACAAGAAGGGCTACACGTCTCATTAATAATATCGACGGTCGCAGCTGCAGCAATCTTCCCCCCTCAAATCCGTTGTCTATAAATTGCGATCCAGCAGCTCCTCTCTTTTAGACTTTGAATTGTAATTAACATTTGGTTCTCCCATTAGTGTAATTAAAGTGCCATTCCATAACCTAGCGGTACCTTATCTTATCGTCTCTTCGGGCGGGCTGAACGCTGGCGCTCGTCGCGAACGCCGCGGGCCGTCCTAACTTCGCCGCCTTCCCCCTAATACAATGTGCGTTCCAGCTCCGAATGTATTGTACTAGTTACTCTGTTTTACATATTCATACTTTGAATTAATAGGCGACGTACTAGGAATCTAGTCGGTTCGACTGAATTTCTTGCTAACGTTATTACAGGGTAAGACTTGCAACCAAGAAGGACAACCACGAATCTACCGAGAATTAAGGGTCATTTTCGATTATCCTTTCAAACGTCTTCAATACTTTTTGACTAAAGCAGCAAGATTTGCGTTGTTATAAAAATAATTCAAGAAATACAAAAAATGATCAAGTAATGAGTAAGTCGATTTGATTTAATTACAAGCTAGTTTTGTTTTAAAATCACCCCAGTAGCTCAAAGATGGAAACTCGAATTCTGTAAGCAAGGAATGATTTCCTGCGCGACATTTCAAACGCAGCAGCAGTTGGTCGGTTCCCATCTGTAATTTCTCCATTCGCCGGACTGGATATTTGATAATTGATATTTCGTTCGTTAATGCACAGCTGCGATGACGAAGATGAGTTCACTTCAAACACGTCGTTGTATTATTAAAGTCTTTTAATTCTCCCGAAAATTAAATTTCTAGATGGTGACGACCGTCCGGACGCGGCGGCACCCCCCCGATTCGAATGCAAAGTTGAAGGGGAGAGCAACGGCACGCCGCAAGCTGAATGGACAATGGCCGGCCTATCTTATTTGTCAGGAAACTTTTGGCAGCTTGACGCCTCGCAATTTCACGTTTTCGTGCTTGTTTGTGTGCGAGATTTTAGAAATTGAAAAATGGATTTGTGACGCATGCAACAATGGGGGAGAGCGTTCGCCTTTTAATTATATTTCATCTTCATGCAGAATTAATATCGAACCTTTTCTGTCCCTATTCATTTAAAAGTTCAGCGACGAAAAAAAAATCACGGATCCGTTTAATCCTTTCTGTCTGATGTCGGGGCTAAGAATCTCGATGTCGCTTTGTGGTGGTGCGGCCTTAATAATGTGCGCGGGATCAAAGCTCAGGAAACGGGCTTTTTACCACTAAATAATCGCTTAAATGCGGAAGCACGACGTGAAAACCAATATCTTGTACAAACGTCATTTCCTGTATTTGTAGGGTGCAAATTAAAGCAAACATTCTGCTGGCAAAAATTATCTAATTTATGCGAGGGTGTTGATTTATGTCAACGAAAACGAAAACGTCCACTTTCTCGTAAATATTTTAATTCTTAGCGTTCATATACAGTCCGTCTAGAACTTTGAAATTTCTTTCAATATACTGGTTTCTCGATATCTTAAGAACGTAGTATTTTTGTCAAAATCATATTCCTCAATGAATCTAACAAAAAAAAAAAAAGGTGGCCACAGATGTTGAATGTTAACAATTTTAAATCAAATTCTGAAGAAATTTCAAGAGAAGAGAACGACAGCCCTCGAAGCTCTTCGAAAAATCATGAATATATGTATTTAATCACAAACCACATTCCGTTACACATTTTCAATGAATTTAAACACAGACAAACTATCATATACAACAGAAAGTTTTTTGAATACAAGAGTAACAATATTAATAAACTCAAACGTCTACAAACAGGCGAGGGTGTGAAATTGAAACCTCAAGACAAATGGTTCAAAAATATAAGCTCGGTTGCTATCCCACCCGAAGTTACAAAGGTCCTAGCTTTAGGCCCTAAATTTAGTCTTCCTCCGGGTAAAAAACAAGTGTCAATTCCTAGAATCATAGCTGACTGTGAGTTTGCTATTTCACATCTCTACCCAAATGATCAAAACACGTGTAGAGCCAGACTTACTAATGCTACCACCAACTTCAACCAACCAGAATGCAACCCAAAACAGTTTTTTGAGTCAACAATTTAACAGTTGTCAACGGTTTTTAAAAGAACATACTGACATCGTGATAGTTCAATCTGATAAAGGCAATGTTCCCGTGGCTATGGATAAGAATGATTATAAAACCAAATCTTATGATTTATTAAATGACATTGACAGTTACACCAAACTTGAACGTGACCCTACCAGCATTTATCAACGTAGAACTAACACGTTAGTCAGTAATCTCGAACAAAAAAAGTTTATTGATGAGTCCACAGCAAAAACTCTCTACAAGTACAACTCAGTGTCACCCAAATTCTATGGTTTACCCAAAATACACAAACCCACTTTAAGTGTACGCCCCATTGTCTCTTCTATCAATAGCCCCAGCAGCAACATTTCTAAATTTATAGCCGACATTTTAACACAATCTTACAATGTTGATAACCCCTATTACATCAAAGATACTTTTCAATTTGTTGATGTTATTAGAGGCTTCACCTTACCTCAAGGTTATATACTTATCAGTTTAGATGTCGTGTCGTTATTCAGCAATATAACTTATGATCTAGTTGCCACCAGTGTTACTGAAAAATGGTCTAATATTAAACCCAACTGTAATATACCGTTACATGAATTACTTAACATAATTAAATTTATATTTGAAACCTCTTATTGTAATTTTGACAATCAACATTTCCTCCTTAAAAAAGGCTCTCCTATGGGCAGTACTTTGTCGCCCATCCTTGCACAGTATGTTGTTGGCTCACTTTTGGATAACTGTGTTCCAAAATTATCGTTCAATTTACCGTTTATCAAAAAATTTGTTGATGATATTATTTGTTGCATACCTGAAGGTAAACAAAACGAAATTCTTGAAACTCTAAACCAGTACAACTGCAACATACAGTTCACCATTGAAAATGAAACCAACAACAGGGTCCCCTTTTTGGACACCCAAGTCATTAGAAGTGAAAATAATAGCATTCTCCTAGACTGGTATACCAAACCTATGTCATCGAACAGGTATATAAACTATAATTCATACCATACCCTGAAGATGAAGATCAACGTCTTAAAATGTTTACGGTCACGAGTAGAAAGAATTTCTGAACCTCAATTTCTTAAATGCAATTTACTTAAATTAAAAAACATTTTTTTGGAGAATGGTTACCCCTTGAAGTTAGTCAACCAAATCACAAAATATCACAATAAAACTAATTCAAACGCCACCCACAATTTTAATTTTCATTTTACACACATGCCTGACATTGATGACAATTCGATCAACCAAATAAACAGTGACAAAAATAATGTCAAATACCGTTCATTACCGTACATTCACAATTTAACCCCAAAACTTCATAAAATCATTACAAATTTTGACAAAAATATAAAAATTGCTAACAAACAAATCTTCACTATTAAATCGATTTTTACTAAATTAAAATCTCCCATTGACAAATTTGATCAGTCTAATGTATTTTACAAAATTCCTTGTAGTGAATGTGACAACGTTTATATTGGTCAAACTTGTAGATATTTGCTCGCATTTCTTCACACAAAAGTGACGGTAACAATGAACAAAAAACTGCTTGTTGCGCTCTGGCCCAACATTTCAAACAAATCAAACACAACATAGCTTATCATGACACCTCCATTTTGAATGTCGAATCAAATTACTTCAAACGTTGCTTTCTTGAAATGTACCACATTTTCACCACAAACAACACTTTAAATAAACAAACAGATATCTCTGGATTAAGCATCATTTATCATAATTTATTGCGAAACGGTAACAATAACATTATTAATATGTCAAATTTAGATGAATCAAGTTACGACAATATGACTTTCTAAGTGTTTTGAGGTTTGTGCGTCAGAAATTTCCAAAACAAACTAAATTTAAACAACATTCAACTTCAGGCAGGTTTTATTTATTTTTAATTGTTTAATTTAGATAGAATTGTCAAACCATATTGTAGTTAGTTACCTTTACAGTCAGTTGCTAATCATGTTGGTACCAATACGTCATCGCACATGGCGGTCTGTCCTGTCAGACATGTCTGCTTAACTTAAGTTTTATCCTTTTTAATCACTTTTAAATTTTCAAACTTCATTTTAATGTGTTTGTTTTTATCATTATTGTGATCAATAAGCCTTAAAGTTGTCATTATAAGTGCTTTCCACGTTGGAGATGTTATTGCAATTTTATTAAAACTTAACCTCAACCGATGTAAGTAACAAATTGTTAAACCTTAACTTCTCTAATTTTGTTATTCGAATCTGTAGCAGCCCTGATGAAGGTAATAAACATTACCGAAAGCTTGGCAAATCGAAAAGAGTAGTTCTTTTTCTGCCCTAAGTTGACTGCTTCCTGCAACACCAATTGGTTCCTTAAGTTCGCAGTCGCGATCAGAGTCCACTTTAAAATATATGTATTGACATCGAATTAAACCCAATTTCTACTACTTAAGTTGAGGAAGTAGCCGCAGGTCGTGAAAATGAAGAGAATTTGCAAGACAATGTGGAACGAGCTACTGCTCGAGGTCGTGCTAGACCAAAGATAATTAGAACGGGTTCAAGGGAAAGACCTAGAAAAGAATATCATGCACTTGAAGATACAAGATTTATCGAACAAAATTATGAAGCGTTTCTTTCTGAAGTTTCAATGAAATTCCGAAGCAGGCGGCGAATGGTGTGAAGCTTTTGCAACGGAATTCAGAAAAATACCTGGAATTTGGTGAATCGTCCTGAACGAGGTAAAATCATTGGTGGCCGTATCGTTTTATGCAACAAATTCAAGTCGGATGGGACATTAGAGCGAAGAAAGGTAGCTCAAGGGTTCAGTCAACGACCCGGAATTCATTTTTTTGAAACATTTGCAGCAGTAGCTCGCATGAATTCAATTCGAATCATGACATCTCTCGCAGCTAGATACAAAATGAAGATACGACAGTTTGATGTTACGACTGCCTATCTAAATAGAGACCTAGAGGAAGAGCCACCAAAGAATTTCATAGAAATTTTAAAAATAATAGTAGAAACAGAAGAAAACAATGCAGTTAGAACGAAAGCGATGAATATGTTACAAGAAGTAATAATAATAATAATAAATGTCTTTATTACCCACACAACATAAGCAACATTATAAAAATAAATTTATACAGAGAATATTCAAAGATATGCTTTCATTGTTATAGGTAAATCACAAGGCGTAAATCAAATCAGCAGCTTTTACATGCTGCCCTTGCTCTTCCTTTAAACCTTGAATAAGAGTAAATAAATAAGTAAATTCAAATGCTTAAAACTATCAACTGAGTTACATTATTCTAAACTATATCTAAGTCAGTGATGATTTCTACATCGTAATAAATAAATATTCAGAACGGAAAATTAATTTGATATAATTACAACATTCCATAAGGCAAATGGTAAATGGTAAATGGTAAATGGCACACGTGAACTAAAAAATTTAATAATTGAACAAAAGTTTTTTATATTGTGATTTAAAACAACCAAAAGAGAGCTTTTTAAAATCCAAAGGGAGACTATTAATAATTTTTGTAATTTGGAAGGAGTAATATCTTTGGTACAAAGCTGTTCGATGAATCGGAGGTGTGAGCGTACCTTTATATCTTAGATTAAGTGTATGTACATCTGTTCTAAATATGATTTTGTCATGTAAATATGCAGGTTGCTTATAAGCAAGTATTTTATAAAACAAGCAAGCTTTTTTTAACGATCTGTAGTCTCTCATGTTTAACCAACCGATATGTTTTAGTTTATGCGAAATATGATCGAATTTCCTTATTCCAAATATTATTAACCGCAAACAGGAATTTTGAACTCTTTGTATACGAGCACTAGTATCAACAGTTAAGCAAGAATCATAAACTGACGAACAATAAGAAAAATGAGATAATACAAGCGTTTCACAAAGCGTTTTCTTAGCTTGAATTGAGAGATAATGTCTGTGAGGATAAATTAGCTTAAGATTTAAGTAAGCTTTTTTGATATACTCAGTAATTTGGGAATTATAACGAAATGTATTATCAATTATCAATCCCAGGTTTTTAGCTTTCTCCTTTACAGGAATACTGATACCATTTATAGATAAGGAAATATGCTCCCGAATGAAGTTAACATTTTTCTTACTGCCAAACAATAATAGGACAGATTTCGATGGATTTAAAATCAGTGAATGCTGAGCTGATGTTGTTGCGAGGGCATTTAAGTCATCATTCACACGTGAAAGTTCAGTTTTGTAATTATTGAAGTAAAATGAATGATGTATTTGGGTGTCATCAGCATATACTTGAAGATTGCAAGTTTTGATATATTTATAAAAAGAAGATGTATATACGGAGAACAAAAGAGGTCAAGAGTACAAGAAGGAAACAAAGTTTGTCTATTAAAGAAATCATTATATGGATTACGACAGGCATGGCGAGCTTGGTATAACAAGTTGGATACAACCTTAAAAGCTTGTGGACCAATTCCAACGAAATCAGTCTCTTGCGTATACCGTATTGATAAAGGGGAAGATATAACCATGATTACAATTTATATGGATGATAATTGTTACAACGAGAGTCACTGGAAAGCAACAAAAAGAATACTTAGACATTTGAAAGGTACAATCGATTTAGGATTAATTTACAAATCGGACTATCAACCAATGAAAGGCTACGTAGACGCCGACTGAGGTAGTTGTCCTGAAAATCGACGTTCCTATTCTGGATATTTATTTTTATTAAGTGGTAGGGGATTCTAACTTAGCCAAAATCACGATTTTCTGTGATAATCGTAGCGTGATTAGCTGAAAATCCTACATATCATGCTAGAAGCAAACCTATTGATATTAGATATCATTTTATCCGGGATATGCTGAAGAATAAGATATTGCATGTAAAGTATGTATCCACAGATGACATGATTGCTGATATGTGTACAAAAGGTTTAGTTAAGTTTAAATATGAGAAATGTATAAAATTAGCAGGTCTTGAACAAAGAAGAATGTTAGTAGCAGTTGAATCGAGGGGAAGTGTTAAAGATAGCCATGGATAAAAGAAACAATCGAGTCAATACTAATAACTGTGAAAATGATATAGAAAGTTTATTGTCAGTTGAATTTTCCTGAAAGTAATGTATTTTAATTGAATAAAACGTTCTCTACTGGAAACTGCCGATACTCTACCCAACAGATACAATGATTTGTACATTCGAAATATGTAAAAATATATAGGGTGTTCCATTTCCGGCGAATTAAAGAATAAAAATTCTAGAATAATGAACACATGGCGTGGCGTGGGACACCCGGTATTACCGTTGGTAAACAAACGCATAAATTCGTTCTAAACTCTGACATAATAACTGCAAGAGACCAGAATAGAGTCACTGCGCTAACGCTTCTGGATTTCAGTAAAGCGTTTGATACAATAGATCATGAAATGTTAATTGCGATACTTCACTACATCGGACTATCTGATTCGGCCATAACCTTGATTAAAAATTATACTACTAATCGGATGCAATGTGTAAAGCTATGCAATACGTATTCAAGTTGGAGGATACTTACCAGAGGCGTTCCGCAGGGCTCTATTTTGAGACCACTTCTATTTTCAATATACACCATTCAGCTGCCTAAATGCCTTAAAACTTGCAAAGTACATATGTATGCAGACGATACCCAAATCTATCACTCGTTTGCGATAGAAGACCATAAAACAGCTTTACAAGATATCAATGATGAGTTATCTCGTATAACCCAATATTCCGTGAAGCACTCCTTAATAATAAATCCGGACAAGTCCGTTGCCTTGCTATTTGGAGCTACTGCTAAGGTGGCCTCAATCAATCAAAAATAATATAAAATTACATATATCAGATAAAATAATACAAGTTAAAAATGAAGCAAAAAACCTTGGTTTAGTAATGGATAATACCTTTCGTTATAATACACAAATTGTAAAATACTTAAAGCAGGCGTTTTGCAATCTAAAATTGATATATTCTCATCGACAATGTTTATCTACTAAGATTAAAACACTATTATGTGAAACACTTGTGTTGTCTCAATTCTTGTATTGCGTCCCAGTATGTGGGCCATGCTTAACCGTGGAAATGAGTAATCGGATACAGCGGATACAAAATGCTTGCTTACGGTTGATTTTCGGCATTAGAAAGTACGATAAAGTATCTTACAAATTGCAAGGATTAAATTGGTTAAACATGTATAATCGAAGACAATTACAATACGCTTCCTTATACCATTTCATTATCTTAAATAAACAAACCCCTTATTTATATAATCGTATTACGTTTAGAACAGATATACACAAATTAAATCTAAGGTTTAAAGGAACAATTACTCCGCCGGTTCACAAAAGTGCTTTATTTGAACGAAGCTTCTCTTATCATAATTCCAAGATCTATAATTCAATCCCTCCAAATATAAAAGTTTCTTCAGATTTTACTTTCAAATTCAAATTTCGTAAATACCTCCTGGATTCACAATATTAATAACTTGCCACCTTCGGTAAGCCGTAAATGTATGTATATGCAGAGACATGTATGTATTATTACTTTCTTCTTCTCCTTTCTAGTTGATGTAGGTTGTAGATCGTAAGAAGTGCATTTCAGTCATTAGCTTTAAGAAGTAGTTGCATAATATTAATTGTAAGTATACTTGGGGGATAGTGGTAGACCAGTTGAAAACATGTTTTTAACTGAACTATCTCCCAGAGATTTTGTTTTTCTTGTTTTTTTACTGAGTTATTGTTTATTTATGAATTTTGTATGAGAAAGAGAAAACAAAATAAAATTATTATTATTATTATTATTCCCATTCATAAAAAGGATGACGTTTCTAGTGTTGGTAATTATCGTTCTGTGGCAATTCTCAACAATTTTGCAAAAGTATTTGAAATGGTTATTTATTCTAATATGTACCCGGCTGTTAAGAATTTTATTAGTCCTAGTCAGCATGGATTTAGAGCAGGTAGATCAACGGTCACCAATTTATGTCACTTTTCTCAGTTTGTAACCAATCATCTGGACAAAGCAGGACAAGTTGATGTCATTTATACTGACTTTGAAAAAGCATTTGACTGCGTAGATCATCAAATTCTCCTTCGCAAATTGTCATCAGTTGGTTTTTCTCATAAATTAGTTACATTAATGGAGTGCTATTTGATGATTAGGCAATCATTTGTTGTCATCAATGGTGTTCAATCGTCTCCTTATGTACCTTCATCGGGTGTACCTCAGGGGTCGAATCTCGGCCCTTTATTGTTTTTGATCTTCGTTAACCGATTTACCTGATGTAATCAATTGTGACATTTTATTGTTCGCTGATGATGCAAAAATATTTAAATCGATCGAGAATATTGGTGATTGTCAGTTCTCACAAGATCAACTTGATAGGTTTGAAAGCTGGTGCAAGCATAATAAATTAAAGATTAATGTGGATAAATGTAGAGTAGTCTCGTATACTAGTAGAAGGAATGAGGTTTTATTCGACTATCAACTTACGTCAACCAAAGTTGAAAGGGCCACTTGATTCAAATATTTAGGGGTGTCATTTGATTGCAAATTCACCTTTGAATTACATATTAGACGAATTGTTAATAGAGGCTTCAAAATATTAGGTTTCATAATTCGGAATTGTCGTGATTTTACTAATGTTAATGCCCTTGAAACGCTGTATTTTGGAATGGTGAGATCGGTCCTTGAGTACGCCTCCTTGGTATGGATTCCATTTTATAGTTATCAGAAAAATCTGCTGGAAAATATTCAGAAAAGATTTTTTAAATACATTATTTTTAAGGAGACTGGTGTCTTCCCTGCATCTGTCGACTACAATAAGTTATTACAATCTTTTAATTATGATAGTTTAGAGACTAGGACAATTGTTTCAGCATTAGTTAATCTACATAAGTTACTTAATAATGTGATTCAGGAAGAATTTTTATTATCGCAAATTAATTTTAGAGTACCAGTAAATACTAGATTTAAATGTGCCCTTAAGTGTCCTAAAACACGCACCAATTCAGATATAAACACAAAATCCGCCGATTATTTTTCCATTACGAATGTCAACAAACCGCCAGATTGCAGAAACCGACCCATCGCAATGTGGTAACTTGCATCAAATGCAATTGCATCCTCCCACCGTCGTAGGTTCCCTCCTGTTAATTCTTAACTCGTTGATTTAATCTGTCAATTATTTAGGCGACTTGTTTTATTTATACAAAAACATGGCCTGCTCGTTTGAAAACGATTTTTTTTTATTTTGTAAGCAAATTTAAGAAATGTTGATACTATTCTACTGAATTAATTAAAAAAAATTACATTACTATTTAAGAAAATGACAAAGGTATAAATATTTTGACAACTAGCAGTGCAATTGTTTCTTTTTGTTCAGAAATGCAAAACCATCTTGAAAATCAGAGAATCTTCGCTAAGTTAATCGAATTTCCACCTTTAAAAATAAAAATAAAGTGTGAAATTTAAGGACAGAGTATAATTTAAACAGAGCAGTTCATAATTATTATTATTAAAGAAAAAGGATTTGGTAAAATTACACTCTTACATCTCCTAAACTTGTGGTACTATTTAAAAGTTCCCCTTCTTGCTTTAAACTTTACTCTTCGTGCTTGTTGAAAGCGTGAATGACGTCGTGGATAATTGACTTCTGGGTGCAAATATTGGGCACCATTGTCGTTATGTATTGAGAGACGCTGCGTCCTCAGGGATGCACGGTGTCGTGTAGAGAGTCCCCAAGGAACCCCTGTCGACTATGGTGACGTGGGCTGGACTGCTGACCTCTGTTGACCGCCTTCACAATGCTGTCTACTCTACTCCACTTTCTGAACAAATTCCCTGCCTATCAGAGGAAAACACGTTAAATAACTTATAGCCAGCGTTTACTAAACCACGAGGAAGTCTATCAGCAACAACTGTAACTAGGAAGTACGAAAACGAAATCGTCTGCAGGAAATTTTGCAAGGAAGAAATAATTTTTCTGTTAAATTCGTTTCGTCGCGATGGCGTAGTGAAAACGAGTCGAGTTCTCGTAACTCGATGGAAGTTACAATTCAATTATATTCAGAGCGCTTGTACACGGCCATTGTGGCAAGTTCGCCGTGGAAAAATAAATAAAAACGGGCATTGTCCGGCGAGGATGGTCGCTATTTTTAATAATAGTCGATCCTGGTGACTGCAAATATCGATTGGTCTCCAAAGCCGGGATATTTGTACGATTTATTTGGAGAATACGGCCAGTGTCCCTAGGCCATATATCGTGACTGCAACAATAAACCGTCGGGCTTTGCTTCCATTCGCTATAGATTTAAAAAAATGTACAAACTGATCTTTTTTTTTGTTTGTACGCGGTTTGTAGTTGCCGTCGGCAGAAATTCAAATGCACCAGAAATTCAATTGTATTTCTTTTATTCAAATGTTTAAATTTGCTACTTTTTCAAATTTAATTTACGGTTTCAGATAATTTTTTGGAAGTTACACGATAATACAGGATTAAGAGTTAACAAAAACACAAGAAATTGTCAGTTAGGACAAAACTTAATTTATTTTAACGATTTCTTTACAAAAACAAATTAATTCTGAGGATACGAAGTTAGAAAGTTAGGTTGTGTGAAGAAAGATTTGATATTATGCAACATATTAAATCACTCAAACTGATTCGTTGTTCCAGTGGCTACGATTTCCTTCAAGCTGTATCATATTATCATATATTACAGCCGAGCGAGCGCAGGCAAAATCAAAAGGCACATTCAATTTTTCTTTAGTATAAATACGGGCGCACAGAGCGTCCTGGACATTCATCCTTCGACTATAAACGCGAAACTTTTGCAACTTATGAATTTGTAAATTTACAAGTGTTGAAGAGAAACTTCAACTTTGGCCTACATGCTGAAAGAAGACAAAAAATACAAAACCGAAAGTTTCATCCATTCACAAGAGACATAAGCTGACATAAATATGACATAAAAAGAACATCCACCGCGCTAGCGAAACATCAAAGTGACTTCTGTTTACTGGAGCAAGAAGACATTCATGGAGAGTTCCCTTTTTTTTCTACAAGCACAAGACCTACTAATTAGCTGAGTCATCAGGTGTAAAGATTAAAGTGACTTCTGTTTACTGGAGCAAGAAGACATTCATGGAGAGTTCCCTTTTTTTTCTACAAGCACAAGACCTACTAATTAGCTAAGACATCAGTTGTAAAGATTAAAGTGACTTCTGTTTACTGGAGCAAGAAGACATTCATGGAGAGTTCCCTTTTTTTTCTACAAGCACAAGACCTACTAATTAGCTAAGACGTCAGGTGTAAAGATTAAAGTGACTTCTGTTTACTGGAGCAAGAAGACATTCATGGAGAGTTCCCTTTTTTTTCTACAAGCACAAGACCTACTAATTAGCTAAGACATCAGTTGTAAAGATTAAAGTGACTTCTGTTTACTGGAGCAAGAAGACATTCATGGAGAGTTCCCTTTTTTTTCTACAAGCACAAGACCTACTAATTAGCTAAGACATCAGTTGTAAAGAGTAAAGTGACTTCTGTTTACTGGAGCAAGAAGACAAGGTATGAATAACTTGATGGTATTTAATGGCATCAGCAGGGCGGGGAACGACTAATCAATAGTAATATGCAGTGGATATGTTTCCCAACCCGGTTCCCTGACTAACAGCGCCGGATTTCTTTTTAAAAAGTCATACAGTAATAGACCCCATAGTCTTCAAGAGCTTAAACGAAATCGAAGCAATTTACTGCAGATACCGAGCAAGGTGATGGATGAATTTGTGCGAGGCTAAGATGTGTAGCAAAAGAAGGAAGCCGCCTATGCCATTCAGTTTTCAAGTAAAGAAACTCCCAGAGTTGAAGATTAAGATGTTGTGTGTGTAATTTTTTTTAAGTTCAACTATTAAAAAGTTATTCCATCTCAAAAACCGTCAGTGCATTCCCTGTATTTCCATTACCTAAAGGAATCGACAGAAAATATTGGTTCATTTGTTTTTTGCTTTCCACGTTATGAAGAAGACTAAATAAAGAGCAAATTGAAAGGTCTGGGTATAGTCAAGATCACCAAAGCCCAGAGTATAATATCAAAAAGAAAGAGGGAAGACGATTCAGAAAAGGAAAGTCGCAAGTGATAAGAGCTAAAGATGGAGAATCCTCAGCAAGGTCATCAGAGCCCACAGAACAAGAAAAAGGCACTCATGTAGGAAAGAGATAGGAGGGAGAGTCAATTAAGAAAAGTATAAAGTAAAGGAGAGACGAGAGGAATTGTTCATCAAAGATCTGGAAAGAGTAGATTTTAGAGGATAGAAAGAAAAGCTAAAGGATGAACTTCAGCGGAGAAAAATTCATACGACAAGGAGAAAGGAGAGACGATTAGGAAACTTTGGATAACAGAAGACGCAGGTGACAAGAACAAAATAGGTAAGGAGATTACCGCCAAGGTCATCAAAGCCCAGAGAATCAGATAAAAAGGACTCTCTATAAGAAATATAGGGGGAAAACAATTAGAAAAAGTACAAATTGAAAGCTTAACAGCTGTAGGTAGACCTAAGAAGAGATGAGAGGATCAGTCATCAAAGATCTAGAAGTAGTAGATATCAGAGGACGGATTGACTTCAATAGAGAAAAGCTCAGAAAATCAAATCATACAAGAAGGAGGAAGGTAAAGCTAATGAGAGGATCATCGTCAAGGTCATCAAAGCCCAGGAGAATGAAATGGGCATTTATGTAGGAAAGAGTAAGAGGAGGCAATTAAGAAAATTACTAATTAAAAACCTGCGCACCAACAAGAGACGAGAGAATCAAGTCATCAAACATCTGGAGACCTAAATATCATAGGGGGGAAAGAAAAGCTAAGCAGTAGGCTTCAGTAGACCTTCTGAGACCAAACTGGAGGTAGAACTTAACAAGTATCTCCTGAAGTTAATCCACCAAGCAGAAGAATGAATTTTCAGAACCACTGAGAGGAGGCGACCAATACACTTGAGTGATACAATTATCTTTCATGTCCCAATTAAAAATGAAGAGGAGATATTTAGAAAACTTACGAACTGTAAAATAAAGTGCAAATTGAAAGGAGAGGGAGCAGTCAAGTCAAAGCTCAGACAACGAGTTACACATCAAAGAGAGAGAAGAGACATTGGAAGTTTATACTTATATAATGCAAGTGACAAGAGTCAAAGATAGCGATAATAAGAGGACATTCATCAAGGTCATCAAAGCCCAGAGAAGGGAAAGGAAAAGAGGACAGAAGGAAAGGAAAGAGGAAGACAATTGGGAAAATTACAAAGTGAAAGTTTCAGGGTTAAAGATACACCTAAGAAGAAATGAGAAGATCAAGTCAATAAAGATTTAGAAGCAATGGTTACAGCGTATGGAGAGAAGAGCCGCTTCAGTGGAAAACAAGCTCACGCTAAACTGAAGAGAGGGACACCATGAAGTAATTCACCAAGTAAAATGGATTCTCGGAACCCCAGAGAGGAAGTGGTTACATTTTCTTTACTTCTTTACTAAATGGGCTAAGTCAGGCCACTCATCGTAGTCATTTTTCATGAAGGTGAAGCAATCAGAAGTTGCAGTTGTTAAGAAAACTACCTACAGTTCTCTCAAGGTCAACTGAGTGTAGGTTTAACCTTTGATATTTCAAAGGGGAAGTTTCTGTTAAGAAACGTCATCAGAAAACTAAACTGGGACGTGTACCTACACTTAAGTATCAAACCGCCGAAGTACAAATCATCAAACCTTTGGGTTTTCCTTTGCCTGTCGAGGAAGTTGAAGTTTCTGAAGCCACGAAACCCAAAAACCTTATGACAGGTTGTTACCACTTCAAAAGCCAAAAAAGTAAAACGTAGTAGAAGAGTGCACATGTCACAACCTGTGTGCGTAATCCTCGGTAGTCACTTTGGTTGGACCTTCGGTTACCTCAACGAAAGAGGTAGATGATTCTCATAAAGTAAATAAGCTACGTTGGAGGATGTATAAATATCTTCAATTGTATTTTTCGAATTAAATTGAATCAAATATGGAAACCGTCTACTTTTTTTCAATTCTGTGTTAACGTTCGGGGCTTCCGAGTGCTTCGAACATTGCAATAACTGGCCACACAAATCATAGTCCCCGGTGAGGTCGACAAGAGGCGGCTCGATTTCGACAAGGTTTTACCAGTTGAGTAATTAATTTGTTTTTGATGGAGCCTCTTACGGCCGTGCATCGACTGGTCTTGGCTCGATCCCGGGATAAATGACTGCTCGCCCGTTCTTGGGCCGAAGTCCCCCGGGAAGCGCCCGTAGCACAACAGGATCAACTCGCATGGATCTTCTTGTATTTATCTTGTCATATAACTAAATTAGTTCATTAATATGTGCTCACCCCTTAGGCTCCTCCGTCCAAATTCTTACTAACTTAATTCACCTGCCGTTATTTATGGGCGACGATAATTTATCATTGCGTCTTTTGCCTGACGTGGGAGATTCTTTTTAATTCCTTCCACATCCCTCTCGAACATTAACATAATGCCTTATTTTCCATACGATAAATATAAAGCACACACGTGCGGGCGAAGTTTTGTTTGATGTGCGCGTCGAGATAAATTTTTGGGGGGAATTGAAAGTGAGTGAAAAGACTAAAGGTGACTCTTATTGTTCTTATTGACTCCGCGTCCGTGACCAGAAACGCCGATGAACTTATCTCATCCTTTGTTTTCTACGCACGTGATACAGATTCAGTTACCTAGGCTCCGCAGATATGGGGAAGGGAAGTTACACATCTGCTTTTCAATATTTAAACGCCGCCCGCTGCGGCCCTAACTTATTTCTGTTTGCGAATTTTAACAATTAGAGGATAGAGAGATAGTGAAGCATCCGCTCTCGTTCACTATCTGTCTATTACACGCGTAACGCAGATTGAATGCCATGAAACGAACAAGTTCCATTCACCGTTGCCGAAACAAAGCGCTTCCTTCCAAACGCGCTTTCAAACGAAAAAACTAGGTTTTCCATGGAAAAATCTCGTTTGGGATTAGTTCAATCAATGCAAGCTTTTCAAAAATAACCAACACAAAAACACCACCGTACTAATCTAAAGAATGATACCAGTCGCAGAATCAATAAAGAATTTGGTATTAAGTATTAAGTTTTGAGGTTTTCGCTTACATGTTATTGTTATTGTTACGTACGTGTAATCGGTAAGTCACGGTAAATGTTTCAAAAAGGAGATACTTTGTCGCGAGATAAATTTTGATTAGGGAAGAATTGCGCCCATAAAAGTTGATTAAAAAACTTAATAAAACCGGAACTAAAAGTTTAGTTGGAAACTTTCGCGAATGTGACGACGACCTTGGAGTTAAAAATTGAAACACTCGCCGAAGTATAAAACGCCGAACCAATTTAGATATTCCCGAGGAATCTAAGCAAAATGTTTGGGTGAACTAAACTGCACCATTTACGGATCGTTTTTATAGATGAAGTTGCCGATTTCATTGAAGATAAGATACTAAAACACATAAAGCAATCACGTAGCACACAAATTGAAATTTTGTATGGATTTAGCCCGTCTCGTGCTTTTAAGATGGCATACAATACAAAGTTACTTTTGAATACTTTTACTTATTAGTAAAGAATAAAAAGGATAAATCAGAAGTCACTAGTTTTCCGAACAAAAGTTTAACGCCCAGTTGTACAATTACAGCTTAACTAAAACCTTATTTATTTATTTATTTATTGTAACCAACAGCATAATGCCAATGACAGCCTACAAAGAAAAAAATGTACATAAGAAAAACATGCGTCAATACACAACATGAGTACATGGTAAACAGGTAAATGACAACCTATGAGATTAACAGATTCATTACAATAAATTATGAGGGTAAATAATTATACATAGACAGACAGATTTTCTAAAACACATTCTCTAAATTTTCTCATATTATCAAAAAAGATATCAACAGAACTCAATTTTTTGAAGTTATCGCATATTCTGTACAGAGGAGAATTCATGGCGTAATTTGTTTTTTGAGTGTTTAATGAAAAGAAAAGTCTATGTCTTGCATTATACATAGGTACATGACTGTGCAACTTGCTTAGAATTGCATTACAATCTAGATAATTATTTAAAAGTTTGTATATAAACATGTTGGAGAGTAATTGACGTCTGTGCGCTAAAGTTACTACACAAAATTCTTTAAGTAAAAGGTTATAAGATATGTCATACATTTTAACTGGCCCATACTTTTTAATATACAGGAATCGCAAAAACTTCTTTTGAATTTTTTCAATATCATTGCTATGTATAACATAAAATGGGGACCAAATTATAGAACCGTATTCTAGATGGCTTCTTATAAAGGTATTATACAAGTAGATTAAAGTATCAATATTTTTAAAAGAACGAGCATTCCTGATTAGAAATCCTAACATCTGACACGATTTACTAACACACTTTTCGATGTGTTTGGTAAACGTAAGTTTAGAATCAAATGTAATTCCTAAATCTTTAATTTCATCACTTCTTTTAAGAATTTCATTGCCCAGCATATATGAGAAAAGAATTGGCTCTAATTTTCTTGTATATGTTACCAGAATACATTTCTTTATATTAAAATAAAACTTATTATTTACAGACCAGTTGTAGATCCTGTCTAAATTTTGTTGGAGTATGACACAGTCTCGAATAGAGGAAACAGACTTGTAACACAATCTTTAAGTACTATCATTAATTTATCATTAATAAAAATTGCGATGGTCCAAGGTTAGAGCCTTGGGGCACACCAGATAATACCATAAATGATTCAGAAACTGCTCCCCTAAAAACTACGTACTGTTCTCTATCAATAAGGCAGGACACAAGAAATTTTAATGCATTTTCAGAAAAGCCAAAAATGTTTAATTTTGCTAGCAATACATCATGATCTACAACGTCAAAGGCTTTAGCAAAATCAGTGTATACTATACATCTGTTTGCAAATTATTAGCTACAGAATCAATTACATTCTGTGCAAAATTACACAAATTCGTACTTGTTGAACGCTTAGCCATAAAACCATGCTGAGATGTACTGATATAAGGGAGTGCATGTGAAAACATGTACCTATGTATTATATGCTCGAATATTTTGCAAGGCACTGAGAGTAACGCAATAGGCCTATATAGTTTGTAATGCTGCACGGATCCCCATTTTTTAAAACTGGACACACTTTAGTTGTTTTCCAGACGCTAGGAAAAGTTAATGTTTTTAAAGACAGATTAAATATAAATGTTAATGGTTTAACTAAAATCTCTGAACTACTTTTAAATATGTAAGCAGGGATATTATCAGGACCAACGGATTTTTTTTTCGAGTGTCTATACATGGACTTAAAATATTCTGCAAATGCATTTGCTTGATCCACATTAGTTTCCAGTTTTAGTTCTTGAAATTTCATTTCATTACTAGTATAAGTCTCTTTTTTTAAAGATTTAACAAACTTAAAAAATGAGGAAGAATCCACATTCAACAACAACTTAACAACAACTGTTGAAATAATTGTTGTTATGGATTAACCTTTAGCTTAAATTTCAACTGGCATTGTATAACTAGGCCTTAATGGCCTTAATTTAAACGGGATCAAGTTTGAAAATCTCTACGATATTTAGATAGATTATTCTAGATATTTTCTATAAAGAAACACTTATACATACATATCTTTCAACAACGTTCTCCTGATAAAGCTGTAACTGTAGGCAAGTTTTCTTCAGAATTGTATACAAGGGTCAGATCCTTACTCATATTTTTCTATTGCGTAGCACGAGAGTCAGATTTATTTAGCGTAGAAATGGGTCCATCTAACTAAAATGAACTGACTCTCACCGAATCAATTCGAAAGAGCTGCTTGCTTCATTTTGGTATGCAAGCAACGTGCGTCTAGCAATTGCATTTGAATACTGACTTCCGAGTTTAGTTAAAATAAATACGAACCAACTCAAACTTTTCTTTTCGCAATGGATTTACTAAAAGACCCAAAATACCAATGGTTGTCAAGGTATGGTAAAAGAAACTCAAATGGGAACCATAATTCCAATCAATACGAAGGGTAAAAAATCTTTCCCCATTCCTTTACGTTCCTCCTTACAGAAATCATAATGGAAAGTGGAACTTGAACAGGTCTGATAAGCTGAGACCTGCTTCTTGGGGAAAAGAGTCAGTCGGCTCTTTCGTGAGTTACAAATCTCTGATTTAATACAAGTAGATAAGTATTTATACTGTGTTTTCGTTTTGGAAGTAAATATGGGCAAAACTTCAACAACCGACACTCGACCCAATCCCTTTTTTTTTTTAATCGAAAGACTGTCACAGCTAATTACAAGACCGAACAGTATTGGATTCATCTGGGAAGTCAACCGAGATGCCTACCAACTAAACTCCTTTCCTCTGATCCTTTGGTTCCTTACGCCTTTACTTTGCGATCATGTCTACTTATACTTCCTGCTCCCGCCATATGCCTTCTTTTTTCCCGATGTCGAAAATTCTGACTTTATCCCAATTTTCTTCGCTGTTCAACAAATTCTTTCGCTTACTTCTTTTTTGTCGCAGCTGACAATTGTATGGTTCGCAGTGGCAACTTCTTCATTTTGAATTTATATTGTTCAGAGCAACCATGTTTGCTATTACATCATTCTTTTACGTGTCGAATCAGTCTCTTCGTCCATTGTGCAGTCTCTCCCATTTCTCTTGCTATTCACTTTCTCCCATCGTCGGTCCGCAGTATCACCACAAGTAGATTTAAGTGCCACATTCTATAGACTCAACGTTCCACTAAATGAATTTTGTTTTCTTCCTTTCTTCATGTTGTTTACAACCAGACCATTAACGTGGCTGAACACAAAACCAAGAGCTTTTTCCATGCTTGTCTTTGCTCTTTCATGAGCCCTTAGGTCCAGTCGTATCATTCTTGCTTTACCAATACACCTTCTGTCTCCAATGTTTAATTCCGATTTGTTCATTTGCCTTCTCAAACAATATAGCATGATTGATCAGGAGCAATCGTCGATCCGTCAGTATTCGATTATTTTTACATTTTTACGCAAATGATGTTAATTTGTTCTTAAATTTTTTCCATTTGGTCATACATGTGTCCTAATGACTAGTGTACCTGGGTTAATAATTTCTGTAATTAGCTATGGTTTGTTTATACTCTTATGCAAATAATGTTATTTAGCTAATTTAATCATGTGCCTACTTTAATACACTAACATTACATCATTCAAACGAAGGTCGAACGCCTTTCTGTAATGCATTTGAATGTTCGCTCTCTTCTTGCTCATTTTGGTGTAATTAGAGATCATGTTCTAAACACTAAACCTCATATCCTTGCAGTAAGCGAAACATGGCTATCCAGAGATATATCTGATAACGCTGTGCACATAGATGGTTACAACTTTTATAGATGCGATCGTTTAGGACGAGGTGGAGGAGTCGGGATTTACATCATGAGCAGTTTTCATTGTACCCTTGACCTATCTGGATCTGGTGCTTTGGAGCAGGTATGGCTTAAAACAAAGATAAACAACTACACTTTTGTTGTGGGTGCTTTGTATCGTTCTCCTGGCATTAGTCATAATGATTTCTTTAATACTTTCGAAAATACGCTTAGTGAACTTATTTACACCTGTGATAATTTGCTTTGTTTAGGTGATTTAAACATAAATTTATTAAATTTTAATGACCTATATGACCAATTATACTCCCTTTTCGATTCCTTTGGTCTCAGACAGATCGTCAGAGAACCTACGCGAATCACCTCTTCTAGTCAATTGATGTCGTTATTCTGAATAATTCTTTAGATTGTTCAACTACGGGAACTCTTAATTTGATCATAATCTTGTTTTTTGTGACATTAATATCTCACTACCCTGCACTCTCCCTAAGCAGATAACATATCGCAGTTTCAGGTATTTTGATCGTAATGCTTTCCTACTGGATTTGGAAAATATCCCTTGGCATATCATGTTAAGGTTAACTAATATTGATGATAAGTTGAAATTCTTTAATGATAATCTGCTTCTCTTATTCAATATATATGCCCCTATACGCACTTCTACTTTTAGGAAGTCTTCCCCTCCGTGGCTAACTAATACTCTCCGTGATATGATGAATCTGCGTGACCAGGCATTCAAACGTTTCAAAAATTCAGGTAACCTAGCCCACTTAGAATATTACAAGACCCTTAGAAATTATGCTACTTTCGCAATTAGGGAGGAACAAAAAGCATATTTAAAACATCAATTTAATGCCTCCAATTCCAAAGACATGGAAATCTTTAAACAACCTAGTCATTAATAAAACTTCTACTCCTTTGCCTGAATTCTTTGACAATCCTAATAGTTTAAATGATTTCTTTGCGAATGTAGAGATTGCTAATAACCCTAACAAAAATACTATTATAAATTCTTATCTGAATACTCGCCATCCAAACGTAGCTGGCAAATTTCAGTTTCAGCTTGCCACAGTGGTCGATGTTGATAAAATTCTAGACCAAATAAGCAGCAACGCAATAGGTTCTGATGGTTTAAGCAACAAACTTATCACTTTGTGCCGTCCCTTCATTTCGCCTTATATTACTCACATAATTAATTTTTGTTTAGAATTCAACGTTTTTCCGGCTTGTTGGAAGGCAGCACTAGTGATCCCGCTTGACAAAAGCCTACCGAATTTAAAGATCTACGGTCAATTAGTATCCTGCCTTTTCTCTCGAAAGTTTTAGAAAAGATTGTTGATATACATAATGTGCTGCCTTCCAATCAATCTGGTTTTCGACCAGGTTTCAGTTGCTGTACCACGCTATTGGGTGTAATTGATGATGTCATCAGCTCCATTGATAAAAAACAGTCTTGCCTTATGGTAACGTTAGACTTTTCTAAAGCCTTTAATACTCTCGATCACGATATACTTTTAGCCATTTTACAATATGTTGGCATGAGCGAAGGTGTAATTGCATTTTTTCGTCATTATCTTTATGGTCGCACACAAACAGTTAAACTTAAAGATCTGCTTTCGGTACCTGCTGCATTGCAAAGTGGAGTTCCTCAGGGTAGTATTTGCGGCCCTTTGTTGTACATTTTGTATACGTGTTGTTTTAAATCTATTACTCCAAATTGTAAATTATATGCATACGCGGATGACCTGCAGTTAATTTTCTCTTTTCCTCCAGGTAATCATCATGATGTTATCGCCAGTGATAATCGTGAATTAGAGCATATTCTAACTTTATCTTCAAATCATGGTCTTAAAATCAATCCTTCCAAATCCTCGGTCTTAGTTTTTGGTCCACAGCAACTTACCGACATAATTGTCAATGATGTTGGCATTAAGATGTGCAATGAAATGCTAAATCTGTCTGATTGCATTAAAAACCTTGGACTCTTAATAGACAGTAAATTACGTTTTAAGGCTTATACTAATTCCCTTATTCGTAAATCTTATTCTGTATTTAAATTATTATACTGCAATAGGCATCTTCTGAATCAAAAATTAAAATTATTACTCTGCGATTCCCTTGTTCTGTCGTTATTTAATTACTGTGATTGTGTCTACGATCCTTGTATTGATGCAACAGACAGAGCCCGTATCCAGAAAGTGCAGAATTCCTGTCTGCGATTCATCTATGGTATTAGAAAATTTCAACGCATTTCCCATGCACTGAAAATGTCTGGCTGGTTGAACATGGCAAACAGAAGATATATTCATACCGCTTGTATTTTTCGTAGTATTCTTCTTTATAAGACGCCCCCTTATTTATTTCAGAGAATTTCTTACCGTACTGATGTGCACAACGTTAACATCAGATTTAAAAATGTTATTATGATTCCCCGGCATTTTACTATGTTCTTTAAACGATCTTTTTCGTACAACATAGCCAAACTATGGAACAGTTTATCTCTGGATTTAAAGAAGAACAATATTTCTCAAATGTGTTTTAAACGACTACTGATTGCATTGAAGAAGAGTGAACAGTAATCTGTTTCAACCACATGTATGTAATGTTTGTTGCATTTGTTCTTGCTCTATTTTATTTAACTGTAGGGTGGAAAGGTATAGATGGAAGATCAGAAGTTCGGTTTGCCGAAGGTCTGAATCTATACCTGATTGATCTACGTCTAAGATACACTGTGTATACATGTAAATTCTTTTTACTATTTTTCTTATCTGGTAGATCAATAAATGAATATTATTATTATTATTATTATTATTATTATTTCTGTTGTGTATTTGTATTTAGTTAGTCGGCGTTGAAGCCAAAAACAAAAAAAAACAAAAAAATAATAAATGTTCTGCTTTTTCCAAAACGTGTTCCACTTTTTATCGTGCACAATTTAATTATAAAGGAACCCAACAATTTCCTTAATCCATTTTGAGCTGTTTGAACTTTTGATCTTCAACATTTAATTATTTTTTGTTTTAACCCATTAGACTGATCCGCACCTTTCTCAATATTGTCAATAGAGAGTCAGCGACAGATAATTTCCCTGCTTATATTACAAATCAGAAATCAGTTTCTTGAGACTTGTAAAAATTTTGCCATTTACATTTTATTACTAAGCCTTTGTGAATTTGAGTTATTCATTTAGCTATTAAACTAACAGCTGTTTTCTATGTTAACTATGAATCACTTTTTGTTGTTTTCAGTTAAAAGTTGTGAATTGTTTTATGTGAAATCAATATGAAACACGTTACATGATGTTTAGATTGTTGACACATGTCACGGATCTATTGAAATCTGTTCTGGTATTTATTTATATGGATAAAAACTATTTACTAGGCGGTTTTTATACATTTGTACAATTTCCAACGAAATAGTTTAAGTTAGAAGTTTTTGTCTAAAATTTAGAAACGAAATAGAAGCGTTTGAGCTTCTGCTTTTCCAAAATAAAGGCGGTGGTGTCTGTATCCTTGCTAGAACTGACAGCAACATCTCCCCTTTTGCCTGTAATATCAAATGTATTGAAAAAGATTTTGAGTACACAAGTGCACAACTTACAATTGGTAGTCTGAAATGTATAATCATTTGCTTTTATCGCTCTCCCAGTGGTGATGTGGATGTCTTCATCGAGAAACTTTTTTCTACTCTTCAATGTGCTGTTAGGCGCGGTAAGATTGTAATAGCCTGTGGCGACTTCAATGTAAATTTTGCCGAAACCACTAAAATATCTGCTGATGTAACTAATGTTTTTAAATCTTTTGGCCTCGTTCCGTATGTAAACCAACCGACTAGAGTAACTAACAAAACGTCTACTCTAATCGACAATGTATTTGCAACTAAATCTGACATTATCCTTAATTGCCTTACAGCAGAATCATTCCTCTCCGATCACTGCTACCAATTATTGTCTCTTAAAGACCTGAATAGTAAACAGCAAAACTCTGCTAATGTGACATACAATAGGAAATTTACAGAAGGTAATATTAATTATTTTAAATCAGTATTAGAAAACGAATCCTGGATCAATGTATATAATACGTATGACGTAAATGTATCATTTAATAATTTTTATCAGACGTTCATAATGCATTTCAATCAATCATTCCCATTAACAAAGCGGAGCCATTCTAATAAAAAAACTAATTATCCTTGGTATACCAAAGACTTGCGCAAGTTGGCTTGTAATCTGAGAGAACGAAATGCTCTTTGTAAAAGTCTGAACGACCCCCAATTATTGGAATCGTTTAGACAGCATAAGGAACGCTACAGTCTAGCCCTAAAAGAAGCTAAGAAGGAATATTTTGAAAATAAAATATTAATTTCATCCAACAAATCCAAAACTGCATGGAATATTGTTAGACATATGCAAACATAAATAAGAACTCTAGCTTCAACTTATCCTCTTTCTCTGATCTTCAGAACACTGATCCTGATGCAGTGACTAATTTATTTAATGACCACTTCAGCAGCATAATCTCAAACGTAGACTACACGCAAAACCGAAAATTACCCATTGAGTCTGATTATGATCTAATCCCGCATAATATGTTTCTATTTCCAACTGATGACGCTGAAGTCAGATCTGTGATCGAATCAATTTCTAAAAAAAATTCTGCAGGTGTGGATGATGTGCCCTGCTCTCTGATTGGCAAAATTGCTTCGTTGATAACAACTCCGATTGTTCACCTAATAAATAAATCTCTCCTTCAAGGAGTGTTTCCAGACTCAATAAAATGTGGCAAAGTTCTACCTATACATAAAAAAGGCAGCCGTTCTAATCCCGGCAACTATCGTCCAATTTCTCTCCTGCCGGCCTTCAGTAAAATTTTTGAAAAAGTTTTAAACTCAAGATTAATCTCTTACTTATCCCAGTTTGGAATTTTAAATAAAAATCAATTTGGTTTCACAAACAATGTTTCAACTAAAGATACTATTTATAACACTTTGACTTACATATATGATAAGTTGGATAGTAAATTTAACGTTACTAGTATGTTCTTCGATCTCTCCAAAGCGTTCAACTCACTGGATCACGAAATCCTATTTAAAAAAATGGAGAGATATGGCATCCGTGGGCCAGCTCTGAGTATTTTTCAATCTTATTTATCTAATCGTAGTCAAATTGTCTCATTATCTCTTGAAATCGATAACATAACTAAAACCTACCAATCGGCTGAGTCACCTATTCTCCCTCAAGGATCGATCCTAGGACCGACCTTGTTTTTAATCTATGTTAATGACTTGCCTCTTACCGTCTCACTTGGACACCTATCACAATACGCGGATGACACTAATGCAATTGTAGCTGATAAGTCAGCTGAGGAAATTTCCAAAATCAGTTCTGGAATTGTCGACAAAATTAATAAATGGTGCTCAAACAACAACCTCCATCTTAACATGGATAAAACCACGATTGTCACATTTAAAAAGCAACCCGCTGCCTCTAGCATCTTAGTCAAACACCATAATAAATCTCTGCCGACATCAAGTTCCGTTGAGTTCCTGGGTCTTACGGTCGATGCTAAACTTGATTGGGAGCTACACTGCATGCAGTAAATTGAAAAAAAGTAAGCTTTCATCTGCTCTCTATGCCTTAAACAACCTAAGAGCCAATGTAGGAATACCATCTCTCAAAGCATTTTATTATGCTCACGTCGAAAATCCAGGTTACGCTATGGCATTCTTTTTTGGGGATCCTCCTGCCACGTCACGCGTTTATTCCTTCTGCAGAAAAGGATTGTCAGAACCTTGTGTCGGCACTCCACGCCGATGGACAGTCCGTGCAGACCATTATTTCAAAGCTTGGGAATCTTAACCCTAGCCAGTTTATATATTTTTGAACTATCATTATTTATAAAACAACATGAACGCTTGTTTACTCGTAATCTTGATCTGTATGATAATATGCTAACTAGGCAACGTAATGATTTCAGTATTCCTAAGCATAGGACGGCTCTCTATCAAGGTGGGGCTCATTACAAAGCAGTAATAATCTTCAATGCACTACCTATCAACATCAAAAGTGCAGAAGTTAAACAATTTAGGATTTTACTAAAACGCTACCTACGTGAAAAAGCTTTTTACCACATCAATGAACTAACAATCTCTGACAGTCGGTGCCCTGTTGGGCAGACATCGGTCACATGCTGAAGTTGTAATTGTTGCTTTACCATGACTGGGTGGGTTTCTACACGTTTTCTAGCGTATTGTTGTCAATATATCTGTGATGTGTTGTTTATATTGTGTTTGTATTGACCAAAATATGTTACATACCTATGTCTCATATTGTTTAAAAAAAAAAAATGTATTATCGTACCTGATTTTTTGACCATGTCCATATCATTGAATTGATTCGTGGCAATAAACTATTATTATTATTATTATTATTATTATTAAAACTGATATGAAAATGTCATCGTGGGTTAAGATTGTTTTCCTTTTTCAGAGTAACGTCAGAACGAAGTCATGCGTCGCAGACACACCGCTAGAAGCTCCTCCGGCGACTAGAATCGAAGGTAAAAACTTTTCCTGACAATTTTCGCAATAACACCAGAGCCCGCATTGTTTTTCAGCGGCACATTCCTCCTTAATAGCGTTGCGCCCTTACGCCATTCGTTCGTTAGTGCGTTCGGCCGCTTTACTTTTGCTCTGGCAACGGCGCGGCGGCGCCCGAAGAATCGGGAAAGAATGCATACCTTCAAAGTAAAATCTCATCTTGCGAACTTTAAAAACTCGACGGAACAATCTAAATATGAGGAATGCGCCGCGCCGGCTCGTTATTTAAAAAGCCGGCTGATGACTCGCTCGCCCATTGTTTTAAGAACGCGCCTTCATATCTATTTGATGTTTTCTTATAAAAAAAAAGGATAACTTTTATAAGAATTTCCTCATTATTGTTATTGCGTCGAACTTTTCTGAAGACGTTCGAGTTTCAGAATTCACTTTTTTTTTTCCTTAATAAATACAGTAAGTATCAGAGCTGTGAACAATACCATGACTTCACCATTCTTGTAAATATAAACAAACTACTGAAAATAGTAATGGCATAAAGTAAGATTACAAATGAATGATTAGATTATCCTTAATTTTTTCTTTAAAAACCGAAAGTGATAACTGCCACTGTCAACATCAATATTAGATAAAGATAATTATCTATAGATTAGATACGTATTTACTATGGAGTTAAAGTCTTATTTTCGTTTTTGATTTGAAAAATTGATGTTTTCGAAAACTCTACCCATCTTAAGGAGAATATGAACGGCGATAAATTCATGTATATCACGAGGCGTGCCATAACCCCAGTAGCTGTAAGCCCGCAGCAGTAGTAGCGTGGAGAAGCTGTTCTCTATGTATTTATTCATATCTACAAGCCAGATGATGATATAAATAGCACCGAAAGTCGCGTTTTCTATCTAAATCACGCCGGCATATTGCGACGTGTGGCAGTTCGGGCCCCGCCATAAATTAAACCGGAATTACTTCATATAATTTAACTGCAAACATACGACACTCGCGCGGCGTTCGAATGCACATAATAAATAAAAGATTTAATTATTTCGCTCTCGCCGGCGCACGCAGGATTTCGGTTTGAGCGATTTTTGAATGAGATTAAAATTTACCCCCGCTGTTATTCTTCCTTGCAAGATATTTCAGATTGAAATACATAATTGCGTTATTAAAACTGCAGATTACTACTGACACGTGAATAAGGATAAATGAAAAATAGTACCACGCGATCAAAAACAAAATACCGTGATAGAGTTTTTCACCTTTCTGAAACAGCTTTCGACTATGAACGTGGCTCCGTGAAATTGGCCCTTCCTTTTAACAATTCGTCAAAAATATGTATGTATAGTATGTATTTGTAAGCTATGACTTATAATTTGTAACATCACCGTTTAATAAAAAAGCAACGCTAATTATTTTGGTGCAAACTTCTCGGGAGCCCTTCATTGTGCAAATTCCTAAGTTTTCTTGTTACTATTAATTTGTATGTTATTTGTAAGTATTTGTAATCGCAAAATCAGAATTTGTAATTCAATACTCGAGTAGATATTTAAAAATTAATTTTTGGCGGCTAACTTCTCGGGAACCGCCAATTTGTTGAATTATTGTATTTTGTCGCCATCAATAATTAGTAAGTCATTTGTAAGTAATTGTAATCGCAAAACCAGAATTTGTATTTTTTTCCTTGCTGTTTATTTTTAAAGTTCTTGGCGGATAACTTGTCGTGATCTTTTATATCGAAAATTTTAAATATATTCTTTGCTATTTATATTTATTACTGCGTTGGGGAGTACTTTTAAATAAATTTTTATTTGTAGTAAATTTTACATGTATTCATAATTTATAATTGATTCCGGAAAATTTTAAATTTTGACACAAATTTCCGTTTTTTATTAAAGGTAGTGAACGCAATACATTTTTTTTTCCAGATTAAGTACAAAAGAAAGCGAATTTAACATTAGATCTTTGGCTTCATTTGCATTTACGAACATATATTTATTGATATAGATCTTGAGGAGGAAAAGGAAGAAAAAAATGAGGAAGAAGAAGATGATACACTTTTATCAGGCAATATATTAAATTCTTGGGTAACGCATTTTGAAACAATTTCCAAAAATGTTACCTCAAATCCCACTGAGTCGATATATCAAAAGGAAAATTTTCATTATCTTCCTGAATTTTCGAAAAGTTTTCTCAAATTACTTAGAACCTTCACGTTATGGTCAGCAATAATGACAAACTTTTTTAATACACCTTTATTATCTGCCTCTTCTTCTTCAGTGGAAGGTTATTTTAACGACTTGAAAAACAGAACATTTCATAACGACAAATTACCAATTAGATGTGACAAATTTTTATGCAAACAAGTCAAAGAAATAGAAGGTATGTTAATATAAAAAAAAATACAAAACAGTTTAGAAAATGCAATACCTGTTTGTCCGACGAAAGATCTAGATGACTTAGATAATCTAAATGTTTATGAAAACTGGATGAAATTAGGTACACCTCCATCAAAAAAGAAAAAATGTAATGAGAAAGAAATAAAAAATGTGGAAAAAAACAGTCATAATGACAGAAAAATGTTTAAAGAAAAAGAGCTTGAAAGCAAACGATGTAAAGTGTCATTACGAAAGAAATCTCGATCTTCTTTTTACGCAGCACCTATTCCGGAGATCTTGTTTGTCGAACAAAAGAGGTAAATTTAAATACCGTTAATAAAAAACGGAAATTTGTGTGAAAATTGTAAATTATCCGGAATTAGTTATAAATTATTGAATACGTGTCCCTACGATGCAATAATACAAGCATTTACGTCTGCTTACTGTGATAGTACTAGTTTCAGTAAGGAATTAGATACAAACGCTGGAAATATAGATATTTATAATATAATAAAAATTTTAATTAGTGATGGCTTAAAACAAAAATTTACTTTGGTGCGTATTAGATTACTAAAGAAAGTTGCCGAAGAGAAAATGTTAATTAACAAAGTTAAAGTTCTGGATTGCCAAATGAATTTAATAGTAGCTTTTGAAAAAATATGCGGAGGAATAGAAAGTGGAAAAGAGAATCATGTATGTAACAACTGTAGCTTTAAAAAAGAATTCGTAAAGAAAACGTTTCACACAAATGCAGATCTCCTTAAATCTGGCAAGAATTTCTTAACGCTTGAAAGTACTAACAGATGTTGTTCTTGCTCGGAATATAATTGTCAAATTTCTTATGAATTTAACAATCAAATTTTCGTAGATGCAAATGAAGCCAAAGATGTAGTGTTAAGTTCGCTTCCTCTTGTACTTAATCTGAAAAAAAAATTTGTATTGCGTTCAGTGTTCGGATTTTACTCACCATTATCGAAAAATGGAATAGGACATTATTATTGTTTATGTAGGAGGTTGGACGGCGTTTGGGAAATGTATAATGACATTAAAACGAAAATGTTCACTGTAAGAAATAATGAAAAACAAAACATTCATGCACTTTTATATACGGTGTAATGTATTTGTAATGTTTGTTTTAATAAATGTATTCATATAATTTGTTTTGCTCATAATAATTTGTTACAACTAAAACTTTATTTAAAGGTACTTCCCAACGCAGTAATAAATATAAATAGCAAAGAATATATTTAAAATTTTCGATATAAAAGATCACGACAAGTTATCCGCCAAGAACTTTAAAAATAAACAGCAAGAAAAAAAATACAAATTCTGGTTTTGCGATTACAATTACTTACAAATGACTTACTAATTATTGATGGCGACAAAATACAATAATTCAACAAATTGGCGGTTCCCGAGAAGTTAGCCGCCAAAAATTAATTTTTAAATATCTACTCGAGCATTGAATTACAAATTCTGATTTTACGATTACAAATACTTACAAATAACATACAAGTTAATAGTAACAAGAAAACTTAGGAATTTGCACAATGAAGGGCTCTCGAGAAGTTAGCACCAAAATAATTAGCGTTGCTTTTTTATTAAACGGTGATGTTACAAATTATAAGTCATAGCTTACAAATACATACTAATTAGATACTAATTGCTCCATAAATATTTTTGACGAATTGTTAAAAGGAAGGGCCAATTTCACGGAGCCACGTTTTGTGTTCCAATTCGGACATTTTCAAGCAATTAAAATCTTACTGTTAAGGCAGCTGTTATATTCGACAGACAGTATTGCCAAATTAGTTTCAATGCTCATAGCCTGCTCTGAATCATTTTTTTTTTCTATCGTATGGTATATTGTACCATACTCTATTTTGATAAGAAATGCATTTAATACTATTAGTTTATTTTTCCGTGGACTGCTTTGAGTGTTTTACGAAAAAATGCATGAAACTAATTGCAAATAACCGAATACTAATCATATCACATTCCACAACTTATCCCATTTACAGAACATGTCACAGAAAATAAACATTCAAATTCGCAAAACCTTAACAATTGCGTATTATAAACCCAAGAATTTCCAAGCCTCCATTAAGCCTCTATTAAAAATGTGTCTGACATGCATTTCGAAAGTAAATTTATTATCAAAAGTTACCCCTAAATCTTTTACAGACGATTTTCTCATCATTTATTTATTTATTTTATTTATTTATTGTAACCAACAGCAATATGCCAATTACAGGCTACAAAAATGAATGTTCATGAAATAGGTGCCAATGCACGTAATAAAAGAACGTAATATAATAAATACAAAATAATAAAGCTAACAATTAACCATAAACTTACAAGATTAACTAATAAGATTAACTAGGTAGACAGATTTTCTAAAACATGTTTTCTGAATTTCTTTATGTTATCGTATGCATTAACTGTCCGTATTTTTAATATACAGGAATCGTAAAAAAATTTTTTGAATGTTTTCGATTTGATTACTGTGTGTAGCATAAAACGGAGACCAAATTATAGAGCCATATTCCAGATGACATCTTATAAGGGTATTATACAAATAAATTAAAGTGCCAGTATTTTTAAAGGAACGAGCATTCCTGATTAGAAATCCTAGCATCTGGTAAGACTTTCGAATACAATTTTCAATGTGTTTGCTGAATGTGAGTTTAGAATCGAATGTAATACCTAAATCTTTAATTTCCTCAGTTCTCTTAAGAATCTGATTTCCTAGTTTGTAAGAAAGAACAATTGGCTATAATTTTCTTCTATATGTTACTAGAACACATTTCTTTATGTTAAAATGAAGCCTATTTTTTACAGACCAGTTATAAATTCTGTCTAAATTTTGCTGTAATGTAATGCAGTCTTGAATAGAGGAAACGGTCTTATATATTTTAAAATCATCGGCAAATAAATCAGCATCACAATCTTTAAGTATAGAGGGCAAATCATTTACCATTAATAAGAATAATAATGGTCCAAGATTAGAGCCTTGGGGTACACCAGATAGTACCACGAATGATTCAGATACTGCTCCTCTAAAGACCACATACTGTTTCCTATCAGCAAGGTAAGACACCAAAAATTTTAACGCATTCTTGGAGAAGCCAAAAATGTTTAATTTGGTTAACAATACATCATGGTCTACAACATCAAATGCTTTAGCAAAATCAGTATATATTACATCTGTTTGTAAGTTGTTAGCTATAGAATCAATTGTATTCTGTGTGAAGTTAAATAAATTCGTAATTGTTGAATGTTTAATTGAATTTGATAGAAGTTTATAGTCAAACAAGTAAATACTTAGGTACCTGTATTTCTGGTCTACATTTAGCAACATTGATATTCAACTTATTAATCCTGCACCATTCCTTCAATTTGCAAAGTTGATCTTGCAAATAATGGCAATCATGTATACTTTCAATAGCTTTAAAAGTTTTGGCGTCATCTGCGAATAACAAAATCTCATTCAGAATTATCTCTGGCAGATCATTAATAAAAATTGAAAACAACAGCGGACCAAGGTTTGAGCCCTGAGGTACTTCCGACGATGCTAATATATGGGGAAGATTGTAGATTTACATATTAAATAAATAAATAATATTTATTGTCATGAGAAATCTTGAGACAAGACATTGACAATTGTCACAAATAATATATATAAATGTACAGAACTCACACCAATATTACAATAAAATAGAAAACAACACAACTGTCATCACATCATAGTGCCACTACTGAGATAGAAATTCTTTCAGAGAGTAATAGCATTCTTTTATGAGAAAAGATTTTAAACGTTTCTTAAAAATATTAATGGACGACGAATCTTTGATGTTAACAGGAAGTTTGTTATATTTCCTAATTGCCGAGCAAAGAGGCCCCTTTCTACGCATTTCCAACCTGCATTTTGGTAAAAGCAAAGCTGGTTGACGCAAACCATAGATTTTAGTTCCCTCACTCGTTTCGAAGTAATGCAGATGTTTGCGAATATGAATAGCCGCGAAAAATATATACATACTAGGTAATGTTAAATAGTTATTCTCTATAAAAGTACTTCTACATGAAAAGACAATTTATGAAGAATACGGATACATGACTTTTGCTGAGGTAGAGTGAGGACTTGCACCCCACAACAGCAATCCATATTTAAACAACGAATATATTTTTGCAAAGTAGAAAGTTTTACAGGTTTCTAAATTACATATTTGAGAAAGTTTTCTTAAAGCAAATATGTTTTTACTAATTTTCTTACAGAGATTGCTGATATGTTCCAACCAGTCCAAATTTTCGTGCAAGTCGAAACCTAAATATTTAACTGAAACTGCGCGCTGAAGATCGTTTGAAATAACATTTGGTAAACTACTTTCACAAGCCTTTTTTGTTCCGAATTCTACGAAATGAGATTTTGATTCATTTAGAAGTAATTGATTTTCCCGAAGCCAATTTCTCAAACTTGTAATAGCACCATCAGTCAAACCCAACAAAGTATTAGCATTTTTACCTGAAATTACTAAAACGGTATCATCTGCATACATGATGCATTTGTTGACGGATTCTAAATTAAGAGGTAGATCATTTATAAAAAGATTAAAAAGTACAGGGCCTAATATGGATCCCTGAGGGACACCTTTACAAATGTTAGCGGAGTAAGATCTACTACTCAAAAGCCTTTTCAAAATCGATGTAAATGACTTAAACCTGTCTAGTATTGTCCAAGTGATTTGCTACAAACTGTGAAAAATTACTTAATCTTAATCCATGTTTGTGACTAAATAAAATAATTTAGACTCGTAGATGCCAGAAGGTCACAAAAACTACAACGTCGGAAAACGATGTATGTTGAAGTTGTTGTTACAAGAAACTCGAAGCTGATGACATATTTCGGTTATAAATAAACCATTCTCAAATCTACAATAAATGAATTTGTGCTGATAGTGAAGTAATATTTAAAATTTTGAAACAAACCTGTCGTAAAATCACGTTAACATGTGGCCATTTTTGAATGACATAAACTGCAAGAACCTAAATGGATGACGAACAAAAATCCCTAACTAGTACCAACTTAATCACAATGAAAGCTGATGGCGCGTATATTTAAGTACAATTTTAAGTAAATCAAAATGACAACATAAAAGCTGAAGGCAAGATAAAACAAGAATTTTTGAAAGGCTGAAGGCCGGAAAGTAAACAACACCACTTATGGGTAAAAATCGAATTAAAGCGGAAGGCGTAAATACATCAATTAGGACAACATTAAAAGCTGAAGGCAGGAAAAACAAAATTTTTGAAAGGCTGAAGGCCAAAGGTAAACAGAACCCTTTAAGGGTAAAAATCGAATTGAAGTAGATGGCGTAAAGTTAAAATACAAAGTTGAAATACAGTTTTGAAAAGTAAAGATATTAAATTTTGAATACAATTTTAAACTGAATTAAACACCGAAAACAAAACATTAAGCTAGTTGAAAAAGTTGAAATGAGGAAAAATAATTTGATCGTTCAATAGGTTGACATTGTTATCTTTTTTAGACAAGAAAATTTCAAGAGTTTCAGCAATATTCAGTTTTAAACCTTTTGGTAATTGGTGAAGTAATTTTACAGTAAATTTAGGGTCTGGATAACGTCCTGAATCAATTAAGTGTAAAGCAAAATTGGAGTCTGTTTTGCCCAATCTGGCAGACGAGATGTGTTCTTTAATCCGGGTAGCTAAATTACGGCCAGTTTGCCCAATATAAATGGATTGAGTGCAAGTGATGGAGTTCATTTTGTTCATACGTTCCATCTCATCTTTAGAATTCGTCAGAATCGAGATAAGGTTTTAATCATTAGAAAAGGTTACTTGCACCCCTTCCAATTTATTAAGAATTTTCTTCAATTTTTCTGAAACCGTGCCCAAATACGGTAGAGAGACATATCTAAAGTTATTTTCTCAAACAACATCTGTCAGAGTTATTTATAAGATGATTACGAATTTTATAAAATAATCGAGAGATAGTATCAATAGGGAAATCATTATTGCTAGCTATTTGGCAGACAATCTTGATCTCCCTATTGAAGTCCTCTCTCGTCATCGGAATAGAAAAAGCTCTATAAAAAAAAGCTGCAAAAGCTGACATTTTATGTTGGTACGAATGATTGGACGTAAAACTGATAGTAGCATCAGTATTGGTAGGTTTTCTGTAAATACTAAAAGACAAAGAAGTTGACACATCCAGAAAGTTAATACTATTATCTTTTTCTAATTCTAAGGTAAACTTAATATTATTATGAAAAGTGTTAAAATGATTGATTTGCTGTTTTACTATCACCCTCCAGAACGATCAAAATATCATCCACATACCGAGCAAAAAAATTTATTTTATAGGCGAGATGACGGCCAGGATTAAAAAATTTAGATTCTAACTTATTCATAAAAGTATCAGCCAGTAGGGTCTTAAATTGCAACCCCTGGACAGACCATCTGATTGTGAATAAAATTTATTATTGAATTGAAAAAGGTTTTGTTTTAAAGTAATCTTCAAAAGTTCAGCAACACAATGAACATCTTCATCAGATAAATCAGAATTCATAAGTAGCTCTTCCACCAAACTCAGACATTCAGTGACCGGTATGGACGTAAAAAGATTAGTAACATCTAAAGAGATAAGAATAAAATAATAATAAAATTGTATTTAAATTTACGCGCCATCAGCTTTCATTGTGATTATTACCGTTAAGTTGGTACTAGTTAGGGATTTTTGTTCGCCATACATTTAGGTTCTTGCAGTTTATGTCATTCGATTTAAGTAAAAATGGCCACATGTTAACGTGATTTTACGACAGGTTTGTTTAAATATTACTTCACTTTTAGCACAAATTCATTTATTGTAGATCGGAGAATGGTTTATTTATAACCGAAACATGTCATCAGCTTCGAGTTTCTTGTAACAACAACTTCAATATATATCGTTTTCCGACGTTGTAGTTTTTGTGACCTTCTGGCATCTACGAGTCTAAATTATTAAAAATTACTTAAGTTGGTGACTGTAAATCCATGTTGCTTAGGACTAATAAAGCTATTAGACGCACACCTATTATTATAGATTACTATTTCGAAGACTTTAGAAAAATTATTTAGAGACATCCCCTTTTTTATAAATGGGAATAGTTTTAGATTGCTTCCAAATGTTTGCGAACGTGGCAGACCCAAGGCATAGATTAAAGATTAATATAATAATAATAGATAATAGATTAAAGATGATACATGTTTTACATTATACTTTTTTCGTCTAGAAACTTGAACAAATTTGAATACTAGAATCTATTATCTAAATTCAAGGTTGTTTTAAATATTAGTTCATAAACCGATCGCTGGCGTCGCAGTGGGGAAAATTTAAACGTGGAACAAAACTGCCAACATACAAAATTAAAGAGAAGTTAAATGCTCAAAACTGAATTTTTATAAAAGAAACCAAACCAGATTTCAGAAAATTTCAAAAATTCTGCATATTTATTATTTGCAAAAACAAAATACGAAACCTAGAATTTGGCGTCAGGACTGGTTATTGCGGAGGTTATATTTTCAATCACAGTTATGTTTATCTTTTAGGATGTTGGTAATACTGCGACGTGTACTTTATGCGCAAGTCTAGTTTGTAAACTTTGACGCAAAATAGGTTAAGAACTAGTTTGGAAATAAGTTTCTAGACGTTTCTAGTATGAAAACTTGGATGACTTTTTCTGATTTACATTATTCAAGTTAGTTCTAGTATTGAACTTGTCAAAGTTTCTAGACGAAAAAAGTATAATGTAAAACAGCCTTTAGTCTTTTGCAAGCCCGAAACACTTCTTCATTTGAAACATATTCCAAATTACAATTATTTAACAAGTGATTCTGTGTATTGTCCATATCATAATTAACTTTATAATGATGCTCCGAGTTCTTAAAAATATTGGTGAAATTATCAGGAAATGCTTTCAGTCTCTCAGCATTTTCTTTAATTTTACGAGTTCCTTGAAACGTTTCAGATGCTGGTAAAGAGGTTCGACTGGACTTCATATTAATATTAGGTCCCTTCCATTCGTCAGGATTTCAAGTTCTGAACCGTTCAAAATCTTACTGAGCACGAGCAGTGCACAAAATTGAATATAAGTTTCATACTGCGCATGATTTGAACTATTCAGAACTTGAAATACTGCCAAATGGAACAGACCTATTATTATAATAATATAATGTTAATAAATAATAAACATTTGGGGTTTCCAAATACAGTAACGTACTCAGATTTTAAATAAAATAATCAATTTTAGCTATTTTTGAGGTAGGAAAAAATTCATAGTAGGATTTGAGAATTAGAATTATCAGAATTTTACACCGGAGTAGAGTTTCTGATATTCTTTTATCTTTTAAAACAAAGTGCGCTTCAAAACAGATAATACATAAATATATAATTATAGGGGTGTTGATTACAATTAATACATCCAATCGTAAATACAAATAGTATCGTTACAACTATTTTCAAACTCCAAAAATAAAATAACATAGCCAATGTGTTTACGTGAACTTTTTTGCTTAGAATAATTTTCTGCACAACCTCTTCCCGTTTAGCACACTTTAAGTGAAACACCGTGTATAATGATGTCATTCTAACGTTTTTAAATTTCACATTTTTTATCTTTTTCTTCTTTAGTTAATCGAGCGCAGGCGCGCTATCTTACGACGACCTACAAGAATAACCTGGTTTTAATCTCTGCTGAACCCGGTTTTAGTCTCTACTAGTTATAAATACATTATTTCCTTTTTAATTATCTTAGACCCGTGTAACACCATGCAAGATTTGATATAAAATCTTGCACAAGTTTTAAATATTTAGAAATTGTACAGACCATAAAATACAATAACTAATTTAGAAAAGTTCTAAATATTTTTAATACAATTACAAGAACTGACAACAGATCTGCGCTCAACCAAAAATTTTATTGACCATCAATGCCATGCAAGATATCTTCAGCAAATACTTTTTGCTTCGCTGTTGAAGTTATGCATATGTCAGTATTTTAATAATAATAATAATACTAATAATAATAATGCTTTATTTGTGCCCAACAGTTACACCAAATAGACACAACAACTATACATCTAATTACATGTGTGCTAAGAAAAATAATAATAACAACAATAACAAAGTTAGCTAACAAATACTGGCTTAAATTTAAACTTAAATGTAAGAAATGCAATACCTATATAATCATAATCAAAAAAACGAGGACCACAAATAATTTCTGAGGCCCACAAATACATCTTCGTAATATTTGTCTGCGTTCGAACACATTTGTTCAACAGGACTCCTTTTCATAACATTAGTTCTACATATTCTATTATAGAAAGTATTATTACTCCTAGACAAGAGACGAGGCACAAAGAAATTAATATGGCCAAGAAGGTACGAACAATCAATTCTATAGTTTATGAGCTTATGTAAGAATATCGCCCCAAATTTCTCTCTACGTGCCTGCAAAGATTCAAAACCATGTTCAAGCATTAATGAACGATAGTCAACATTTCGCTCGGGATATATGTTATACTTCTTGTAAGAAACATATTTCAGGAAACGTCTCTGAACACGCTCAAGCAGTATCTGATGACATGTATACAAGGGCTGCCAGACTACTAAGGCGTATTCCAACTTGCTACGCACTAAAGAATAATAAAGAGAGTATAATACTCGAAGATCAGAAAAATGCTTAGAGTTGCGTATTATAAAACCTAGTACTTTAGAGGCTGAGAGACAGATTGAAGAGATATGACTATTAAAATTTAGATGATCGTCAAAAATAACCCCAAGGTCTTTAATTGATGACAATGGTAAAAGAACTTGATTTTCAACATTGTATGCAAATTCTATTTTATTCTTCTTCCTACCATAACGTACAACAAAGCATTTATCTACGTTCAATTTCAAGTTATTTCGTAAGCACCAATCATCAAGTAAGTTTAAATTGTTTTGCAAATTTATAGCATCCTGGATATTATTTATACATTGATAGAGTTTGACATCATCTGCATAGGCCAAAGAAGAGCAATCAAATGAATCGAACAAATAATTTACGAATAGTATAAACAATAAGGGTCCAAGATTGGAACCTTGAGGTACCCCAGAAGTAGTAACAAACTCATCAGATCGAAATCCATTATACGATACGAAGTTTATTCAGTTGCTGAGATAGGACTTTATAAACTCTAGGAGATTCGGACTTAAACCAAAAGATTTCAGCTTTAGCATCAAAAGATTATGATCTATTTTATCGAACGCTTTTGAAAAGTCTGTGTAGATGACATCCACTTGCATCAAAGAATCGAGAGCAATGCTGATATCTTGCGTTAAGCTGACTAAATTCGTGGTGGTCGATCTTCGTTGCATGAAACCGTGTTGAACGGGAGAAATTTTGTATTTGTTGAGTTACTGTCACTGATTAGATTTAGAATTTGTTGCTGATTAGATAAGTAAATTAGGCAGTTATACGCATGTTTAACATAAAAATTTATTGAGGTACTAGCAAACACAGTAGAGATTTAACATTATTTCTACATAGAAAGTAAATAAAAGACATAAAACGAATATATATATTTTTTTTGGGGAAATAAATGTCAATTTGATATCATATATTCTGTACAAGTCATTATAATTGTTAAATTTTAGCGACCTGTGACGACCAACCCTCCAAGTCATAAGCATTTGATTAAATTTCAGTGCTGCCATCTGATGGCCACTCGGTGTCGGGTGTACTTCAGCCGTCAGATGATGCCACCACAACTCGAATTTCTACTTTCCATTTAACTGTCCAGGCCCTGAAGTAACCATGTTTAACAGATTACCTTATGGCGGTTTATCTCTTTGCTATACAATATATATAGAGCAGTTTTTTTTTTAATCTATTGTAGACACTCGTTACAAATAGTCTAATACTTTATACTAATGTGTAACAAATTCTTTTTCAACTTTAAGTGTCTCACAGTCGCTCAACGTTTCACTATCGGTCGATATACACATTTTTATCGGACAAGAGTCTACGTTAATCATGTTAATAACTAAAGCTGGTTCTTGTCCGATGAAAATTGTATCACAAACTCTTTTAAACGGACACTAAATGGCGCACAAACACTTAACGTTTCGCAGTCGTTCGACAGCTTCGTCAGAAGAACTGTTACCAGGTTAAGCAGAGATTAAAACCAGGTTATTCTTGTAGGTCGTCGTAAGATAGCGCGCCTGTGCTCGATTAAAGTGACTGTTGACTAAAGAAGAAAAAGATAGAAACTGTGAAATTTAAAAACGTTAGAATGACATCATTACACACGGTGTTTCACTTAAAGTGTGCTAAACGGGAAGAGGTTGTGCAAAAAAGCAAAAAAGTTCATGTAAACATATTGGCTATGTTATTTTATTTTTGGAGTTTGAAAATAGTTGTAACGATACTATTCGTATTTATGATTGGATGTATTAATTGTAATCAACACCCCTATAATTATATATTTATGTATTATCTGTTTTGAAGCGCACTTTGTTTTAAAAGATAGAATATCAGAAACTCTACTCCGGTGTAAAATTCTGATAATTCTAATTCTCAAATCTTACTATGAATTTTTTCCTACCTCAAAAATAGCTAAAATTGATTATTTTATTTAAAATCTGAGTACGTTACTGGATTTGGGAACCCCAAATGTTTATTATTTATTAACATTATATTATTATAATAATAGGTCTGTTCCATTTGACAGTATTTCAAGTTCTGAATAGTTCAAATCATGCGCAGTATGAAACTTATATCCAATTTTGTGCACTGCTCGTGCTCACTAAGATTTTGAACGGTTCAGAACTCGAAATCCTGACGAATGGAAGGGACCTAATATTAATATGAAGTCCAGTCGAACCTCTTTACCAGCATCTGAAATGTTTCAAGGAACTCGTAAAATTAAAGAAAATGCTGAGAGACTGAAAGCATTTCCTAATAATTTCACCATTTTTTTTAAGAACTCGGAGCAGCATTAAAAAGTTAATTATGATATGGACAATACACAGAATCATTTGTTAAATAATTGTAATTTGGAATATGTTTCAAACGAAGAAGTGTTTCGGGCTTGCAAAAGACTTCTTTAATCTATGCCTTGGGTCTGCCACGTTCGCAAACATTTGGAAGCAATCTAAAACTATTCCCATTTATAAAAAAGGTGATGTCCCAAATTAATTTTTCTAAAGTCTGATGGCCACTCGGTGTCGGGAAGTAACTGTACTTCAGCCGTCAGATGGTGCCACCACAACTCGAATTTCTACTTTCCATTTAACTGTCCAGGCCCTGAAGTAACCATGTTTAACAGATTACCTTATGGCAGCTTATCTCTTTGCTATCCAATATATATAGAGCAGTTTTTTTTTTTAATCTATTGTAGACTCGTTACAAATAGTCTAATACTTTATACTAATGTGTAACAAATTCTTTTTAAACTTTAAGTGTCTCACAGTCGCTCAACGTTTCACTATCGGTCGATATACACATTTTTATCGGACAAGAGTCTACGTTAATCATGTTAATAACTAAAGCTGGTTCTCGTCCGATGAAAATTGTATCACAAACTCTTTTAAACGGACACTAAATGGCGCACAAACACTTAACGTTTCGCAGTCGTTCGACAGCTTCGTCAGAAGAACTGTTACCAGGTTAAGCAGAGATTAAAACCAGGTTATTCTTGTAGGTCGTCGTAAGATAGCGCGCCTGTGCTCGATTAAAGTGACTGTTGACTAAAGAAGAAAAAGATAGAAACTGTGAAATTTAAAAACGTTAGAATGACATCATTACACACGGTGTTTCACTTAAAGTGTGCTAAACGGGAAGAGGTTGTGCAAAAAAGCAAAAAAGTTCATGTAAACATATTGGCTATGTTATTTTATTTTTGGAGTTTGAAAATAGTTGTGACGATACTATTCGTATTTATGATTGGATGTATTAATTGTAATCAACACCCCTATAATTATATATTTATGTATTATCTGTTTTCAAGCGCACTTTGTTTTAAAAGATAAAAGAATATCAAAAACTCTACTCCGGTGTAAAATTCTGATAATTCTAATTCTCAAATCCTACTATGAATTTTTTCCTACCTCAAAAATAGCTAAAATTGATTATTTTATTTAAAATCTGAGTACGTTACTGGATTTGGGAACCCCAAATGTTTATTATTGATTAACATTATATTATTATAATAATAGGTCTGTTCCATTTGACAGTATTTCAAGTTCTGAATAGTTCAAATCATGCGCAGTATGAAACTTATATCCAATTTTGTGCACTGCTCGTGCTCAGTAAGATTTTGAACGGTTCAGAACTCGAAATCCTGACGAATGGAAGGGACCTAATATTAATATGAAGTCCAGTCGAACCTCTTTACCAGCATCTGAAATGTTTCAAGGAACTCGTAAAATTAAAGAAAATGCTGAGAGACTGAAAGCATTTCCTAATAATTTCACCATTTTTTTTAAGAACTCGGAGCAGCATTAAAAAGTTAATTATGATATGGACAATACACAGAATCATTTGTTAAATAATTGTAATTTGGAATATGTTTCAAACGAAGAAGTGTTTCGGGCTTGCAAAAGACTTCTTTAATCTATGCCTTGGGTCTGCCACGTTCGCAAACATTTGGAAGCAATCTAAAACTATTCCCATTTATAAAAAAGGGGATGTCCCAAATTAATTTTTCTAAAGTCTGATGGCCACTCGGTGTCGGGAAGTAACTGTACTTCAGCCGTCAGATGGTGCCACCACAACTCGAATTTCTACTTTCCATTTAACTGTTCAGGCCCTGAAGTAACCATGTTTAACAGATTACCTTATGGCAGCTTATCTCTTTGCTATCCAATATATATAGAGCAGTTTTTTTTTTAATCTATTGTAGACTCGTTACAAATAGTCTAATACTTTATACTAATGTGTAACAAATTCTTTTTAAACTTTAAGTATCTCACAGTCGCTCAACGTTTCACTATCGGTCGATATACACATTTTTAACGGACAAGAGTCTACGTTAATCATGTTAATAACTAAAGCTGGTTCTTGTCCGATGAAAATTGTATCACAAACTCTTTTAAACGGACACTAAATGGCGCACAAACACTTAACGTTTCGCAGTCGCTCGACAGCTTCGTCAGAAGGACTGTCGAACGACTGCGAAACGTTAAGTGTTTGTGCGCCATTTAGTGTCCGTTTAAAAGAGTTTGTGATTCATGTTAATAACGTTAAAAAAAAATATAATTTGAAAGTATTTAGAAAATCAATTGCCATACTCATATTTTTTATTTTCGCTAACGAAGGTAGGGGATATGATTTTCTGTCGCCTTTTATTTCTACACAAGAGAAATTTGCTAGTTTTTTAGTTAGCTTCCTATTTGTACTTTCCAGTTAATTGATTAGAGAGTTGAGAGTTTTGATTTGTTGTGTTTTAAAACCTATCAATGCCAAACAGTCTTGTACGTACGAAAAACAATATTTGCCTTGATCTTATAACACGAGAGTTGCCTGAGAAAAACTTGTATTTTACTTGCAGTAAAAATCAAAATGTAGCTACTGTGAACAATAGGGTTACGAAGTGTCAAGGTCAAAATAATTACAAGGAAAATTACCTCAAATTAAAAACCGAACTAATAATTACACTTAATTTTTTTTTCCTGGGAAGAAATTAACCGCGATTAAAATCTTTCCAAAGGAGCAGATCGGTGGACGATAAACACGTAAACACTTTATGCGTCGCTATTGTGTCGAGAAAAATACTGAAATCCTTGGCACCCTTTCCTGAATGTGAAGTAGCAGCTCGGTTGAGGGTGTTTCGAGAAAAGAAGCCGCTGAAAAATGCTATCTATGCGAGGCCACCTGTAGAACGTAGTGTGTGTAAAAGGTGGTGCCATAGAAAATTCAATGCGTGTGTGCGTCGGGGAGCGCGAGTGGAATCATTTGTAAAAACGCTTGTCAGCTGTGTGGCGAACCAGCCATTTCAATGCCAGACCCAAAATAACCAACCCCTCCGACGATTCTCTTTCGACGACTTTTCAGGTGGAATAAAATTGAAAAAAAGAAAAACCGCAGTGAAATGGATAAAAGGAACGACCACGTGTTAATTAGGTTTAAAGTCCACATTCGCACATCCAAATTAATAAATGGGGAGGGGCACTATTAGGGAGATTTTGAAAACGACAGAGAAATGATTATATTACAAAAAAAAGGTTTATTGTCCATGGACGTTACTGGCGAATATGTGATAAGTGTCTAAATAAATTTAGCCTCGCAGTGGCCTATGAAGATTGTGACACGTGAAAATATATTAGACGTGGTACTATTAGAATGTAATTAAAGAAATCACTATAATTATCAACCTGAAACCCATTTCACCCCTAACATGCATTTTTGAGCTCTTATAGCCGTCGAATTCTTTTATGGTACTGTATGTACTTTGTTGTTGTAGTGAAAAAAGTTGTTTGATAAAATAAGTCGTGGGGTTGCAGGAAGGGCGCGCGATTAGTTCGTACGTCCCCTCGGACCACCACGGAAAGCCGTTGGTCGCCAAAAGCATGAAATATCTTACGCATAAATTAAGCAAAGTTTCAGCAAGAAATTACAGTGAGCCGGAGGCATTAATACAGTCATTACAGACGTAATGCGAGCGTCGTTACGCGTCCCCACAAGCGCTGCCTCATCCCTAAAATTGACGGATACTCGCACCTGATTACCTCCGGATATGATTGATTGTGTACCCGGAATTAGTCCAATTTGGCCATCTACACAGTACATTAAACGCACCACTATAATTCCACCGAATCTGTTATTTTCTGATCGTGTTGATGCCTATCTACACCCCATTTTCCCCCACTTAGAGTTTTGTAAAAAAAAAACTACTATTTTTTAACGTGAACTATGTGCTATGATGTAAATAGTTGAATTTTTTTCTGTTTCATGTAAGTTGGGGATGAATGTGTGGGATGTACACACAGAGGATATGTGAAAGTCGTTCAAGAAGGAGGTCTTACCTCATTGAGGGCATGAAATTTGTAGCTTGAAGCCAACGTGAATGTTATGTTATGATCTAATTGAATTTTTTGTTCTATTTCACGTGAGTTGGGGTTGAATGTGTGGGATGTAAATACGAAGGATATGTGAAAGTCGTTCAAGAAGGTGGTTTTAGTTCATTGAGGGGGTGAAATTTGTAGCTTGAAGCCAGTTAATGTGGTTAGCAGTTTGAATGTAAGATTCATTGAATTTGTCACGCAGATAAGGTATTATTCGTAGAGTGAGCAGCATACGTGGAGGGCGGCAGCCAGCAGGGCATAAGCCACTGTTCAATATAATAGCGGGAGATTCCTCGGCGACCGCAGCCCGCGTGCGCTGCCTCTCTCCTAGGCTAGCGTCTCGAAACCGCACATTTCAACCCCCTCAACCCCATCCCACCTCCAGTACACTCTTAACAGCAACGGGGGAGCGTTTTACTGTTTTATTGATTAATTGAGTTCAGCCGAATTTCTCTCGCTTTCGGATTTCGGTTTTATTACGTTTTATAGTTATCTTTATGGCGAGCTTTTTTTGGGCCCATGAACTTGATGGTTTTAATGTTTTATGGTCGCGCTATGGACCGACTATTATTTGTAATTGTGATGTCGCCGATTATGGCGAACTAATTCTGTCGTTTTCCCTGCTATTAATTTTTATAGCGCCCGCCCGTCTCTCTTGTGTCTTTGTCAGGTCATCAAATTCGACTGTTAAAAACCAGCAAAGCCAACATCCACCCATTACATTAATTATCGTTCGCCATGTCTTTTTTTCACGAGGATGTTCTCGTCTCTACATTCAACATCCATCACTTTATAATAGCACAATGATTTTAGGTCAGTTTCTACAATAATTTTTGAAACAAGAAATTGTTGACTGTTTGGAAACACAATTTATGATTTTTGGTGCAATTCCCAGTGTGATACTACACAATTTAAATTAAATTAAATAATTTAATTGAACAAAATAACTCAATAACTCAATTTAAAATCAAATTTGAACAAGAAAATGGCAAATGAAGATATACAGGATCGTCAACATTATGAATAAGTACTTTCTTACGTTCTTAATCTTTACTAATTATACCCCATCTTCTTTATTAATAGTTGATTGATAATTGTCTTAATTTCATACAATTAGCTTCCGACCAATTGCTCATGAATTATTGATCACCGTTTAATAACCATAGAGCACAGAACTTCTTTGTTTTTTCAATACATTTGACAAAACAAGAATATTTATTTATTTTGTGCTTTTTAATATACTGCCTATTATTCATTCGTTTAATAATTCTCGAAGTCATCTACATGAATTAGATTCTTACAATTATCCAACACTTAAGGAAAGCCAGATGAAATAAATAATTTCTCAAACACGTGTGGTTTCCAAACAAAAAATAATTTACGATATATTGGATTCGCTTTCAAGCATTCGACGTTCATAATTTTGAAGGAGATAGGTATGATATTCTATAAGCTTCCTGTAATCGTCATGAATTATGATTGCGACTGTACATGTAATGTTAATGAGCCTCACTTTGGGCTTCAAAATTTGTAATGATTATATGAGCCCCAAATTTGGTTTTCTAAAAATTGTACTGTTATAACTAATTTATTTACCTCGGCTAGCTTATCATCTTAGGTTCCTAACGTGGCATGAATTTCAAACTTAAAGAAAAATCAATAGATGTTTGAAAATACAAGAAATAAAAATTTACTTTCTACACATGAAAACAAAACTTCAGCAAAATAACTCTATTCAATTGTTAATGTTCTTTTTTACACACAAACTTAAATCTAAATGTCCTTAAATCTTAATTTAAGTTAAATAAAATTGTCCTGACCTTTACTGTCTTTCTGTTATTCACTTTCCTGCTTCCTTCCCTTTCCCTTTTCTACCTCTTTTTCTCTATCTTTTCTGAGAATCCTTTTCTAACTTTTCCCCTCTCTGCTATTCTTCTCAATCCTTCTTCTACCTTTTCTTTGCTTTGCTGGTCTGCCTCGAGTGCTTTTCTTTTCACCTTTTCAGCTCTTCTACCTTCCTTAATCTTGTTCTCTTACTTTTTCTCAGCCCTCAGATTTCTTGCACAATTTCTATTTAAATTTCTCTATATTTTCTTTTTATTTCTCGTACACACTTTGTAGATTGCCTCTTTGCAGATTTATTAGCTTTTACGTTCTCTCTAAATGATTTTCGTGATGCACCAAATTACTTTTCATCTGATTCTCTTTACTTTATTATCTCTACTTCTTTTTGTTTTATCTCCTTGGTAACGGTAATTATGATTCTTCCGCTAGATGTCATCACTGTCATTTTCATTCTTTTTTCTAAATTCTTTTCTACCTTCTTAATTTCAAAACTTTTCTTATAACACTGCTTATTCTACACTTTTACAAATTTCCCTTTTCACAAATTCATCATTCATAAAATTAAATTCAGTTACAAAATTACCATCTTTGACCCTTCAAATTTTCTGACATTAGCTCCTGTAACTGGCAATGAAGCAAATGATATTTCTGTATTAGCATTCATCGAAACTTATTTACTTATTTCTACTTATCTATTAATGGTATAACTCAATAAATATTTTTATTTTGTGGACACTTACTGCGAAAAATTTCGATAATTCTCGCAAAATATGCCGTCGTAATAAACAATTATTGATAACAAGAAAAGTAAAAGATATAGGTATAGGGAATGCTAATACCAATCGATGTAGAATTTGATTCTGTATCTCATGATATGAAAATATACAGGGTGTTCCATTTACGAAAATTGAGTTTTGGACAGTTAAACATAATGACATTTAATATGTGATAAGAAAAGTCTTGTACTGCAATAAATATGTTTTAATCTGTTCGCATAAAGCATCGTCAGTAGAATTACAACAACCTTCAAGATAAAGAATTATAAGAAAATTAAATACTTAAAAGTAATAAAGAACTTACAGTATCCTCTAATCTAATGTATAATAATATCAGTTAATATCATTTTTAATATTTTGAATAGAGTTAAAAACAAACTGTTAAATAATATTATTTACCCACAATCAATAGTAAATTCAAATTTATCTAATAATAACTTTTTCTCTATTCCATATGTTGGAAGTCTGTCTATTAAAATTAAAAAATTATTAAAATCTTTAGGTTTAAATATTTCTTTCAGCAATCAATTAAATTTATTAAATTCATTTTGTAATAACAAAGATACTTTAGATAATTTGTTAAAAAGTGGAGTTTATTCTTTAACATGCGATTCTTGTAAAGCGATATACATTGGACAAACAGGGAGAAGTCTTCAAACACGTATTAAAGAACATTTAAGATCATTACGATTAAATAAATCGGATTCAAGCTTTGCTAATCATCTTATTGACAGTTCACATACGTTTGATTCTTCCTCAAATACTAAATTATTACATAATCTTCAAAAAGTAAACAAATTAGATATAGCAGAAAATTTAGAAATATTTTTAAATTATCATTTATTTACTTTCCAAAACAGTTTTTAATGAACAAACATCTTTTCCTACTGACAATTTTTTCAAATCCATTAATTGGAATTGCATTTTATTCTTCAACATGTATCAAATATTTTACTGCACGTACAGTACCGTACCAGTTAAAAAACATTCCTCAACTTTTCAAATTTTATTTATTTATTTACAAAAAACATCTGTCATTTACAAAAGAAATTTCAAATACTCTACACATGCTTATTATACATTAGATTAGAGGATACTGTAAGTTCTTTATTACTTTTAAGTATTTAATTTTCTTATAATTGTTGTAATCCTACTGATGATGCTCTATGCGAAACCGGTCTAGAAAAGATTAAAACATATTTATTGCAGTACAAGACTTTTCTTATCACATATTAATTAAATTATTACTGCAAGAATCAGTGGAGAACATATCTAATATAATGACATTTGTGACCACCCTATGAGTTTTTCAGGGATAATTAGAATATGATTTGAAAGTCTGAACAATATACTTTTAAACGACACGACAGCTTGCTACAAATAAGTGCATTCATTCCATTAATTAACAGAATAAAATAACAAGAAAAATAACAACATCATTGATAACAAGAAAACTAAAAGATATAGGTGTAGGGAATGCTAATACCAATCGATGTAGAATTTGATTCTGTATCTCATGATATGAAAATATACAGGGTGTTCCATTTACGAAAAGTGAGTTTTGAGCAGTTAAACATAATGGCTTTTGACACCATATTGTGACCGGCCTATGAATTTTTCAGGGATAATTAGGATATGATTTGAAAGTCTGAACATTATACTTTTAAACGACATGTCACGTCAATCTTTAAATTTGAACTTGGCGTAAATACATTGTCTTAAATGAAAGGTCACCAAAACAATTTTTTAAATAAATTTGAAGATATCTGAAAATCGGTTACATTTGGGTATAGGGAAGCCTTAACATTTTTTATTTAGAATAATGTGTAGAGTCGGAATTTGCAATAAAAAGTATAGCATTCCATTTAAAATAAGAAAGTTAATGGCGACATCCGGTATAACCGGAAGTGATATAAAAGTGAAAATATATTAATCTGAAAGACCGCTTTCTCTTAGGGCAGTGCACTAATTTTCAGAATTTTTGTATATTCCGTTCCTCGAAAACTTTTAATAGGCCACTCTATTTGGGAGACCCTGTATATACATAATATGTAATTTTCAAACATTAATTTCTCGTGACGTTCTAAATCTAATTCTTTAATTTCTTTCTAGGTTTTAAGAACACAAATGAAAATTATTTTACTTTAACAAGAACTACGAACATATATGAAACTATGCAAGATACTATGTGTTTTTTTAAAAATGCCATAAGGGGTGGCTGTGGAAAAGAAAATTCACGTCTTAGCTCCATTCATGTACTTTAAATTGTCAGTTTTGGCTACGACATGAGTTTTAATTTTCATGGCCAACCTTTATGGCATTTTAAAAAAAATACACCGTATAATTCCTTCCACGGAAAACTTGAGATGCTATAGAATTAAATTAGATACTCTTGAACACAAAATTATCAATTCAACTCGAATAATGTAATAGTTACATTTAACGAAGGTAATGTCATTTGACTTCTTTTTTCTTATTTTTATTTAATTCATTTTATATGAAATGTGAATAACATTTCAATATACAATCTTATAGGTACAACAAGATACTTTCTATGAAATAAGTTCTTAGCGACTTGTATGTACATATAATATGATATTTACCTGTGTGATCTTATTCTGATTTTATTTGCATTTTATGAACATCAGTTGTTTACTAAAAGTACTGTTAGTTCTAAAGGATTTCGGCGTTTTTTCATCCTAATGTTCGTTAGGTCTTTCTTTTAAAATGTATGTATATGATATTTTACTAAGGACAGACTACCTGTAGTGCAAATATTGTTGCTTATCACAGTTGCGAAAAATCCTGGTTAAATTTGCTTTTAAATAACCGTAGATTTCGGCGCATGTATGTATGATTTAATTATTTAAAAAAATACTTTTTTATTCTGCGATATACAGGCTGTTCTCATACTTATGCTATTAGTTAAAATTATAAGTTGAGCCCAATCTTAACATTCAAGAATAACGCCGCTGCAGTGATTGGCGACAACCCTCGTGTTTAAGGCATGTGGGAAAAGGTGTGCATTGGTAACAACGGCCTTTGAACATGTGCTTCAATAGATAAAACATATAAAACATAGTGGTCAAAACATCAGTATGGCATATAATAACAATAAGTACAGAATTGGTTTAAGGAGTTGATGAAATTTTGATAGGCGCCCCCACCAAATATTTCAGATTTTCTTTTAATTAAAAAATATTTACTTTTACGAGTATTTTTTTTTTAATTTTCGAAATAAAGCAAGTGTCGTTGAACGTGCACAGATGAAGACTTGCATTGGCATTGTATTTAATTCTCGTACTTGAAGCTAAAGAAAATGACGAAATGAATGAAAATAGTAATTACCTCTGCGACCATACTTAAGACTGTCTCGTTTAATAATACAAAGGGAGATTTACACCTGACGTTTTCCGAGCAATTTGACGTAGTGCGTGGTTCCTTTGACGCCGTGCGGCGTTCCCTCGTTGAGCCAAGCGCTTTCAATCAGAACATTCACGGGTTTACCGCATCACAAGCCAGTCTCCGTTTACCTGGGATCACGGAACAAAACGTGCAGGTCGACTAATTTCCAGCAACCGTTTGTTAAATCGTAAAAACCACGAAATTAAAAAAATATAAATCATTATTTAATTGAACAAAAGAACAAAAAAAGAACTGCAAATAATTATGTTGCTGATACTTTTTTTGTTAGGGGGTTTGGAAACGGGAACGGGAATGCAATTGAAAAACCGGAAGGATCGTACGTAATCGTCGCGTCATAACGAAAGGAAACCTGTCGTGATTTAGCAAAAAATTGGCCAAATCACATATAGCTTCCGGCCGAATCCGGAACTGACCCGTTATGTACCGCGTTACGAGGTTACGACGCGATAAAAGACCCTCCACACTGCGAGCGGAGGGTAAAAAAAAGGAGCAGCTTTTACACGCTTTCCCGACTACCGGTGTCTTTTCTTTATCAGCTTTAATCTTTCTTAAAGGGATCTTTACTTGACACGATGACACAGAATAGAGCGTAGGGCGATGCGAGCTCTCCATACGTCTTCATTAGGCGGCTAAGTGACAAAGCTTTTGCTTTATTGTTAATTTATGATATTCTAAACGGTTAGGTACGGTAGTACTTGTAGGTAGTGACTGACAGAGAGGAATATATCAATGTTAAAAACGATTCAAATAAATAAATTAATAACGGGGGCATTTTGCTTCTATTGCGTCCAATCCTTCAAATGGAATTAGGTCATGTCAATTCATTACAGGATATGATGACAACTTTCCGCTATTTTTGTTGAAGAAATCTATCCTCGTTTTTATAAAACCTCTATCACCTCATTGCTGACTGGTATTTTTCCCACTAGTCTCAAAACTGCAGTCATCGTGCCAATATTTAAAAAAAGATAACCCTACAGAACTAGCGAATTACAGACCGATTAGTTCTTTCGCGAAAGTCTTTGAACAAATCATGTATGTCAGGATATACGATTTTATTTCAAAGTGCAATCTGTGGAACACTAGGCAACACGGTTTCTTAAAAAGGAAAACCATCACGTCAGCATAATTTGACTTTACAAATTACATCTTTAATAGTTGGGAAGAAGGTCGGCTTTTGATACGCTTGACCATAACATCTTACTCACAAAATTGCATCAGTATGGTAGACTGGCTTTTAACTGGATCTTACCTGTAGGCGTCAACTGGTAGTTCTAAAGTCCAAAACTGAAACTTCACAATCGAGTTTGCACCGAGGGGTAGGACATCTCTTAAATAAGTGTACGAAGACTTAAATATATATTTAAAAATAAATTTAAATCTACTTAATTATTTCTGCAATTTAAAATACGTTAATTACGGTATAAATATTTATAAATACCTTAAATTAAATTAATTAACAGTAAATACCAGTAAATACGAATAAATACCATTCAAATAATAATAAATAATTTTAAGTTTTTGTTAAATACCTTTAAGTTGAATTAAATACTAATAAATCCTTGCAATATGAATAACTGCAGTAATTTCAACGTTCCAAAATTTAATGAAAAAATTAAAACTCTAGAAGGAATAATAATAATAATAATCTTTATTGTCCAATAGGAAACCCAGAAGGACACAATATAAGAATCGACTTAATAAATAGTACGTTAGAAAGTAACATATATTAAACTAGATATAACATAATATAAAAATGTGTACAGGAATATTTAACAACAGTGAATAATAACAATGAATCATAATAAAGAACATATTAAAAATTATCATAAGGAACACCTTAAATAAATAACTACGCATTAACCATGGCTTTAATAATAGCTTCTAAAGAATCATAAGAAAAATCAACTATTAGGCTAATTTTGTTGATTAGAGAACTCATTCTATAAAATGGTGATTTAATTAATAAATTCGTATTCGGATTAGGCAAGTAAAAAATCTCACATGACCTAGAATTATATGACGGTACTTTAAATGTCAAACAACTCAGAAGCTTAGGACAATTAATGTTATTGTTTAGCAATTTATAAATAAATTTAAGGTTGGCAATATTACGTCGGGATTCAAGTGTATGAAGATGAAATCTTTCCAAGAGAACATTATGGTTAATACCTTGGGGAGGAAACGAACCATCCAACTTCCAACACAGGTATTTAAGAAACTTTCTTTGGATGTTTTCGAGCGCATTGATATGAATATTATAGTAAGGACTCCAAACAGGTGATGCATACTCAAGTTTTGCTCGAACAATTGATTCATAAAGCCTTAACAATGAGAGAGGGTTTGAGAAAAATTTTGTATTTCGATATATGAATCCTAGTTTTTTGTGACAAGAAGAAATAACGGTGCAAATATGTTCGTTAAAAGTTAAGTGCGAATCGAAAATAACACCAAGGTCAGAATGAGAATTAACCCTAGCTACTACTTCATGGTCAAGCGAATAATTAAAGTGAGAAGGATGTTTTTTCTTGGTGAAAGACATGACTTTGCATTTTGCAAGATTTAAAGACAATTTATTCTCATGACACCAAGATGCCACAGCACAAAAGTCTTTCTGTAAGGATAGACTGTCGTGGATGGAAGAAATATTGTTATATAATTTAAGATCGTCAGCAAAAAGAAGCTTATGTCCTGAAATGTTCATTGTAAGGTCATTAATAAAGATGTTAAATAGTTGAGGACCAAGGACGGGTCCTTGAGGAACTCCCGAAGTTGCTGTATAAACAAATGACTCAAAACCGTTAATTTCAACAAATTGTTTCCGATCAAATAGATAGGATTTAAGAAGGCAAATAGTTGAAAGATCAAAACCAAAATAATGTAGTTTAGATATCATAAGCGAATGATCAAGCTTATCAAAAGCCTTTGCAATATCAGTATAAATAACATCAACTTGTATATTATTATCCATGCTGTGAGATATGAAATCAGTGATGACTATAAGATTTGAAACCGTTGATCGTTTACTTACAAATCCATGTTGATCAAATGAAAGACGGCTGTGAGTTTAAATACATATAGAGTGATATACAACATATTCAAAAATTTTACTGAAATTAGAGATGATAGCAATGGGTCGGTAATTTTTAATATTTGATCGATCACTATTTTTAAATAGTGGTGTAATTTTTGAAATTTTCCATTGAGTAGGAAAGACGGATGTGCTTAAACATAAATTGAGGAATAATAAAAATAGAAGAAGAATAAGAAAAAACACAGAAGAAATTAGAACTATAGAAGGAATAGAAAAACTCATATTCCAAAGATTTTTATAAAGAAGTACTTAGGGCCTTTTTATCTAAAAGAAAAAGAAAAAACTAATTTATTCCGTTTTAAAAATTTAATTTATTTTCGACACTTTTTTTGGTAAAAAATAGTATATTTGTCTGAAATGTTTTAATTTCTGGAATTAACTGTGACGACCAAATTTTAATACTCGCAACTGTATATACGTAAAACAAACAAATTAATTAACTTTAGTCTAGTAAAATCAAACGCTAAATAAAATAAGTATTCCTCCTGTATTACACTTAATTCAGTTAATCACAGACATACGTTTTATTTGCACCACCTACTCCAATCTGATTGTTTTTCTATCACAAGATTTAGACATACTGAGAAAATGTGGATGAATAATTTACCTGATTCTGATGGATTCTTAAATTCGACGGATTTTTTTGAATGCAAGATTACCTGTAGTAACAAAATAGAACAAGGGGATGGTAAATTCGTGCGTAATTTTAAAATTCCCAAGAAATGCAAACCACTGATATATTCTAGAAGCCAGAGAAAAATTCGATCGCTAGTAAATTGTGCTTCAATACAGAAACATTTTTTATGTAAGTGCAAAAGAAATAATTTATAAAGTATGGGTAAGTAGCTATCTTCTTTTTGAGAATTTGGCGATACTGGATATACCAAAATTCCCATTATATATTATTACAGAATTTTGTTACATCGAAATTAATGCTCACTGTTATTGTTTTATGCTTTACGTAGAGACAGCAATAGGGCTTATTTTTTAATTCAGCATTGTGTTGTGATGGATGCGGACAGTGCTGAAAGTGATTGAACAGAAATCCACCTCTGTTAGATTATAATGGATTTATGTTATATGTATAGGAATTCAGTGATAGTTTAATGAAAGAGTTGAACGCCATTCAACCTAAAAATATTATTGAGTCATCAAGTGAAGGTTCATCATCGGAAGAAGAATTAATAGTATTGTCCAAATTAATCAAAAAAACATACGTAACATATTTTTTTCTCATCATTTAGTTCAACTGGAATTCTTTCCATTTTTTTTTTAGTTATGTCAAAATAAAAACGATGAAATAACATAAAAACTAACACAAGTTTGAAATTACACTTCCCCACCCAAAACATCAGCTACAGGAACCAAGCAGATCCACCAATTTCTAAAAAGATGGAAAGAATTGATTTATGTTTGAGTCTATTAAATTTCTGTTGAATTTAAAGACGTAATCTGATGCTTCATAAGAATTAAAAAACAGGCCCTAAAGAATAACTCTCTATATTGATTGCTTCAAACTGATAAGCCAAGATTAAAAAGTTGCAGATTGTACTGAGTGTCCCAGCCAAGATTTTAACCCCTTAACACCTTCGTTATTTATGGATAGAAAGAAGCAAAATTTGGTAAGAATTGATTACTGATGAATCTTTCTGCTACGTCAAATCTCTTGTGAATGCAAAATGTTATTTTTAAACAGCTTCCTGTTGTTACAGAGTTGATGTTATTATGGTAAATACATACAAACACGATTATAAAAGAATCTAACTTGTGAAAGAATAGCAGCAGTAATTCACTTATTTTCGGTAATATTAAAGATAAAAGTGTTTAAAATCTTAACATTTGCAATTCATAAAGAAAAAACCGTTTAAAAATAATACATTTTTATTGCAATGATGTTTGACGATACTGAAAGAATATTTACTTTCTTATTTTTTGATAACGGTACCTGCCAAATTTTAGCAAATTTCATCAATAAATAACAAAGACATTAGGGGTGAAAGTCTTGGCTGGGACACGTTGTATACACGGTGTCCTCGGATTGACTTCGCGTTACGTATAATGCAGCAAAAATTTTTGAATTTCGATTTCACGCTTTGCAGTTCAGTTCTGCTTGGCGCGAAATGAATTTGTGCCAAATTTGACATCGAAGATCTTCAAGGTGGCGAAATTATTGCAAGAAGAAATAAATCTGTGTGAGCAAAATGATTTTCCTTTTAGATTTAAAGGGGGTTTACCAAATTCCAACATCCTTGGAAGAAAAATAAAATTACGGAAAATTACTAATTATCCTAAATTATTCCAGTAGATTTGTAAAACGTTAACGCCCTTTATCTATGGAATAAAAAAGAAAACAGTTAAGTTATGTTCTAATATAGGTGGAGCATTATTTGAATAGTCATATTTTATTTGTGTTTTGATCAATAAATAGATGACGCTAACGTCATAACTCTATTCTATTCTATTTTTCTTTCAAGAAACATTTTATCTTACTAAAATTGTCTCCTAAATTGAAAAGAAAAAACTTTTGCCTGCACAGATTTATTTCTTATTGCATTAATTCCACCTTGAACACATGGACGTCAAATTTGGCAGAAATTCATTTCGCGCCAAGCACCACGAATTTAATTCAGGGACACTGTGTATATACACAGATATATCTAAAACAATAAAAACGTATTTTTTCTTTTTTTTATATCGTTACACTTTACTTTTTTTAAGTTTCGCATTAAACGGTACCTAAGAAAAATTATTTTCAAAGGAATGCATTATATTAATTAACTGTTATAGTACTTATTTATTATTTTTAAACATTTAAAACATTTTTGAATACATTTAAATAAATGTAAATTAATATAATTTTTAAAATACAATCAAATAAATGCATAAATACTTCAAAATTATGTTAAATACTTAATAAATAGTTTTAAATGTACTGAAATATTTTAAATATACTGAAATATTTTAAATAAAATAAAATATTCTAAATACAATTAAATCTTGTGTATTTATAAATAGGTGCACAAAATCCGAACGATGTCCTTCCCCTCGGTTTGTACGAAATCACCAGAGGAGTGCCTCAGGGAAGCGTTCTAGAACCACTGTTGTTCGTATTGTACATGAACGACTTGCCAGAAAGAACACAAAACGACAACTGTAGTGTTTTCAATTACGCTAGCGACACCGTTTCAGCGATAATTTTTCATTAATTATTTCTGGAAAACTAAAATACATTTTTTCTACTTTGCGTTCACAATGAACTCATTGTGACATCAAAAACAGTTTCACAATGAAGCTCATTGTGACACTGTTTTTGGGGAAATTTTAGTCATTTTTAATTGAAAATATTTAATAGATTTTACAAAATAACTCAGTATTTATTTGTTACTTAACAATATACTCACAATGAAGCTGGATAAGAAAAATTAATAACTTGTTAATGTGACTTTTGATTAAAACGAAAGGTTTTCAGTGTTGCCACGCATTACAACTAAAATTCCCCATATACTAAGAAGATCCAATATTTTTCATATTTTTGTTCAATAAGTGACGCAAAGTAGAAAAAATAGTATATTATACACGTTTCACAAGAGGCATTGTAACACTCGTTCCGTTGGGCCACTCCTAGCTCGCTACGCTTCGCTAGTCGTACCCCAACCCCACTCGTGTTACAATAAGCCTTCTTGTGAAACTTGTATAATAATATACTATTCTCATGTTTTGTGATATCTATCCTTTCAACATTTTTTCTTTGTCGGTCTATTCAAGAATTAGGCTTGTTTCTTCTGAATATTAATTTGTAATATTTATGATTTGAAAATTTTGTATCTAACGATAGTGTCTGCAGAGTTTTCAAGACAACGGTTCGGCGGCATAATTTATTTCTAAATGGGGTAGATATCTTAACCAAAACAGTGTCTTATATCACACGAGCGGAGTTTAAAAAGTTGGTTCCCTGCTGGGGTTAAACGTTGCAGTAGCGCAGGAGGATCTGAGAGCAGGAGACTTGCAGATGAGCGCTCCGAGGCCGGCAGAGATTACACGTGAATTATGGCACAAAGATATCTAATTGTAGCCTGGGGCCGCGAGGGGCGCGACTTGACCCCGAGTTGCCCCGTCTTACCGTGTCTTGTGCCCTCACAGGCCATTTACCGGCTCACTACATTTACTAGCGTGCCTCATTATTAACGCCGCTGAAGCTAAGTCAACGTTTGCCGAGGTGCGCTGCTTACTAATTTCAATAGATTAACCGCGCACATTTAACCCATTCGCCTAAATCGAGTTATTTGTAATTAACTGGGTACCTAACCAACGTCAGAGATTAATGGCCAGCGTTCGATTATTTCGGAATTAATTATTACATATTTATCACTAAAAGGTTTCGCCCTCTTCCCCTTGCATTACGAAGACGCGATCGTACGGTGATTTCCTGAAAACATTTTCCGGCGAAAAGACATAACCGAGACGACATTGCAATATGTTATGGCAACAAAGTAGGGTTAGCTGAAATTTAGTTGTGACTAAGTGCGAAGTCGACAAAGCGAGCGCGGCAGTTAGGGCAGACACTATAAGGATACGCGGCGGTGCATGTCCTCCTCTGCGGCTGCGGAGTCATAATCATGTGTCTTGATTAGCGCCGTTTGTATATAAGAATCTCTCCTCGCAATATTATTGCACCACTCCCCGGCACAATGTTCAGCTCAACTGATTTCCTGCAAGAATTGTCTTCCCTTATGACGTCGGAAGGGAATAATAAGTTCTCAGAAAATTAAAATTCCGAAGATAAAGGGAAAAAGCTCTCCCACATAATATCCTTTTTTCAAATTACCATCCATAAAAATTCATATCATACCAACCCCTCCAACATAACCATCATCCATCAATTCCTTCAAGCTTTCTCAAAAGCTTAATTGCATTAACTTTCATTAATTCATTACTTACACTAGGAATCTTATACAAAAAACGCAATCTTTAGAAAAAAATCGTTAAAGAAGAATAAAATTATTTGACACTTGTCAAATAGTTATGTTTTGCCACCAGATAACTCTTGAAATGTTTTGACGCCTCAGCTTGGAGCTAAACTCGGCGTTAGTTTGGAGCTAGCTCACCAAAGACGTGGTGGCGCTACTGTTATAATAGCAGTAAAGTTACTAGATATATAAAGTACCGCAATCAGCCATTTTCGGGCAAAATAACCCGCCAAATTTAATTTGCTGATATTGAAATTCTTTCTTCTACCAGTTTTCATTTTAATTCTGAAAGCCTAATTAGTAATTTGAGGAAAATTTTTGTTTGAATGCAGGCAATGAAATCCGGACACGTAATATTTTTATAAGTATTTGTTAAATTTGGATTTTATTATCTGCTACTGATCACGTGTTACGACAAAAAATAATAAATAATGTTCTATAAACTTTTATTTATTAAAACAACTCGCATGGCAACACTACGGCTACTTTTTGACTTGTCACAATTTATGTTCTTACATTTGTGTTTTAAAATCTACTTTTTACAAACAATTTAATTATTTTATCAAGAATATTATGACATGTAGGAATATTATTAGGAGGAGGTTGTTTTTGCGTTACTAAATTTATGAATTTTCTACTGTTACAGCATTAGATAAAATAGCCATCTCATATTTGCGAAAAAATATTTCAAATTCATTGATATATTCAAATAAATCCAACGTGGGGTTCTGTATTCTTTAAGTTGTGCAAATTTGTTTATTACAGTTACATTAGTTAATTTAGTTTTAACACTTTCATAGCAGGTATTACAAATAGCATAATTACATTTAACTTTATAAATAACAGCCCCAAGTAAATAATATAAACTGGCTTGCAATCTAATATCAACTGTTGAAAAATCTTCAAGTATATTATCAATTAGTTTATTTTCAACTTCTTCTGATGTATTAGCTTCAATTAGTCACAGTATTGCACAATATAGTTGGCATCATCTTCTTCATAACTGCCTCGTTTTACATTTGTTTCAAACTGTGACAAACACACCAATCGTAAAGACACTTTGAACATATGGGCATCAGGAACAGGTTGTCGACATCTTATTGAAGAGAAGGTATTTTCTAAGGCGTTAAGCGAGCCAGCAAAATGTAACGAAAATGCTCTTCCTCTAAATAAATTTTTTGAACACGTAATGCCGTTTCAGTTGATAAAATTATACCAGTTTGAAACGGCATCCATGTATTATTTGCAGACACATTGTAAGTGATGGACAGATTTCAAAAAATTAATACTATCTTTATAAGTGTCTTCGTTTTTTAAAGACAGTGCTAAACCTTGGTAACGACTAGTCATTAATTTAAACCACCTGTACATTACTTGTATAAACCATGCAGTGCTTCTATGTTTTTCATCAATCATATTTGCTGCAATGCAATAGAGAATAGCAGCTGATACATCATGGTTTATTAATGCAACACTTATGCCAACATTCATTTTATAATAATAATAATAATAATGCCTTTATTAGCAGTAATAATACAAAGAAATAAATACAAAGAAGAAATAAATGTGTACATTGACACCGACAGAAATTGTACTGCTAAATGGGTGCAGGTTCATATTTGGCTATGAAGCACGATCTGATCTTCCACCTGGACCCTGACTTAAACTTAAATTACATTAATGGAAGATATTGCTATGCGTAGAGTGAAGAAGAGAAATGAAGAGGAAGAGAAGAGGAAGATAATAGGATAGTCTGCAGAAGAGTCAAATTAGTTCGAGGCAAACTGTGATGATTGCTCACCGAATAACATTTTTTTGTAAGTACTTGCTTCTGAAAATAGATGGCTTAAGCATTTTTAGCTGCGATGGGAGGTTATTCCAAAACGTTATCAAAATGAGATGGATAGATTACATTATGTTTCAGTCTAGGGCACAATTTAAGTACATCACCATTATCAATTTCATAAAGTTGTTTGATAGGCACAACGGAAACTTCATTTGATGGTAAACTAAATTTTTGAACTATAGATTCATGTAAAATAAATTTATAGCCCTTTGTAAATGCCATGGCAAGATTTTTGAAAACATGAACTGGATCTGGCATAAAAAATAGTTTCTTATCAGCATAACAAGGATGTTGAACGTAGTTATGAATTTTGTTATATTTTCCTGCTACAATATTTAGCATCTTCCATAAACTACGATTTTGTGGGCCCATATCAGATATTATTGTTAGCATATTTATTCCAATAGCCTGACTTCTTTTAATTATTTCTGTTATTCTCTTATACACTTCTGAAGCACTGAACGATTTTCCTGTAAAATCATATCCCACAACCTGCTTCCACCTAGTTGAAACTCCACCTAACATATAAACTAAAGCATGTGTAGCAATTTCTTCAGAATTTTCTTTTCCATTAGACGATTTAAGTGTTGGTCTACCAACTACCATTGAAAGTGTATTATCGAATTGTAAGCCAGACCTAATTGCCATTTCGTCAAATATGAGAGTAGCCTGTCTTTCTTCTGGTTCGAAATTCAAATATTCCAACTGATCTTTATGAAAATTTTTTTCTAAATTAGTTTGACTTTTCTGTTTCAATTTCACTTCATATTGCCTGCACTTTCTTAAAGCTTCTTTCAATTTTTGCTTTAATTCTTTGATTGTATTCATTTCCACCACTTCTTGTAGCTCGAGGTCAGGTTCTTCTACAGTTTGGAAGCTGCAGTTATTTGAAATTTCACAGTTATCATTTATTTTTTTATTTATTACAAAACTTTCTTCTGTATCCTGCTTTCTTTTATTGTTTTTTAATAAATCGGGATATGCATTCGGGCTAAGTAGTTTCTTGCCATCTTGTCGTGAATTTTCAAATTGGTATTCAGAAAAATGTACCTAAACAATATATTTTCAATCATATTGAATTGTTGCAAAAATGTTATATTACCTCACAAATTTTTGCATTAGGGGATACATCTGAGCGATTAATGAAATTTAACCATAATTGTTTTGCACCACTGGGTAAACAAAATAACCTTAAACCTTTTGCGTGACTATTTTCACAATTTAAAACACAGCAACCCGGCATTTTTATGTAACGAATACCACGTATTACATGACATTTACACGTTTGCTTAACTAACCAAACTGAATCTAGTAACTTCAAATGAAGTTAGCGATGTCGTCATTCTCGGGCAAAAATATTACTTTCTCTTTTCTCAATACATGAGCCCAATAGATTGCGGTACTTTATACATCTAGTAACTTTAAATAGCAGCGTTGAAAAACGAAACCTGTAAATGTAAGTAACGTGTAGACAAATTCTATAACTAAGTTTAAAAGGAGAATTAACCGTACGCCACATTATCGCATCCTAGCCCCACTTTACATTTACTTCTAGGTTACTTAAAAGAGACATCTGGCGGTGAAGAAACCAATTGAGCTTCGGAATGTTCAGTTTTCTAATTTGCGCAAAACGAGTGACATCCATTGAGTATTTAACAAACCATTTTTAGAGCGTCTACAATTGGCTAGCTGTGGTTTTGCTTATAATATAAAGTGACATTCCACGTTGATCTAATTCAAGACTTATTTCACAATGTTATGGAAAATTCAAAGGCTACTTCTGATTTACTTACATGTAGTATTCAGTCATGTAGTTTCTGGTTCAAAGAAGAAATATAAGAAAATTTAATCTGCCTTCTCAGTATAATAAACCAATAAATAAGGAGCCCGTAACAAATGAGCATAAATCTGACATTTCGTGCCCACCTGTACATAAATACAACCTAAATTATCCCCGCATAAATTCATTTTAAACAGCGACCACGTGCTCACGATAATTTGTAGCCCCCAATATTTCAAAAAAAAAAATCCACGCCGGCGTGAATTATGCTGTAACTTTATATTTACGATATTAATTTCCTCGCGCGCGTTTCCTTCTATGCGAACGAAAGTCATCGCTTCGGAACGCTCCTCAGACGCGTTGAAGACGCGGGTACCTAATGGCTGGGACGTCGGCGAAAGGTGCGTCTGGGGTGCGATGGCGTGATAGGATTGTGGTCGAGAGAGTCGTACCTGGCTGGAGTTCCGGTCTCCAGATATTTTGGGTTATTATCTTTCCTCCTCTCGCCACTTTACTCATCCGCACGCGGAAGTCGGGAAACTACGCGTTATCGGCGGCCGGTCCTCGACTTCGTGGAGTCGATGCTCTCCCTTACCAACTCAGATCTTCAAATGAGATGTCTACTTCTTCAAACATCATCAAGTTTTAACCCTCTGCTTTGTGAGAGAGCGAAGCTTTTAGGTACCTTTAGTTCCTCTCTTATCGAATTCATGCCCAGTACAAAAAAAAAACTTTATCCTCAAGCTATTATTTTATGCTTATTTCTATCGAACAATCACTTTTGCTAAATTGGTTTGTTCGTGGTATTCGTTTTGAGAAATTGGGTTAACAGAGGGATGCATTGGTTTCTCCCATCTGTAAGAAGAGCTGAAGCTTTCGCTTTGATGTTTCCTTCAAAACCCGAATTAAATCATTTCTCTTCGCCTCTTCGCATGACAATTGTATTTCTTATTCTTTAAATACATAAGTTTATCATCTACTGAAACTAAGGTTTGAAGATTTAATAGAAGTTTGCAATTTTTCCTTTTTTTTTTAAAGAAATTGCATGGGTCCTTTCGAAATTCAAACATTCGAGGTTTCTTTCCATCTTCACAGAAAGTTTACAATTGTTCAATTTCCAGAGCAACTTAATGGGTACTTTAGGGTTTTTTTAAATCACTTTTTAGCTTTAAATAAAATAACTCGACGATAACTTTTCTTTAGGACATAAAACCAACTACATTTTTTGCTTCTTCATAATACTGTCCAAACTAGTTAAAGAAGATGTTTAAGAACATATTCCCCCGTATCATTGATGTTTTATTATTAGCGTTAATGCCAGAACAAAATAAATTTAAAATTGAAAATGTTTATCGTAGCGAAGCTCCTGGGGCTATGTGACGTGTGTTGTAATGAAAGATTCTCAGAAGACGTAAACGGAGAAGACCTCTTGATTCAAGATATAATCGGTCGATGCAGAAAGGGTATATGTCTACGGTGAATACCATGGACATATGCCCTTTCTGTGTTGATCGATTCAATTCACTAACAATCAAGATACTTTTATCTGTGGAGGGAAGGCAGTCTTCAAATTAGAATTCTTGAAGAGGCGAATATGAAGCCATCTTGAATTCTAATAATTGTTCACCAAACACGTTTTCTGCTATGTCAAGCGAAAGAACTCAACTGATAGTAATTCGCTCATCTTGAACTCCAAAATTATAAATTTACAATTAAGAACACATGCAATGAAACATTAGGTGCCCATACATTGAAGGTATTTCTGAACATCTTTGACTGTGAAAGGATTTGTCGGTCAATAATACTGTTGGCTTTTCTAAGCTGCTTAAGGCCGACGAAAGGATTGGCGTGCTGGATCAGTACTATCAGTCCAGTCTCGTCAGATCAAGTCTGTCAGTAATCCCGCTAATGTACGTATGTATAGCTATTGTGTTAATTTAACTTGAAGGCTTCCGCGGCCGTCGTCCATGTTTGAATTGGCTTCCGGTTGGAACCGCGTCACGTTGACTTCTACTGCCGACGTTTCGTTCTTCATTACAGAAGAACTTCTTCAGGGCTGCTGCTGCTGGTGGTGTTGCTGCGGCTTCGGGTTAGTCGTTGAGACTGAGTGGGTATGTTTGTTGTCGTGGTATTTATAGTCGGTGGGGGTAGTGAGTCGGAACGGTGACCGGGGATTGGTCTGTTGGGGCGTGACGGATCGTTAATGAGATGTTTCCAGGCATTGTGGAGGTAAAAGCCAGTATCACGGTTCAGATTATTGGGATGTTTGAGTATTTCTATGGATTCACGGATTTTACGATTGAAAAAAAATGAGATGAGCGGGCTAGAAGTTTTGTGTCGGAGAATAGGATTTGGTGACCGGTTTCTAGTTTGTGTTCAGCTAGGGCCGAGCCAGTTGTTTGTAGTAGTCTAGTACAACGTTCATGTTCAGAAACACGAGTGCTAACAGACCGTTTTGTTTCACCGATGTACACACGTCCACAGGAACAAGGAATTCGGTACACACCTTCGGATTGTAAGGGGATGTGATCTTTTGTGGAGGGTAGGCAATCTGAAAGTTTCGTCAAGGGTAAGTACATTGATTTGATGTTCTGTTGTTTGAGTATTTTGCCGATTCGATCTGTTATGGTGTGAATGTAAGGTAGGTAAGCTGTAGCGACTGGAGGTGTATCAGGTGTATCAGAACGTGGAGGAATTGGGGTGCGATGACGAGAAATGGATCTTTGGATGTCGTGCTTTTTGTAGTTGTTATTTAGAAGGACTTTTGTTACGTGGTTCAGTTCAGTTTGGAGTGAAGAGGGTTCTGATAGGGCAAAGGCACGGCTGACTAGTGAGTTAATGACTGACTGTTTTTGAGAAGGATGATGGTGTGAATTTGCATTCAGATAGCGATCAGTATGGGTTGGTTTGCGATACACAGAGTGTCCTAATCTACCGTTAGGGAGGCGGCTTACTAAGATATCAAGGAAAGGTAAGTGGCCGTCAGTTTCATATTCCAAAGTGAAGCGAATGTCAGGATGTTGAGAATTTAGGTGTTCAAAGAAGTTGTTTAGGGATTCCTTACCGTGTGGCCAAATAGCAAAGACATCATCTACATATCTGAACCAACACTTGGGTTTAAGTGGGAAAGAAGTAAGGGCTTGTTGTTCGAATGCTTCCATAAAAATGTTGGCTACTATTGGGGAGAGAGGAGAGCCCATGGCTGTGCCTGAGACTTGTTCGTAATATTGATCACGGAACATGAAATAGGTTGAGGTTAAGCAACATTCTATTAAGGGAATTAAGTCTTCGGGTTGGTTATGGGCTGTGAACAGTTGTTGGATGATTGTGATGGTGTCGGGAATTGGCACTTTGGTGAAAAGAGATTCTACATCGAAGCTGACCAGAATGTCCTGAGGGTCTAAGGAAATCTCGTGAATTTTTTGGACGAAGTGCTGAGAGTTGAGGATGAAGGTTTCACTTTTACCTGCAAACGGTTTGAGACTCTGTGCTAGATATTTGGAAACTTTGTAGGTTGGTGAGTTGATTGCGCTAACTATGGGACGTAAAGGTGTATCGGGTTTGTGGATTTTAGGGAGACCGTAAAGTCTGGGAATTCTGGAGTCACGGGGGATCAAGACTTTTTGTGTTTCTGGTGGGATAGAAGAAGTTTTTATTAAGGTCGTTACGGTACGTTCTATGCGTGAGGTTGGATTCCGTCGTAAGGGTTGGTAGGCGGGGTCGTCTAATAGGGTGTTGATTTTCTGGTCGTATTCTGCGCGATCCAAAACTACAGTGGCATTCCCTTTGTCTGCGGAGATTATGACTATGTCTGGGTTATTTTTCAGGGTTTTGAGGGCTTGAAATTCAGATTTTGTACAATTTGGTTTAGGGGGTTTGGCTGCTTTTAAAATTGTGTTATCAAATGGAAGTGTCCGAAAACTATTTTAAATTCTTGGTTAGCCGACGAACCTATCACGTGATGCGTGAAACTAAATCTTTCCTAAAAGTGAACACGAATCGCCACATTGAATTCAAGATGGCTGACTAATTTACTTAATTATTTATCTGCGTCCTCTTCTACCTTCCAGTGTAAGTAAGCCACTTTGTTGGCTTTACAATTTTTGAGAAACCAAATTCTGGAATTGGTGGTTTTCCTCTTCAGCATTAATTTCATAGAATTATGGATCAAAACAGCTAGGCGGGCTAGGCTAGGCTGGTTTGGAAACATAATTGACAAAAGGGGAAAAGCAAAAGAAAAAGACTGTATATCGTGATGATAATGATTGAGTTATTATTGATGTTCTAGTATTCAGCTGTTACGGAGTTAAAATTTCTTGACCTCCCCTCGTAAGTACTGTTGGTATTTTAAATCCAAAACGTCGTGAAAAGAAAAATGAATATTTCCAAATAAGTGTCCAGTGTTTTGTTGTTGGAATGATTGTGAGGCTTTCGTGATTGATCGTCGCTAAGACTGAGTCGCCCCGATCGTCTCAACCCTTTCAGCCGATACCTCCGGCGAAATTCAAACGCAAATTATTCATTACATTGGAAAATTAACTTTTTTCGCCCGAGTCAGTCGCTCCGGCTTAAATTAACGTATACTGGCTCCGGTTACCATGACGACTTTAGAAGGGGCATTTCTATCGGAGCTCGGGCGGTTTTTGAGATGCTAAAAATTAAACTTCTGAAAAAGCCCAACGACATTTGCGACAGAAGCTTAATTAGGAAACGTTTTCGGAGCCGGTTTAAATCACGAGTCAAGAGAATTAGCGAGCTGAATGTATCAAAGCGCTACCTCACAAGTATCCCCTTTAGGCGGTCGACCATCTTTAACACCACGCCGAAAACAAGAGCATAAAAAATGAAAAATTGAAAGCTGAGCGGAAGAGCTCGTATAATTAGCATAATGAGAGTAATTAAAACACCGACGGAGGATCTTAGGTGCAGGACCCGTCACCGGCAGGTGCCCCTCTTGCAACCTAATTACTTTAAATAACTCCGGTACTCACATTTACTTTTTACGGCCGCTCGTAATGCAACTCTTTATATTCACGGGGCCGCGAACAAGACAGCCCGCTTTACTCTTTAACGCCCGCGTTCTAATGACTTTTATTTGGCAACTACACAATGGGATATAGTAATTAACGGTGAATCAAAACCTGAACACGTAATTCCGTTTCAATTCGACGTCTATTTACACGACGGTTTCATTTCAATTCGGAAAACATTTCGTGCGATCTTCTGATAAATTTCTGGGCGGTTCATAAAATGGAAAACGAAGCATTCAGGTATTAACACTATAATCAATATACTATGTATGTAAGAATGTAGAAAGTATCAGATTTTATTATTTTGAAACAGATAGAAAAAGAAAAAAAAAGTTAGAGTTCTTTCTTTCTTTTTTTATTCTATTATCAAGGCATAAATAATGGAGGTTGATTAACGAATGCGGCGAAGTTGACCGAAGACGGCGGTCAGTATCAACAATGACCACCTAAGGGCCTTGTTAATTCTTCACGCGTATACATGGCCGCTGTCAACAATCAGCGAACCTTCATCAAGCGGAGAGGTCTGCAGAATCCCGATAAAGCACTAATTCCCGCAATCAAATATTGATTCAAAACTCTCCCTCACTTCTTACGATTCCCGCCGGCTGCTTTACATACAGCGCCTTTATTAGAACGCGATGATTTACTGTAATGACTTTTTTCATTGAAAGCGCAAAGCTGGTGTTAATAATGTTAATTAATATTTGAGATGTGGACGACGGGGAGTAACGAATCTTTCAATATTAGCGCGAGTTTTTCGTGCCGGCGGGGGGCGGGGGGGGGGTCGCACCTGGAAAGTTACGATTGCCATCGCGAGAAGAAAGCAAAAGGGACGTGTCGTTCATTTGTAATCTTCACGCGCGTTTAACGCCCAAGCACAAGAATTGTTATTTACGGTTTACGATGAGTAGGAAATTAAGTGTCAACGCGACGCAAGGCAAACCGCGAAAATCACCAAATGTCGACGTTATTTTCGGGTGCAAATCACCCAGAGAATTTTGTTGAATAACATTTAATGTTATGTTATGTTAACATATGCAGCATGAATTACATAATCTTTATAGTACTTCAATTAAAGTACATAAAGAAGAAAGAAAACGCCGATGTGCTTGTGGGGCTGTTCGTTGTACGAAAGCCTCGAGGCAGTTAGAAAGTCGGCCATCTTGAAGTTTAATTCGATGTGGTACAAATGTTTTTCAGGGTTTCCTGTTTACAACAAATATCTTCAATCGAAATTCAGAAATGGAGACATGGTATTTCCCTTTCGGAGTCTTAAATTTGAAGCCGCCCCCCACTTATCGGATATTTTGGAATCGAGTTGGCGGTCGGTATCAGTCAAGTTCGTTTTTTGGAATCACTTTATTTGATAACCCCTTTTTTCCATCAGAGTTTTTGATTGATGAATTGATACACAACATTACTTTGATTGTTCATCTTCTTGCCAACCTAACAGGCATGGAAATCATCAGATAGACACAAAGATATGATAATAGCATGTGGAATGGAGTTTTCAAGGAAAATATTGGGAGTGACAAAGTTGAATCAAATCAGGAACACGCCAATGAATGTATAGAATCGATAGAAAAGAGGGATGGTTGGGACACATGGTACGAATGCCGAAAACTAAAATTGCAAGAGAAATATGGGAATCTGAAGAAAGACGAAATAAGAAATAGGAATGGAAGAAGTTTATTAATGGTCCACTAAGGTAGAAACCCCCTACTTACACTGGAAGGTAGAAGAAGACGCAGATAAATAATGAAGTAAATTAGTCAGCCATCTTGAATTCAATGTGGCGATTCGTGTTCACTTTTAGGAAAGATTTAGTTCCATGTATCACGTGATAGGTTCGTCGGCTACCCATGAATTCAAGATGGTTTTCGGACGCTTCCATTTGATAACACAATAGCTACACATACGTACATTAGCGGGATTACTGACAGGCTTGATCTGACGAGACTGGACTGATAGTAATGATCCAGCACGCCAATCCTTTCGTCGGCCTTAAGCAGCTTAGAAAAGCCAACAGTATTATTGACAGACAAATCCTTTCACAGTCAAAGATGCTCAGAAATACCTTCAATGTATGGGCACCTAATGTTTCATTGCATATGTTCTTAATTGTAAATTTATAATTTTGGAATTCAAGATGAGCGAATTACTATCAGTTGAGTTCTTTCGCTTGACATAGCAGAAAACGTGTTTGGTGAACAATTATTAGAATTCAAGATGGCTTCATATTCGCCTCTTCAAGAACTCTAATTTTAAGACTGTCTTCCCTCCACAGATAAAAGTATCTTGATTGTTAGTGAATTGAATCGATCAACGCAGAAAGGGCATATGTCCATAGTATTCACCGTAGACATTTACCCTTTCTACATCGACCGATTATATCTTGAATCAAGAGGTCTTCTCCGTTTACGTCTTCTGAGAATCTTTCATTACAACACACGTCACATAGCCAGGAGCTTCGCTGCGATAAACATTTTCAATTTGAAATTAATTTTATTTTGGCAATAGCTAATAATAAAACGTTAATAATAAAACATCAATGATACGGGGGAACATGTTCTTAAAGAGCTATATATCTTCTTTAACTAGTTTGGACAGTAATATGAAGAAGCAAAAAATGTAGTTGGTTTTATGTCCTAAAGAAAAGTTATCGTCGAGTTATTTTATTTAAAGCTGAAAAGTGATTTAAAAAAACCCTAAAGTACCCATTAAGTTGCTCTGGAAATTGAACAATTGTAAACTTTCTGTGAAGATGGAAAGAAATCTCGAATGTTTGAATTTCGAAAGGACCCATGCAATTTCTTCAAAAAAAAAAGAAAACTTGCAAACTTCTATTAAATCTTCAAACCTTAGTTTCAATAGATGATAACTTATGTATTTAAAGAATAAGAAATACAATTGTCATGCAAAGAGGCGAAGAGAAATGATTTAATTTGTGTTTTGAAAGAAACATCAAAGCGAAAGCTTCAGCTCTTCTTAAAGATGGGAGAAACCAATGCATCCCTCTGTTAACCCCAATTTCTCAAAACGAATACCACGAACAAACCAATCTAGCAAAAGTGATTACAGACAAATTGTAAGTAACTGTTCCATAGAAATAAGCAGAAAATAATGGCTTGAGGATTAAGTTTTTTTTTTGTACTGGGCATGAATTCGATAAGGACATTCCATCAAGGACATTAAAAATTTGTTGCGCTTAGCAAAAAACTTTACCAACTTACTCGTCACTTGGCTCTACCCCTGGACCTGGCAGATCCTGTCTCTCAAGAGGACCTCCTAGTCGATTCAACCAATCGGTCAAACTGGAATTCATACACCAGTTTACCCTCGGACCTGGTAGAACGACCTTGGCAAGGTGAACCTCCGGTTGATGTAAGTCCACTTCACAGTTTAAATCATACAGTTTCTACAAGAATTGATCTTCCTACAGCTAACCAATCGGTGGACCAAGTGACTTTTACTTCGATTAATAACCTTCAAAATTCAAATAATTGTCAAAATTTTCAGAATTTTACTAGTTCTTTAATTAATGATGTAACCTCTGATAAGTCCAACTCCAACCAAATTTAAATAATTGTCTAAATTTACATATTTTCTTCAAAATGTTACTAGTTCTTTAGTTAATGTTGTAGCCTCGGATAAGTCCACTAGTCTCAATTGTAATCTTGGATTAGATTTTAGCTATTTAGATAAGAATTTAGTAGATAACTGTGATTTTAAAATAGAAAATGTCCCATCAGGAGAGGTTGTGGCCACCAACTCTTGGCTTGATCATCCTAAATCTAACTTTTTAAGTGATTTGAATATTTTGTCACAAAACACTTTTAACAATTGTAATGAGATTGATCCTAATCTGTGTATTGCACCTACGCCGTCACCTTTAGTGAATTTAAATTTTGAATTTCCTGAATTTAAGTAATTTAAGGTGAAGTGTTGTGCGGTTTTAAAAGTGATGTTGCGAGATGAAACGGGCATGAAAAGCTACTTTGCAGTAAATTTTTAATTAGAAAATAAAGGGAATCCTTTTTGTTAGGAAATTAGGTAATGAAATAGCATTAAGAGTTAACAAAAGCGCAGAAGAAATGTTTAGTTAGGACGAAATTTAATTTATTTTAGCAATTTCTTTAGAAAAATATTAGAATTAGTGTCAACTTTGAGGATACGAAGTTAGACAGTTAGGTTATGCGAAGAAAGATTTGATTATATCGATACCTACTACTTTTACATTACTACTACTTGCTACTTTTAATTATTTGTATTTATCTTGAGTATTAATTTTACACATATAGTTTAATTTGACTGTTTCAATTTCAAACATCGATATTGTATTATGTCGTGTTGTTGTTGTTGAAATAAAGGTTATTATTATTATTATTATTATTAAGTGGAGACGGCATGATAAATCAAACTGAGCTAAACGAAGACTACCTGGTTATTAATGCTGGGCCAGATAATAAATGCAAGGAAATGACCAAAAAGGAAGAACTGGTGACGAAAATATGGAAAAAAGAAAAAATTTCAACTTTCCCAGCCGCAAAAGCATGGAGTTCCACGATACATATTATACATTCCAGTCTAGTTGATCACCTCCAAGAACTAAAAAAAAAAACTTCTTTATTTAAGAAAAACTAATGTTTTTTGACAATATGACAACTAATAGAAGAGACATGGAAAGAGCAGATGACTACTGACAGTATTATTTAATACGAGATTGAAAGTCGTCTTATCTGGAAGGAATATTAAATAAAACTGTCCAACCAGAAGTAAATGCGTACGACATTATAATATTAGCAAGAACCCAGAAAAAAAAACGGGTATGTGAAAATAAATAGAAAAAAGACCAGGCCAAGGAGAAGATACGCAACTAAACCTATAGTCCTATACATATCACTTCTTAGTTCCTTGTCAGTTTGTGGTAAGCCAGGGTTGTTGATCTACTTTGCCTTAATGTAAGTCCAAAGTTTACTGGAAAAAGGAGTGAGGAAAACAAACCTTTTGAAACTGGTAACACAAGAACCGGCATTTTGAAATTGGGAATCTAAAAAGTTCATAGTTTATGAAATTTTTATTTTCAATGTGTACCAAACCGTAGTCCTCGTCTGGATCTTCACAAGTTTTAGACATACTGCAATCTGTCAACCCTAAATCCCTTAACGGCGCGGCGCGGCATTGAGTCCAGGATGCATGTGCCTCTCGAAGACGAAGAATTGTTAAAAACATTTAGAAAAATAATGAAAAAGAAAGAAAATAAGCAGAGGCTCTACTGAGCTTCGTCGGAAGGATAATAACAGTTTTCGAAGGATCGCAAAAAATGACTGGCTTGTTTTGTGATTTTTCGAAGGCCTTTGATTGTGTATATCACGAGATACTTTTGGGAAAGTTACAGATGTATGGTCTTAGAGGTTGTGTATTTAAACTAATAAAATCATATATTAGTAACAGAAGACAAATTGTGACTTACAATAATAAAATAAGTGAGCGAGTAGATGTGAAGATAGGAGTGCCTCAGGGGTCTATACTAGGGCCTCTACTTTTCATTATTAACGATATTAACGACGAAGAATTAAAAACAAAACATGTAGACACTGAGCAACAAGCATTGTGCTGGTTTTCAACAAATAAATTAAAGCTAAATACAAATAAAACTGTGAAACTAAGTTTTGCAAACAAAAAACCTAATGATATCAAAAGTACGAAGTTTTTGGGTATTTACAGCGACACCGCTATTTCTTGGGAATCTCATATTAACAATTTGTGTCCCAAACTTGGAAGCGCCATACAGGTCATAAGAAAATTTTTACTGGTAGCTGGTAAGGATGCAGCATATTATTTGCTAATTTTTTTCAATTATGACATATGCAATTTTGGTCTGGGGTAACGCAAAATCCTCCAATAGAATCTTTATACTGCTAAGACGAACTATCAGGTCAATATTCAATCTAAAGTCGCGAGATTCATGTAAGGAAATCTTTAAATTACATCGATTATTGACGTTTCCCTGTGCTTTCTTATATTCCAGTTTAATTCATGTACACAAACATAAAATTTGTATGCGAAAACATAATGACTTACTTTCTTATAACATAAACTTGTTGAACCATTTCACAAATTATTAAAAACCAAAATAAATGATATTCATAGGAAATGTAACAGGTGATCAGTATCTTTCCTAATCTAACAAAGTCACAAAAATTAAACGTAATAATGTACACTGTGCATACAACAATTTTAACAATATGCTCCAGATAATATGCTGAAATTTTCATTTTTGTAAAACGAGCAACTAGAGAGGAATGAAAGAAATCCGTCTTAAGTGAAACACCCCGTATAAGTATTTAGCTTTGTGAATAATTATGGCATTTTGGAATCAAAGCTCCTTAAAAACTTTTTGTTGTTTATTTCTAGTAATGTTGAAAAATTCATTGATGAATTGAATGATTATTTAATTACATTGAATGATAGCCACCAAATCATAGTGGGTGACATTAATATTGATATTTTGGCATGCAATAATCTGGTTACAAACTACTTAAATACAACGTCAATGTTTGGTTTTGTGAAAAGTATTTCTCAAGCTACACGAGTTTCTGAAAGTTCTGCCACGTGTATTGACCATATTTTTGTTAAATCTAATAATATTCACTTGTATCATACTAAAGTATTAAAGTCATTTATTACCGATCACTTCTCTACAGTTTTATATAATACTCGTCACAATTTTAATGAAACTGAAAATAATTCCTATAAATTTAAACGCTTAAATCATAGGTTATTTATTAACAATGTAGAGAATATTGATTGGCAAATCTTATACAGTATACTAGTGATCCTAACATAGCTTATAATATATTCAAGAATAAACTCAAGCTAGAAATTCAAAATGCGTCGGAAATAGTAACACACAATGCTAAATTTAAAAAATTGAAGCCATGGATAACATCAGGATTAATTAATTCTATTCGTTATAGAGATAAGCTTGCTAAACTATTGTTAAATAGACCAAATGATAATGAATTAAGAAATTTTTATAAACACTACAGAAATACCTTAACTTCACTTATTATTAGGCAACAAAAAAATAATTATTATTCAAAGAAATTAGGAGAGGCTAATGGCGATATAAAACAGACCTGGAAAATTTTATATGAAAGTTGCGATATTTCCAAACAAAAACATAATAAATTTATTTCAATCAACAATGGAAATTACGTAATAAATAGCTCTGAACAGCCTTTTGAACTGGCTAATTGTTTTAATGAATATTTTACAGAAATTGGCCTTAATCTTTCTAGCAAAATTCCCAAACCGACAGAATCTTTCATGGTAAAAACTGTGAATAAAAGTGTTTTCCTTACTCCCATTACAAATAACGAAATTATCAATTATATCTCGAAATTAAAAAACAATTCAGCTACTGGTTTTGATGAAGTATCAAATAATATTGTTAAATTTGTGACTCAGCATATTAGTACTCCACTAAGTTACATACATATATAACGTGTCTTGAAGAAGGTATTTTTCCCGATGAATTCAAACATTCGATTACTATTTCCATATTTAAAGCGGGCGACAAATCCCTTCTTAATAATTACAGACCGATTTCCTTAACATCAGTTTTTGCTAAATTATTAGAGAAATGTATAAAGAATAGGATGCTAAACTTCATCAAAGATAACGATATTTTGTCTGATTCACAGTTCGGATTTCGTCAAAATCTGAGTACTAATGATGCTGTTATAAATTTAACACAGAGTATTTATCATTCCATCATAGATGATGGAAAAAAGTAATGGGTATTTTTCTTGATCTAAAAAAAGCGTTCGACACAGTTCCCCACGATCTTCTTATAAATAAACTGCAAAGTTACGGTTTTAGGGGCCAAGTTTTAGATCTTTTGAAGAGTTACCTTATCAATAGATCGCAGTGGACTAAAATAGGTGCCACTGTGAGTAATAAAAAAATTGTAAAAACTGGTGTTCCACAAGGCACAGTATTGGGACCGCTTCTTTTCTTACTATATGTCAATGACTTGTTTACTTTAAACATTCCAGGTTGTTTCACAGCATTTGCTGATGATACCGCTTTAGTTTTTACTTCTGATCCATGGGAAGCGGTGGCCAAATTAACAACTGAAGGTTTATCAGTTAGATTTTAATTTATTACCCTTAAATTTAGACAAAACTATAGCTATTCCATTTTCTATACAGTATTGCGATTTTTACCATATCCCCAAAGTTAATGTTGGTAATACAGTTTTGAAATATTCTAATAATACAAATTATTTAGGGTTAGTAATTGACTCTAATCTAAGATGGCATCTGCATGTACAGAAGTTGGTAAACAAGATCCGAAAAACTTTATATTTCTTCATGCAAATTAGAAGTTTCTGTAAAATTAATTTAATGAGAACTGTATATTTCGCGTTGGTACAAGGCTGTATATATTACGGAATTTCTGTATGGGGATCAGCTAGTGATTCGGTTGTTAGACATTTAGATGTAACTCGGAGACTAATCCTAAAAATTTGCCTAAAGAAACCTAGAACTTTTTCTTCACACGTTTAATGTATTTACTATTAATCAATTACATAAAAAGCTATAATCATTTATACCCACTTGAATAAATTTAAAATTACCTCAGTGCATTATGATAATTTTACAACTAGAGCTTGCATACAACAAAATCTAGAAATTCCATTTTGTAACACTTCAAAAGGTCAAAGACATATCTTCCAACTGATATTAAATCAACCTTCTACTTACTTCATTTAAAAAAAAAATTAGAATTTTGGATAAAAGCTAACAATACAATTATTAGCTGATTTATAATTTAAAATTAAAAGTATATTATATTTATTAAATGTATGTATGTATGTCAAATGCAACAAATAAAGAAAGAATACGAATACGAATACCTTTCCGCTAGAGTATCGTAAGGCGCATTTAAGGGGAGGGCCTTTTATACAGATGAATTACTTTACCGCCTATGTGTTACGATAATGTAAACTCGGTCATATCGCTTTTGTAATAAAACAAAGTCTTATAATATTCGGACAGAACGTTAATATTCTAATTTTAATAAATAATAGGTGAATGTTGCCGCAGAGCTTTAAAGTAGATTATTATTTTTTTAAATTGTGATTTAATTCCAACGATTTCTCAAAATCGTGTAAACGAGCGTCCACAGTACTCGCACGGTTAGTCGTCCAACGTGTTTATTCGATTAAAACAATTAGTGTAAAGCGTAAAAAAGCTCGTAAAATGCGTCTGCAGTTCGCGCGTCACTTCCGCCAGGATTTATCGCGGCGAGCGTCAACGCCCATTTCGTAAATTACATTAAAAATTAAACCCCGATGTTGCAGGAACAATATAAGCGGGGGTAGTACGCGTTCCTTTATTAAAAGTACCAGCCCACAGCGCCACGACAGGATGAAGTTTTAATCTGCAAATAAAGGAAAATCGCCGCACCACTCCGTAAGTCCATACCTCCTGCGTGTAACAACCTTAAAATATTATTAAGCCCGGAAAAACTAACAAGAATCGCGAGGCGGCCTCAGCTGCCTCGTTCCTCCGCCAATTTATGCATCTATTCCATATTTCGCAAGTCGTTTTCATAATTCCACGCATCAGGCCGGGAGACAAGCACGTTACTGCTCATCGTATTTCCATTTTGTCGAGGGGCTCTACTTTCTATAAGAGCGCACCTTCTGCCATTTGCATACTCGTCAGCTGCGTCACCTCAACTTTTCCGCGGATAAAGTTAGGCTAAAAAGGTACTCAGAGACAAACTATCGGGGCCAAATGTGATGCATTTCAAATACCTCTTACATATTCCCGCGCGCCTTGCCTCACTTGTATTTCGTATGGATGAATATATCAGACCAAATGGATTCGAATCGAAATTTACTCGAAAGCTCAGAATGTTTTCTGTTTTCATTCTGTACGCTAGTCGAAAAAAAGAATGTGTCTAAAAGATAATTATATGTATCTTAATTTTAATATGTTTAATGCCATGGCATGACGTACCATGTCAATCGTGTAACTAACTACAAGGCTGCAGCATCAGGGCTCGTTCTAGTGGTTCTTCCGTTTGCTTCCCGGGAGAGGCACAGCGAAATGAAAAATTTAGATTGCATTAGAGGGAAGGAGACCCCTTGAGCCACTACAAATCAACTAATTAGCCTGCTGGCTGACTGACTGCTGCTCCCCCACCCCGTTCGCCCCGTCGTGCGTCTCTCTCATGTCCTAGACAGACCGGGACGCCTTCGAAAGCGCCGTCCTGTTCCTGTTACGTGAACGTTATCGCGAACATCTTTCGGATACATGTAAGAAGGGACGTCATCAAATGTCTACCCTCAACAGCTTAGGTGGAGCGCTTTGCGTCGACACATTTCTCATTAGGTAATTAACGTGCTAGAATAGGCGCTGTTCCCGACGATTATCTAACTCCCGGACGTTTATCGCTGAAAACTGTAAAGATTAGGTTCCTCACAGATTTCACCAAACAAAAGAAAATTTTTACCAAAAATATGGCCCAAATATTTTGCAGAAAAGCGTGTTGGCAGTCGGAGTGGGGTGGGAGGATTTTCTGGAGGAGGTTCACGTATTTATCCTCGTGTGTTGTGCGTGGAGACTGAAATTGATAAAGCATTCTTAATAGCATAACGGCATTTATTCGCACAGCCACCACGTTTTTCATCCCACACAATACAACCCCCACACCCGCGCGAATTCCCATTTCGGTTCACATCCCCTTCTTGTAGCGCGGTTTTGTTTTAACCTACCCGCTTATTGGTTTTTACGGTAGCGGACTAACGAAACGGGGTTGATTTTTATGAAGCCCATATAACATGTCCTGTTATTTCTGACGCGGCGGCGCTTAACCCCGCGCACCCCCGGCGTTTACGTAAAGCGCAAGCGGCGCGTGTTTTCATAAATCAGAAATCATTTGCGTCTTAATTCCGAGGCGGTTGTTCTCCGCACGGTGAGAGCGCGGGGGCGCGCTAAGGAACTCATATTGGCCACTCTCTACTCCCCCGACACAGATTAAGTCGGCTTCCTTGTTAAATATTCATGCGCGGGAAAGGCAGATAAAAATAAAAATGTAGCATCTTCTTAGCTGCCGCTTCCCGACTTGGCACGTAAACACTTGAGAATATGATATGAAGGCGACGATCTGGGACTCGACCCCATGTCCTTACGAGAAAAACTGCCAGGCACTCTACAACTTGTAGATAGCAGTTTAGAATGACTGAAGGCCGTTTTGGGATGCTCAAATTTGACAACCATATAGGATCACGTCACTCCTAACTTCTCGCTAAAATATTATACAATTCTCCTCTATGATAACTCATCCAGTGGTGAATAATTCATAAGAGTGGAACAAAGCAACTACTTGATTACTCACTTTATTTTTTAGAAAAGCCAAGAGCCAAGTTTTTCATTGTTCAAACAACTAACGTAATTCCTTTACTTTTTTTGATTGTATTTTATAGCAAAGTTCTTAAGTACGCAAACGATAAGATAAAACTATTACTTGGGCTTCCTTTTAAGCTCTGTCCTAATAGTAAACAGTGCTTTTATACATAATCTCTTGCATCGAGGAAAGTCTCCAATATGTATCTTACTTCACAATCGCACCTGTTTCTCTTGATGGTACGAATTGCTTTTCGAACGGACAGAATTCACTTTTGCAGGCAAACTGAAATGAATCGAACTTTCCATACCTCATCGTCCTTATTGCTGTGCTCAAAATGTACGGTGTGGTTACGTTTGAGGTTTCGAATTCTTCCTCGCGCAAATCAACTTCAACCTCAGAAAAGAACAGTGCCCCACCTTACACTTAAGCAACTTAATAATTCCCACGCCCATAAGCTCCCTTCGAAAGGAAAACCTCTTGTCATTCTACTTTCAAGATAATTTCTGGATTTAATCTATTTATTAGGTATCTGGACCTTCTCCTTCCGTCTACAACGTTTTTCTCATGGACATGACTAACGAAAGGCTATTTTATTCTTCTTTACGTCAAATCATCAGCGAATATCAAAGTATTGTCAAATCGTAATTACTTAGGGCCAGTTTTATAATGGAATTTAAATAATTTCCAAGACAGTCTTCAACGAAGCTAAAACTAAACCTCAATGGATAACGAGCGAACTCCTTAAAAAAGGTGATCCTCTCAAGGATTTATATTACAAGTGCAAAACTCTAGCTAACAATACTTTGAATGATCTATATCAGGGAAAAAGGAAAGAATATCAGCAGCTTATAAAGGATACTAAAATGGCATATAATAACAACAAAATTCTTAATAGCTCTTCATCAAATTATATAGACCATATTCAAGGAATCTTCTACACAGCAACAATTTTCTAATATTGAATTGACAAGTTAATCTACTGTAGCAAATCTTTTCAATGAACACTTCATCCCGAATCATCAATCTTTGCATACAGACAACACGGAAATACATTCTAGTTTAAATCTAGGGTCAAACTTTTTTTTATTTCCCACCGACCGTATGGAAGTTGAAGAAGTTATTTTCAAGGTTGTGATGGAATTCCAGGTATCATTCTTACCGATGTCAAGGATATTAATATCCTTTACATTTGCAAATGCAATAAAGAAGTCCCTTACAACAGGAATTTTTCCGGACTCTCAAACAAGCTAGTCATACCTATTCACAAGAATAAAGGGTCTAAGCTGGACGTAAACAACTACCGCCCAATATCATTACCGCCAATCTTTTCTAAATTATATGAAAAGCTCATTTATAATAGATTGTTTTCGTACCTGGTACGTGTCAGCATGGTTACACTAAAGGTCGCTGTACAGAATCTGCTATTTTTGAATGTCTAAATTACATAACTTCTTGTCTTGTCTAGATAATGGTAAGTCGCCTGTTGGATTATATTTTGACCTATCCGAAGCCTTTGACACTTTGGATCACGAACTCTTACTGTCCAAAGTGTATGATATTGGCGCCAAAGGAATTACACCAGACCTATTTCGTTCTTGTGTGTCTGGAAGATCTCAACAAGTATGTGTTAGGCATATGAAGGAAGGTGAAATTGAAGCAATTCTATCTGACCCAAAGCAATTAATAAAGGTGTACCCCAAGGCCCAATTCTTGGTCCTCTGTTATTTATAATATATGTTAATAATTTAGGACACTCTGTCAGTGTGCCGATGATACGTCTTGTGTAGTGACCGGTGATTCTCAGGCCTTATGCTCAGAACTTGCTTCGTCCACAATTTACCAAATGTCCAATTGGTGTGAAACCAATCACCTTATATTAAACTCGAATAAAACCTGTTGCATTACACAATTTAAAAATGGTCCGGTACTGTCTAATGTTCTTATTAAGTTTAATGGTAAATCTGTACCAGTGGTAGATAATGTAAAATTGTTAGGCTTAAACATCGATGTCACATTAAAGTTTAATGCTCGTACTGATTTTGTTTGCTCAAAACTATCCCAGTTTCATTATGTTTTAAGAAATCTTGGAAATCAAATCACATTGGATATTTTAGTATTGTTCCTTGTACAGTCTACGTTATCGTATGGGTTAATATTTTGGGGAGGATCACCAAGTAGCTATTTCTTTCTTTGTAGGTACGTATCTTTTGCTCTCAATGTCCTTTTTATATGGAATGAGATTTTAGCCCTTGCCCATCACTACATATTTGTCTTTCTTTAAAAATGAAATTTAAACTTAATTACAGATTACTTCATAACGATATCGTATAAAGTCAAAGTGACATCATACGAGACAATGCAAAGCAAATTCAAAATACTTAGAGCTTTTAAGCTCTGTCCTAATAGTAAACAGTGCTTTCATACATAATCTCTTGCATCGAGAAAAGTCTCCAATATGTATCTTACTTCACAATCGCACCTGTTTCTCTTGATGGTATGAATTGCTTTTCGAACGAACAAAATTCACTTTTGTAAGGCAAACTGAAATGAGTCGAACTTTCCATACCTCATCGTCCTTATTGCTGTCCTCAAAATGTACGGTATGGTTACGTTTGAGGTTTCGAATTCTTCCTCGCGCAAGTCAACTTTAACCTCAGAAAAGAACAGTGCCCTACCTTACACTTAAGCAACTTAATAATTCCCACGCCCATAAGCTCCCTTCGAAAGGAAAACCTCTTGTCATTCTACTTTCAAGATAATTTCTGGATTTAATCTATTTATTAGGTATCTGGACCTTCTCCTTCCATCTACAACGTTTTTCTTATGGACACGGCTAACGAAAGGCTATTTTATTCTTCTTTACGTCAAATCATCAGCGAATATCAAAGTATTGTCAAATCGTAATTACTTAGGGCCAGTTTTATAATGGAATTTAAATAACTTCCAAGACAGTCTTCAACAAAGCTAAAACTAAACCTCAATGGATAACGAGCGAACTCCTTAAAAAAGGTGATCCTCTCAAGGATTTATATTACACTAAGTGCAAAACTCTAGCTAACAATACTTTGAATGATCTATATCAGGGAAAAAGGATACTAAAGGATACTAAAATGGCATATAATAACAACAAAATTCTTAATAGCTCTTCATCAAATTATATAGACCATATTCAAGGAATCTTCTATACAGCAACAATTTTCTAATATTGAATTGACAAGTTAATCTACTGCAGCAAATCTTTTCAGTGAACACTTCAGCCCGAATCATCAATCTTTGCATACAGACAATACGGAAATACATTGTAGTTTAAATCTAGGGTCAAACTTTTTTTTATTTCCTACTGACCGTATGGTAGTTGAAAACATTTTGAAGAAGTTATTTTCAAGGTTGTGATGGAATTCCAATGCCGATGTCAAGGATATAATATCCTTTACACTTGCAAATGCAATAAAGAAGTCCCTTACAACAGGAATTTTTCCGGACTCTCTTCAACAAGCTAAAGTCATACCTATTTACAAGAATAAAGGGTCTAAGCTGGACGTAAACAACTACCGCCCAATATCATTACCGCCAATCTTTTCTAAATTATATGAAAAGCTCATTTATAATAGATTGTTGTCGTACCTGGTACGTACCAGCATGGTTACACTAAAGGTCGCTGTACAGAATCTGCTATTTTTGAATGTCTAAATTACATAACTTCTTGTCTTGTCTAGATAATGGTAAGTCGCCTGTTGGATTATATTTTGACCTATCCAAAGCCTTCGACACTTTGGATCACCAACTCTTACTCTCCAAATTGTATGATATTGGCGCCAAAGGAATTACGCTAGACCTATTTCGTTCTTGTGTGTCTGGAAGATCTCAACAAGTATGTGTTAGGCATATGAAGGAAGGTGAAATTGAAGCAATTCTATCTGACCCAAAGCAATTAATAAAGGTGTACCCCAAGGCCCCAATTCTTGGTCCTCTGTTATTTATAATATACGTTAATAATTTAGGACAACAATTTCCATTTGCCTCACTCTGTCAGTCCTGTGTAGTGACCGGTGATTCTCAGGCCTTATGCTCAGAACTTGCTTCGTCCACAATTTACCAAATGTGCAATTGGTGTGAAACCAATCACCTTATATTAAACTCGAATAAAACCTGTTGCATTACACAATTTAAAAATGGTCCGGTACTGTCTGATGTTCTTATTAAGTTTAATGGTAAATCTGTACCAGTGGTAGATAACGTAAAATTCTTAGGCTTAAACATCGATGCCACATTAAAGTTTAATGCTCGTACTGATTTTGTTTGCTCAAAACTATCCCAGTTTCATTATGTTTTAAGAAATCTTGGAAATCAAATCACATTGGATATTTTAGTATTGTTCTGTTATGTCCTTTGTACAGTCTACGTTATCGTATGGGTTAATATTTTGGGGAGGATCACCAAGTAGCTATTTCTTTCTTTGTAGGTACGTATCTTTTGCTCTCAATGTCCTCTTTATATGGAATGAGATTTTAGCCCTTGCCCATCACTACATATTTGTCTTCCTTTAAAAATGAAATTTAAACTTAATTCCAGATTACTTCATAAAGTCAAAGTGATATCATACGAGACAATGCAAAGCAAAATCAAAATACTTAGAGCTTTTAAGCTCTGCCCTAATAGTAAACAGTGCTTTCATACATAATCTCTTGCATCGAGGAAAGTCTCCAATATGTATCTTACTTCACAATCGCACCTGTTTCTCTTGATGGTATGAATTGCTTTTCGAACGGACAGAATTCACTTTTGTAAGGCAAACTGAAATGAGTCGAACTTTCCATACCTCATCGTCCTTATTGCTGTCCTCAAAATGTACGGTGTGGTTACGTTTGAGGTTTCGAATTCTTCCTCGCGCAAATCAACTTCAACCTCAGAAAAGAACAGTGCCCCACCTTACACTTAAGCAACTTAATAATTCCCACGCCCATAAGCTCCCTTCGAAAGGAAAACCTCTTGTCATTCTGCTTTCAAGATAATTTCTGGATTTAATCTATTTATTAGGTATCTGGACCTTCTCCTTCCATCTACAACGTTTTTCTTATGGACATGGCTAACGAAAGGCTATTTTATTCTTCTTTACGTCAAATCATCAGCGAATATCAAAGTATTGTCAAATCTTAATTACTTAGGGCCAGTTTTATAATGGAATTTAAATAACTTCCAAGACAGTCTTCAACAAAGCTAAAACTAAACCGCAATGGATAACGAGCGAACTCCTTAAAAAAGGTGATCCTCTCAAGGATTTATATTACAAGTGCAAAACTCTAGCTAACAATACTTTGAATGATCTGTATCAGGGAAAAAGGAAAGAATATCAGCAGCTTATAAAGGATACTAAAATGGCATATAATAACAACAAAATTCTTAATAGCTCTTCATCAAATTATATAGACCATATTCAAGGAATCTTCTACACAACAACAATTTTCTAATATTGAATTGACAATTTAATCTACTGCAGCAAATCTTTTCAATGAACACTTCATCCAGAATCATCAATCTTTGCATACAGACAACACGGAAATACATTCTAGTTTAAATCTAGGGTCAAACTTTTTTTTATTTCCCACCGACCGTATGGAAGTTGAAGAAGTTATTTTCAAGGTTGTGATGGAATTCCAGGTATCATTCTTGCCGATGTCAAGGATATAATATCCTTTACACTTGCAAGTGCAATAAAGAAGTCCCTTACAACAGGAATTTCTCCGGACTCTCTTAAACAAGCTAAAGTCATACCTATTCACAAGAATAAAGGGTCTAAGCTGGACGTAAACAACTACCGCCCAATATCATTACTGCCAATCTTTTCTAAATTATATGAAAAGCTCATTTATAATAGATTGTTTTCGTACCTGGTACGTGTCAGCATGGTTACACTAAAGGTCGCTGTACAGAATCTGCTATTTTTGAATGTCTAAATTACATAACTTCTTGTCTAGATAATGGTAAGTCGCCTGTTGGATTATATTTTGACCTATCCGAAGCCTTTGACACTTTGGATCACGAACTCTTACTGTCCAAATTGTATGATATTGGCGCCAAAGGAATTACACTAGACCTATTTCGTTCTTGTGTGTCTGGAAGATCTCAACAAGTATGTGTTAGGCATATGAAGGAAGCAATTCTATCTGACCCAAAGCAATTAATAAAGGTGTACCCCAAGGCCCAATTCTTGGTCCTCTGTTATTTATAATATATGTTAATAATTTAGGACAACAATTTCCATTTGCCTCACTCTGTCAGTCTTGTGTAGTGACCGGTGATTCTCAGGCCTTATGCTCAGAACTTGCTTCGTCCACAATTTACCAAATGTGCAATTGGTGTGAAACCAATCACCTTATATTAAACTCGAATAAAACCTGTTGCATTACACAATTTAAAAATGGTCCGGTACTGTCTAATGTTCTTATTAAGTTTAATGGTAAATCTGTACCAGTGGTAGATAACGTAAAATTCTTAGGCTTAAACATCGATGCCACATTAAAGTTTAATGCTCGTACTGATTTTGTTTGCTCAAAACTATCCCGGTTTCATTATGTTTTAAGAAATCTTGGAAATCAAATCACATTGGATATTTTAGTATTGTTCCTTTGTACAGTCTACGTTATCGTATGGGTTAATATTTTGGGGAGGATCACCAAGTAGCTATTTCTTTCTTTGTAGGTACGCATCTTTTGCTCTCAATGTCCTCTTTATATGGAATGAGATTTTAGCCCTTGCCCATCACTACATATTTGTCTTCCTTTAAAAATGAAATTTAAACTTAATTCCAGATTACTTCATGACGATATCGTATAAAGTCAAAGTGATATCATACGAGACAATGCAAAGCAAATTCAAAATACTTAGAGCTTTTAAGCTCTGTCCTAATAGTAAACAGTGCTTTCATACATAATCTCTTGCATCGAGAAAAGTCTCCAATATGTATCTTACTTCACAATCGCACCTGTTTCTCTTGATGGTATGAATTGCTTTTCGAACGGACAAAATTCACTTTTGTAAGCAAACTGAAATGAGTCGAACTTTCCATACCTCATCGTCCTTATTGCTGTCCTCAAAATGTATGGTATGGTTACGTTTGAGGTTTCGAATTCTTCCTCGCGCAAGTCAACTTTAACCTCAGAAAAGAACAGTGCCCCACTTTACACTTAAGCAACTTAATAATTCCCACGCCCATAAGCACAAAATATCTATAGGATTACACATGGACAGATAATTGAACTGAATTGAAAGCAAAAAAGAAAGCAAAAGAGATCTGGGTTATTGGGAGAAAGTCTAAGTTATTCTTAGGAAACGATATTCTGCTATACAAAACTAGATATGATCAAACCAATCTGGACATATTGGATAGAACTTTGGGGATGTGCCAGCAAGTCAAGTATATCATTCAAAGAAGCCAGTCAAAAATATTGCGCATGTATTTTGATCATCCTGAATTTCAAATTAACATCAAATTATCAATTTGAGTGCTCATGTATTTATACTAGATTTATTTATATGAAAATATCCTTATAAGAGGATGATGACAAAAGAGAAATTAAATGTCTCTTTCTTAAAGCAATTGCAAGAAAAGTTATGAACGCGCAATGTTAATTTCATTAAATCGTACTTAATTGCAATGATTTTTTTAAATGGGAGAGCATAAAATCCCGACGGCCGAGGGGGGTGAATAAGAAACGTCGTCGATTGCGGAGATCAAGTGTTTGCACGGAAACCGAGAGCTGTTTTAAATATCAGCTGATAATTTAATTAAGCGATCCCTTTTAAACGCTTCTTTGTGTTGGAGAGTAAGCAAAGAAGCCGAAAGAATCCGCAGAGCTGCAGCGGCTTCGTCTTATTTTTATTGCGTTTTCTTTGAGGGGAACCTCTCTCCTCCTCTGCATCTCACACGGTCCACCTGACTTGCTTTGTTGTATACCATAATCTGTCGTAGAAAAACAGGGTGTTTTGAACGCTCCTTCCTTCAGGTGCACGCCGCGATTACGCCTCCCCCCCGTCCCTCCACCATTATTTTATTAATTTTAAAATACCTTTCAGCGACGCGTGTGGGCCATGAGATATTCATGGATCTTCGCCCTTCTCATGTATAGCAAATAGAGCCATCTACTCCTGATATATTGACACTAAGAGGGTCGGGACAAAGGGCAAATAAACTGACCGGAAGCTACACTGAACCCGTTCGACCTGCAAATAAGATGTTCTGCTATGATACCTACCCCCCTTTAGTGTTATCTTCACACCGATACAATATTTGCTTTCGATACGTCGAGATATATTGTACTCTAGTTAATTTGAATTCTGATTATACATTTTTTTTTATGTGAAACTTCAATTGATATCTATACAATAAAAGGCCACGGAAGATGAGATGTGAAAAAAAAAATGTTGTAGATGTATTAATTTGTAAATTTATGAGGTTCTAATTTGGAATGTAAATTGCAGCTCGCGTGTAAAAATTAGCGTAACATTGTGGTTGTGATTGCCACCCTCTCACTTTTTTTCCTCTCTCCGCGGTAATGCAGTGTTTAATTTCGTAAACAGCATCAAGTGTTTGTCGAGAGAGGGACGAAGAAAATGCTCGTATCACAGATGGAAATACCCTATTTAAATGCAAATTCCATATTTGTCACCTCAAGAAGAAAAAAGTTCGATCTTTTCCTCAAGTTTGCGTATTTCCCAACAGACGGCGGAGGATGCGCGTCGTAGGTGCTGCCAACGTATTCGGGATATGACGACGTCGATCCAACTCCTCGAGCCGAGAGAGGAGACTAATTATGTCGCATTTTTCAAGGGGGCGGGCATTGTCGTATTACAGCCCTTTTTACGACGGTTTTTCGTTTCTCATTTATTATATATATTTTTTTTTTGCTTCGCAATGTGACAAATTTATTCTCGGGTAATAAAAACTTTACTCATTTTTATCTCACGCAATGAATTCTGAATTATTACTAAAGCGTTCGCCCGTACACATAAATTTAAAACCAAGGCGGAAATCAATCGCACTCACTCCATCATCCGCCGTTGTTATTATTGTGAAAACACATTAGCGATTATGGTGTTGTGGTTTTGGCGACGAGTTAAAAAAGCCCGACGAAATCTTGAAGGCTAAGTCGTCCTGATCCCGTCTAAGAGGGATGAACGTGATCCCATTATGCTCCTTAAGAAAGCCGATCCCTTGTGAAGTCGACACCCTTGCCGTAACGACTCTCGTACACGGATATTAAGATCCGCCTTTGTCATCAAAGCGCGGCATTGACGCCATCAACGTATCGACACCACTTGACATGTGTAAACTTCGCGAACTTGGAATTATCCGCTCACAGCCTTGAGATAAAACGGCTGAAATATGCGACTTCAATATCCATTCATCCATCATACGTCAGCGCCGTCAGACAGGTAGAAATAAGCAAGAACTACACAAATCTTCGATATCTGATCACCTCTGGCTGTTGTTATCGTTCCTTCGATGGTTTCGGTGAACTTCATTCTTTATTTATTTCCAGAAAGGATGTATTTCTAGGCAATTTTAAAACGCCGGGCTCAGAAGGCGTTCGGTTGGTTATTATAAATCGTCACCCCTCGGGAACTTTTGCTTTCCCTAAAGAATTATCACCTCCTAATTTGCATCTCGCAGATAATTATCATCTTCTGAAATCTCTCCGAAAGAAAAAGAAACACAAGACCTTCCTTCTTTAATTTAACCATTAAGAAAGTATGCACCTTGATATTTAATAGTTTTTAGTTTCTTTTTTAGATTTCTTTCGTCATTTAGCAGAGATCATAAGCTATTGATTTTGATAATTTTTGGAACAGTTCATGATTTCATCCATGAATACGTTTGCTTCTTTGGCAAACATCTTTGACTATCACAGAGGATTTTCATTTATGGTATCAGCTTAAGTATAGTAAATAAAATGCATTCAAATTCCAATACGAAGATGAACGGTTGCAACAATCACATCGAAAACTATTAGGGAATGTCCTCCGAATCCAAACCCATAAAAAATAGTTTTTCTTTCGTATTTTGTATATCATATAGTTAAAAAATGAAAGGTCATCTATTAATTGGTGAGGCGTATGGTTTGATGAAATCGTCCAGATAATGAAGAACTAAAATAAGAACGCAAAGAAAACTTTGCTGCGCACACAAAATGTAATCTGAAAAAAATGAAGCTCTCATAAAAGAGGCCCCTTAATAAGGATAAAAATTACTCCTCAAGACATGCTGATTAAACAGCAATCAGCCAGCCAAAGACTTGCTGCTCACTTGAGAGCGGTCGCCCTCGTCCGCGCCAATGGATGGCTCATATCTCGGGGGCTCGCTTTAAAAAACGCGAAAGAAAACATCGCGAGCCTTTTAAACAACCCCGTAATGCGTATAGGCTGCTTAAGAGGATCGCCGGATGTCTCGATTCCCTCTTAAAAAAGGGGAGATTGTTATCACGTCTTCTAATTTACTTATTCTCTCCTTAAGATCTATTTACAACAATGGGATTGCCTGCAATAATAAGAAAAATACTACCGGATATAACGTTTTTATTCGCGGGGGTTCAACGTCAGGGTCGGCAGTCATATTAGGTGCCGGGATTATAATTAGAATTTCCTGCAGCAATTCTTTTTTTACCCTATTCTGACTTTATTACTTCTTTTATATTTCATGCTAATTTATGAACTTTGTACGATGCGTTTCCTTGAATAATTACACCTTTTGTCTGCATAAGTCCGACGCAGGCAAAATCCTACAAAGTTTCAAATTTAGGAAAGTTTCAGACTTAGGAAAGTCCTAAAGTAGGCAAAATTTGTTGGGAATTTACAATAAATTATAAAGAGAAAAAATATCTACTGTGTGATTTTGAAGGCCTCTTTCCTCCAGTAACTCAAATGAATCGAGACTGATTATGATCTATACGAGGCAACAGCAATCATGGCAACAGCAAGAGTAGCAGAGAAAAATAAAACCACTTAGTTCCACCAAAAGACTTATTAATAATTAATTATATTAAATAAATACATACAAAATGTGTCAGATCAAATTACACTGGTTTTAGTTCTTCCCAAGGCAACTTTTAGGTTTCGGTTTCAGTGTTGTAACTCAATACTTCAATACTCAAATGGTCATGTTTGTACTAATGTACATGTTGTACTAATGTGCACACGGCTCGACTTTACCTTCATGTGTACACGAATGAGTCATATGCCTTGACATTTAGATTTGCACACGGGTCATACATTGCATAAACGCAAGTGAACCATACTTATATATATAAAATGTTTCGCTCGAATGATTTTCGCAGCTGCACATTCGTTGGTGGTGTTCTTGTCCTACAATACAACTTATTCGTTATACAGGGTGGCCAATTTAAATAGTGAACCCTTAAAATTAGAAGTAGGCAACTCATTTTACGTCCTTGCTTTCAGTATCTTACGAAACACGAAGAAGCTATTTCTGATTTGTTTGATGGGTTGCCTATTCTGAAAATCTTCAGGGGTCGCGATTTAAAATGGGCATCCCGTATACGTAAACTGATTTATTTACGTGAGTTTGTTCATTTGAATCCCAAATCTACGTAGCAAATGAACGTCAGTTTCAATTGGAAGAATTCCAGTTCACTTTCTTAATAATTAAAGAGTTCCAAAACGTGTAATTATTAATAAAGAAAACTATATAAAATTCATTATTTAAATTTTAAACTATTTTTGAATTACTTTTTATCTGATTAAAAATAAAATATGCGGTGGTGATGTTTGCACGATTATATCTATGGAAGATTAAAAAAAAAAGATGTCGAAAGTTGTCTAAAGGTGAATTGTCTCCTGATTATATCACTTTGTTATTATCTTTTGCATTGATAGGCGGAAGTAATCTCGATTAAATATTTTTCGAATATGCGCCGCATTTTAAAAATAAAAGTGCAGTTGAATTACTTTATTTATAATCACTTTATAAAGCCCTTAGTACACCATTCATTTGACAGTGTTTCAGTTAAATGTTGAAGCTCATTACGCCAGTGATGCAACATAAAATAACCTATAATAATAACCGATCAAAATGAATTGGAGTTGGCGGTGCAACCAAATACCATGTATGCATTTAGTTAATCGGACGTTCCTTCAGACACTATTGACGTTTCTATTCGAACCTAACCTCAATTTGAAATTAAAACATTCAAAGCAAGTATTTGTAAAAAAATTTAAAAAGACGAACATTTACTTTGAATCCTGTATTCAATCTTCACACTCGTGGTGCTGTAATAATGCTTTTATCCTACTAATAACCAGAGAGAGGAATTTTTATGAGATGACGAAAGCAGGTATAGTCGGATAGCTGACTCGACGAAGCTCTATCGCGAGGTTCATTATGTGTCCGTACATGGTCTGTTGTAACGCATGCATTTGCTACAGCAGCAGCAAGAACATTTGAATGCTTTACAATTGAAATTGACAAGTATTTATATGTTTCGGTTCGGACAAGTTCGAACAGTCTTTCGACAGCCTTTAATGGCGACCATTTTGAACAACATCTCTTAAGGATTTATAATTGTAAAAGAAGCGTTATCAAGCAGGCTTTTGTCAAAGTCACGTCATTATAAACATAACCTAATTTTTTTTATATCCCTTTAATTACGAATTTCTACGAAGTAGACAATAAAACGCAATTAATTACCTCGAGGATGTAAACAAAACCTTTGACAGTTGATTCCTTTAAAATGAGACTTTGTTAGAGTTTTTTAGTTAGTTTGATTTTTTTTGTTAAGTTAAAAAAATAAGTCATTAGCGTTGGAAAACGAATCCTTTATAGAAGTTCAAATAAAGTTCAAATTCGAAATTTGTATTGTTTTTCGTTTCGATATTTTTTGTTTTAAATTAATTTATTTCTGTTATAATAATCAATTTTTATGGTCGGCTTTATGTAAATCCAGAAGAATGTACAGATCGTTCATGAATGATTGAAAGGCATTTGAATTTAGCTCGCAGTTATGTTAGTAATTTTCACCTTACAAGCGCGTTCGAATTCTTTTCGATACCATTTGAACTTCACTCATTTTCTATTTTTTAATGAAATTTATTTACCTAGCAATCTTTCAATTTCTTTTTGTTCCCCTTCACTATTTTTTTTTTTTTTAATAAATATACTTACAGGGGAATCCCGAAGTGCCCCCAAGTACTTCAATATTATAGACGATGAAAATAAACTCTTTTTTTTAATACCATCTGTGATAGGACACGGGTTCCGAAGGAAGTGAAATGAGTGCTTGGTGAAGTGTCGTGCGGTTATGAAAGTGTCGTTGCGCAATCAAGCGGCCGTACACAATCTAAAAATGATTAGACAAAAGTTATTAAGTTCATTTACAGTAGATTTTTTAGTTAGAGAATATTAGATAATGAGTTAGGAAACACATTAATTTATTTTAGCAATTTCTTTAGAGAAACAGAAGTAATTAAATTAACCCTTAAATGCGCGATTTTTTCAATTTTTGTAAAAAAATTTTTTAGAATCGATTTTTGCAAGTACATTTTCATAAAAATAGTTAAAAAAATCTAAACTAAAATTTAAGTTGCTTTTTTCTGAAAATTTTTGACGTTGCACATCTGCTACGATGTACCTATCGAGATATATACAGTTCCTCGATAAAATGGATAAGAATGCACATCTGCTTATGCAATTAGAAGTCCTCGTGTACTCCTAGTGTGCCCACTTGTACATACAATCACTTTTTCCAATTAAAGAAAGAATAAAATTTTGACGGAATCTATTTTATTGAACAATTATAAATGAAAATTTCGAAAGTTCTTATTTTTATTGAAACAAAGCGCCGTTGAGCATTTTTCGCACGAGATATAAGTAAATCCCCCACAGTTTGGATATTTACATCTGAGACGTTTATCCATCCATTTAGGCCAGTGAGAACTTTCATCGGTGCGAACTTCTTTAGGTGGAATGAAACTCTGATGGGTGCGCATTTTCAACTGCACTTGTTTTTCAATTTCAGATTTTCGACCTCTTGAACTATTTCGCACTCTCATCATACATAATGTTTCTCCTACCTCAGTAGGAAGTCAGCAAGCCCGATAGTTTTTTTCTCCCCCTTCTCTTCATTCACTCTTCGATAAAGTAACCAGGCATTCACTAAAGTCAAATCTAATAAATGATAAAATAATCGAAAATACCATTTCCTAGACTTTATTTTTATTCGATATCGTCCAATCAAACTGTCCATCAAGTCCACCCCTCCCATGTGCTTGTTATATTCTCTCACAAGATTCGGACAATCAACTTCAATTCTTTGATTTTGAGTTTTATCATATCTCTTTACTTTACCTACAGGAAAAGCACCGCAGAATGATGAAACTAGTGTCACCGCTTTATTATCTTTCCATATTACGCATGTCATAGGTGTATCCTCTAATTCTGTTACATATTCTTTGTTAGTTCCCCGATTCTTTTTGTTGAATTCTTTATCATTTGGAAGTGGACAATTTGGAATACGATTTCTTCGAATCGTACCAAGACTGAGAATTCCGTTTTGTGCTAGCTGCTTCAGTAGAGGAATAAGAGGAATAGTAGTGTAATAATTATCGAAATATACTCGGTAATTTAATCCTTTAGGAATCTTGCACAAAAGTCTTGTAACAATATTGGCACAAACTCCAAGATTCTTCTCACCAACATTTACTCCCATATTATTATCCCGTCCTGTATAAATTTCAATATTGTAGGTATATCCAGAAACGCCAGCAAGCATATATATTTTGAAGCCCCATTTGTGTGGCTTAGCAGGTAAGTATTGTTTCAAATAACTTTTTCCTTTTTTAGGGCACATTTGCTCATCTGCAGATAGACAAGCTTCGTAGGGTACTGTTTGGAAACGTTTCAATAAATGGTCAACTACTAGACGAATTTTGTGTAGCCTATCATGTTGGTCATTTTATTATTATCATTGAAATGCAGTTTCTGCTTGAATTTTTCGAATTGTTTTTGAGACATAGCATTTTTTATCGTTTCTGTTCCAATGTTAGATGACCAATAACTGCGTATGTTCGGTAAATGTATGACTGACATCAAAATACATATTCCTAAGTATCTTTTGGCGTCTATTTCTTTCAGAGTCGGGGCATTTGTCGGAGTTGTTTGGGCTGAATAGAGATTTGACTGCTCAATTATAAGTTTCACTAACGTGTCATTGAAAAAATAACTGAAAAATTCATAGGGACTTTTCATTTCTAAGAATGACGCTGGCAATTCTACCTTTCCCTTGAATTTAATCATTTCCTCATCCTTAACTAAATTACCTTCCCTCCAATGTAACTGAGCCAGAGCTGCTTTGATTTTCTTTTCTTCTGCTGCCAATGCTTTCTTTCTTTTTTCGTTCGCTTCCCGTTTTTCCTTATTTTCGTCGCATTTATTGTTTCTCGCATCCATAGTACGTTTTTTCCCTGTTCTTGGACTTTTGTTTTCTTTGTCTTCGGAATTTACTATATACATGGGTAAGGCAGAATTGTGAGCCTCACCACAACTCTCAGCAGGAAATGAATTGGCATAAATATTATGTTCTTCTGAGTCTTCAAGTAAGATATCTTGATCTTCGATGACATCGTTTAGATCTAATTCCGGTAAAAAGACTATGGGCATATTTTCTATATCAAAAACATTTTCAATATCATCTGCAATTTGTTCAAAATTTATTGGGAACTCCTCGTCATCATCGTCATCTGAATATTCTAAGCCATCTTCACTAACCTCTGATAAATTATCAATAAAATATTTTAGTTCATTTTCTGTTAGTGGACGAGAGCGATTTTTATCAATTTCTGTAAGAAATATCATGAATAAATAGCATAATAAATAGTAATAGTTCAGCTAATAAACAGTTGTTGACGTAACAATAAGTACAGTTTCAAAGCGCAATGTAGCATAAAAGCAACACTACTTCAAGTGGATTTAGTGAATAATTTGTTGACTCTGGTTTTATATAAACACAAAAATATTGTAATACATACCTAATCACACTAAATAAAATTTTCTGATTCACTTACGAACACCAAATTTCTCACAAAAAAAATTGGAAAGTGATCACTGTGACGGTTTGACAGAATCCACTGACGACTTTGAAAGCGCGGGTAGTTTGCAGAATTTTTACTGCCACCTATTATTATAATATAAAATTATGAATAGTAGACGTGTTCTGTAATTGAACATCAATACAGAACCCTGTCATAGGTAACCAATCTCACATTAAGCAGCATTCTGTAAAGCCTAGCAAATGTGCTACGCTGCGCATTTAAGGGTTAATTTCGAGGATACGAAGCTAGAAAGTTAGGTTATGCGAAGAAAGATTTGATTTTAAGCAACAAATTATCTATCGATTTTGAATCAAAAAACGAACTACGTTTATTACATATCTTCGAGTTTTTAATTGCATATACCTTATACAGTTGTCAAGGGCACGGTAACTTTCCCAGCCAAATTCACTCGGGCACAACATTCTTGACAGTGTTTTAGCGACATTCTGGATATTGTTGTAATGATTCTGTGCAATTATAATTGAAGCAAGCGAGTTTTAATTAAATCTCCTGTGATTGTTGCGAATGATCAACTGCAAGGCCAAGATAAACTGGGAACACTGTCGAGGCCCGTTTCGAATCAACTGGGGATTTTGTTCACCCTGGCGCCTACTTTAAGATCTATTTAACCGCACCCATTCTTCACTGTTGCTAGACAAGGAAAAGCTGATGGAAGATACAACACCGATCAAGGTAAATCATTCAGAAGTGATTCGTACTAGAGTTTTGTGGTAGCAGTATCATACGAGAGATGGAACAATACTAAAGTAGATGTAATCAACTGCTTCGTTCAAGCTGTACCAACTGTAAGTAACGACTAATGAGAAGAGCACCAGCAGCCCTGAGGAAATTCTCCTGCAATGGAGAACGAAACGTCGGCAGTAGAAGAAGCCAATTCAAACAGGAGGTGACATTTTAGTCGTGATATTTTATGAAAAATAAAATACTTTTAGAATTCTTTTTATGTCGTGACGTGGAATTATTATTATTAATTGAAATGTGTAATAACGTCGAGGCATAAATTTGTAATATGACTTTAATCAGATGAATACAGTCTAGCGCGAAGCTTACACATATAATTAATTTCAGCGGCACATCAATTTATAACCATCCAGTCTCGTTTCTCGATATTCGCAGCTATTTCCTCGAATTGGTTTCCTCGGCTAGGTTATAGCTCAGGGACATCCCGAGCCAGTTAGCGCAGCCTTGCACTCCAGAGACAAGACGACAATTCGCCATGATATCGGTCAGATAAACGCGCGATACATTTTGTCTTCTTCCTTTTTTCCGGAAGTTTCGCGCCGCCGACGTCTCTCGCGCTCCTTTCACGCCCCCTCTAATCTCTGCAATTAGAGGGGGATGCAAAACGTGACGAATTCCGGCTCCGGTCAAGTCTCGTCCCGGATTAGTCTGCCAGAGTACCGTTGTGTACTCTTAATGGAGTCAGATTAGCGCATACGGATGTGTTCTGCATGTAAGTGGAGAATGATGTTTGGTTTAACGGGTAAACGACTTGTCCCTGTTTTTGCTAGATTCTATTATACGTTTTTGTAATATGTGTTAATAATGGGATTTTCACTGCGCTCGAATTAAATCGGACCTCCGTTCATTTTGCACCCTCGAAATTAAAATTAAATAACCTAACCCTATTTTATACGTTATTATATCACTTTTTTCATTAAAATATCCGAAAAAAAGTTTGTAATCTTTTTACGATTAAATGAAGTATTACTTAGTTAGATTTAGGCAGTAGATTAAAAATAAATCATGTTGTAATTTGTTATTGGGGTACATAAATAAAGCGAGCGGTATGTGAACACAATAATAACTCCCCGATCGTTTCAAGATCGTCGTGTGATAAGGGCCGTAAAAAACGGAAGGAAGAATTTATTTCCCGCGACTTTTATAGCGTTTAACTTGCAAATGTTATGGTTTTATTCAGTATGTGACTAAAGTGGGAGTCATCACCTTTGAATATTTTTATTGCGCTGCGCTGCTTTACAGTCGAGGGAAAAGGGACGAGACTTCTTGTTTATATTTCAGAGAGCGCTCTGAAAAATCCGCCAAAATCCAAGCGCTTATTTAGTTTCGTTTTGCTTTTATTAAAATCGTATGATACACGGCTTTTATAAGCAAAGTATTATTTTTCTTCGTCTTTAATATTTCAACCCCTATCATTACAAATTGTTGTATAATTATGTATGTAAAATTAATGTAGCTAGTGCCTTAATTAGTTTAATGATGTAAACAGATTTATGATTGGTTGTAAATTGTTATTTTAGCATGCAGTCTAGAAATCGATGGATCTTATACGTATAGTTTTTGAGAGATGACGCTTTTCGCCCTAATTTCAGGCTCGTCGAGTGCGGGGTGGCCGAGAGAGCGCTTGATGAACTAAACCCATCGATCATCCAATTAGCCCGCCGATCAATCATCCGCTGCCATTTACCGCCTGCTCCCCAACTACACGCTCATCTGTTCATCTGCATACCACACCACCCACTCCACAATGTCATTCTTTAACTGCCGTTATGCGACCCCCCTCTCTCGTCCGCCTTTTAGCTTTCGAATCGGTTTTAACCAACTTTTACGCTTTATTTAATGCCGAGTGTGAAAAGGCAATTTAATAAAGCTCGGCACATTAAAAAAAAAGGAAAAAATTAAACAAGCGGTGCGTTCCTATAATCCACCCCCCGAAACATCTCCCATTATACTATTTAAACCTTGCTCACACTTAAAAAAAAATACTTAATCATGCAAATCCTGTTTAAAAATTGTTTTACCCTTTGCATAAAAAAAAAATCCGCCGGCGTGTTTCCAGCTCGTGCATTGTTAAATTACTATAAATTATGAAGTACGTTCTGTGAGCGTGCTTTTAAGGGCTGAATCGGTAAAGTAGGAGGAAAAGGAAAGCGGCAGGGCGGCAGCGTCCTTTTAATGCTCTTACGGGGGTCTCAGACGAGACCAAGCTGCCGCAACCGCCACCGTTCTGCCATTTTCTCAAAACACTAATGAACTTTCGATACGCAAACACTCCGTGCCCGTCGCAAATATTAGAATAAATTGAGGCGACCGCCGAGCTGTAATAATGTTGTTCGAGAGATGTTAATAGATTTTCAAGGAAGGAAGAAGGACCTTCGCAGGATGCGGATGCTACGCGTTGATCTCCCCTTTCGCACCTACAAATCAAACGAAATCAATCGCCCTTTTAATTTTCTTCAATACGATCGCACTCTCACACACGTTTCATGCTTCATTCAATACCCATGCAACACACAAAGTATATAATATGTCTAAAATACGTTTTGAATTTAGTTTAAATGTAGAATATTATAGACTAGTATTTATACATATGAGTGACAGTCTAACTAACGTCTTTTTATGGGATAAATATAACGTTTACACAAAATGTATATTTTATATGATACGCGCAACGTTTATACATGGTTTATACTAGACGTACATATATTTTGAAACTATAAAATCATTATAATCATACGTGTTTCTATTATTACAACTTATTTTAAAGAAGCTGCCAAAGCGAAACGTATAGCGAAATGTTGAAATTTAATTCAACTTTAATAAGTGTCTCATCGTTTGTAGTAATTATATATGTATTTTCTGATCACTTGTAGTTGTAATGGGCAAGAAAGTTCCTTCGGTTTTGACTTATAAACTACAACTTTAGTGAGCAGCAGTTATCCCATAGTTGGCGCTCCTGTTGAAAAGCTATCGTAAATAATCGTTATGTGACAAAGGTTGTTTATTTTACGAAAAGTAGAAGCGATCTGGTCAACAGATGTCGCCCTGAATTCGTTGAAGCAATAGTTTCCACCCAATGAAGAGAGGTTGATTTTGGCACGCATTTGAAATTGAAACTTCTACAATTTAGGTTAAGGCATTGATTTTCGTGTCTTCTCATCGACTACCTTTTGTTTTGTCCTGCAAGATTAACGTTTAGGGGAAGCCTGAAAACCTTAACCATATTTCCGAATCAGAAACTACCAGTTTTGAGCAAAAGATGACGCTGTAGATCTAAAAGTTAATTTTACAAAATCAATCCGAAGTGGACACAAATTAGATCAAGGCACGAGTTTTCGTATTTTCCCGTTGAATTCTATTGTTTTGTTCTACAAAATGAGAACCCTGTGGAACCTTAGGTATATATCCGCGTCAGAAACTACCAGTTTCGAGCAAGAGATGGCGCTGTAGAAGACAATTTTATAGAAATCAATCAGAGATGTCACAATTTAAGTTAATGCGTCTGTTTTCACGTCTTCCAGTCGACTTTCTTTTGTTTTGTTCTGTAAAATTAGTATTTAGGAGAACCCAAAAACCTTAGATATATCTCCACATCAGAAGCTATCAGTTTCTGGCAAAAGATGGCGCTCTAGAAGACAATTTCACAAAATCAATCAAAGGCATCACAATTTAGGTTAAGGCATCGGTTTCCTCGTCTTCCCGTACATTTTCTTTTGTTTTGTTCAGTAAAATTAATACTTAGGAGAAGTCTTAGATATATTCTCGTATCAGAAGCTATTCATTTTGAACAAGAGATGACGTTCTAGAAGACAATCTTACAAATCAGTGAAATATGTTACAATTTTTGTTATGGTCGCGACATCTCGCGGCGAAATTTATAAATTACTCATATTTTAAGCTCACGTCTCATTTAGGTCTAGTGGTATAATTCCAGCTTAACTTTAAACCGAAACCCGAAACAATTGTTGCAATAATCGTTATGGGTTTAAACTTCAGCTTAAATTTAAACTGGCATTGTAAGTACAACTAGGCCTTAGTGATACAAAATGTTAGTATTTTTATGGAAAATTTACTTTGTAACAAGGCTCACAAGACCAGTTTGGATGAATATTTTGAACATGTTACGTCTAAACATTTATTATATTTTTTGAGATTATATTTTAAATTTTTAATGAGAAAAATTTATGTTAAGGGCCTACGCCTACATGATAAGATGGAATAAACGTATTTTGCAAGTCGCGACATTTTACATTTTAATGAAAACGTTTAATTAACGCATCACTTATCCTACGGTAACTAATAGTACCATTAAAATACGAATATTTTTGGTATTCTATATACCATTACCAAAAATATCCCTGTCTGTCGTATATAAACCGTCTAATAAACGAAATGGTGTTGCTTGGGTAACTTATTTATCCTTACAGTTTTTCATTTTAAATTAAATTTAATTCAATTTAATGGTAGTTTACTTTAAACGTAAGTCAAGTACAGATGTTTATCACTTTCTTTTCTTTAATCCGTTTCGCGGTAATTACGTTTCTTTACAGATCTTAATTAGGAATTTTCTATCAAGATCGAGATTTAAACACATTCGGATTGACAGTAATAATTATATTCTGGGTTTCGAGCGATTAAAAAAGAAATCGCCCACGAGTTTTATTACCCTGTTATTAACAAAGTTTGAAAAGTTTTCCGTAGAATAATCAGAGATATTGACAGAGTGCTTACTTGCATTTTTTCCATTTAGGTCAAACTGGAAATTCTTCACGGGCCAAGGGGATAATTAATTAATTTTTTGAAGCTTTCGAAAAGCGTTCTTTCCATAGAATAGCGGCGATTATATTTCCTAGCCTGAAACGCTTTCAGCATTTTCATAACTGCGCGCAATAAATAGCACAGTAACTGTGGCGTATTTTTCAAAAAGTTTGGTCGCCCTGACAAGGCAGTCACGAGCAGTCGGCTGCAAGGGTTGCTGCTGCCGCCGAGGGTGGTTGCAGCTCACGTCCTGGTGTGAGTGAGTAAGAGACGAACACACTCGAGCCCTTTCTAGTCGGAGAAAGACGAGAATAGGTAACCAGCGATGCTAGTAGATTAGAAATTCATTTGAATATTTCCGGTAAAACTCGAACTCTCACGTCGTTCGCGGATTTGAGACGTGGGCGTTCGCCCTTCCGAGGACGAGACGCAGAGGACCTCCGCTCGTAGAGGAAGCTTGGCGGAAGCGCCGAAATAAGTAATGGAAAACGGCGGAGAAATGTAAATATCGGAGATAAGTGAGAAGGTGATACGTGGCCAGGAAATTGAAGGAAATGCAGATGCGGATAAGTGATGGTAAACTGATTATCAGACCCGCTACTTGCCAAAACGACGACTTCATTTAACCGTGAAATTATTTTGATGAGATGCATAATTTACTTGGGGGGGTATTTTATGTAAATAAATTTTATTCAGGAAACGAAAATTTTTATACAATTCTTAACTACTGTGTTGGTTTCCAAATAACCTTAAACCCTGCAACATAACATAAACTATCTATCTGATTTGATCAAATGCGGAATACTAACGTGACAACGCATAATGCAGAGTCTGAAAATGGCACTATTTTTCCTTCTTTGTCTCCTTAGTTCGTATTTAATATCGGGACGAGATTGACAAGTCCCGTATAAGCCGGGGCATTATATAAGAAATGTCGTTTAGCGGAATCGACTCCCCACAATGGAAGGCTATAATAAACATCGCGTAAATTGCAGACAATTTTGAGACAAAGCGAGACAGTTTTGTTAATAACACGGTCACCGAATAAATAACGCGGTCTCGTTCGCGCCAAGCAACTTTAAATGAAACGCAAACAAAACTTGGCTTGGGAATTTTGGGACTTATTTACTAGTTATGTTTTCATACGGCACCCGTCTTATTGTGCTATTTTGGTAAGAATTTAATTATTTGTTTTACTGGCGTGCACGATATCGTATCATATTTTTAAATAATAAAATCCCATTAACTAGATTCAACTCTCACTCGTAATTAATTATACGTTGTCATTTTACTAAAAAAAAAAAAGGTCAAGATAATACACTAGGTGTCTCAAAAAAGTGTCCATACTTTATACGTCACATAATACTAACCAATCCGACTCTAAAATCACAAACAAAATTTTCCTATGATGGTTATTTTTCAAGATACAAGAGTATGGGGTTGCGTGTGCAGATTCTTTATTTATAATATATTTCGCTGGCAATCATTTAAAATGGTCCAAAGTTAAACAAAAAGTTGGTTAAAAGTTTTGGAAAAAAATGGATATTTTCAAACTTCGATTGAAGCAACTACGGAAGTATTTACAATTACTCATTTTTTATAACCCAAACCATGACAGTCATTACTAACATGCGCACTGTTGCCAAATTTCCCTTATTTAAAGCTTAAATGTTTTTTTCTGCAGTGATTAATAAATAATGTAAGCTTATAAAGGATGGACACAGTTTTTGAGACAGCCTGTATAAAGATATTCTCTTTGCAAAATACAAAATCTCAACGCATTTACCAAAGTCATCATTATCAACATGCCGTGTTATTTCCTTTCTAGGATTAATTAAAATTTAAATGAAAAGGATACGCACTTTGAATTTGTTTCATTTTGTAAAAATGATTTTTCTCTTGGCTTTTGGTGCCATATTTCTATTAAATATGTTTGTATAAAAGGGTCCCTTAGAGTTCTGAAAATTAAGTTTTCATTAAGATTTTTCTTGTACTTTGTTAAATGCAGAGTTTACATAACCTGGAAGGCGGTCCTTTGAGTCTCGACTCACCAGCTACAGCCAATTGGTTGAAAACCAAATTCAGGGAGCTCTTTGGTGATGACTCAGACACTGAGGCCATGCCTGATTTCCCACACCACCTGTTAGGCCTGTTATTTCGATGCCTGAAGTTCCGAACACATCGGTCAGGGAGGTTGGGTTTCCAGTTCTTGAAACGCCTGTCCCTCAGCAGATGGAGCCTGCTGAATTCGAGGAAGCCGTTAAAAAGCTTCCTCGTGAGTTCCTAAAGGACCGCCGAGGGGACAAGCGCCGATATCTGCTCTACCTTCCTGATGGGCCGAAGGTGAAGATGCTCAAGGTGGAGGCCCTGGGATTAATAGGCTGGCCTACGAAGAGCTAAATTAATTGTTATATTTTTGCATTTTATAGAGTCGCATTTTTCAGTTTAATTTTGTTGAATTTTTAATTTTAATTTTTCATTTTGAGGTTAGGTTTTCTTTAGGGGCGAGTTTTTGTGGGTTTATTTCCCTATATAAGTGGGGCAATTTGTCAATAGAATTAAGTCTTCCTTGGGCAGTGTTGGTGCAAACATCTCTTCTAGAATGGCAAACAGTTTTAAAATCTATTAATATTATTGTTGTTAATTTTGATTGGGCACATGCATTTGTATTTAACGTATCGTATACAGATTAGACTGGTTGTCTTAACTTGATACGATAAAGATTTGTTTATGACAAACTCGACATAGAATAATTACACTTCGTTTTGTCATAACGAAGTTAAAATCCAACACAAACACCACACTTTTGTATTTAACGTATCTTATACAGATTAGACTGGTTGTCTTAACTTGATACGATAAAGATTTGTTTATGACAAACTCGACATAGAATAATTACATTTCGTTTTGTCCTAACGAAGTTAAAATCCAACACTTTTGTATTTAACGTATCGTATACAGATTAGATGTTTTTATCTTAACTGATATGATTAGAATTTGTTTGTTAGCAAAGACGTTATAGAATAATTATATTGCGATTTGCTATAAACGAAGTTAAAATCCAACACGAACACCACATCTTTGTATTGAACGTATCGTATACAGATTAGACTGGCTGTCTTAACTTGATGTGATTGAAATTTGTTTATGGCAAATACAAAATGGAATAACTGCATTGAATTTTGCTATAGCAGATTTAGATTGCAACAAAGCACAATATACTTATTCCATAATCAATCAACACAACAACACAGAACTTTTTCATTGCATTCAACGATTTTTAGAATTTTGAGGGACACGAAATCTAGGTATTTGCTTACTAGAGGCGCTTTAAGAATCACAACTTTAACATTATACAGGGAAATCGAAATTGATTGTCCTGAACCTACACTACTTTCCGTGGGTTTGATATTAATATTTACATCTATCACATGAAGGTTAGAATGAAAACCAGTGCGTGTATTGAATATTCATGAAACATATATCCAAACCTAACCTAATTGTTAACCAGATTGCTATTACAATGAAATAAACCATGAATGAACGGCAATGAATGTCAACAAAATCTTGGGATATCTACTAACTTCCACAGATCTTGCTATGTTGCTAACTTCGCTTTAATAATTGGATGTAAATATCGATATCAAGCTCGTGGAAAGCAGTGTAGAATCAAGACAATCAACTTCGATCGTTCTGTATAAAGAACATTATGCTCAATAGATGCCACTTTTCTGTTACCTGAATAGGTAAGGTACCGCCAATTTTCTATCTCACCCTCTTCTATCTCTTTTAATTTAGCATTAAAAGCACATCATTGCAAACTCCATAGAAACATTAACTTTCGTCACAGTGTCCTTTTTTAATTTCGAGGATGAAATGGAATGGAATGGTGGTACCTTATCAATACAATACAATACAATACAGTAACCTTAAGACTGTCTAGCTTTAAAAAAATCTCAAAAAATTCTCGGCAAAAGCTTAAAAGAAATTATTAAAAGTTATAATTACTAAAAAAAAATGATATTCGTTGTAAGAGAATATTCACTACATATATGGCTCTTCTCTGCTTAGAATTGTTGTCGAATTTAAAAATAAATTTAAAAAAACTCAAAAGCTTCAAAAAAACTAAATTCTGAAAGAATTAAAAAATATATCTCTGGATGAAAACTATGATGCTCACTAGATGGCGCTTTACTACCAAATTCTTATTTGCTTAAGAAACCTTAAAAAAGTCGCTTTAAATCTTAAAAAACAAAATGAACATTATATGAAAACCATAGTGCTCATTAGATGGCGCTTTCTTGTCCGAATCGTGCGTCTAGTTCAAAAAATATTAAAAAATTGTTGACAAAAGCTTAAGAGTTTTTTAATTATTTACTAAGAAACTTATATTCGATGTGAGAAAATGTTCACTAGATGACGCTTTTCTACTTAGACGTGCTGTCGAGTTGCAAAGAAAAAATTTTAATGTCGACAAAAGCTTCAAGAAACAAAATTCTAAAATACATGAAATTATATCTTTGCATGGAAATTATAATGCTCAGTAGATAGCGCTTCCTACCGGAATCGCTTGTCTGCTTAAAAAAAAACTCCAAATAAGTCGACAAAAGCATAAAAAATAAAATTCTGAATTATTTAAAAAAATTACTCTTATATCTTAACATAATATGAAAACCATAGTGCTCACTAGATGGCGTTTTCCTGGCAGAATCGTTAAAGTCCCTAGATAGATAAAGTACCACAATTAAACGCCATTTTGAATCAAAATAAGCGCGCGTAGCCTTGGAAACGCAATTTTAAACGTCCTCACACATAGACAAAATAAACCTAGACTTACAACGGCAATGTATTTCTTTAGAACGTTTTGGTGCCATCTAGATTTTGTAAGAATACTAATGCACAAACCGCGGCAATTTTAAAATGCTTTCAAGTTGACTTTAAAAATTGAAAATTTAGGTATCGTAATTTGAAACCAAATTGAAGCGAAAATGATTTTATTAGAAATTATAATGCTAACCCTGTCTAATACAATAAAATAAGTCGTGTGTACAATGGGCACATTAGTATGTTAATTATTTCAGCGTTTTTACAGTGAAACCAGCCATGTATGTGTTTATAAAAGACGTTCTAGTAAAATCTTCATGTGGAGAACTTTCTTGTACAACACTGGAAATGATTCTTTCTGGAAACAAATTTGAAATGAACAGTGGAGTTGCTAAATCATCTTCATGAAAAAAAGAAATTATTTAAATCGGGAAAAAATACTCCCCTTTATCATCCTCACAATCAAATGTGCGATTATAATTTGCAACTATTAATTATCGATTAATGGCCGATTTCTTCACCATGTTTTTCCTAAAGTTAATTTATCAGTCAATTGAAATGTGCCGAACATTTGGCTGTACACATACTTAAGTGTCACATTCTAACTGACAGATAAATTTAACTTTAGGTAAAGGCGATGAAGAAATCGGCCATAAGATGGTTTTGAAAGCTCCTATGAAACCACTGCTTATAAGATGGTTGTATCTCACTCTATTACTCTTAATTTGTCCAAATAAACTTTCTAGCGGGTCCTGATTGAATCTTCTACCAAGTACATATTGAAATCCTTGTGATTTTAAATATTCCCAACCGCACATAATATTTTCAACAGTTATTTTCCAAATTTTCTCTTTTCTGTCTCTGAAAATTTTCACAAAAGCCATAGAAGCTAACATAAGCGTTATTTACCCAAAAATTCATGACTGCTGCTGCCAGATATTCCAAAACGAAGTTCTTTGCCGCGCTGCGGTGATTTCATACTACGATTCAAAGAATCAAACGTTTTTCGCTCTAAATAAATGACAGATAACAAATTCAGTTTTATGTCATTTACCGTTTTTATTCAAGTTTTTATTTACACCTGCTGCCACCATGTTTTTGGAAGATAAACTAATTTCCGATTTCAAGGTCATGCATTTGCGTTAAATGTCTAGGTTTATTTTGTCTATGAAAGTACCGCAATTAAACACCATTTTGAATCAAAATAAGCGCGCGTAGCCTCGGAAACGCAATTTTAAACGTCCTCACAGGTTCTGCCTAACTGACGGATTTAAAAAATTTATCTTATGATAATTTGACATGCCGTTCTGCAGCATTAAATATTTTAAAAATTAATCAGTCAAGGATATTCGATTATTTAGAGCAAGCGGTAAGAAATGAAGCACGGCGTCAAAATTTGATGCGTTTATCCGCCATTTTGAGTCAAAATTAGATTTACATTGGCTTAATGAATGACGGTACTTCAGCTATCTAGGGACTTTAAGAATCGTGAGTGTCCAGTTTAAAAAATCTTTAAGAAATTGTCGACAGAAGCTTAAAAGAAATTATTAAACGTTTTAAGTACTAAAAAATTATATTCGGTGTGAGAAAATTTTCACTAGATGACGCTTTTCTACTTAAATGTGCTGTCGAGTTTGAAAAAGTTTAAAAATGTCGACAAAAGCTTCAAGAAACAAAATTCTAAAATAATAAAAAATTACAGCTTTGCATGAAAACTACAATGATCACTGTATAGATGGCGCTTTCCCACCAGAACCGGTCTACTTAAAAAACAAAACAAAAATAGACAAAAATTTCAAAAAGAAATTCTGAATCATTAAAAAAAAAAGTCCTAAATTTCATTTCTTATTTATTTACCAATCATATTAGATCTGGATTAAGAAAATATACGACCAAACGACATGATATGACAAAAGCCGCAAGGCCGTTTCAATCAATAATCAATAAAATCTTTGTAAATTTTGTGAATTTTTTGAGACGTTAATCGTTAATTTAAACAAAATATTTCTCTTTATTCTGGCAAAAACAAATACTGTTAAACGCGTTTATTTTCAAGTGAAAAAGTAAGTTTAATAAACAACCCTTTAATTAATTGTTGGGAGTAGTCCATAATTAGGTGAGATTTTAATTGTTAAAATTATAAGCACCTAATTTGAAAATGGTTTATTTAATCTGAGCGACCGGTTTCGGTATGAATACCTTCTTCAGGCCTACAAAATAGAGAGATTGAAGTATAAGACATGTGAACAGTAAGAATTACAGTGAATGGTAAAAATTGAATACATTTTTAACAGAAGATTTTAACCGCATGTTGTACAATGTTAGGTTATGTATATTCGAAAAACTATATAAATACATTGAAAAATAATAGTAAACTTTTTTGATTAAGGTATGGTCTTAATGGGAAGCAAATATTTATGGCTGACGTCAAAATTTAGAAAATAAAATGATTAAAAATTGCAAAAGAAAAGAAATAACCATAATATAACATTTTAGTTGCAAAGGTTGAGGAACAACTGACAGGAGATAAAGCGAGTGAAGTTAGTTAGTTAGTGCCATGAATATAGGTTCGTATTGAAGTTTTAATTGCTCATTTAAGCAAATAATATTTTGATTTTGTTTAATTTTATGTATTTCTAGTGCTTCTAGTAGTGTAAGTTTATGACTTTTAGGGCATTCATGTAAAAGTTCGGTATTATTGATATCAAGTTTATGACCGGTGTGAAGTAAATTAGAATTTATTGTGTCTCTAATATGTTCTTTTATACGTTTATTTATATTTCGTCCTGTTTCGCCTATGTAAATTGCTTGACAGTTTTCACATTTTAATTTGTATACTCCGCTTTTTTCAAATTTATTAATTTTATCTTTATTGTTTTGTAATATACTTAGAGTGTTAGTTTTTTGTGTTGTTGTGTAATTGATATTAAATTTATGTAAAACTTTTTCTATTTTATAATTAATATTTCCTTGAAAAGTTAGTTGTTTGTATATAGTATTGTTGTTTTTATTTTTATTTTCAGTAGAATTTTGAGATTTATTATTGATTTTATTGTATATTTTATTTATGTTGTTTAAATTGAAGTTATTGTTTATTGCTATTTGATTGATGTAATTTAATTCTTGATTTTTGTTTTCATTTGAAAGTGGAATGTTTTTAATTCGATTAAAGTAATAATGAAAAGCTTGCTGTTTGTTTTTGTGAGGATGGTTAGAATTGAATGGGATTATTATGTCAGTAGAGGTGGGTTTGTGGTATATGTTAAAGTCAAAATTGTTGTTGTTTATGTTTTTTGTAATGGTTAGATCTAAAAAGTTGAGTTTGTTGTTTATTTCTTTTTCTATAGTGAATTTTATATTGATAGGATGCTATTTATGTAGTTATGGAAGAGTATTAGATCTTCGTTGTTGCCTGACCATATACAAATAATGTCATCAACATATCGCTTCCATAATTTTATGTGTTTAGCAAAATTTTTATTATTAATAATGGTATTTTCTAGGTGATTCATATAAATATTGGCTATTAGATATGCTTTAATTAATATTACATAATTTATCTTAGATTCTCTTGAGTTTGCCCTATTTGTTTTTCTTGATTATGTTATAGTAGTACCTAGCATTTATGGATGCAAACAAAGTTTAAAAATAAAACGGAAAGCTGAGACGTGGATACAAAATGTATAAGATATAAGTATTCGTAGAACTTAACAAACGTGTTAATACAATATTCCACATAAAAAAAACTAGAAGATCCGAAGGATTGTGACAATTTTTTTTTAATCTAATGGAATTCACAGGAAATTTTTCATTGAAAGATGCCAAATAAGATATGTACCTACTATTGAAATTGAACTGGTGCTTTTTTGGCTTTCCATTTTATAACGAGCGTCTGGTCAAGTAGGTTGTGATCAAGAATTTATCCATAACAGAATTACTAAATGTAGCCCAATTTGACAAGGTTTTTATTTAGACAGTTGTTAGTTTTATGGTATAGTAAAATTGAATTAAACAGGAGGAAATGGCTTCCAATAAAACGTAATTACTCACGATTAATACAAATAAATCGACATATCTCTTTCGTATGCATGCAACTTTATGCACGACACCCCGAAACTAGGGAACATTTCCGTCGTGCACATAAAAGACGTAATTCCAGCTGCTGTATGGCAAGGCGGCGTTCGCAACAATTCATTGGATCGGCAGGGAATTCATGGAACCAAGAAATTTGTCGGTATTGAACCGGCCAACACTTGCAAGGTTTGGCGCAGCCTAGGCTACAAGTGCCTCCTGCTTTGTAACCGGCGACGGCTGCAGACGTTAGTTTCCAATATGAATTGAGTAACACCTGCGAAACTTTGACCGCCTGAATGCAACTGCAACACAATGGACTTTCACATAGAGGTACTGCGGCTGGACTCCATCAATACCTTCGGCCGCAAATAAGATATTGCTGCTCGGCGGACGTCAATGACGTTGATTGGAAACAACTTTGTATATGCTGTCTGATGAAATGAGATTCCATCATACGTGCATAGTGTTACCTACTATATGGCGAAATATTAATCAACGTTGATGAAGAAATTTCAGAAGTTTCTTAATTAGATTAAATTAAACATGCGAGAATGCTAAAATATTTTTATTTAGAAACTTTTGCTCTTCTGGTTTCGTTTGTCCAAGAAAAAAGAAGTAGATGTACTATGGGGGTTTTGACTCACCTTATTATGGTTGGTTTTTACTAGTGCTGGCAATGGATAACCGATTTTGGATATTTTGGATATTCGGGGTGTACAGCATGTCGCTCGTGCAAATAGAGTTGCATAACTTGAATGTGAGTCTAAATGAAAACTTTTTTTTTATGCAACTCTATTTGCATGAGTGACATGCTGTACACCGCGAATATCCAAAATATCCAAAATCGGTTAACCGTTGCCAGCACTAGTTTTTACATGGTTGTATCAAACTTGCATGTATGGCTGCCTATAGTGAGCTATGCTAGGCGTTGTTGCAGGATCTTTTTTTATATAAACACCGCACGCGACAGGATTTAATGATGTTTGAAATATCGACGTTTCACTGCACATTCAATAATTCTTACCGATGTGACCAAACGCACAATCAGAAATGAAAGAAAGTATGTATTTAGAATAGATTATAAAATTTTGATAAAGCGGAGCTGTATTTACCCTAACTAATTCCGGTATTTCTAATAGCACTTGATTTACGTTCTTAATGGCAGCAAGATAGAATTCACGGATTGCGGAGGAGATTACCGACAAGTAGGTTAAAATGAAATAAATAATTTGAAATGGAATGAGGATTCTGGAGGGCAATTTGCACTTTGGAAACCGCATCACGTAGAAATCTCTCCGTTTGGAGCGGTGACAACAGCGCGGTAGATGTCAGAAAGGGATTTAATTAAGGTGCCGTAAAAAGCCACTGTCTCGAGACTCCTGCCATATGAACGGAAGATGTGTTGAAAATAATTTCAGCCGGATAAAATGCGAGTATTAAATTCGAATGAAACTTTGGTTTTAACTTGGATTTTTTCCGCTTATTTGGAACGAAGAAAATGTGTAAGCGACGAAGGGAATTATGATTAATGTTTTTGTAGTTTTGATTCGCTTGGTATGAGCTGGTGTAATGTTGTCAAGAAACCGCAAGTTACGTGCAGTGAACTGCAGCGAGTAAACCCAGGCGGTGGAACTGGAGTAATGGACCCCCAATGCGAATCAATTCAGTGTCTGATTGTTTCCAGACGAAGCTGTTTAATGGGATAGAGGAATCCGCGACTGCACCAGACATACCGCAGTTATAGTAAATAACTAGATAATTGAATATTTCATAAATATAATTACAGCCGCCTTCTCTAAATATTGATTTCCAATGAGAACAAACACTATACATCAATGAATAACCAAATATGAAATGAGTAAGTTTGAAGTTTGAATATTTAATTAAATTCTTTGCAAAATTTAAAAATGTTATAAAGCTTTCTTAGTTGTCTCTCTTAAATAATCCCCAATGAAATTTTATCCTGACTTAATCTAAAAATAAATTAGTTGGAGATCAAAACGCAGCCGGTGTTCGGTTAAGTGATGAGCCGACAAAATGACAGCAAAATTGGAGTGAATCAAGTGTTTGTGTAGTTGACACCCTTTGGCGTCAGATTTTCCGGGAGCTTTTTATAAAGGCCTCCCGGCACGCTCGAATCGCCCCGTAATGCATCTTCAAAAGAGTCAGTCGCTTTTTATCGCCTCTTTATCTAGTTTCATCATTAATCAACAGGTACGGTGAAAAACGTGTGCTTTCTTTTCACATGCCTTTTTAGTAACACCTAAGAATAAATCTAATTAGATCAATTTAATTATTTTAAATTTATGTATTTTCTGCGATAATCGTGTACAAATCAAATGAAAAACAAAATATCACTTCTCTTTTCGTCTGTCATAAAAGTCAATACATAAATTGATTTAAATTCGACGTCTAAGTAAACCTGAAGTGAATCACGAACACGTGAAAGTGAAGAAAATCACGGAAAAGTTAAGAGAAACTATACTGAATACTTACTTTTTAATAATGAATTATTTTTGGATGGTTAGAGTCGTTTTAGTTATATTAAAATTGTAAAAAGTATTATTCCTTTATATAGGCTGTCCCAAGACGTACTCTTTTAAAAAAAAATGTAATATTTTCTTCTTACTTTTATTGTATCTATACTTTATGAGTAGCTATAACACACGAATTTCTGATAATATTTTTTAATAATTTGGGTTACATAACTAATTAGCAGACTTATATCAAGTTCTATTTATAAACACAACGAGTGTAAGTAAAGTACAACAAGAAGAAATGAAGACCAAAAGGTCTAAGTGCCAGTTTCTTCCCAGCGAAAACACGTACGTGTAAAAAACGTTGTAGAATAACACGTAACCAAACGTTGAATTCATATGTTATTGTTATGTTGAAACAACGAAAAAATGTCGCGGCAATCAATTTCTTTTAAACGTCTCTGTCCGCGTGTAAAAAACGTTGTAGAATAACAATTAATCAACGTTGAATTCGTGTGTTATTGATACGTATTAACAACGCTCGAATCAAGTTCTTTTAAACGTCTTTGTTCACGGTATTTCAACGTTAAATCCCAGCGCACACATACTTATAAAAAACATTGTAGAATAACATGTAACAAACGTTGAATTCGTATGTTATGGTTACGTTGAAACAACGATAAAATGTCGCGGCAATATCCACGTGTAACGTTTAATCAGACAATTACGACGTGTATTAAAAAGCTGGGGGTCTAAATCATTAGACTGAACAAACATGGCTAATGGTGGAATTCGAACCCACGCCGCTGAGTGACACGACTTTCCAAGTCGGCTAGGCTAGACCGCTAAGAAACTTGGAGATCCCAGTTCCGTATGTCGTATCGCTTCCGTGACTGATTCGTAAAGCGGGCAGAAGCAGTAGTAATAAAGCCGAACCGGGAACTTTAACTTACAATAGCTACGCGCCGCCCTCACTCGTTCAATTTCCGAACTCCTTACTACCTACAGTTTCCTTCTAACATCCATATTATCATAACATCATTAAATCAATTTTTCTAATTATTACAATCCTAAGCTTATTTTCTTTGTATATACATTTCAAAAATTCTAAATAATTTATTTATAATAAACATGTAATTCTAAATCGCCTATTTCTAAAAATATTTACACTAACTTAAAATATTCGACAAAACACATTTAATACAGTACTCTCAATTTACTTTATTATTTACAAAATTATTTATTTTTGAAAATTTAAAAAAAATTACATGCTGCTCATAAACACCGCAATATTGTCACGCTCTCTTCGCGTTTGCAATAAATTCAGCTGTTGGGGTAAACGTAGCTCTCGGTAGACGGTTCCGTCCAAGTATGGGCTAGAGGCACTTGGGGGTAGTTTCCCCGAATAACAAAGACTTGCTTACTTTGTCCCGGTTCTCGGCTCTAAGAAGGAAGGTCCTCCTCAGAAAAACCACCGCACCATTTTTAGGCTTTATTGAGCACCCTTCGCTATTGGGCCACATTCCCGCTCGGTCCCCAATCGACTGTCCCGCGCAATTAATCCATTATCCGTAGTTCAGCAAAGTGACCCCGTTAACAATTATACAGAGTGGAAAGTTTAACTAGAATAAATTCTGTAACTTAGAAAATTGCCATTTGTAGCAAAATTCTTGGAACAGGTCAATTTTTATTTTTATGGCGCTTATTATAAATGGATTTCTTTAACTTTTCAATTATTTGGAGGGATGAAACAACCCCTAACTATTTTTTTTTTAATGGAAGGGTATGTTGAGTATTTTTTTTTCTTAAAGCTTGTTCAATTGGGAATACAGCTACGTTTTTATTTTTTAATTTTTCTTAAATAGTAAAAGGCGAAAAAATAAAAAATAAATTTTTGACTAGAACGATTTTAACGCATCAGATGTTCAAAATGCTCGCCACCTCTCACTTGGCAATACCCTAATCGATTATAAATTCCATCCCTAACAGTTTGTAACATTTCAGGCGTTACTCTCCTAATTTCATGCAGAATTTGAAGTTCTGAAGTTCTGCTACGTCGTTTGGTTTAGTCACATAAACTTTACTTTTTAAATACCCCCATAAAAAAGTCTGAAGGGGTGAGATCTGGAGATCTTGTTGGCCACTCAATCGGTCATCGGTCCTCTTCTTCTTATCCATCTATTAAGAAAAACTTCAGTGAGGTAATTACGTACAATTAAAAATTTAGCGCGTTGGCAGCGCCATCTATTGGCTGCACGCAACAATACGATACCATATGGAATGCTTATTTCTTCTTATCAAATAATTTAAAAAATGGACCATATGGAATGCTTATTTCTTCTTATCAAATAATTTAAAAAATGGAGTTCCTGAGTTTTTGGCATTAAAAACGGTTTTAGTAAAAAAATTCTTTTTTTTATTTTTACCTTTTACAAAAATAAAAAAATAAAAAACGTAAAAAAACATAGTTAGGGGTCGTTTCACCCCTCCAAATAATTGAAAAGTTAAAAAAAGTTCCTTTGTAATATGCGCCATTAAAAATAAAAATTGACCTGTTCCAAGAATTTTTTTACAAATCGTAATCTTCTTACAGAAGTTACAGAATTTATTCCAGTTAAACTTTCCACTCTGTATACAGCTGTCCCCAAGGAGTATTCGTGACAATATGTGTGTATAATTGATTGACTATTGCGTTCTTTAGTATTTTTAATCACAGATTTTGGGCATCAAATTCAAACTAACTTAAAAAAATTTGACAGATTACGTCAACTTAAAAAGAGGTTATGGTTGACTCGTATGTGCAAATTAGCAGTACTTTTCATACCTGTTTCGTTTCATTTCAAAGCTGCCAAGCATGGAGAAGAACCTCATATTTCAGAGATTTTTAGTAAAATTAGAATTCAAAGGTGTGGAACACGATAGACAATCACTGTAAAATTAAATGTTTTCTAACGTCAACATCACGTTTTGTAACGCATATTTATTCGGTATACGTTAAAATAACGTTATAAAACGTGGGTTAAAAATTTAGTTGTAAATTATGATTTATCTAACGTAACGTAAATTTTTTTCTCATTTATTACGTAGAATAGTAGATGTTGAATTAACGTTGAAAAGATATGGTAATCAACGTACGGTAGATACATCGCATTTACTCATAGTATAAATCACGTCGTAAAAAGACAAAATTATTACATATTTATTTCACGTTATAATTACGTTCATATTAAACTGATCGTTAAAAAACACGTTATACAAACGTGGTATAATTATGGTTGCTAATTCAACCAAAAAACAACGTTGCATTTTTCAACGAATAACGTTATTTCCACCATAACAACGTGAAATTAACGTTGAATAAACGTACATGTTTTCGCTGGGTTGATTTTGAGGTATTTAAGAAAAATATTGGGGATTCTAGAAGAATAAACAACTATCTGGTACATATTGCTATGTTATTTTGATATTTTAAAATTTTCACCCTGTATATAATTAGTTTAGGTTTATTTTTGAAGTTATAATTTAAGTGAAATGTTAAATAACTGTACTTTACCTTAGTGTGTTCCAGAACACTTGTGAAATATTATTTTGACACGAATAACTAAAACACTTGTAAACAATGTACTTTTTTTCACAATCAATACACGGTATCGAGTAAATTAACCCACTTATTCCTTTAGCGCCTATGCATTCGGTACTATTTTTTGAAGACTTTACTAATGACATTCCATTAATAGAGTAATCTCGTTAAGATCTGAGCATTGAAAATTTTATGTCTCGGACAAGAATATCCAATTTAAATCTATTTTAAACATTCGTGTATAAATTGTATCACAAACAACTAAAACATACGACATTAAAAGAGATCAATTTACAAGGAACGTACTTGTATACAAACCATTGTTTTTAATTTTTTAATGGACACTTTTGTATGGTATTTATGTAATTGGGAGTATCAATTTGATTTATACAAATAAACAGGTTTTAATGACGTGTGTTTAAAAATTCATTAAACAAATTAAGTACGTGTTTCACTTTATTGGCTTATTACTAAAAATAACGTGATGTATAAAATGTTTAGATAAGTAGGTAGTTATAAAGCAATAAGTTTCCAACTCGACGTTTTTAGACGTTTTGATTCTCAAAGTGTGTTTCAAGGAATGTCAGGGTTTCGTAAGAAAATAAAAAATAAATCTAACTAAGGGTGGGACTCTCCAAGTAGTTTAATATACTGATTGTTTCATTGAAATTTAAAAAAAAAAAGGGGAAACGGGAAAAAATGGCTACGTTACAGAATAGAGCACTTTTTTTTCAGAAAAAGAAAAAAACGTTTATTAAGAAAGACTGTTTTTGAAAGAACGTTTTTGATGCTTAAATAACATGCGTTATAACCGGTTTAGGTCCAAACCTTTTGAAGTATTGGAAGAATATTTTTTGGCATAAAAGCAATTTCAAGAAATTATAGAGATGGCCGGTTTTGGAATTAGACGACTCAGTTGAGCTTCGGAATAAGCAAATACATAGTTTTTGACAAACGTTCAGTTTTCGAATTTGTGCATACAAGTGACATCTATTGAGTATTAAACAAGCTATTTTTAGAGCGTCCATTCGTTCCTCTCTCGTTGACTATCTGGAGAGATCTATTATCTGTGGCTTAACTGAAAAATAAGTAATTGCACTTCTTGAGGTTGTGCCAGTAGAAAAGTACATTTATTGAGGAAAACCGAATATAGAAATCATTAATAATTCTAAGGGATATATATAACTATCTGTATGTATCTACAATTTTATATTACATTAATTCAAAGAAACAGATTGTAGTCATATACTTTAAGAAGAAAAATTTAGGAAAGTTTAAGAAATATTAAAATATTTTCTAATAATTTTTGATTAGTGATAAGTTCCATTCATTTTTTTTTAAAATGAGTCCAGTAATTGCGAAAATTAAATCGCAGAGTTGAATCCCGGAGAGTGTGTATTCTGTGTACGCACATAAAGGGGTAGAAATCTTGAATTATCACTCGTAACCCTTTTACAGCCTATCGGGGGGCAATAAAAGAGACTTTAAGTGCGCTTGATAAGTGCTTCCCGCACGGGTTCGTTCTCACTTTAAAAATTCAGGAAACGTCGGGAATATAAAGATTTGAGCATCCCGAGATCAATTTATTTTCCCGTGATCATCTCTCCGCAGTCCGATCACATCGACGATTGTGTAATTGAGATAGATTTTGTTGCCATTCTCTGGGACGCCGTCTTCGACAGGAGGGCAGCGTTCGCAATTTGTCTTTCAGGAAAATGACAGCGTTTCTCTTTTGTAACGAACGAAAATTGTACAAACAAATATTAGTAACTATAATACATTCCTTGTCTTTACTTTAATCTCCAGCAATTAATCAAGGTTTTCTGATGTAAGAAAATGATTTTGGCTTCTTATCTTTGCCATTCAAATATTTAGCTTAGGATGCTTTAATTGAAAACATGCTCATCAATATTTATCCAGCATGTGATGCGTATGCAGTTTACCTCGTTATCAAGATAGTCGCAATTAAGATTAGTCAGCGATATTGCATCCATCAATATGAAAATTATTATATACACACACTTGTGAAGTTAGCAGCCGGAACAGTTTGGAAACTACAACGAGCTAATTAGTAGAACTGGACTTGCACGGGATTCAAACTTTACAGGACTGTATAAATATACATCGGTAAGACCGCCTTCAAATACTGTACGTTTGTATAGCTTTATTAATTCATCACTAACCGCCCGAATTTAATTGTTTGTCTTTAAATATTCTCACTTCTTTCCGGAGAGTATCCCGAAAAACTTGCTCGCTGGCGGTGTCGGCCCCCTCGAGGGTGGTGAGGCCCCACGGAAAGAAAAAACCCACCGCCGTCAAAGGTAATTAATTATTTTTTGGCGTTATCGAACGGGGCCGTCTGCTTTCTTTTGCGAATTCATGAGCCGAAAACGAGCAATAAACCACTGTTCGCTTCAGATTGCACCGGCCCTGATTACCGTCACTCGTGCATACATAACGACCCTCTGAATTTGCAGCCTTGGAATACCTTAATGTGAGCCGCCCGCGTCTGGGAATAGTTCTTCCCATAAAATTTCTTAATTCACTTCCAGTATTAATGGCTTCAATTTGGAAAGAAAAATAAAACATTCGTCACGAGGTCGGCGAACGGTTCTCGTTTAATCGTAGACGATTAACATTTGCTGCGACTAATGTGCAGAGGGCCTAATCTAATTCGTTACAGCCTAATTATAAATTAATCCATCTCACCTTCTAATTTTTTTTCCCTTTCTTTTTAAATCCTTCGACTGTTCCCTTTCTAGAAATTGTGCACCGTTTTCAAGTAAGGAAAAAGTAGTCATTTAACTTTTGTTCCATCAATCAAATGAAAGAAATAGCTATGGGCTATTTTAAATGGCTTTCCAATTCGTGATAGTTTTTAACTGCATTTTCTCTACATTTTTCACATTTCATCGATATTGTTGGCTGTAAGATTTGTATTATGAACTGTACCTTATATTTATTTAATATTTATATACCACCTCACATTAATTGTAATGACGTTCGTACATTTTTTTATGGCTTTTTTTGAATTGTCTCAATTTAATGGTGTACGTAATAATATCAACCGAACATTAGATCTGATTTTCACCAACTTATCTTGCAGCGTTTCTCATGATGATTTACCATTGTTAACTGAAGACAGGCATCATCCTGCTTTAAATGTAACACTGACCTTCACAGTGCCTGAATCTATAGATATTTTTAATTCAATTTCTAATAAGAGGAAATACAATTTCCGCAAAGCAGATTTTGTTGGTCTGTATGAAGCAATATTGCATACAGATTGGTCAAGTGTAGATGACTCCTTGAATGTTAATGAAGCAGTTGAACACTTTTATCGAATCTTGTATTCTAAAATCGACCAATTTGTTCCTCTGTATAAGGGCAGAAACTACAAATGTCCTTGTTGGTTCACTAAACAAATAATTAGTGATATCAAACTAAAACATCAAACTTGGAAAAAATTTAAGCGTTCTCATTCCGACTTTCATTTGAAACAATTCAAAATCTTGCGAAAATCTATCAAGGATCAAATACGTGTTGCACATTCTAATTACATAACAGAGGTTGAATCAGGAGTTATTAATGATCCTCAATCGTTTTGGACTTTCATTCATTCTAAGACCACCTCTTCCAGAATTCCTGGACTTATGGTTCTTAATGATAAACAATTAGACAATTCTCAAGACATAGTTAATTCCTTTGCTACATACTTTCAAAGTGTTTTTACCCCTTCGTCTATTGCTCAAGATAATTTAACGTCCCACTTACATCTTCCAACTATTTCTCTACCGTTAATTAACGAGAATGATGTCCTAAAGGGTATTAGTAAGCTACAGAATAAATTAACATCTGGTCCAGATGGCATCCCAAGTTTCTTTATAAAAGACCGCTCCAGAATTCTTGCTCTGCCGTTGGTAAAGGTGTTCAATTTATGTTTAAGCTCATCCGTCTTTCCTACTCAATGGAAAGTTTCAAAAATTACACCAGTGATCGATCAAATATTAAAAATTACCGACCCTATCATCTCTAATTTCAGTAAAATTTTTGAATATGTTGTATATCACTCTATATGTAATCAAACTCACAGCCGTCTTTCATTTGATCAACATGGATTTGTAAGTAAACGATCAACGGTTTCAAATCTTATAGTCATCACTGATTACATATCTCACAGCATGGATAATAATATACAAGTTGATGTTATTTATACTGATATGGCAAAGGCTTTTGATAAGCTTGATCATTCGCTTATGATATCTAAACTACATTATTTTGGTTTTGATCTTTCAACTATTTGCCTTCTTAAATCCTATCTACTTGATCGGAAACAATTTGTTGAAATTAACGGTTTTGAGTCATTTGTTTATACAGCAACTTCGGGAGTTCCTCAAGGGTCCATCCTTGGTCCTCAACTATTTAACATCTTTATTAATGACCTTACAATGAACATTTCAGGACATAAACTTCTTTTTGCTGACGATCTTAAATTATATAGCAATATTTCTTCCATCCACGACAGTCTATCCTTACAGAAAGACCTTTGTGCTGTGGCATCTTGGTGTCATGAGAATAAATTGCCTTTAAATCTTGCAAAATGCAAAGTCATGTCTTTCACCAAGAAAAAACATCCTTTTCACTTTAATTATTCGCTTGACCATGAAGTAGTAGCTAGGGTTAATTCTCATTCTGACCTTGGTGTTATTTTCGATTCGCACTTAACTTTTAACGAACATATTTGCACCGTTATTTCTTCTTGTCACAAAAAACTAGGATTCATATATCGAAATACAAAATTTTTCTCAAACCCTCTCTCATTGTTAAGGCTTTATGAATCAATTGTTCGAGCAAAACTTGAGTATGCATCACCTGTTTGGAGTCCTTACTATAGTATTCATATCAATGCGCTCGAAAACATCCAAAGAAAGTTTCTTAAATACCTGTGTTGGAAGTTGGATGGTTCGTTTCCTCCCCAAGGTATTAACCATAATGTTCTCTTGGAAAGATTTCATCTTCATACACTTGAATCCCGACGTAATATTGCCAACCTTAAATTTATTTATAAATTGCTAAACAATAACATTAATTGTCCTAAGCTTCTGAGTTGTTTGACATTTAAAGTACCGTCATATAATTCCAGGTCATGTGAGATTTTTTACTTGCCTAATCCGAATACGAATTTATTAATTAAATCACCATTTTATAGAATGTGTTCTCTAATCAACAAAATTAGCCTAACAGTTGATTTTTCTTATGATTCTTTAGAAGCTATTATTAAAGCCATGATTAATGCGTAGTTATTTATTTTTGGTGTTCCTTATGATAATTTTTAATATGTTCTTTATTATGATTCATTGTTATTATTCACTGTTGTTAAATATTCCTGTACACATTTTTTATATTATGTTATATCTAGCTTAATATGTGTTACTTTTTAACGTACTGTTTATTAAGTCGATTCTTATATTGTGTCCTTCTGGGTTTCCTATTGGACAATAAAGATTATTATTATTATTATTATTATTTTCTTACGATGTGATCCATGAACAACGTAAACAGTGTTCGTGTACAAACTTTGAATTACTCTGTTCTTTCCTTGTAGTCTTTTTGTATGTCTATGAACGCCATATAAGCTTTTTCTGCCCCTTCTAAAGCCACTTCGGGATTCTGCCAGAGTTACTTCTATAATATTTTGGAGTTTCTTATTTAGGATTTGTTCATACAGCTTCATTTCCGTGCGTAGTAATATTAGACCTCTGTATTTGTTACATTCTTTTTGATCTCCTTTTTTTTAAAACTGGCAAAATCATTCCTGTTTCCCAGTCATTAGGTATATTTTCTTCCATCCAAGCTTTAGTCTTAATTTCTACTTAGTAATACTTGTTTTCCAGTTTCTCCCATGCATTTCATCATTTCAGTCGTTACTTTATCTTGTCTAGGTGATTTATCGTTTTTCAATTTTCGTAAAGCTTCTTTTAATTCTTCCATTGTTATTCCCTCTTTTTTGTTTGCAATTATGTATTTCTTTTTCTTCCCCTACCAGCAATTTCTTGAATCTTTTCATTATTTCTTTCCCTTCTGTTAATATATTTCCTTTTGAGTCTTTTGTGTACCTTGTTTAGTTTGTTTTCTTCTTCCTTATATGTTTTTCATTACCTTAAAGAATAGTTTCTGGTTGCTTTTGCTATCTTCTTCCAGTTTTCTCTTTTGCTTTACGTATCGTCCTTTTTACAATTTCTTTTTGTTGTTTATATTCTTCATAACCTTCAACCGGTTTTCGAAAAACTGACGTAAAAATCTAATTCAAAAACATTGTGAATCGTTTATTTTCAGTGGGGACATTACTTTGGATGCAAGAAATTTCCATTCTTTTTGTCACTTTTTACAATTCCAGCCAATTAAAAAAAATTACCTTATATTACAGTTCCCTAAGGGCCCCATCACAAAAGGCTTAATAGGAATGGTGATGTTGGTGAGAAGGTAATGGTGTTTAGTTGCATTGTTCATAGTAATATTAAGTATAAAACAATTTCATACAAAACTATCAAAATAATTTTAATCAACATGGACCTTGAATTCGATTGAATTTGACCTTGATCTTAAATCGCCTTGACTTGGAGAAAAATCCGGTTACGTCAGCTTGAAGCTTTAGATCTGTTCTCCTCAAACTAATTTCACTTCGTCGAGGAAGGTCAAAGAATCTTGACTTCAATCAAGGAACCGGACTTTGAAGTCGATTAAGATCAAGTTTTGTTGACTTGAATCTTGATTTTTTTAAGTGTACTTAAAATGAATCATTTTACGAAGACTCAGTTAAGTCACACTCAAGACGGTTGGATCCTGATGGACCTTGAAAGGGATGGAACAAAACTTTGAACCTTGATCCTTAGATCAATTACGTCCAAGCACGAGATCTCCAATTCTTTAAAGTACTTTGATCTTGGTTTGATCAAGACACAGTCGCGTATCAAATCGTCGAATCTAGATTTCTTCGCAGCTTGAATCGGAGCTTGAAGACTACAATCAGTTTTGGTTTCGTTGGCTTGAAGCTTTGACTCTTTTCATATTCCCAATATCTTGGGTCTTGACTTGGAAATTGGATGTAATTATCCAAGCACGAGATCTTCAATTCTTTAAAGCACTTTGATCTTGGTTTGATCAAGACGCAGTCGCGTATCAAATCGTCGAATCTAGATTTCTTCGCAGCTTGAATCGGAGCTTGAAGACTACAATCAGTTTTGGTTTCGTTGGCTTGAAGCTTTGAATCTTTTCATATTTCCAATATCTTGGTTCTTGACTTGGAAATTGGATGTAATTATCCAAGCACGAGATCTTCAATTCTTTAAAGTACTTTGATCTTGGTTTGATCAAGACGCAGTCGCGTATCAAATCGTCGAATCTAGATTTCTTCGCAGCTTGAATCGGAGCTTGAAGACTACAATCAGTTTTGGTTTCGTTGGCTTGAAGCTTTGAATCTTTTCATATTTCCAATATCTTGGGTCTTGACTTGGAAATTGGATGTAATTATCCAAGCACGAGATCTTCAATTCTTTAAAGTACTTTGATCTTGGTTTGATCAAGACACAGTCGCGTATCAAATCGTCGAATCTAGATTTCTACGCAGCTTGAATCGGAGCTTGAAGACTACAATCAGTTTTGGTTTCGTTGGCTTGAAACTTTGACTCTTTTCATATTCCCAATATCTTGGGTCTTGACTTGGAAATTGGATGTAATTATCCAAGCACGAGATCTTCAATTCTTTAAAGCACTTTGATCTTGGTTTGATCAAGACGCAGTCGCGTATCAAATCGTCGAATCTAGATTTCTTCGCAGCTTGAATCGGAGCTTGAAGACTACAATCAGTTTTGGTTTCGTTGGCTTGAAGCTTTGAATCTTTTCATATTTCCAATATCTTGGTTCTTGACTTGGAAATTGGATGTAATTATCCAAGCACGAGATCTTCAATTCTTTAAAGCACTTTGATCTTGGTTTGATCAAGACGCAGTCGCGTATCAAATCGTCGAATCTAGATTTCTTCGCAGCTTGAATCGGAGCTTGAAGACTACAATCAGTTTTGGTTTCGTTGGCTTGAAGCTTTGAATCTTTTCATACTTCCAATATCTTGGGTCTTGACTTGGAAATTGGATGTAATTATCCAAGCACGAGATTTTCAATTCTTTAAAGCACTTTGATCTTGGTTTGATCAAGACGCAGTCGCGTATCAAATCGTCGAATCTAGATTTCTTCGCAGCTTGAATCGGAGCTTGAAGACTACAATCAGTTTTGGTTTCGTTGGCTTGAAGCTTTGAATCTTTTCATACTTCCAATATCTTGGGTCTTGACTTGGAAATTGGATGTAATTATCCAAGCACGAGATTTTCAATTCTTTAAAGCACTTTGATCTTGGTTTGATCAAGACGCAGTCGCGTATCAAATCGTCGAATCTAGATTTCTTCGCAGCTTGAATCGGAGCTTGAAGACTACAATCAGTTTTGGTTTCGTTGGCTTGAAGCTTTGAATCTTTTCATATTTCCAATATCTTGGGTCTTGACTTGGAAATTGGATGTAATTATCCAAGCACGTGATCTTCAATTCTTTAAAGTACTTTGATCTTGGTTTGATCAAGACACAGTCGCGTATCAAATCGTCGAATCTAGATTTCTACGCAGCTTGAATCGGAGCTTGAAGACTACAATCAGTTTTGGTTTCGTTGGCTTGAAACTTTGACTCTTTTCATATTCCCAATATCTTGGGTCTTGACTTGGAAATTGGATGTAATTATCCAAGCACGAGATCTTCAATTCTTTAAAGCACTTTGATCTTGGTTTGATCAAGACGCAGTCGCGTATCAGATCGTCGAATCTAGATTTCTTCGCATTGAAGCACTGCAGCTTGAATCGTAGTTTGAAGACTACAATCAGTTTTAAGCTTAATAGGAATGGTGATGTTGGTGAGAAGGTAATGGTGTTTAGTTGCATTGTTCATAGTAATATTAAGGAGGATGTTACCCATTTTAAAGTTTGCGTTTGAAAGGGCACATAACCTCAAACTTTAACATAGTCCTTGTTTTATATTTGCTTATGTTATAAACATAAATTATAAACAAAGTTATCCAATATACTTGCCATATTTCTATTGGCAAATTAAAAGAATCTCATATCACCACTTCCAACTTGCTGTTATTTTCCAGATAATACTTTACGTTTCCTTTACCACTAACAATTACTAATGCAGTTTGTTCATCATTAAATCACAATTGTATTTAAGTGAATTTTGTCCATGATTTATCGAAGAACAGGGCAATTAGAATTTCATTTATCATATCAAAATTATTACGCGCGATGATATTTGATTGATGAACGGAAATTAGCTGGGTTTCACTAGATTTCACGCTAGTGGAACTTAAAAAGAATCTAAATTAGTGATTTCATCTGAATCCCCGTTGTGGATTTCTGAAGTGATTCATCTTGATGAGTCCAATCTGGTGGCATGTAAGCTCGTTTGAATGCGGGACGTCTTTTCAAAAGCACTGTTCGGTAAGTTCTTCTGGTTACATGATGTTTAGACATTATAAAAAGGAAATGAGCTTTTTAATTGACAGCATACGGTGTATGCCGTGTATATGTATAGAGGGCGAAATCAAAATGAATCGCGCATAAATGAGCAAGTATCGCAGCGAGAGCGAGGGAAACGGGCAAGTTGGGGCGCATATTGGTCTAGCGTCCCTTATGTGTGTCCGCCACAGATTCCAACTCCTAATTAAGACTGGGGGGAGGGGGCCCAAGAAGGGATATTGATCAAGTCGGGAGCGGGTGCAACGGAGACAACCCGGCCCGACAAAGACGGTCGAGTTATTATTTGGGCGACCGCGCGCTGTGTGTTTGCATGCGCATGACTTTCTAGTGAGAAAATTAGCGCTGCTCCACGAAAGGATTGCGATATGCATTTGTTAAAGAAGGCTGGAAGGTCGGGACGTATCGCGTATTAACGGGGGAGCACAGGCTGAAGCCAGATTACCCTGCCGGACCGTTCATTAAAAATTAAGATACGCCCATAATGAGAGATTTGATTAAAAACACATTAGGGGTATGTGTGCAATTTCTAATTTATTAACGTGGAATGATATACCGGACCTTCTGGCAGGGTTAATCCTTATCCCAAGTAATTTATCCCAACCCCAAATGTGGCTTAAAATATTGTAAAAACAGGAGCAAAATAAATTTCCCTCCGACACAGAAGTTTCGAACGCGAATAAATTTAATTCCGCACGCACATATAAGTAATTAAATATTAATTTGTTTATTTTTGCCTTTCAGATCTGACTGCCGTCGGAAGGCCCTCGAGTTTGAGGGCAATGAGCAAGGTAACGTATAGCCTAACGAGAGATTTTGAATTAAACGCGAAACTTTCCGCTGAAAGGACGAACAGGAGGAGGACCAGTTGAATACAATCGTTTATACTTATGTCCAGAGTACTCGAAAGCACTTCAACGTCACGTTCTCGAGATGAACAAAACGTGCCCGAAATCGGGATATAAAAATCGGATCCTCCGGAGGGTCGTGAGAACTCCGTAAAGTTTCACTCGCCGTTTATAATAGGAGTCCTGACAAAGGGCGTTTAATTTTTATCAAAAAATCTCTCGACTTTTCTACAACCATGTTTACCAACCGTAGTAGTTTAGTTACGGTCCGTAATGTGTGTACGTTGTATATACACACGTATCGATTAAAACGATAAAAACTGTGCTTGACGGCGTCATTACACCTAACACCTGTAGCACGCGACTTCCTCATTATTCCTGAAAGCAGATAGCAGCTATTGACTGTCTGAATTAATAGCCTTCGATTATTTTCAGAGAGTCAACACGTACATTTGTGAGACCCTTTTAATACTTTCAGGATTTCGACGCCGCCCGCCGTCGTCGCTGCTGCATTAATAATTCAGGACGTAAATTGTCGTAACATTAAACGCGAAAATAAATAACACGAAAAAAGTGGCAGTTAAAATGTTTATCTTTTCAGGCAGTCGATATTTGTGAACGCCGAACGTACGAGGACCATTAAAAGTTTTCCTATTCACATCTGTCGTTTTAATCGCAATTTTAACAAGCGAATTTTTCCAAGAATAGCGCAATTCAATCAACATAATTAGAGGATTTCTCGTGCAAGCGAATTGATTTTAACGCATCGATAATTTTTGAGGAATATCAAAAACTTATTTTCTTACGATTGACTGCACACAATCCCCTACCATTTCTCCATATTTTTATTAATTATTACTGAAATTAGTATCGCTTAAAGAGCGACTTCTTTTTCTATTTTTTTATTTCTTTTTCTTCATACGAGTATGTTCCAAATAATACCAACACTGCTGGAACGGTTTCTAAAAAACTTGAAGAAGATTTTCATTGCTTTACTTGTACCCTCTGAAAATGTATCCCCCTCTAGACCCTTGAATTTTATTAATAATTAATTAGTGATTAGTCAGAATACATCTATAAATTCCAGTAAAATCTTTCTCAAAATTAAACTCACAACTTCCTTATCCTTTGCCCGCATTCCTTTTAGAATTCATCCTCTAACTGATATTGTTACGGTATAAATCGAAACAAGGGGCATAGCGTAGCTTAAATATTATATTAAACATAAATAAATACAGACAAACATAACACTGTCCAACAAAAGAAAAAAATTGAATGTTTCCTTCACTTCATGAGTCAAATCGTACTAATTTTGGGTCGAGAAAAACGAATATGACAAAGAAAAAAATTTATTAGCTCTAGTTTCTGTGATACAGAAGAGGTGGAAGTTTTTTATTTTAACGGATTAAAAGAAAACGATACATTTTAATTACATATGCCAACAAAACTGAAAGTCCATTTAAATTTTTTTTTAATAACAGTTACATTCTAAGAATTCTAAATTGATGGAAGAATACGTAGCAGGTGGTTGGGTCTAAAGAGAATCATGTGGTAGCTTCAGTCTTTTGGCTTGCCTCTTGTAAGTGACTTCCGGAGCATCTCTATACACAGACCAGCAGTAATCCGCAAGCATTGCTTCATTCCAACGGCCCTGATATCTTTGTTCTATTAAAGATATATCCTGATGGAATCTTTCTCCGTGTTCATCACTGACAGCTCCACAACTAGGAGGGAAAAAGTCTAAGTGGGAGTGGAGAAAATGAATTTTAAGGGACATGTTGCATCCGAGTTGATGGTATTTTTGCAGTAGTACTGTCACCAACTGAGTATAGTTATCATCTCTTTTGTTGCCTAAAAATCCATGAATAACTCCCTTGAAGGCTTCCCAAGCTTCCTTTTCTTTGGCTTCCAAAACTCGGTCAAACGCAGGATCCTTTACAAGTTGTCGAATCTGTGGCCCAACAAAAATACCTTCCTTAACTTTTGCATCACTTAATCTAGGAAATTTGTCTCTTAAGTACTTAAAGGCCTGTCCTTCTTGGTTCATACCTTTGACAAAGCTTTTCATCAAACCCAGCTTTATATGTAGGGGTGGAAGAAGAACATCTTTTGGGTCCACGAGAGGCTCGGCAACGACATTTTTCTCGCTAGAGTTAAGATTTCTTGCAGGCCAGTCTGCTTGAATATAATGTGATTTCCTATCCCTGCTGTCCCACATACATAAAAAACAGCAGTATTTGGTGTATCCCAGTTGCATTCCTAAGAGTACAGCGAGGACCTTTAGATCTCCACAGATTTTCCACTTGTGTTCAGCATATTTGATTGAGTCGAGGAGGGCTGACATGTTTGCATAAGTCTCCTTCATGTGAACCGCATGAGCAACAGGAATAGAGGGAAGACGGTTGCCGTTGTAAAGTAATACAGCTTTTAAACTAAGCTTGGAGGAATCTATGAATAGCCTCCAGTCAGTTGGATCATGGTTCAAATTCAAACTTTCCATCAAGCCATTAACGTCGCAGCAAACAACAAAAAAAGGAAGCAGATACCTCTGTCTGTACTGTGAGACGCTGACATCACATTGGAGAAGATTCCATTGCTGTAGTCTTGACCCTAGAAGTTCTGCCTTCTCCTTCGACAAGTTAAGATCTCGAATGAGATCACTCAATTCCGCTTGACTCAGTCTGTGCGGTTTATCATCTTTTACCTCAAAATCAGGATCGTGGAATGTGTAAGGCATGTTTGGTTCTTCTTCTACCACACTGTCTTCATTTTCTACTTCAAGCTCATAATTTTGAGGTGGAGTAGGAACTGGTAAACTATCTGAATGTGGAATAGGTCGAACAGCAGATGCAAGATTCGGGTAGTCAACTGTTCCTCTTTTCTTCATTGACAATCCTGCTTTTATAGGTGGAGTCAAGCAGAAATAGCAGTCATCTGTATGGTTTGTAGGCTCCCGCCAAATCATAGGTACAGCAAAAGGCATACATCGTTTTTTTATTTCTTAGCCATTCTCGCAGTATGACTGAACAAGAGTTGCAACATATATGTGGAGCCCATGACTTATCCTGGCACCCTACCTTCATACCAAAATACTGCTGATAGGCAGTCTTCACAAGAGGCGTCAGATTGCGTTTCTGTGACGAAAATGTTATTTCACCACAAATGTAACAAAAATTATTCACTGAATTTACACATTTTCGTGGCATTTTGCTTTAACAATTGTTACACTTCAAAAGCACCCCAAAACCAGAAATTCTGCACTAATTACAACAGAAACAATAAGAAACTCACAGTCACAGCAACAGTAATTATATTTATAACTTACAAACAGCTAGAAATTGTTGCGTTTTGTCAGTTGACAGGTGTGACACTGACAATTCCCAAACACGGAAGTTCCCCCAAATTGAAAATGTAGACGTAGACTCTAAAAAATGACATGTCACTGTATCTCCAAAGCAAGAGCTAATCTGTCATTTTTATGGTGATATTTGAATTCAGTAGGTGGAAATACATAAGAATTAGCTATTTTTGAGCTCGAAACATTTTCATTGTTGGACAATTATAATTGTACAAAGTTCAACTTACCCTAACAGCACACTTTAACAAAATAGAGCCTACATCATGCTCTGATAGCAACTAGTTTAAGATCTTCCCTCTTTATGCAGATCGCGGGGTTTTTATACAAAGTGCAACTCGAGCAATTCCGAGTTGTTACGAGACCGGAAAGGTACGATAGATTACGAGATAATTTAAATCCGTTCCAACGTGTTCAAGGATTTTTCACGCAGGTGTCAAGGTTCCGTTGTTTACGTTGACGAGTTGCATTTTCTCTTATCTCAAGTTTGCTAAATAAATCCAATGCATGAATTTACTTGCATCTTGTCACAATATTGTTTAATTAAATAATAAATTAATGATGTTAATAAAGTAATAAACAACTTGTTATGATTAATGATTAATAATAACAAATAACTTCACAGTCATTCCACTACAAATTTCTTCTTTTCTTCAAATTGTTAGAACTTTCTATCTTAACATAAACCAAGTGAGAAACTCACAATACTTACTTATACTTAAGCCTGCACTCTTTAGGAACTTATTTCTTTCTATTGCACAGAATTAATTAATTAAATAATGTTTGTGCATTTTACTTTCATTCCGAAAATAATTTCTTCCATGCCATTTCAGATTCTTATTTTCATCGACCTTAACTTTAACATCAAATAAATAAATGGTAATTCATTTAAGAAGTTTATAACTTTATTAACTTGCTGTGATCGAAACAGTTTAACTTTAATGTTCAGTTTATTGCTATAGAATCAATGAGAATAAAATGAAGATTAAAGTTAAACTGAGATCGTAAAACCGGGCCTTAGTCGTTATATAAAATTAAAGACGTGGGCACTTGATTCCAACACAAGAAACAAAAAGTAAAATAATATAAAGAAACGTCCGAACACACAAGTCCAATTTGGCTCATAAAAAAATGTTGAATCATTTCAATCCATCGACTAATACAAATGGCTTCTTCTGAATGTTGTCGTGTATTAGTTCTCCTTGTCAAAGTTTTGCGTTCCCACCATCAGCTGTGTGATAAGTAAACAATCGATAAATCCTGGAGAATATGACCAAAAAAAATAGCGATAACAAAAGGAATGACATGTAACGAAAATAAAACGCTCATTGGTCAATACGGCACCACACTTTCCGATGTACTTTCATCTTACCTATGCATGGAGTAAAGTTCGCAGTTATTTATTGCCGGCAATGAAAATTGCAGCGATTTGTGTTGCACGCATGCGCAGTGTTGTATTTTTATACAAGATGCAACTACTTAAGGAAATAAATTGCTAAACGTCGGCAGAAAAAGAAATTGTGATGCATTAAAACTAGAAGTCGTAAAAGCAGATGGATAAGAGCCACGAATTAATAAAGGAAAGACTTACTACCTTACAAGATATTTAAAAATAACAAGTTTTAAATTGAAGGAATATAAAAGAACCAAAATCAAATGAGTAGTATAGCAAGAGGGATACTGTGACACGATACTTTGGCCTTTAGCATCTTCTAACTTCTGCACTTGCGTAATAACGGCGGCTGGTCCAGTCCAGCATTGTCTAATGCAACCATCATCCTTTGGTAAGATTTCGACACTCCTTCGTACACATGCAAGAATTAAAAAGTTCCGTCAACGACCACCCTTTAGTAAGAAGACGTCATTATCGACACTTCTTCAAATGCAAGAAGTAAAGGGGATTACCTTGAACGACACATAAGACCCCCGTCAACACTTCTTAAGATAAAAAAAAAACTAAAAGGTTACTTCTTCAGCACAACAAACAACCCCTCTAGAAGGGGGCGGGCGGTCACTTTGAATGGACGTATGCCATCCGCAATTTTTTTCAAGGCCAAAGTGTCGCAGTATCCCGCTCGTTATACTACTCAAATTCATTTCAGTTATCAAGAAAATCATAATGATCAATACCACACTACAGGAAAGAAACATTACACAAGTATATGTTTAGAAAGAACGATCGAATAGAATATTTTTGACAATAAAAAAGGCACTGATATGAGGAAGTAAATCATGGGGCTATCTTAATACAAAGGAGATTTTTCGTAGAAACAAGAAACGACAAAAATGTACCGAGCTTTCAACAATTTCTGAGTGCCACGTGATCACTCAAATTAGGGTAATACTTAAAATAAACGCAGTGGCTATATGTCCGCCGGCGGCATTATACTTATAAATTACAAATTCCGCCGAACGGCGGAATTAACGAAGTTTTTCGAAACCTTGTCCGCCGAAAAAAATAATTTTAATTAAAATACGGCGGAACTGATTATCTTAAGAGTTATTTTCCGCCGTTCGACGGAATGTTGATACATAACAGCGAAAATCCGCCGAGAATATTGAAAAATAATGAAAAGAAATAAAATTGAAATGAAAATGCATATTAGTACTATTTCATAATAAGATTAATAATAACTTTACATATGACAGCGTTAAAAGACATTTTAACAGCAATTTAGATGCAACCTCTTCTTAACAGAAAACATCGAATTTGCGTATAACACACTATAAATGTCACTTGGTTCTTAGTAATACTTTTCAGCTTGCCTTTACAACAGGACTAGTCAGTTGCTACTGTATTATTTTTTCGTCCCGTTCTTTCATTCCAAATGTAAGTCGGCACCATTGCTAACTTTCTTATTTTTGGAGCTAAAGACTCGATCAAATTGACAAATTTGTTTATCTTTTTCCGCTGATTACAAATATGAAAACAGAAAAGCAATTGAATGTGGAGTTTTTCGAGATATTATAAGCTTTTTCCAAATGGAACCTCCTATATTTTATCATCGTAAATGAAACAAAATTGAATTCTACTAATAAGTTTATGTACACCATATTCGAAAAAAGTCAAATAACTGAGACATGTGAACTTTAATTTAAGAAAGTGTATATCTCTTATTCGATATTATAATAAAAATCATTCGAATCATTAACCACCTCTAGTGATCTAAAAATACGATATTTTAATTATTTTGTATGCTTAATATACCGTATTTTACCCTAACTTTAATTTTATTAGCCAACAGTAAATAGTAAATACACCCGCGACCAAAAAAAGTGGACACGTCAATTTTTTAATACTAAAACTTTTGCTGAGTGGCTGTAATTATGAACTGATACTTACGGATGACAAACAATAATAATTATAACAGATTTTCATCTGTAAGTCAGTTCAAAATTACAACCAGCCAGCAAAAGTTTTAATATTAGAAAAATTGACGTGTCCACTTTTTTTTTGGCCGCGGCTGTATCTTGTACACCTAGTGATGTACAGTTGTATTAGATTCATTTTAAAATGTTTAAAATGATATAAAGTTATATTATTATTACTATTTTAAAACTTGTATATTGCAACTTTACATTATTTTAAACATTTTAAAACGCCTATAATGCAACTTTACATCACTAGGTATACTAGCATGCGTCCAACAATTATTGTAGTCCTAGGTGGCTATGGAGTCAAACATTTTTAAGTAATTATTGTTTCAAATTGCAATAAAACATTAAATACGTATACAAGAATGTATTTGTTGTTTAACAGTCAATATTTGAGACGGCAATTTAACGATACGAAGTAGGAATCTCCGTTTATGCTTGATTCCACGGCCACCTAGGACTACAATAATTGTTGGACACATGTTATATTATTTGCTATTGTTGGTTAATAAAATTAAGTTAGGATAAAATGCGGTATAATACACGCAGGGCTGTACAATAGTGCATAATATTACATAACGAGAGTTGTAAATAGCATATTACGCACGTGTGGAAAAGTAGCGCACGAGCCGCGCAGCGGAGAGTGCAAGTAATTTCTCAAATGCGTAAAGGTTCCTCGCTGTGTGATTTTCTTACTTTACCCATGACAGTTTCTAAACACCCGCCGCTTACTTAATTTATGTGTTGTACGTAATTCGTCATTTACAGCATAAAGTAATTTAAAATGCCGTGAAGTTGTATTATATAAGTTTTAAACCATACTCATTTTCACAGTCATTAAGACGACCTTCCTCAGATTCATCATAAGAACCAAATACTTCTCCAAATATTATATCCTTTGCATGACTCATTATTTTATTCATTATCTTTAATACAAAAGATAGGTAACGTTTAGTTTAGCTTTTACGGCGGAATTTGAGCTTTTGAAACAAAAATCCGGCGAACGGCGGAAATAATCAAAGAATAAAGTCAATTCCGCCGCATTTGTATAATGTATAATATTTTCGGCGGATTTTCTTATTTATACATGCAAAATTCTGCCGATCGGTGGAATTTTTTTCTTATACATACGATTCCGCCGGCGGACGTTTAGTCACTGCGTAAAATAAAATACCCCAATTTACAATTATAGGATAATCAGCGGCGTAACAGAATTAATTTTAAGGGAAAATATAAGAAGCATAGTTTTAATGTAATGCCCGAGAATGTTTTACACAAGAATTAGAATAAACATCGAACACTACGCACGCCAACGCTCATTTTGATTCCGATTTTTTAGTTACACGCGGGAAGTAAATTTTCCAAGAAAGATTCATTTGGTCACGTGGGACTCGGAAATTGTTGAAAACCCGATCGATGCTAACTGGAGATGGAATCAGTGAAACAAAAAACTGAAAGGAACATAACTAGGATGATTGATATACATAAATAGAAGGGCAGGGAAAGTATATGAAACAAAAATATAAGAGTAGGCCAAAAAAAAAACTTAACGAGAAAAGGAAATACAAACTAAATATTTGATTTGTGATCCTTTTTTTAATTTTCAGATGAAACAATTACGCAACTAAAATCATCTATGCTCTTCAGCTCTTTGATTGGTTTGATGCAGATTTTTTAACTTAAAATAGGACAATGGCTACCGATAGCATATAATAATTCTATGATAAATAATTTTAAAAAGAAAAGCAACAAACAAGTACTCGTATACGATAAGAAATGTAGGGGAAAAGCAAACGTTATTCTAGATATACCTGTAAACATATTACATTCGACATCGCACCCTCATCTCCAGCCACAATGTACCTGTATCAGTGTCAACAAGAGCATTAGTGCGGACAGCCTATGTAGACTGATGTCTCGGGCTGTAACTACACATTTGCGTGTCTGTGGCCTATAGTTCCCGTAATGTTCGATTTGTCCCTCCGCGCGAATGTCTCTCTGCAAATGGTGATTGAGCGGGTGTGAGGGGCTGCCCCTGTACAACGAGCCGAGCATGGAATCCTCAGGGCTGCTAATGTACCAGACAAGCTGATGAAGACAACTCACCCGCCTGGGACACAGAGCACTGGGAGTCTGCTCTGACCTCACTACATCGCTGCTGCTGCTGCTACTGCTACTGCACAGTACGCCCTTCTTCCCTCTTAGGTTTAACCACCGCAAAAGCAGTGGTTCACCGTAAACATGATATATGAGACGAATGTGAATAATTTCATATAATATCATCGCAGTTGGATGTGACAAAAAAAAAGGAATTCTTTCGCTTAGGTTTAATGAAACCGAAACGGGGACGTCAAAATGTATACGAAATATATTTCTCCCCACGAGCAGCAAACAATTACAAATGACATATTTAGAATGGAAACGAGTTCACGGTGTGATTCCTCAATGTCGCGCGCTTCCGCAGTTTTATCTCGACGATCGTAAGCCCGCCCGATCCGTCCGTGACATCCTTCTCTCATCTGTCTTAGCTCACATCACATTACCGTCGAGGATTTTTGAATCGATCAGCATCGGCTCAGGTTCCTCTTCTTGGCGGGGCGAACAAGTATCATTGCACCGCGGGGAGGGATTCCGAACGCAGATTATGTGTCCTCACACCTGCAACCCCCCCATCCACCGAAAGGCACTAAGTAGAATTGCAAAATACTTTCTCCGACGTGGCTCCTCCACCATGAACGTGCTACGAGCTTCTCAAATTTACGTAATACGCTCCTGAATATTCATGGTGTCTGTTTATCATAATTTACTCGAAAAGAGGAAACATTTCGTTTCGTATTAATAAAGAGAAGTAGATGAAAAATGTAAAGGAATTATTATATCAGTCGAAACTCTTTTTCTTATCACTAGTTTTCTCTTCCGCATCACTCCTGAATAGAAAAACGTATGTGAAATTCAATTAGCAGCCTTTTATAACGGATACTTTCACTAAAAAAAATTACAAAATTCCACAGAAAACCGAAACTGCAAGATAAGGAACACGTTTGTCAGCTCCTCCACCAAAAATTACTGAAAGAAAATATTTCTTTATGAAAAAAGGCCATTTATTATTATTATTATTATTATTATTATCATTCCAACCATAGATCTTAGGAGAGATATTGGTATCGTCATTGAAAGAGGATCATAAGAACTCTTTAAATTCATAAAAACAACGTTCCAGCAGGAATTGTTTTAGTTCTAATTTAAATTTAGACATAGATTTGTGAATTATTAAATTTACAGGCAGATTATTGTAGACTTTTAGGGCCCTATAATGCTCAAATAAGGTAGTGTTATGTTTAGAAACGGATAAATTTTCACAATGCCTTGTTTTTATAGATAAACATGTCCCATATTTTTCTTTATTCTTAGGAAAAAGGCTTATATTGGATCTGGCAAAGATGGCTAAGTTGTATATATACAGACATGGCAAAGGTAAAATTTTTAAAAGTTTAAATAATGGTCTACAACTTTCAGTAAGCTTTTTTTGCAAAATAGTCCTTATAATATGTTTCTGTAAAACAAATATATGCTGAGTGTTAGTAGAACCGCCCCAAAATATTAAACCATATGATAATATAGATTGCACTGAGGTCATATAATATGTTTTCAACACATCAACAGTAACACAATTCCTAAGGTTTCTTATAATGTAACAAAATTTGGTAAGTTTTGAGCTCACATACTGTATATGCGTATTAAACTTTAAGGAGGCATCAATATATAAACCTAGAAATTTAACGTTGTCAACAATAGGAACCGATTTTCCAATAAATTTAATATATACGTTTGACAGAATTGGTCCTTTTTTAAATTCTATCGCTACAGTTTTGTTAGAGTTTAGTTTAAGACGCTCAAGCTCACACCAATTGGACATTGTTAATATTGTGGATGAAGCAAGATTCGAGCGGGAACTCTGATTGTTGGCAGTTACAACACACGAGATGTCATCGGCGTATTGACATAGGGAGACAGATGCAAGCTGATTTTGTAAATCATTAACAAAAATTATAAACAACAGAGAACCCAAGATAGAACCCTGGGGGACGCCCATGTTGATTTCTTTAGGTTCAGATAACACCTTAATAACGCCTTCCTCCACATGTCTAATGCAGACTTGTTGATTGATACCTTTTTGAAAGGTAAGAACGAAACAGATCTAAATCCACCCCTCGAATTCCAATATTATATAACTTAGAGAGCAAAACAGAATGATCCAAAGAATCGAATGCCTTTGAGAGATCAAAATAAATTTCAACAAGAAATTCGCCATTATCTAAGCAAGTGGTAATATAATGCAGAGATTCAAAAATTGCAGACTCGGTTGATCGGCTTTTAGTGAATCCATGTTGACATTTGGATAAAATTTTATACTTCGCGAGATACGAGTATAATCTGTTATAAATAATTCTTTTAAGAACCTTAGAGAAAGCTGGCAGTAGTGAGATTGGGCGGTAGTTGTTGATATCTGTTCTCAGGCCTTTGTTCTTATAGATGGGAATGACTGGCATGTTTGAGGCAATCAGGGAAAATTCCCGTGAAAAAGCAATTGTTTATGACCTCAGCAAGTTTACCAGATATTAAATTGCCAACATCTGCGATTATGGAACAGGGGATGCCATCCTTGCCCGAAGTTTTCTTGGAAGACATGTGATTCAATATATTTAAGACTTCGTGATGATCCGTAGGAAACAGGAAAAAATTAGATACTGAATAAATTTGCTATTACTAGTGGATTATTTATAAGAATGTTATCAACGACTAATTCAATAGTTCCACATACCTCGGACGAGTAAGCCGAATCTTTTATAATGCTCCACACCATTTTGTTTCTATTTGAACCTGTAGCATCCAAAATTTTATTATTATTATATGATATTTTAGTTTTATTTATAAGCTGTAGATATTCTTTTTTCTTGGCAAGATATAGTTTTCTAAGATTGTCGTCTTTTGAAATCTTCCATATATGATGTAAATCCTTAATGTAATTACTCTTCGAAATAATCTCCTGAGTTACCCAAGCAGAATTATTTTCTGATTTATAATATATAATTCTTCATAGGTTTTCTTCTTCACCATAAAGTTAGTTTCTCTACTAGATCCTTCTTTCTTTGGTCTCCCACTTTTCACCTTCCCTTTCAGTATTTTTAAGATATACAGTGCGAGTCTCTAACTTGGAATAAATTCAGTAAAGCAAAGACCGTTTAAAGTTAAAACAGTTAAAGACAATTTTAAATTGCGCTCTTTTTCATCTAAGAACATTTTAAACAGCGTGTCCCAAATTTGAGATATGACGTCACCGACTATTTTTTTAAATGGCAATCCTATTTTTCTATGACTATTCTTAAAGTGTATAATCAAGTTACATATGCGTACCAAATTTCAAATTTCTATTCCTTGTCATTTGAAAGATATTTAACAAACATCAACTAATTTTTTGTCAAACTGGGTTGACGTCTTATCACAATGTTATAAAAACACTTAAGTTATTCAAATCAAATCAAACTTTACAGTTTTCGTTACATGCCTATTAGCAATCTAGGTGCCAATCGAATAGATAAATAGGTAACAATAACAATACGCCATAACTGGTAAGAGGCTAACATACAAGAGTATCCTCTAAATATTCGTTTACGCTATAGTAAGCCTTGTCAATTAATTGTAACTTCAATTTATTCTTAAACAGTCTTTTTGGGAGTTGGGTCCACACTGATGGAAGTTTATTGTACAAAAACAAATGTCTAGTTTGCACTGCCGTGGCATTTATTCTCCGCGTGGCAACATTTATCTTGTAGTAGCTTCTCAAATTTGTCTTCACTACATCCCCTCTCTTCTGTAAGGCTTTTGCTTCTTCGTGAGCTCTTATGAGCTGAGAAAATAGGTAAAGTGATGACATGGTCATTATACGTAGTTTGCGAAACAGTGTTTCTTTTTTATTATATTCCACAGGGTTTTCTATTTATAGGTCGATACTTCAAGTTCTTTAATATTTTTCTTTCTTTTCTCTTCTGTGACACATTTAAGATAAGAACAATTTGTAGCTATTAAGTATTTGGTTTAGGTCATCTCCTCCCTGTTGTACATAAGTTTCATGTATTAAATCCAATGTTTCTTTAATCTGTCTTAATTCATCAGACATTGCAATCCTTTGATTTTTTTGTTGTTTTGTAATTGTAGGAATTGCGGTTTCAAAGTGACCCACAAGAGTATTAAGAACAAGTAAAAAAAGCAGCATCGCATTCGGCTCGTATTGAGTGAGGAGATTATTAGTTTGTCGTCTTGTGATAAACACCGTTTGTTGAAAAATCGGCCAAAATGCCTTACTCAACTGAAACCCACAAGATTGAAATTTTAATGTTGATTGGCTACGGAGATAGGACAAGAACACAAAATGAAGTTATTCACTTATTCAGAGAGAAACATCCTGATTTACCACCCATATCGCAAAGTACCGTAAGCAAGATTGAAAAACAGTTTCGGGAAAACGCGCATTTAAGAAGACCCCATAATGACCTCCTCAATGAGGAGGTCAAACTTAATGTACTTCTCTCTGTTCAAGAAAATTGTCATGTCCCCACTAGGCAGATAGCTAGGGAAGTCGAAATTAGCCAGTCGTCAGTGGCAAGAATTTTTGAAGTGCAAAAATTGCATCCTTATAAAATGGCAATTCTCCAGGAACTCGCCGAAGATGATCCGGACAGAAGACTCCAGTTATGCGAACAAATGATGGATCTACTAAACATAGACAACGTCCTGTTTTCTGATGAATTAACGTTTATGTTAAATGGTCAGGTAAATCGTCAAAATTGTCGTTATTGGGCAGACAACAACCCACACTGGATGAGGGAAGGCAACATTCAACATCCAGAAAAAGTCAATGTTTGGGCAGGGATTGTTGGTGATCGAGTAATAGGACCAATTTTCATCCAAGATAATCTCAATGGAGCGAGATATTTAGAATTCTTACAGGAAGAACTGGTTCCGAATTTGGCTACTCTGTCTCCTGATCCGGTTGAAGCTAATGTCCCAAATAGAAACATCTGGTTTCAACAAGACGGTGCTCCTCCTCATTTTGCAAGACCTGTCTGTGAGTATCTGGATGATGTATTTCCAGGCAGATGGATTGGTAGAAGAGGACCCTTTGAATGGCCACCCAGGTCTCCGGATTTAACACCGCTGGACTATTTCTTATGGGGGTACTTGAAAAGCAAAGTTTTTAAGACCAAACCAGAAAATGTTGAGGTGTTGAAAGAACGAATAAGACAGGAGTGTAGGCTAATTTCCGCCGAAGTAATTAGAAATGTTCAAAACGAGTTTAAGTTCCGTTTAGGGTATTATCAGTTAGTACATGGACAACATTTTGCTATGTCCCTAATTTCATGTTACTTCAATTATTACCGTAACATTTTGTATGCGATTCCACGCTATATCTGTGCCTACAGATGAGTCATTAGATTTTGCGCACGGCCCGTAATCCGGCCCCAGATCTAGCGCGGAATCGCATACAAAATGTTACGGTAATAATTGAAGTAACATGAAATTAGGGACATAGCTTAATATAACAACAGATTTATTATTAACTAATTAACTAACAATCATTACAAGTTACTTACATTGTGTTTTGGGGCACTAAAAGACAACTAGACTACATAACACTCTGAAGAGATTTGTTCTAATTCTCCTCTAGCGTTGGGTTCGTTGCCTTTTTATAGGGGTTTCGTTTCCGGGGTGTGACGTCAATTGTTGCCTTGACATTTTGTATGCGATTCCGCGCTAGATCTGTGCCTGCAGATGAGTCATTAGATTTTGCGCACGGCCCGTAAGAGTGCAGCTGCATCGCGGGTGAGTCATACGTTACATAATTGCGACGGAGGCATCTTTTGTTTATGTTATCGTTTTTGTGTTTATATGACGCTTGACTGAATCTCAGCTGTACATCTTTGCTGGTGCTCTTATCCTAGTTACAGTATCATTTTACCATCCACCGCCAATGTGCTTCTGTTCCGATGTTCTTCGTTAGCACTTTTCTTTCGAAAATAGCTATTATTTTTTTGTTTTTCTGTTAATGTCCAGATCTTAGAGCCTATGTAACACAAACGTTCGATGAATTTTATAGACTTTCATAGCATCAAATAGGCAACCTCTTTTTTTTGTTTGGCAAAGAGAGATAACGCTTATCTTATTTGGATGAAACAAAATGCAACGGAGAAAACGTAAAACGCTGCGTGCGGAAAAACGAAGGCCATCTATTTCGTTCCTGCATTGGTGGAAAAACTCATCTATATAAAAACTCTCGTCTATTTGAAGCCTGTTTACGAGATAATTCGTTGATAAAATGTACTTAAATGAAAAATATCTTTCACCTTGTTTATAATGAGAGTATGCTTGATTTAGAATTACAGTGAATTACATACAATAAACCCACTGAACCATGAACAATGTGAATAACAGGCTAAAAGCCGTTTTAATAATAAGAAGAAAGAAAAGCTTTTTAACTTAAAGTCACTTTAAGAATATGAAAACCAACGTATTTTTTTAATAATAAACATTATCAATATTTTCAAGCTAATACTATTGAGCGGAAATATGATATTTTTCAAGGTTATCGGTTAGCGAAATGCTTGCTAGAAGTTGTAGCAAATGTTTATCCAAAAACTAGAACTCTTTTGTAGCATTTTCACATTTGTTAAGAAAAATTAGAAGAGAATTTCTTTGATTTTCTCAAAAGTTTACTTCTCAATTTCAGGAAAAAACTTTTGTATTTATTTGGAATTGAATGGACTTATTTCTGGGTTGGGTAAAGAATGTAAAGAAACTCTTGACTCTCAAAAAATGGAAATGTAAAGTCCCTCACCTTCCAATATGTACAGATCGCGTCCAAAATTGGCTTTTGAACGATCTATCGCAATGAATTGCTTTTTCATTAAAGTCCATTATATTTTGCAAAATAATTCTCCAGAAATTAACAGTTTATATATACCGGGTGTCCCAAAATCCTCGAATGAGACTGAAACAGTATATACTAGAGAGGCGCAAAAAACAACTTTTTTCAATAATTTTTTTCCAAAAATCAATAAAATACTGAAAAGTCACCCCCTACAACTACTCTTTAAAAAGGAAGAAGGATCTAACAAATATGTTGTAAATGCGTAGTTAGGTGCCTTATACCTGAATTTAAAATGTTAGTTTCATAACTTTAAGGATCCAGAAGATATTGTCAAAAGAACAATATTTACCAACCCTCTTTCAGAGCTTATAATTCCTTTATTATTGACTTTTGGAAAAAAAAATATTGCGCCTCTCTATCTCTATATACTGTTTCAGTCTCAAACCGTTAGGTGTCGGGATTGTGGCTTCTTCAATAGATCCTCCTATCTCTCGCTCTGGCTTTGGCCGCTGTCCATGTCGTTCCTCGTTCTCGTTCTTTTAATATATCGCCTATTTCTTGATTCTAATTTTTCTTAGGCCTTCCTTTCTTTTTCTGTCGGTCCCATCCTGCCTCCCATATTTGCTTCACTGGTTTATCTTCATTCATTCTTATGAGGTGTCCGAACCATCTGAGTTGACTTTCTCTGATTTCATACATTAAGGGTTCAACGTTTAACCTTTTTCTTATTTCATTGTTAGTTAATATCTGTCCAGTTTTGTAACTCCTTCTATCCTTCTTAATATCTTCATTTCCATCGAAGCTATCTTTGATATTAACCTTTGGGTAAGCACCCAGGATTCGCTTCCAATTAACAATTTAATAATTTCTAAAACAAAATTTTGATATACCTTGTAAATACAAAATATATATATATATATGTATTTATTAACAGATGAAGCTTCTTTAACTTCAGGGCTGCAGTCAAAAGAGTTAGATTTGATTCATTGGTGACTATAAGCGTGATGGTCTTTCATACCGAATTTTTTATCAACTCTTGCCAAGAGATCTGGGCGGCATGTCTTAGCTTAAGTGAAAAGTATGTCTTTATGCTGTTTTCCAGTAAAGCTACGACATGCCGTCCAAATTCCATGGTGAGAGTCGATAGAAATTTTTAAAAATCACGCGGTACAAGCATTTTGTTTTTAGTTGTAAGTCTAGACTTTACTTTGAAATCTATCTGTTTCACTTTCTTGATAATATGTGCTGATTTCATTGATTTTAATCTTCCATTTTAATATCCACGTTCGTATTAGCATTTCTAGTGGTGATAACACGTAGGGCAAAACAATTTTATTTGAGTTCATCTTGTTACTGCTGGAGTATACCATGTGTAAACAGCTTTATGTGACACAGCCATTTGCATGACGGTCATTAAAAAGAGGATAATGTTGGGAATAAACGTGATAGAGACAAAGACTGCAACAGACAGCTGGATATGCAACGCGCGATCCGTCACCACTCTATTGCAGTCTTTGTCGTTAAACGCTAACACAACAAGTTTCCTTCTTTGTCTTGTTTAATATTAAATTATTTTAAATGGTTTCTAATTAAATAATAATTTGCAATTTTGTTCACGTTCATATTACATGCAGACACTAATATAGAATACAAAAAGAATTCGTCCCTTCTCTGTTTCTTTTTCATTATATATATATTATATATATGTTTTCGTGCTTACTTGAAAGATTGAATTGACATAAATATGATGTAATATAAACATGAGCGATTACTATGAAAAATTAAAGCAAAAAAAAAGAAAGGGGAAAAAAGCTCACGTCAGGAAGTTGAAATATTTTATAAAGACTGATCGGTTTTATTAGTTAAATCGATTTGGAAACCATACATCTTATATTGAAAATGGAAGACACTCAGGGGTGTGCTTGGTCACTCAGATTTCACATATTTCTATCCGATACAAGCCGGTTGCACATCTATTACTATTTTTATGCGTTGCCGATCGACTCACGTGGGAATAACGACCGCTCTTTTTACGCGAACTTCCGTGAAAGCGTTTTTGTGTATACCTACACAAAATCGAAGGTGTAATTCGAAACATGCATGACTGCGACGCGACGGTGGCGAAGTCATTAGGACATATCGCGCCCCTTATGTTATCTTATTTAGTTCTCGTCATTGTGCTCGTGCATTATATTGTAATCGACGGCATAAATAATTCCTCGGAGGGTATGATTGATAATCAATATAAACGACATATTAATATGAGTTTTCCACACCTAGGATTTAGTAAATTACTCGCCGACGTAACCCCTCTCTCACCTGCGTCTTGTTTAATGTGCGTCTGTCACGACCGACTACTAAATAGCTTAACGCCGCCGACAATAAATGCGTACGGAAACGTGTATGAAAACAATTACACCATGTGTGTGTGTGTGTGGGTATTGGAATTCATGTAGGAATTAATTTGTCTACACCGAGATTTACATTTCCAATGATATACTCACAATCAGTTACCTCAATTACTTCTACCAAGTCATCCTCAAAAGATCATGAAATTAAAATAATTTAGAGCTTTTACATGCTTCAAGAGACCATGAGGAACCATAAGGAATGTGTGATTTGAAATAAAGCCATCGCTTTTATAATAGGTTATTAAGGACAGCAGTTACGAAATTAGGTGAACGTCTATACTTTTAATGCAGATTTGATTTCCATAGATTGTCCTAAATCTGAGATAAGGCCTCTCTGTAAGCGATCGTCTCCGCCGCCTCATCTACATATGTTCTCGTCAGCTGTGCTTTGTTTCTGAAAAGGGCTTATTACGAATGCAAAATTTCCCATTCATATTCAAAATTTTATATCCCAGTTTTACCACTAATTTATTCAGCTCTCCCTGTCTGCGCTCCTCCTCCATTCTTTCCTGGTCCTCTTCAAGGAAACGACTACTAATTCCTGTCGCAGATTTTAATAACCAAATCCAAATCAAAATATAACTCAGGTTAGCTTAATATTTTAATCATGGATAGATCCCCGGCCGCCGTGCGTTACGACTAATTCGTAATTTTGGAAATATTTATCGTCGCGAGATATTTAGCTTGTCTACTTTGAATACTAATTTTAAATTAAATGCGAGTTGAAATTGCTTCTCCAAGTGCCGGTAAGTGAATATAAATGTTATCTTAATCGAATCATATAAATGTTTGAGTTATATTTCGATTTAAATTATAATAAATAATAAAAATGCTTGTGTTTTAATTCGAAATTTCAGCAAATTGTTACAGTTTGCTATCTAATATTTACACTCTGACAAGTACGCATTATTTGCTTGTGGAACATATGAATGTGTCAACCAACAGGTGGTCATCTGGGATTGGGAGTCATCTGATATCATCCATCATGACCTCACAGGTTTGGTGATCAGTCAGCTCTGTCAATACAGATGCAACTCTAGTTCAAACAAAAATGTCCAACTTTATTTAATCATAAGATAAGGCATGTACTGAATTTCTCCAATTAAGAACATCTTTAGAATAAATTAATCAGTATTTATTTAGAATACATATTATATTTTGAACTGAAAAATAATTTCGTTTCATAAACATTCGCGCGAGTTGATTTTTGGAAAATTAACCCCGCTAAGGAATATACTGTTCGGCGAAAATAAAAAAAAATTATACTGAAACATGTCAATCAAAATAATAAACAAGGGGTGCATATTTCAATATTTACAGAGCGTCGTACAAATCAATCTACCCGCAAATGAAACCGGATTTTAAATGCAACGCCGAAAAACGAGAGAAATTCCGGCTCACCCCTCTGATTTTATAACCTATTTAAATGCACCGAACGGGCACGTCTGTCATTTTAAAGATCGGGAATCTCGCAGGAAGAAAAATTGAATCGGGAGAGGAGGCTGTTTTTAAGACTCATTAAAATACTACAAATTGTGCTCGTTTTAAACGTTTGGATTAAACGCGAGAATAAAAAAGGAATCTTACACTTTTTCAGTTTTGTGCTTATTTATTGTCATTGTCGTTAAAACTCCAAGTTGTGTTTTAATTTTTTTTTTTTAATTTTCAGTAGACTACATTAAATAATAAGAAGTAGTTGAATTGAAACTGCAAAACTTCATTATTAAAACAATGACATAAGTTTGCATTTCAGCAAAAGCTCTGAAATTTCATTACTCAAAAAAAATAAATAAACGTTCCCGTCATTTATTATTTGTTCAATATTTTTTAAATCAAATAATACTGAAATAACAACAAATTTTATTTCGTTCTTTTCTCAATTTTGTGAACGTGTTGTTAGTATTGTTAATTTTTTTATATTTTGATTAGAAAATGTTTGAAAACTAAAATGGTAATGAAGGCTTTAATTTATCTCTTTTAAGTGTTGAAGATGTGCATGATATTATTTTTAGTATAAAATCAAATGCTTATGGAATTGGCAACATTTCTATTAAAATGCTTCAATATTGCAGTCCATTTCTAGATAAATATATTACTCATATTTTTAATACTTGTATTAGAAATTCTTACTTTCCTTCAGTTTGGAAAACAGCGATTGTTAAAACATTACCTAAGGTAACGAATCCTTCTTCATTCTCTGATTTGAGACCTATTAGTATTCTCTCAGCTTTATCCAAAATCAGTATCTAAGCAAATCATTGAATACTTAAACTTTCATAAAATATTACCCACTTGTCAATCTGGTTTTCGTCAAGGTTTTTAGTACTAGTACAGCACTAATGCAAGTTACAGATGATATTGTTAGAAACATTGATAATAACGATATTACAGCTTTAATTCTGTTAGATTTTTCAAAAGCATTTGACACTATTAATCATAAACTAAACTTTTATTACTAAAATTGAAATATTACGGTTTCTCCTCAGAATTTGTTTATTTTATTCAGTCCTATTTAATTGGACGTATGCAGCAGGTGTGCATTGATGACTCATATTCATCACTACGTAATGTTATCTCTGTAGTTCCTCAGGGATCCGTCTTTGGACCCTTGCTTTTTGTAATGTACACTTCTGATATTTTAACTTCTGTATCCAAATGTAAGGTTCAGGCGTATGCCGACGATACACAAATATATTACAACTTTAAAATGCAAAATTTTAGAGACGCTGAGTCTATTATCAATCGTGATTTAAATACTATCAGTTCTCTTGCGTCTCAAAGTAATTTAAAGTTGAATAGTTTTAAGTCTTTTGTTATGTTGCTTGGAAACAAAACGAACAAAGAAATATTGACTGGCTCGTTAAACATAAACATAAATTATGTGAAACTACCTGTTGGCTCGTTAAACATAAACATAAATTATGTGAAACTACCTGTTGTTAATCACACAAAAAATTTGGGAATAATTTTCGATAATAACTTAAAATTTTGATTGCACGTAAATTATTTGTTAAAAAAGTCTTATGCAACATTAAAAATTTTATTTTCTAATCGACATTTTTTGAACTTTACGTTAAGAAAACTCTTGTGCTCTCATGTTTTGATTATGGTGATGCTGTATATGGCTTTCACCTAAACTTGGTCGTATCCAAAAAGTTGCCGCTTTATTTTTGGCTTGCGTAAATATGACCATGTGTCCTCTAAACGACAAGATCTAAATTGGCTGACAATGAAAAATAGGAGAATATATAACTTTTGTAATATCACCTTCAAGGTATTAGTTAATGCTACACCTTCATCTCTGTTTGAGAAACTAGTAAAACGTTCGAATATTCACTCTGTTTCTGTTAGGACAAAAAAAAACTTTAGTATTCCTCGTCATTCGACTGCCATGTTTCGGAGATCATTTTCATATCATGCTGTGAAACTCTATAATAGCACAATAAAGAATCTTGTTCATTTACCATTTAAATCTTTCAAGAAGAAAGTTAAATTGTTTTTACGTTCCCATGAATAGTTGTAGATGGTATCTCTATGTGTTTCTTCTTTCAATTATATTTATTTCTATGTACATTTTGGTTATTTCTTATTTTTTGTTATAATCATTATTTTTTATTTTTTTTTTGGCATACTGTATCTGAAATTTTCTTGTATTTTACTTGTCCCTAATTAAGGTTAAGTGTAAGAGTAGCTTTAGCTAAACTTCTCCTTACTTGGGGAAATACTGCAGAAAAAAATAAAGGCAATTTATTATTATATTTATCTATGAAACTAACGTGCAATTAAACGAACGCTGACAGCGCCTCTTGCGAGTGTTTTGATCGGTGTGGTGCTCTCAGGGTACCTACTCTATGCATTGTGACGTCATTCCATGTTGGTACTTTATCAATCTATTGGCTTTGCTCGACTAATTTATCGTTGAAACTGCCATGAAAATTTTAGTTCACTCGTTGCTCAATAGATGGTAGTTTGAAACTTCTGAAAAATACTTTTCTAGTGACTTTCTTTCCGGCAAGTTTCCGGCCGACTTTTCTAGTGATTTTCTTTCCGGCAAGTTTAATCAAACTTAACACCTATCAAATAAAAGGTTAATAAAATGCCCAAGTGTGCCGTCGTTGGCATTAGACATTTAAATTTCCCGCCAATATTTTTAAGAAACATCAGAGGCAAAAATTCCGTTCACTTGCTTGTAGAGAGACGGCGACACATAACTTTTGCTTGGTTCAAATAATTCACGTAGTTTTTTCTCAAAATTGAAATGGTGTTAATAGATGACGCTCTCACGCTTTTGTAATTTCGATTAATGGCTTTTTCAATTGGCTGCTCTAAAGCACTCTCAGAACATCTGCAACCCTTGTTATTAAATGAGGTTAAAAAAAGTGAGAATATTGTAAGAGTGCTCCAGAGCAGTCAATCGAAAACGCCAAAATGTTTCCTTATTGTAACGCTCAATAGATGGTTCTCGAGACGAAATTTATGTTGACTTATTTCTCGATAGATGGTGCCACGGCACTTTGGCTATTTCAAATGACTCCCAACCGATTTTTAGTTTTTTCTAAATATTTAATCGGCGTTAATAAATCACAACCGAAGTGAAGGAACCACAAATATTTAATATTAAAAGAGACCACAAATAAACACGTAAATAAGTAAATAAAATGTGTTAGTGCTTTTGCTTATTAAAACATAATAGCAAGATAATTGCAAAATGAAATTCGTCGGTTCATTTTTCCTCGACTGAATGTAAACGACGATTCCAGGTTTAATTTTTAGAGGGATTTTCTCTAATAAATTATATCCGCAGCTGAATAGATGCAATCATGATTTTTTTTTTGAATAGGTATCTCAAAAACAAAGCAGAATATCGACAATGCATAAAAATACAAATCAATAAGGCCAAATTAAACCAAAGAGAGGCGTAACTTGAAAGAAATTCGAAGCATGTTGAAGGAAAAATAATTAACACGCTCCGCCATTACTTTGTGCTATTCCATTATAACAAAAACAAAAACACTGATAATTACTTTGTTAATATCACATTTAAATGTGATATTAACAAAGTAATTATTTCACTTCGCGAATAATCTGAGAAGGTCCAAGGAAAGTTTATGCTTCAATGATACAAAAATAAATCAAGAAACCAAAGTGGCAGTTTATGGAATTTGCCGAATTCGATCAATTTGTTTCAAACCAAATAAAGCAGCTTCCCATTCGCGAAAAGAGAAACAAGCAAGGATCCACATCTTGGTAAAATTGACCAATTATTAGAAACGGGTCAGAATCTTGCTCCTGAAGTCAACCACACCACTTTTGTGTTTCGATGTAATAGAGACCTTTTTACTCAGAACTTTTATTTTATGTGTAAATTTTTTAATACAAGAAGAATACAACAACTATTATTTTTTTCAAAACTACGCCACCTCATCTCTGAGTTGAATACACAACACAGTTGTTACTTTATTCTTCTGATTTTAACCTCTTTCACTAAGAGAGGTAAGAACTCATTACATTTTCACCTGCAAGGCGGGCAACCTTTCATGACACGGCTTAGTGTAAGCTGTTTGGATTAAATTAAATACAAGATTAAAATTAGACTAAGAGGAAGAAAAAGTGCTTGGATATGTCAAAATATGATGGCACTTGTATTTTGCAAAGGTTTCAAAAGTTAGTTCTTTGCAAGTTGGTTTCGATTGCTGTTTCGGCCCTATTTGGGGCTTCCCCAGCAAAAAGTTCCAAATAAGATCGATTGCAATGGTTTCCTCGAACGTCATTTGGGGACCTTGTGCTGAGTCCGAAATAGGGCCGATACAGCTCTCCAGAGGATGCTCGAGGAATTCATTGCAATCAAAACCGACTTGCACCAAATTATTAGCCAGCAAACTAGTTGCTATTTTAGGTCAAAAATCAGCCGCAAGATGTTGCGACTTGAACTGTTGTGTTAATCAAGGTTGGTACAGCAGAATTGTATAATAGGAGGTTGCCTCGATCAGACTCGATGAAAAAGGGAAGGTCACTTGTTACGTCGTACCACATAATAAAATCTATTGATCATATTGACCAGGTTTTTACATTAAATGGTGGACAGGATTACCAAACTGATTAAATTTTTGGTAAATAGATTCATCTTTAGAAATTCAATCTATTTACTTCGTTGTAATCAACAGAAAGGTCGTCACGAATTATCTTATATAAGAGGAGACAATAAAACTACAGATCAAGGTTGCCAACCTGTAAAACTGAAAAATTCGTTTTGTAGACGAAAATCCCTTTCTACATTAACCCTTTCCTTCCCAGTGATGTCATATGGAGTCAACTATCCTTACAGGTACCTGCAATTATGTGAAGTAATAGAATCGGAATGATGATCATGCCAACTTTTTAATTAATGCTCTAGATGCCGCCATAGGACAGAAAACTGTAAGGAAATTTTCTGCATTCCCATTTTTTGAGAATGTAGTGTACAGTGTTTAGGAGCAATTTTTTTGTGATTTTTACAATTTGAAAACAAAGGTAAGTTATCGAAATTTCAGTTTTTTTTTTTTGTAAGTATACAAGGCACGGTGATTTGTTAGCTAAAGTGGGTAGCGGGATGAATACATTTTGACTTCATTGAAAAAAAATGCGATTATTTTTTGATGCCAATTGGAGTCTATGAGCGCCTAGACCAATATTTACTTGATGTCTACTTGGTTCAGTTCAGTTTATTTTTGTAAACGTGAATGCCTTAGTGGTACCAAATAAGTACATTTCTAGATAGATTGTCACAAATGACTTTTTTTTAAGATGTCACGCACTGGCCTTACCGAGACTGAAGTACGCCACATTTTATTGTTGTTGGAGGGTGATGTGTCTGACGTAGACATTGAAAATGATGATGACCTGGATGAAGATAATATAGTTGATAAGAGCAACATAGAAGATGAAGGTAACAGTCCCACTTTTATTGAATTATCTGACAAATTATCTGCGGAAATTGAAAAAGTAAATGCCGCAAGTAATGACGAAAATGAATATAATTTGTCACAAGATCTTCTGGAAAGTGAAGACAGCGACGATGATATCCCTCTCAGCCAATTAGTGCCTAAGGGACTGCAAAAAAGACACATACCCCGTCCGCCTATGGATATGAAAAATTCGAATAAAAATAAACGTAAGAAGAAAACTAATCAAAAACTGCAGTGGAAGAAAAGGGGGAGGCCAAGCAATTCCAGAGAAGGGACTCCTACAGGCTCAAGAGAAGGAACCCCAACATCAAGGGGGAAACGACCTGTTATTGCAAGGCCAATTGATGATGTTCGATTTGATGAAAAAGGGCATTTGCCTACCCATATCGAACCCAAACAGAGGTGTCGACAGTGCTCCAGTTACACAAGAATGGCTTGTGATAAGTGTAAAATGCCATTATGCATCACTAAAAATAGAAATTGTTTTATTGCCTTTCACAAGCCATAAAATGTATTATCTGTTTTACTTTCTTTTCTTTTTTCAAGAAGGTACTTTCTTCCCGATGACTCCATATGATTTTTTTGAAAAATAAATTTGCAAAAAAAGAAATTTTATTTTATCTTGGGATTATAACTTATTTCTAGGCACCCAACGACATTTTTTCATTTTTTTTTAATTTAAAAATTAATTTGGGAAAGAAAGGGTTAAAAGGATGCAGTAGAAAATAATCGTTTATTAAAGCAAATCAAACAAAACAAAATTAATTTCTTTACATTCGAAATATGAGCCAAATTTTTCGCCCAAAAATATGACATTACCTAAATATCAGTAGTATTTTTTAATTTTATTATTTAAGTATACAGCGTGTCCAACTGTAAAAATGAGTCCTTTACCCTTTTTGCCATTTAATAAGAAGCGAAAAACCATACCATCTGGCAACACTAAATAATGGTAAAGTAAAGTAAGTGTCACAATGTAGAAAAAAATTTATGAAAGTATTTTTTTTTATAGAAGGCATGCGTTGAAAACATGTTGTACTGATAAACCGGTAATTTCTCTTCTCCAATAAATTAAAATAACAGAGACAGATCTCATTGGCAGTACAATCTCCAAAGTCCCTCAAAATAAACGTTTTTAACTAAAAAGAAATCGCTTTGTCCCTTTTGGGTATAAAAGATCTCAAAAAGGGATAATCCCTCGAGTTGATGGATTGAAATAATAGGAATAAGGCCAACCTCGTAGATACAATAACTAGTGCTGGCAACGGTTAACCGATTTTGGATATTCGCGGTGTACAGCATCTCACACATGCAAATAGAGTTGCCTGAAAAAAATTTTTCATTTAGATTCGCGTTCAAGTTATGCAACTCTATTTGCATGAGTGACATGCCGTACACCACGAGTATCCAAAATATCCAAAATCGGTTAACCCTTGCCAGCACTAACAATAACAGTTCTACAAATCTTGCTGTTGATGAAAAATTAATGTGTACGGATTGTTGGTTTTGCTGAAGTATAAAACATGATGAATTGATGATACATTGAAGAAATGATTTTCTCAACTCTGAAAATGATGGAATACCAAGGCGACCTAATACAGTCTTCGCATACTTATTTCAACCGAGTGACGCCCCCAGTACACACTTAATCATCTTCCCTATTTTCCACGGGCTAATACAAGAAATTACGGAGACATCAGCCGACATCAGATTTGCGTTAGTGCTTTAAATTTCATAAAGGCTGGCTGTGACGCGGCGCGGCGGCGGGATCGTGCTAACTCGCCAAAGAAGCGGGTTTCCACCCGAACAATGGACTCGTTAATTAAGATTTCTTTTATCCCGGTCTGTCGGGCCGAGATTCCAGAACTTCATCTGGAATAAGACGCACGTACTCTTTCTCTGCTTGGTCTTGCCAGCCAACCCGTCTGTATAAAATGTATGCAGCAGGTCCTTGGTTCCTGCGAAGGAGAAACGAAGAGGGGACTCACATTCGCTCTCCTTTTTCCTAATAATAAGTTTGATGGTGCAAGTTAATTAAAGGAAAAAAGTGTTAATTTCAATCAAAATCTTAATCAAGAAAATATGGTTCGTTCTTTTTTAATTCTATTTGAGTGGTGTCAAATTTTGGTCAGTTTCAAAATTTTCAAAACGTTTCTGTCTTATATTTTTGTGTTTATCTTAATATTGAAGAAATATATGACAGCTTCCTTTGTAGAAAGTTATGAGAATAAGAAAGCTTTAGTATTTAAGCGGTTGTATGGTGATCCAAAACCTCGGGAAAGCCTAGAATGCTAATCACCCTCAGCAGCCCAGCATCTCGGAATAATTAATTAGCATTCTTTCCTATATTTTACGTGCTCCTTTTTCAGACGCCCTTCTCTTGTATCCGCATCCGCTCATTACATTAAAATTAGATTTAAAAATGTGGAAATTGTATCGTTGATTGCAATTCTGGAGCCGCGCGTAACTTTAAAGTGGATTTTCAATTAACCATTGAATATAATGTATTTAAAACAGCGAGAAAGACAGAGCGCCCAGATGACGAGAGGGAGTTTGAAAAACTTGTTTTTTCCCCGGTGGAAGTCGGTGAACTGAATATTATCTTGTCCGGTATTGTACATCGCCTGAATCGGTAAAGAGGATTACTCGTTGTTTGGAGTCCCTCATTGTAGTCACTCTTTTGCCGCGAACGCTTTTCACACCGAAATACCTTCGCGTTTTATATCGCCGTATTTTAGATAAAATGTTTTATACTTTGCTACTTAGGCAGTATCAGAAAACACAGGTGTTGCGAATTTTCCTAAATTTTCACGCACATCTTCCTCCTTGTTTGTCTTCTTCACTTGAATGCGTGATTGATGGATGTTTTTCGAATTACGTTACACGTACGTGAAGAGTAAAATTTTCTACGACTTGAAGATACCACCACATTTCATGGATTAGTTTTCGAACTTCTTGCCGTATCAAAATCCATCATTCACAAACATTACAAAACTGACATAAAAGTAATTTTCCTTTATTAGTAATTATTTAATAATTTCTTTTGGCGATAACATCCAGAGGTATCACATTCATCCACCTATTGTGCTCAACCAAGGGGTGCATTGATCGAGCAAACAAGCGAACATCGAGAGGTGATGACGAATGTAGCGGCAAATAGTGGCCATCTATCACGGGGGCAATGGGTCGTGCAGGTGTGCCGACTACCCTCGCAGCTTTATGAAGATATCCGGGTCCAAGACAGTGAAATTTGGTTAGAGGGATGAATGCGTAACGTCGCAGAAAAATTGCTACATGACCTGAACGGTCATAACGTACTGGCAGTCCTTGAATTTATGTATTTTTTTTTCTACATATTGGAAAAAATTGTGTAACGCAAATGGAAAGGAAATCTTTATTTATTTATTTATTTATTTAGTTTGTGATAGCTTGTAACGTACATCTAATAAAGCTTATTATTATTATTATTATTTAGAAAACTAAACTGATTTAACTCGTACAAACAATGTCGACGTTGACATCTTCTTCAAGATAAATAATAAATCATTACAGAGCATACAATTTTTACTCTGAAAAAGCCATAAACATAGAACGAAACGTCGACATTGTTTTTATAAACTGTATAATCAATTATAATAACAATTTTTGAAATAATTGTATTGTAAACGTTTTTATAACGGATTTATAAATAAAAATAATCCTTACAGGTGTGAAAAGTATAATACTATTTCTATCTTTAGATCTTTTAATTTTTTATAAAGCGCGCCTTCTAAATTCGGCCGAAAATCGATGGAACAAAATGTGGAGTCACAGTATCTTAAGTATATTAAGTTACTGCTACCTTGCAAAGCTACATCAGATCGTTTGAATCTGAAATACGTTTATATTTTTACACAAGTCATAAATTATTTTAAAAAGGTGCAGCATATGCAAATAATAATAATAATAATAAATTGTCTTTATTGTTATGGCGAAGTTTAGCCAACGCTATTCACTTAACCATCAAAAAAAATACATTTACATTCAAGCGTCGATTTACCGTAACAAGAAAAAAAAACCAAATGATAAATATAAATAAAGACTGGCTGAAATTCAGGAATCTCAGGAATTTCAGGAGCACTGCATACAGATAAATTATAGGTACAATACAAAATATTTTAATAACCAAAATACCGAAATACAAGTGTATCACTGTATAAGAGTAAATATATTCGAACACACACAGAGACTTTAATATCAAGTTCTATCATTTAAAAAAGAAACGTATATTTCTTAGTGTATATTTCTTTTTGAAGTATATTTCTTTTTGAACGTACGTAAGGAACATGATTTTAATGATTGAGGCATACTATTCCAAGTGATTGGTCCATTATACGAAAAAGATCTGGAGAATAAAGTTTTGGAGTGTTTAGGCAAAATAAAGTTATTTTTAAAGCGGGTATCAATTCCATGAACACAATCATACTTAAGCAACTTCGTAGACAAATATTCGGGTTTAGAATTTTTAACAATTTTATTAAGGAAAACAGCAAAATGTAATTTCCTTCGATTTGTCATGTTCAGCCAACTCAATTCCTTCAGTTTATGTGAAACATGGTCAAAGTGTCTGAGATTATAAATAAGTCTAATACAAGAATTCTGAACTCTCTGAATGCGAGTCTCAGTTAATGAATCTATACAGGATCCATACACAACATCACAATAATTGAAATGACTTAAAACTAAAGAATTAGTAAGAATTTTTCTAAATTTGTATCAATAATATGTCTGTTGTTATAAAGCATACGAAGTGAACAGTAAGATTTTTTTAACATGATCCCGAAATCTTAATCCAGTGTCCATATGAAGCCCAAGATTTTTCGCAACCTTGGAAATAGTTAAAGGCTGACCTAATATACTGAGACTGCATTTAGCAGCAGCTTCCTTACTTTTGTTACTACCAAAAACTAAAAGAGATGATTTGGCTGCGTTAATACATAAATTATGAGTTTGTGCCTTTTGAATTAAATTATTTAAATCCTCAGATATCAAGTCAAAATCAATATTAACACTCTCACATAAAAACTGCTTATAAATCTGGGTGTCATCAGCGTATAAGGCACATTCACAATGATTCAAAGTTAATTTAAAGTCAAACGTATACAGAATAAACAAGAAAGGGCCTAAAATACTGCCTTGAGGAACGCCCTTTGAAATAAAGGCCTCGGAAGAAACACAATCTCCTATCACAACACTTTGCGTTCTATTACATAAATAATTACACATAAAAAGTATACTTATAGAATCAAATCCAATGTATTTTAATTTTGCTAACAGTACTTCATGATTAATAGTGTCAAAAGCTTTCGAGAAGTCCAAAAGGATGAGGGCAGTTCCGAGACCTTTATCCCAAGCTTCAAAAATATCATCACAAACATTTACTAAAGCTGAAGCGGTACTGAATCCTTTTCTAAACCCAGATTGAACGTTGGGAATTATATTATTCTCAGTTGCGTAATTCATAATTTGCTTGTAAACAATCTTTTCAAGGACCTTTGAAAGTGTGGGAAGTATACTGATTGGTCGCAAGTCGGAATATTCAGAAGGAGAGCTCTTTTTGGGCAAAGGGTGTACTAAAGATTTTTTCCAACAATTAGGAAAATAACCAACTTCCAAGCAACAGTTTACAATGTGGGTTATATATTTTTTTATATATTTTGCAATATATGATTAGTAAAAGTTGAGGTTGTATGTTGAGGGACAGTTAGATTAGAAATTTTTCGCAAATGACGATTATGAATGGATGATCTAGGAATTAAAAATTCGACTAAATATGTAAGAAGTATAAACCAAATACAGTAGTGGCCCAAGGCACCCCCGATTCGCCTATCCGAGCATCGGATGAACACCCATCAACCACATCCCTTTGAGATCTTTCTGACAAGTGAGACTTAATTAAATTTAACGCATTAGTATCCAGACCGTAACATTTTAATTTATAATTTATAGTTGATGGTTGATGGTGTCAAAAACCTTGGGAAAATGTAAAAGAGTTAAAACTGAGATGTCCCCCTGATCCGTCGCCCGATTAATATATATATATTAATAAATAAATATATTCTAATGAGCAATAGAAAACCTTTGAGGGACTTTGGTCCGTCGAGTTCATCGTGACAATAAACAATATGCCACAATTAATGAACTCAAAAATGCATTAGAGGAAGCTTGGATTAGTTTGGAGCCAGAAATATTGAATAATTTGGTTGAAAGCGTGTCTTCAAGGATTGTCGAGTTAATCACAAAAAACGTAGAACCAACCCATTATTAAATAGTGATTTATTTGTTTTAAATGTACCTAAGGGCTATAGTTATAGTTCAAGTTCAATATTTTTCTAAAAAAAAAACTATATGGATTGTTTCTAAGTACTTCTGTTTTAGTTCTTTTCAGCATTCTTCTAAGTCACATGAAGTTTTCTTTGAATTAGACAAAAAAAAATTAAAAATTGGGAGCGGGGCTTAGTTAGTTATGCTCTTCAGTTTAGTGTATAAAATAATTTAATAAAATAGTAATTTCAAACATAAATATCGCAAAAAGTATGAAACCAAATGTACAGGGTGTAACTTTAATGAGGTCTTCAAGGGTGAAATTTAGATTGTAAATACATTATTTCAGCTAATTTAAAATAAAAAATTTAAAATTTTCACCCTAATTTGGGAATCGGAATTATCTGGTAATTCAAAACAACTTCTCTTAATAACTTTTTTTTATCAAACAACGTCTACCATGTTTTTTTTTAATTTTTCTTAATTTGAAATGAAAGACACTGTATCTGAAAAACTATGCGTTTGTGGACATTTGTTTTTTTTTTTCATGTTTAGATGTAAGGACCTAGCCATTGAAGTTTGTCCCCTCATTAAAGTTACAGCCTGTAGATAAACAATACATATATGATTATGGAATTAGGAAAAAAATATCTTTCTTAATTCGAGAAAGTATTTTGAGTGTTTCATTTAAAATAACAAAGTTGATACTCATTTTGTTAGAGATTTCTGAACGTCATTTGGTTTTCTTTTTTTTTAGAAATTATAGCGATTCGGGTAAATCCCTGAAACTTTTGTATGTACATATTTAACATTTAATAATAATATCCAGGGATCTTGTTTAGCTTCTAAGATTATTATTAATTTACGAAAGTATCGCAACTAAAGGGCAAAAAGTACATCCAATAATTTCGAAACGGTGCAAATCGGACCCAATGTGAGTTAACCAAGTGAATTAACAAGGAATTCAAAAATGCATGTTATTTTATCTAAAATAACTATAAGATAACAAATGGCGAATTCCGTTGGCTGCACTAATGCACACTCAGTGTGTTCTCGTCTCATTTTAACCTCACAAGTAATAAGAGATGAAGATACACCGAGTATACCAGCGCAGCGATTGGAATTCGCCATGAATTTTAAACCATTTTAATTTCCTTTTTTAGCGACGGAATTATATATATATAATATATATTAATAAAGCCGATACTGTACTGAAGCCTGACTGTGTACTCGGTAAGTTATCAGTTTTCATTACATATTCAAAAAATATTTCTCTAAAACCTTGGATAGAACCGGCAAGGTACTAATTGGACGTAGGCCAGAGAATTCTTTTGGACACGATACTTTTGCTAACGGTATTACTAGCGTCTCCTTCCATAATGCAGGAAACATACTTGGTCTAATACATTTGTTTAGTGAAAAGGTGATATAGTCAGATAAATGTAGAATGCAAATATTTAATATTTTTCTCGATATTTGGTCACTGCCAATAGCATCAGATTTTAAAGAACGAATCACACGCTCAACCTCCTCAACAGAGACTATGCAAAACTGAAAAAGAAACAAAGAATATATACATTACTATCATAAAATCTTGTTAGGTTACCACAGGAGACTCGTGCAAGACTCTACTGTAAAACCCGACGAAAAAAACAAATAATAATATAATAATAATAATAATTAAATTGATTTGTTTAATTGGCAGTATTAGAGAAATAGAATATCTTATAAATCACGTGAATTATTTCAGCCTGATTGGGCCTCATCAGAGATATGTACTAAAAAATTACTTTTTGAAAGGATAATAATTAAATTATACACTTACATATTTTTGAATTTCCAATAACCCAAAAACAAACCCTGAAAGAAAACTTTTTGAAAAACTGTCTAATATTTTGCAAAATTGAAAGGAACATACACACCTACATACACACCTAGAAATTTAACTTTATTTAGATTTCCATATTCTTTTAGATCTTTATGCGTGAAATAAATCTGTGCCGTTTTTTCCTTATTTAAAATAAGTCCATTTGCTTGGAGCCATTCGTTTACATCCAACTGTCGATTATTTAAATTATTTGAACATTTTACCAGTGTATTGTCCTTATTAATTACTGTAGTGTCATCAGCACTAAGTTAAAAAGTTAAAAGCTTTGCATTAGCCACACTATTCACTAAGTCATTGAAGTAAATTAGAAATAGCAATGGCCCAAGGACCGATCCCTGTGGGACTCCAGAGCGAACGTAAGCAATTTTAGATTCATTTCCATTGAAGCTGACATATTGACATCTGTTATTGAGATAGGACTTGATTAATTCTACACTTTCGTTATTGAAGTTGTAATGATGTAACTTATTTATTAAAATACTGTGATTAACACAATCAAAAGCTTTTTTAAGATCACTTCCACCAGGTCTCCCCTCTCCATACCTTCACATATTTCATTTATTAAATGTACTATTGCGTCCGCCGTAGATTCTTTTGCTCTAAAACCAAACTGGTTCTCATAAAACAGATTTTGTTTTTCAAAATGACCAGTTATTTGTTCTTTTAGGGCAGTTTCAAGGATCTTTGATATGATAGGTACCAGGGAGATCTGGCTATCTCTCCCCCTTTATGAATTGGCACAACTTTAGCGGTTTTAAGTACTTGTGGTAACGTACTATTTTCTATACATTGTTTTAATAGTAAAGTTAGTGGGACTAAAATTTGGTTTTTTATTATTTTTATTATATCTACATTTATACCCATATAGTCGCAGCTTTTCTTGTTCTTCATGTTGTCAATAATAGTCCTAACTTCGTTAAAGCTTAGTGTTTTAAATTTGAAGATTGGATAGTCATATTTTCCCAGATATTTTTCAAAGGAAATATTACTCATCTTACCACTCTGGATAATGTTTGTGATATTTGCAAAGTAATTATTAAGTCTATCTATATCAATTTCGGCTGCTGTAGTAATTTGTGTTATTTTTCTATGTTTATTAATCAAGTTCCAGTAAACCTTGGGATTATTTTGTGCTGTTTTTATTTTATTGGAGAAATAACTATGTTGCGTAAGTCTTTAAGTGAAGTAACCAAGAAATCATCTCTTACATAATGTTTTAATTCTGAATAAAGTATTATCTTATTTTTCATTTCATTTAACTCCTGTGTGTACCACATTTTATTTGCACATACCTTAATCTTGGAAGGTTTTTCTATTACAGGAAACGCTTGATCAATATTCCTCTTTATAATATTTAAGAAGTTTTCAAATTTTGAGTCAATTTTAAGTGAATTATCTTTTACAAATGATCAATTTATTTGCTTTATATTATTATAAAATGTGAACTTATTTGTTTCTGAATAGTCCCTATAACTAATCATCTCACAATGTTTATTTTTTCGAAGTTATAATCAATTTTTGCTGTTACAGCTTTATGATCTGACAGACCTGGATCAAAGACCTTACAGTTACTTACAGTATTTGAGTTACTAAGTATGTTATCTATACAATTCCCGCCTCGTGTATTATTATTTATCAGCACCTGAACATTATAGGATTTCAGCAAGTCAGTAAAACTATTTGTCATTGAATTAGTATCATTAAATTGAATGTTAAAGTCACCCATTATTACATAATTTTTCTTACTTTTATAAAGCTTGCTAAGAATTTTTTCAAATCTCTCTATAAAAAGATCAAAATCACCTGAAGGGGATCTATAAACTGTCATCACTAAGGTACCTGCTATTTCAACGGCAGCTGTTTCACAATGAACCTCCATACTCAATTTATTTATATCTTCCTTTACAAATGCATTTATATTTCGCTTACACAGTATCAGTACACCACCACGTGATAATTTCTCCCTGCAAAAATATGAAACAAGATTATAATTCTCAACTGTACTTCTACTTCATTTCGATTTAAAAAATGTTCTGACAAAAAAATGATGTCAGACAAACTTTGTTGTCCAAATTAACATTGTATAATTTGGATAACATTGTATATTGTATAATAGAAAAAAAAACTACATTTAGAGCTAAGCGCAGCTTTTCTTATGTTAAACACAACTTTTCTTGTGTTAAGCACAGCTGTTCGTGTGTTAAGCACAACTTTTCTTGTGTTAAGCACACCTTTTCTTGTGTTAAGCACAGTTTTTCTTGTGTTAAGCACAGCTTTTCTTATGTTAAGTACAGACAGCGTTCCTTTTATTGAGCATTGAATTTTTACTTCCAGTCTTTCAAAACAATTTTGCCAATAATATAAACACTAAAAGCAAAAAATTGTTAAAGATCAGATGTCAAAAATTACCTAAGAGCATTTTCGATTGACAGTCCTAGAGCACTATCAGAATATCTTCATCCATCATGAGGTTAACATAAGATACATAACATAACATAAGTACTCTGAGAGTGCACTAGAGTAATAAGTGGAAAATTAGTTCACCTTACAAGTAATGTAATGCCAATTTGATTTTTTTTTTGACATCTCATTTTAATTGAAGTTTTTTCCAGGTTTTTCGAAAACTCAGGTTGCTGTATTAAGTGACTTTTACGTTGACCCTAATGAACAATGAATTTCAATATCGCTGATCTGATAAGTTTATACTTATTTAAAAAAACAAAAACCGAAACTTTCCGTTGGTTCATTTGCGGCGCATGAAAAGCTTAACCGAAGCCCTGCATTAATTTCGCATTAATATTTCAATTTCGGACGCGAGCTCGCGCAACATTTCGTCTATAAACAGTAAAGCGCCGTTCAGTCGCTAACATCCTGGCTGTTATCCTGGAATCATAAACACGTGCCCTCAGAGACAGGACGCTTGTTCCGCAGAGCTATTTATCGTAACCTTACACGACCATATAAATTTTATTGCCTTTTCATAAATCCGACGCTCGTCCTGGTGGGGCAACCGGAAGCAGGAAGGAAAAAAAACTGAATAGCTTAAATATTGATGATCCGTAAATTTTTCAGCCATTTTATTACGTTCGCTTTAAGGATTTCAATATTAGATGAAGCTTGAGTTTTTTTTTAAATCACGTACCCAAATATTTATGTGCGTTAGTCTTACGATTCGTAAGCAAATTACGACGATGAAATAATCGTAACGTAAGGTTAAAGTGCAATTCATAGCGCGATTATGAGTGGGTTTTATGGAAGCACAGTCACTTGCGGTTATTTTACGGCCGGTATAATTCGAATGATTGCAAAATGCTCGGCATTTCAGTCATTCGGGCCTTGATGTGGTCTCTTTGATTGCAGGTGGACGAACGGCGAACGGGAATCAGGAGAGCTAATGCTGCTGAACACAAGTGAGTATAAATATATTTCGTAAATTCCTTCCTTCCGCCGGCAGGTAGAAAACCTCAAAATTCCATCCGACTCCAATCCGATGATTATTTACGTTCGATAGATACTCTCTCTCTCTCTGCCTCGGCCCTTGCCTTAAATGTCGTAATTTATTGTCGCATCTGCTTTCGTGTTTGTCTTTGCCCGGAAACTTTGTGCAAACTCATATCTTATCAGCGCATATCTTATGACCCCGCGTAAAATGCAGTCGTACATACAGGTTGTTATATTAGGCGAGCTAGTTGTGTAACGATATGGGGCAATAAAACTTTTGTTGTCAGGTCATATAGGGAGATCGATTCATATCGCTGAGCTGCCATGCATGATTTAGAACCTACACGTATCTAGATGTGCAATGTTTTTCCGAACTTTTCGACTCCCTGACGGTCTATATATTTTACCAGACCACAAGACCACGAGTCGATATCTTTAATAAATTCAATAATTCCAAAAAAAACTTGATTAAAAATGACATAAGTCAATAAATTGACTCGATTTAATTATCACGAATAATGTTGGAATTAAATATGCGCACGCATTAGAAAAGTACTTACGTCGTGTTGAGGGAAAACGTAAGCGAGGAAATAAACGTTAAGTAAAACAAACAACACTTAGGTCGCTACATCGCGTGACAATACTGATTTCAACGAGTGCCCAGGTCACCGCCAGCCGACTTGTACTTGTACTTGTACTTCACCTAGTCAAAGTTGATATACTGCGAAACTATCTCTGCCAAAATCAAAACTCACTTGCAACAAATTTTTAAACTGTTAATTAAAACGTCGACTAACTTTGGATGGTAACAATTAAAGAAAAAGTTGCTGATGATTTTTTCCTTAGAGTTTGACACATTTTTTTTGTGAAGCTTTAAAACTGATTGTGTAGTCTTTTTTGTTTTTGTTTTTGAATTATGCACGAACTATCATCCGAGAAACTCACTAGACGGCGCTGAGTTTTTATTTTCATTTCAACTGAATACGCTTACTGGAGGATTAAATTTATTGAGACACAACTGTCATTACGTAAATTATAATCGTAATACATAGTTGTTATAAGATATATCTAGAGCAGACGTCTCGAACATAACGATTTCCAGAAGTACAGTCGAAAACAAAGAATAATAGACAAAAACAGTTTTCTGTAAATGCTCTTTCTCATTATTAGTTCATTATTAATAAAAGGCATTTTAAACGATTTTACAAAAGCTTTAAGCTTGTCGAATTTTTGAAAGCTTTCAAATTTTTTAATTGTCACCTGTGAAGTCGTATTTAAACAATTACAGGAAACTGTCCTGTCTGCTATTTTTTTGTTTTCGACTGTAAATAGCAGATGTCATAATTTGAGATTAATCAACGACACGTGGACTCACATTTGTCTTCACGTGACCTTCAAGTATTCCTGCTCGCTGATTTATTAGTTTTTAATGAAATTCCGAATCGATTAATACGTGAGAAATTCACTAGATGGCGCTGGCGCTAGTTAGCTACAGTACTTAGAACTAGGAATATTCCATACAGAAGGGAGCTTATTAAAGTAACATTTTCAGTGCACAAATTTAATTTCACATAAAATTTAACAGATGTCGCCAACGATAATTTTATAATAATGAATACAACTATTCCTCAATTTTAATTTTCGATGACCTGCTCGATGAAAACTGAAGTTGCTTTTATTGAACTAGTAGATAAATTAATGTAAGAAAATCTCAATAGATGGCGCTGGTTACCGATTGACCTTCTTTTATAGCTTTGCTGTCCAGACCATTCTAGAAAGAAGACTGTTTACTGAAATGAAGTGTAGACATAGCGCCAGACAATTATTTTTGTAATTCACATGTCATTCAACAGGTGTCGCCAGTATCACTTGGTAAATTTGATAATTTCCGTTTCTTGACAATTAAAATTTTTGCCCCTTTGACGCCGACGAAAGTCAAGAGATGGCGCTGACTTTCGTCTAGATTTCTTTTCAATCCATTTAATTAACACGGCAAAATAATACCTACGAGGTTAGGGTCAAATGACCTTTGAAACAATCGTGTGATTTGAATGAAACACCTCAGTTTCATTTTAAAGTTGTCAAAGCTTAACAGATGGCGTGGCCGGCGTGCTTATTATTATACAAAGTCGTCCAAAAACAATGAGATACAGAGCAGTAGTGGATCCCTGACATCAAAATATTGCAATGTTAGCTAAACTCACGTAGTCCAAAGAATTGGTTGGTAATAAAGGAGATAGAGGGCGTTAAATTCTTCTTTTCGAGTTTTGATGTAGCTTTTAGAGGGCGCTACATAGGTACCATTTTTAATTAATTAACTAGACAGCTTCATGTTTGATCTATTAAACAGTAAACACCGATCACTAAATCATTAAATTCTCGATATGCCTGGACTCGAACTTATTTGAAACTTCAACAGAAAATCTTCGGGGTGCGTTCGGAAACTATAAGATTGCGTGCCGGTAAAGAAGAACTCGATTTTTATGCTTGGCGAACATCGCTATGCTCCTCTAGATGTCACGACGGGAGTGAGAGAGAAGTTCTATTATCATTCAAAATAATCAACAGTTTCCACTTCTTCTCTTTTACCAAGCAGCAATTTCTTTGTTTGTAGGTATCTGGTTTGAGATTTTTGACCAGAGATTACTCTCAATATCCCCTTCATATTTCTTCTATATGAATTTTAGTCGTAAATAAAGAGAAAATATATATAAATGTATATATTTAAAAGTAGGTAAAAACAATTACAAATTAAACTAAGAAATTCGACATAAAGCGAAATTCTAAACAATATTAAAACAATGACTCAAAGTCATGCTGTATCAAATAACAAGTAAGACCATTTTTAAGAAAGAACAGAAATAAATACTTATAATAATTCAGTTGAATTATTAAAGAGCGTAATTTAAACAAATGCAAAATTTAAAGTGTAAAGATTACTTCAGAAGGAAATTGTACGACACAATGCAAAACAAATTCAAAATAATCTTTAAAGGGAAACAAATCGCATTTCGCACAAGCTAATGTTTTTCTCACCCAAACCATAGTACCAAATTGAGAGAGACGGACGGATATTCGGACTTTGTTCACTCATTACGGCATTCTTCGAATGCTAATTACACCTTCGCACTCGGGGAGGTTTCACGAACTAGCCGTCTGATATCTGTCGTGGAAAGCAGCCTTCTTTTATATGATTTGATTGATAACTTTCAGAGATGATAGAGGGCATCGAATTAAGCATTTTTTAAAATAAAGAATAATAAAAAAAAATTCCGGAAATTCCTCATTTTCGGGAACTATTAGATATGAAGAACAAACAATTTTGAAATAGTGTCAAAGCGAGATGTAACGTTATTGTTTATTTTTATCGATTATAATAATAATTTATATTAAAAAAATAAGTTATTACTGTCATTATCAACGCACAAAGTAATATCTTGAAAACAAAAAATATCCGGAAATTATTTTATTAGGAAAAAATGCCTAATTCGATGTCATCTATCATTCCTCAAAGTTAGAAATAGTTATTCTGAAACACCCTGTATACATATCCATTTATTTCTGTATGTATTTGTATAAAAAATCTACGTTTAGTGTTAAATTCATCTTTAATATTTTTGGGATATATTTCGACAAATAATTTCTTTCATTTTATTTTGTAAATATCCTCAAAATGCGCTAGGTTTTAGTCTTGACTTTTTTATATATTGCTATGTACATCCAGATTATTATTATTTATTTATAACTCTAGAGCATTTGGTTTAACCTCATGCAATAATAGGGGAAGGAGGTTGCTTCATTTTTATAAAAACCTTCATAAAAAATGTCGAATACTTTCCTTATCTATAAACCAATTGATTGCCTACCAAATCCTTCTTTTTCTTACATCATCCTTTTATGTTTTCCTTTTTCGTTTTTTGATTGATCCTTGTTTTGCTTGCACAAAACATGGAACGAAATAAAAGCTCAATTTTTCAATACATCCTCCTTTCTTTCAGCATTTTTTCTTTCATTTTCCTACACCAAATCATTCTTTCATTTATAAATCGTCTTTCTTTGATGTACGAAACGTAATAGACACATTTCTTCGTTTACCATTCTTTTGTCATTTAACACGTAAAGTCAACTGAGAGAAGTTTTCAGAAATTAACCGTTGAGTTATCCTCATTACGCCAGGCCACTCTTTCTGAATTCAGGTGGAAACTTCCTGAAATTCGGTCGGTATATTTTTGATTGCGGTCGTATTTCCGGCCGCAGGATATTTACACAGATTTTATTGTTAATCCGGTGCGTGAACGATGTTTCCGTGTGAGGATGATCGCGGCGGTAATAAGAAGCTGGCAGGTGAGCGTCCCGGCGCTGCTCGTAAATCAGAGCAACATGGCGTCGGCGGCACAGCATGCACATGGCACGGTTCTGCACAGTTCTTATCGCCCCCCGACGAGACTTTCGACAAATTAGTCATCAGTTTCGCCGGTTTCCTTTCCTTCGCCTTTCTTTATCGCGTCGCAGGCAAATGCGGACGCCGGTATTTATGCATTCGCCGGTTTTTATTGCGCACCGACAATATGTCACGTAGAAAACGCCAGATAGCGGCGAATAACCGTTATTACCGGCGCGGCGTACCTGACTGCTGAGAGCGGAACGTTATTGTGGCTTCTGTAATGTGCTCCGCATAACTGCTTTATCCTTTTACGTGTTCCCATATGTACAAATTTATATGAAGTTTTAGCACTATAAATATTCCGCATTAAGTGTCTGCTCACGCCATGTTCTTTAAGAGCCAACATGTTTTCAGAGTTTCAAGACTTTCAAAAAGGATAACTTCATCACGCACGCACGTTAAATTTACAGTATAAACTAACAGTACTAACAATTTTTTTTATATACGAGTATGATTTCAATCGACGCCCACATCACTGCACTAGCCATCTTATTCGGAAATAGGAACTAGTTACAACATGATCAGATTTTAATGATTTACATTTTCATATTCTTATTGACATGGAAATTGCAATCGAAACCAATCCACTGTTATAAGATTTTATCAGATATGAGCTACCATTGTATCGAGTTTAACTTACGTGATGAGCTTAATGATTATGAAATGCTCGAGTTCTTATGCATTTCTGTCAAGATTTGCCTCAAAATTTAAGTAATCTTTTCGTTTTCTAAAGAAATTTCCCTTTTTGCAAGCAATTTGAAGGCAAGAAATTCCCACGAATCGGGAAAATTCCCACAAATCGACAACTCTGTTCAATGTCACATTTTATAAAACAAACAAGTTTATAAAGCAAGTAGCAACTGGAGAGGTAAAGACGAACGGTAACGACAAACGGTAACGGGAACGGTACGTTTATAAATCGGCCTTTACTCCTTTATTTTATAACTCATAACGACATCGTTTTACTGATTGGTAAAAATATGTCTCTTAACGATTATCGTTATAATAACGATGTCGTTATGAGTTACAAAATAAAGGGATATAAAGTCACCACCTTCGACACCTTTAGCCGCCTTCTACGACACGTCGCGCACACTCTCTCTAAAATGTACTCTAACAAAAAAGAAACGTCGATTCGCAACGAATCCCACAGTCGTTTGTGTACGGCGGGTTACCTGATAGCGATTAATAAGAAAATACAATCCCGAAACGAATACAGACGAACCTACCTGAATTGTCCGTCGGTTGGGCTGCTGCTGCGACCAAAATCCCGTGTCACTGGAGAAGGTCATGGGCAAACAGTTTCGCACAGGTAACCGTAGATCAAAAAGGGGCGCCACCTGTTGAAGATCGCAATAACTTGCAATAGCGGGCTACACGCCAACACTTCGGAGCGCGCGATTGGAACGCGGGTTCAAATCTAGCGCGCATCTGTATGCATCTGGAATGTGGTTTTCCTGAACGCATTCTGGAGTGACGGTTTGCACGCATACTTTTCTCGTCCGTCTGTAGTCTGCTAATCGCGAGATTTCCCCAACAGGAGAGAAATCACCAGTCACCAGTCGGTTCGGTTCTGATATGATCCGTCCCGTAAGGGAACAGCAAAAAGGGGGGTAATATTCGCAAAATATCCGACGTCAAAAAAAAAACAAACAAACGCCGCGTTAAACAGATTTTAATGCGGGTAACGGTGACAAAAAAAAAACAAATATAGTCGCTCAGACAAGGAAATATAGTTCCACAGTAAACTCCCTCTGTACCAAAAGAGGAAAAAAAGGCTTATGTATAATAACACGCTGAAGCCCAAATAACATAACATTAAACACGCGTAAAGCGCGAAAATCTAACCCGTACGCTAGGGATCCCACACGTCCGTTTACCGGACAAGACTGAGAAGCAGTAAAAAATACGTATTATAAAAAACGACTCAAATAAACTACGTTTACAAAAGCAAACAGACAAAAGTAACACTTAAATCTAAACGCCGAAAGAAATTCAAGAGCAAAATGTTGGCAAATCGTTCGCCACTAGACATATGGCATCCGAGCAATTATTGTAAAGAGCGTGTCCAACAACGTACGGAAGAAATGAGAATTAAAAAAAAATACGATACCCAGGAGACCTCCGAAGCACTTCGGTTCGCAGCACCTTGGGGGGAAGGGTCCGTAGGTCCACCCAGCGTTTACGAAAATTCCGCTGCAAAAATTCGCCCCGATGACGAAATGTCTATCACTAGCCATCTTATTCGGAAATAGGAACTAGTTACAACATGATCAGATTTTAATGATCTACATTTTCATATTCTTATTGACATGGAAATTGCAATCGAAACCAATCCACTGTTATAAGATTTTATCAGATATGAGCTACCATTGTATCGAGTTTAACTTACGTGATGAGCTTAATGATTATGAAATGCTCGAGTTCTTATGCATTTCTGTCAAGATTTGCCTCAAAATTTAAGTAATCTTTTCGTTTTCTAAAGAAATTTCCTTTTTGCAAGCAATTTGAAGGCAAGAAATTCCCACGAATCGGGAAAATTCCCACAAATCGGCAACACTGTTCAATGTCACATTTTATAAAACAAACAAGTTTATAAAACAAGTAGCAACTGGAGAGGTAAAGACGAACGGTAACGACAAACGCTAACGGGAACGGTACGTTTATAAATCGGCCTTTACTCCTTTATTTTATAACTCATAACGACATCGTTTTACTGATTGGTAAAAATATGTCTCTTAACGATTATCGTTATAATAACGATGTCGTTATGAGTTACAAAATAAAGGGATATAAAGTCACCACCTTCGACACCTTTAGCCGCCTTCTACGACATGTCGCGCACACTCTCTCTAAAATGTACTCTAACAAAAAAGAAACGTCGATTCGCAACGAATCCCACAGTCGTTTGTGTACGGCGGGTTACCTGATAGCGATTAATAAGAAAATACAATCCCGAAACGAATACAGACGAACCTACCTGGGTTGTCCGTTGGTTGGGCTGCTGCGACCAAAATCCCGTGTCACTGGAGAAGGTCATGGGCAAACAGTTTCGCACAGGTAACTGTAGATAAAAAAAAGAGGCGCCACCTGTTGAAGATCGCAATAACTTGCAATAGCGGGCTACACGCTAACACTTCGGAGCGCGCGATTGGAACGCGGGTTCAAATCTAGCGCGCATCTGTATGCATCTGGAATGTGGTTTTCCTGAACGCATTCTGGAGTGACGGTTTGCACGCACACTTTCCTTGTCCGTGTGTAGTCTGCTAATCGCGAGATTTCCCCAACAGGAGAGAAATCACCAGTCACCAGTCGGTTCGGTTCTGATATGATCCGTCCCGTAAGGGAACAGCAAAAAGGGGGGTAATATTCGCAAAATATCCGACGTCAAAAAAAAACAAACAAACGCCGCGTTAAACAGGTTTTAATGCGGGTAACGGTGACAAAAAAAAACAAATATAGTCGCTCAGACAAGGAAATATAGTTCCACAGTAAACTCCCTCTGTACCAAAAGAGGAAAAAAAGGCTTATGTATAATAACACGCTGAAGCCCAAATAACATAACATTAAACACGCGTAAAGCGCGAAAATCTCACCCGTACGCTAGGGATCCCACACGTCCGTTTACCGGACAAGACTGAGAAGCAGTTAAAAATACGTATTATAAAAAACGACTCAAATAAACTACGTTTACAAAAGCAAACAGACAAAAGTAACACTTAAATCTAAACGCCGAAAGAAATTCAAGAGCAAAATGTCGGCAAATCGTTCGCCGCTATACATATGGCATCCGAGCAATTATTGTAAAGAGCGTGTCCAACAACGTACGGAAGAAATGAGAATTAAAAAAAAATACTATACCCAGGAGACCTCCGAAGCACTTCGGTTCGCAGCACCTTGGGGGGAAGGTCCGTAGGTCCACCCCGCGTTTACGAAAATTCCGTTGCAAAAATTCGCCCCGATGAGGAAATGTCTATCACTAGCCATCTTATTCGGAAATAGGAACTAGTTACAACATGATCAGATTCTAATGATCTATATTTTCATATTCTTATTGACATGGAAATTGCAATCGAAACCAATCCACTGTTATGAGATTTTATCAGATATGAGCTGGAAATGGTCAAGAATGTCGCAGAAGAGGAATCAGATGCCGAAGAGGAACATATTAAGTTTAAGAGACCGATTCTGTACCACCATATCAATTGCTGATCAATGGTAAAGTCGTATCAATGGTAGCGTCGTATCATAGTTATTGACTTGCGTTCTTATCGGCAACATCTTATCCTACCTTTAAGTGCTCAACATCATCAGCCACGTTTGGATTGGTGCAGGGAAAGACTCTTAATGGAAAAGCGATGAATCCCGATTCTACTCGCAGTTAATTCCTGATCTATTTGCAAAAGTCAGGCTTCGGAAAACAATTACATGCTTGTATTACACGCAGAGTGCCTCTTCCAACATCACGGATTGAATCTACGTTCGGATTCCCACACAAGTACACACCACTTAAAGGAACAACAAAATGGCTACGAGCCAAAAACAATGCAACAGCACTCCAACGCAACAAGCAAAGTACCAAGGGCACGAAGGGAAGTCCCATGACCCAAATTGACCGCGAGGACGGAACGCCATATTGTGACACTCTACGTCTAACTGGAATTTACACTGTAACAGACGGCAGGTAAAGGGTGGTCCGACTAAGACGTGGTGAAAGGCGGAATGGAGAGACATATTCATCGAACTGTCGGTATTATGGTGTGGAGTTTCCTTACGGAAACAGGTCTCCTTTGGTTATAACCGAGGCAACATGACTGGTGAATGTTTTATATTAATGAAGCGGTAGAAAACTTCATTTCCAGCAATAGAATACATCTGGGATATGATGGGGGATGAGATTACGGAACTTGGCGAGTCCTAGAAGCCCTCCGAAACGAATTTCAGATTGCACGAGATGCGATGCCTCAGGAAGCCATAAACAACCTCTTGGAATCGATGCCACGATGAGTAGAAAGTGTATAAATAACAGAGGCATTACTTTTTCTTTTTCAAATAGCTAAACGGATCTATAAAATTTCATGAAAACTTTCCACCCCTACTTGGTGTTGCAACCAATAAATACTTTTTGAAACATGTCTCGATAATTCAGATAAGACGCCTCTTCGCCCTCGGGTGAGGTATCAGAAAATCCTAATTTTCTTTCTGTGCCAGTTGCAGTTTTTATTTTTCCTATTCTTTTTCCGCTTTTAAGGTTTTCGGGTTTCTTTTGCCTCTTTTTGAAATCTCGTTCTTCTCTTTCTCTTTCTCAAAGCTACCTTCTCAGGGATGTCCATGAGATCGGCTCCCTTTCTCTATTAGTCTGCTTCCTAGGCCCTGCTTTCGGTAAGGGGCGGAGAAAATACTTCTTCGGTTGAGGGGCCAGTAGCTGCTTCCATATCGAGTCCAGATCACACCTCTAGATCTAGATTATGTTCCGGACGAGGTAGATTACGCCGAAAAATCATATTTCCGAAACTTGTCGACGTTTAATGCAAATTGGTAAGTAGCTTAGAATCCTCATATAATATTCCCAGGTGTGAAGGAGCTGGCTTTCGTATGCCAGGCAAATCATTTATGGTCATAGTAGGGAGTATTCTCGGCAAAACAAATCGCGAATTAACGCTCAAAACTATATATAAAAAAAGTAACGCTCCAACCTTTATTCCGTCGGTGTCCGATTTGTTTGTCGGCGTATGTGAGTCAATGCCGCCGCAAACCCCTTTGACAAGTGCCGACTGCCGCGTAGCGAGACGGGGAAGGGAGCTTTCAAAGTCGCAAGCCGCAGTGCACCTGCACAATTCGGAAAAACGTCATCCAACAAATCTAACTCTTGCAAAAGCTCACGATAGAAGCCTATAAGCGAAAAAGAAAACGAACGTAAGGGCCAAATCGAGAAACGCAATTCGTCTTAACTTACCCGGATTATTCACCGGACTGCCATAAATCACAATATAAATGCGACTTTCTCGTTTCCAACTGGACCAAGTAAATTCGGCAGAAGCCGTTCACATGTACCTTCACCCTCTTCGGTGAAACGGGCACAACCAAACAATAAACAAAAGGACGTGTGGTCCAGGAACGATTGAACTTTGTAATGAAAATGACGGCGTATTTCTCGATCGGCAGAAAAGAAAGAACACCATCGAGAGAGACAGGAATTCTCTTAGTAACGGTGAGAGCCAATCAGCTCAATGTGTACAACGACGTGGTTTCCAAGAAACCATCCAGCACGACGAATTTCGCCTATACAGGGCGTGTTCGGAACAGTAATGAAAACTGAGTAGTGACAACGCATATACAGGGTGTATTCGAAACAGAAAGGAAAAATGAACTGTAACACAGTTAGTTTACGTGGCTTCAGCTATGTGTTCAAGATTTCGTTTTCCATCTGAGAGTAAAGAAAGGATGGACGCCTAGTTTTCTTTTTTAACAACTCATCAACATTTGTTTCATTAAGTGATGTCATTCTGGACAAACTCTTGTTGAGAGATTTGGATTTTTTTTCAAGAAACTAGAAGGCCAGTACACTCCAGCTAGCTACCCTTAGTTCATGTGCTTTCGCACAATGATAAGCCAATTTTCTGACTTCTACTGTAGCAAGTCCAAACATAATTTCACTGCGTGTAATTTCTCTTAATGTAACCATTAAAGATTATTATTGCATTGGCCTAACATAGCTTCTTCTTTAATCTAGACAGAGTAGAATAATCAATGTTAAATTCCTTTGCAATTTTCCAGATTTAAAAAACGCAATTGCCTTCATTATCCATGACACCTTTCTCAATTAATCGTTTGTAATTTCTCATATTTTTTTAAATAGAAGAGCAAAACGGTTAAAGTAGATAAACTATGGGCGTTCGGGGTCAAATCCCTATTTAATTTAGCCTGGGGTCTCCGTTTCAAATGTGTAGATATGGTTGCCTACTTAACTATCACGCTGGGGCGAGCAAGCGGCGTCGTCAGCTACAAGCGATGTAGCTTGTACAGCAGGCTACAAATACCTATTTTCAAAATAACAGAGAGTTGTTTTTACCTAGTATTTATAAATTGCTACATGTAAAACTCCTGCAGCTGAAGCCACTCGCTCGCCAATTCATGACAGTTAGTTAGGCAACCATACTTACACATTTGAAACGGACAGTCCCATGGTAAATTAAACAGGGATTTGGTCCCAAACGCCCATAGCCTAAGTGCTAATTGAACAGAAAAGGTAACGGTGAAGACAGGGAGATGCAGCTCGGGGCAGATATCATAGATTTAACAAGAACGACAAAAAGAGAATAGTTACTTACCAACCGTGAAAGGTTTGTTCTTTCACGGTTGGTAATTTTCCAGATTTAAAAAACCCAATTGCCTTCATTATCCATGACACCTTTCTCAATTAATCGTTTGTAATTTCTCATATTGTTTTAAATAGAAGAAGAGCAAAACGGTTAAAGTAACAGAGAGTTGTTTTTACCTAGTATTTATAAACTGCTATCTGTAGACCGCATGCAGCTGAAGCCACTCGCTCGCCAATTCATGACAGTTAGTTAGGCAACCATACTTACACACTTGAAACGGACAGTCCCATGGTAAATTAAACAGGGATTTGGTCCCAAACGCCCATAGCCTAAGTGCTAGTTGAACAGAAAAGGTAACGGTGAAGACAGGGAGATGCAGCTCGGGGCAAATATCATAGATTTAACAAGAACGACAAAAAGAGAATAGTTACTTACCAACCGTGAAAGGTTTGTTCTTTCACGGTTGGTAATTTTCCAGATTTAAAAAACCCAATTGCCTTCATTATCCATGACACCTTTCTCAATTAATCGTTTGTAATTTCTCATATTGTTTTAAATAGAAGAAGAGCAAAACGGTTAAAGTAACAGAGAGTTGTTTTTACCTAGTATTTATAAACTGCTATCTGTAGACCGCATGCAGCTGAAGCCGCTCGCTCGCCAATTCATGACAGTTAGTTAGGCAACCATACTTACACATTTGAAACGGACAGTCCCATGGTAAATTAAACAGGGATTTGGTCCCAAACGCCCATAGCCTAAGTGCTAGTTGAACAGAAAAGGTAACGGTGAAGACAGGGAGATGCAGCTCGGGGCAGATATCATAGATTTAACAAGAACGACAAAAAGAGAATAGTTACTTACCAACCGTGAAAGGTTTGTTCTTTCACGGTTGGTAATTTTCCAGATTTAAAAAACCCAATTGTCTTCATTATCCATGACACCTTTCTCAATTAATCGTTTGTAATTTCTCATATTGTTTTAAATAGAAGAAGAGCAAAACGGTTAAAGTAACAGAGAGTTGTTTTTACCTAGTATTTATAAACTGCTATCTGTAGACCGCATGCAGCTGAAGCCACTCGCTCGCCAATTCATGACAGTTAGTTAGGCAACCATACTTACACATTTGAAACGGACAGTCCCATGGTAAAAATATCTTGAAAAATATCTTAAGACACTCAACAAATTTATTTAATTTTTTTTAATATATTGTTTGTTCTACTTTCTCGGGCATACACACATGATTAAAGCGAAAGAAATTTACAAGCAAAGATGTCACAGCAACGTGTGTGTGCAAGCTATCGTCGGCCGGGCCCCATCTAGGTACTGATTTATCGTCCAGACGTGATACGCTGCGTGATATATGGACCTGACAGTGCTAAGAAATCCGGCATACGCGATATCTTAGACCGATCTATGAACCGGCAGTAAATATACTCAGATTTATGCCATCTCACCTACTCGTTCCGATATGTGAGATCCGATCGGCCCCCGGACTTTTCTAATTATGGGAACGTCGTTCAAAAATCGCCGCGTGATTTGTGCATGTGCTTCCGAATTTGTGATTTCCTATATTTCCCTAAAGACACTTTCACACGGTGAGAATACACGGGAATACCCGAATCCCATGTGATCACTCAAATTAGGCAACCCAACTCACACATAGAGCAATACTTAATAAGTAAAATACCCCAATTACACTAATAAATAATCAATGTCAAAAAATGTCACAGAATGAAAGAGACTTTATTAATCCGGGTTTTAAATCAATGCCCGTGAACTGGATTGCCTTTCACATGACATGAAGGAAGTCTTCGCCTATAGCAAAAGCAGAATTTATAACTTCTGTGCCTACTTAGCTTTGGCTGAATAGATCATTTCCAATACATTTCTCGGCGTTAACAATTCCCGGAGTTCTAAATAAAATCAATATAAATTTTTAAAAAAATTGTTATACGTGCAATTTAAAAAGCTAAACGACGATCATTCTTACCATCGTAAATACTTACACACATATCCTGAAAAAGGATTAATATTTATGGTATAATAACTCTTCGTTACGTACTCAAAACAATTTTTACTGAACTAATTATTATTACCTGATTAATCACACTTTAAACTACTTGCGTGGAATAACGTAATAAAAATAATCAGCACGTGAAACGTTTATGACGCACAAAATAAAACAATTATATTGAAACACGCGCTTTATGTGCGGATGTGTTTACGCGAACTTAATCTAATGTGGGGGTTTCAAAATTCAAAACTCGGTCCAGACAGTGGCTGTTATGCTCACATGCATGCACCCTTGAGCAACCCTCGTCGGAGGAAATGAAAAGTGAACACTTTTACACACATTTTATGCACTGACAGCTCAGGGCCCTGATTAAAATTTCATTAAAAATATAGGCGGCATAAAAACGTTTTCTGCCAAATAGCGAACATTAATTAAATAGTTTCCACTTTCCAGCATCATCGATAAGCGCTGCTGAAAGCTTTCTCCAAATTTGCAAATTTGCATTTTTCAATCGAATGACAATTAAACGGCAAAATATCCCCAAGATACTCACTCACATGATTGATCCAATTTCGATATTTCGCGTTGAAAAAGTTTCGCGAAGGAAAGCGCGCAACGAAGAAAAAAAAGCGACGTTTAACGTTTTAAAATTAGAGGTCGGAAGCGGCGGGTTAAATTAAAATTGTACCGTTACAAGACACCTGCACTTAATTCGGGTTAAAAAGCTGAAAAAAATTAAATACAATTACGCCGGAAAAGCCAAACAGAAAAATGACATTTTAAATGGTTCTTAATTAGGAAACTAAACCCTACCCTCTTTAAAAAAGATTAAACCGTGTGTTTGTGAAGCGGCGTAATGCTGAATGACTGACATGAGCCCGTTGCGGCTTTCGCCCCTTTTTCAAAGCAAGGGAGAACTAAAAAAGTCGGTCCACTCAAAACTCCATGAATTTTTATGTTTATGTATGAACTGAATTGAATAAGTACGATTATTGCTCAAAAAAAAAACTGCATGATTACAATCACTGATAATTACACTTAGCTACCTTTTTAAACTTATTAAATTATGGATTTGCAAGCGAATGTACCAAGTAAAAAAGTTAAAATAAAATGAATAATTGCGATATTTGATTCTTTAGATTTTACTTTTCTAAGATAATCTCAAAAGAGCCAAAATAAAAAATGGGATAGCAGATATAATTAATGAAAGAACGGCGAGGCGAACACGACTGTCACATCGACGTCATCTTGGAATCAAAGATGGCCGACTTATACAGTCGAGAAACTCTCCTTTAAGTACCCCAACGACAAGTACGCAATTATTAGTTAGTAGGCAAAAGAAAATTGCATGATTTTTTAAATGAGGAACAAAAACAGAAGTGGTCTTTCCATATCTTCGTGTCATACGACAAACCATCACCTCCCAGTAAAAATTTCACACGAAAACTCAACGCACAACTTTCAAGCATTCAAAGAATGAGGGGATGATTTCTTTTTTATGTATGTTCTAAGTGAAATGTTAAGTAACTAAAAACCATGCAACTACAACAAACAAATGTACGGACATGCTTGTAAATCGCTCTTCTAAACTAGGCGGTAACACAGGACAGAACGCACACGTTTTTTTTTCACAGAAAAAGCAAACAACTTAAATGAACCCTTTCCTTGTTACTTTGGTGGGATGATGGATGAGCTGTTTCTATAAGGTCCTTAATTTGGTTTCTGATTTTTAGAACGAAACGCTAGATTTCGAAACGTTTTAAAAACATTCCGATGCAACATCTAGAAAGTATTTGGCATCGAACGTGTTTTTTTTCTTTTTCGGTTTTGAATTGTATTACGCAAAACGAGTTGCGAAATTGAACGACAAACTGCGCTTGAAAAAATTGTATATTCAGCTTGCACGTATTTTTTTTTTTATGAAGCAAATACAGGGTGTGTTATTAAAACGATTACTTTTTATACTTAAATCTTATCATGTCTTTGGAGGTTTGTGATAACACTTACAAGCATCGCTTTTGTCATACAATAATTCTAGGGACATTCACGAAGAAGACTTTCCAAGAAATAACAGTTTTATCCAAATGGTACAGAATATTCCCAAGAGATGGCGCTTTCTGGAGAAAGGAAAAAAATTTTTTTTTTTTTTAAGTACAAAAAACTACGTTCGAGAAAGTTGAAGAGGTTGAAGAGGTTCAAATTTGGGAATCTTGTATATGGTGATTGTCGGTAGGATTCAGAGATGGCGCTGTTTGCAAATTTAAAAAAATTCCAGAGAAATTACTGCTTTTGAGAGAATTCGAAAAACGAAAGGAATATTATACAAGGTAATCATCGATAGGGTCCACAGATGGCGCTGCTTGCTGATAAAAAAAGTTTTCAGTTTTCATTTCTTTTACGGAAGGAATTTTTGCAAAAATTTCTATTTTTAAGAAAACTCGAAAGATTCAAAATTGTGAATATTTAGCAAATGTTTGTTGGTATGATCATTGTTAGGGCCAACAGATGGTGCTGCTTGCAGAAATTTTCAGTTTCCATTTTCGTTTTTTGGGGAAGGAAGGAATTTTTGTTGAAAATACTGTTTTTGAGGAAACTCGAAACTCGACGGCGGTCCAAAATTAGGAAATTTCTTCAAAGTTATTGTCGATAGGATTCATAGATAGCCTAAGAATAAAAAAGTTTTCACCTTTAATTTTTGTTTTTTTTTTCTTTTATGGAAGGAATTTTATGCCGAAAATACCGCTTTTGAAAAAACTCGAAAGATTCAAAATTTTGAATATTTATCAAAAGTGTTTGTCGGTAGGCTTCAGAGATGGCACTGTTTGCAAATAAAAAACAACTTTCAGTCGTCTTGTTATTTTCGTGTTTTTGAGAAAGGAGAACGCATTTCGTTTGCCGAAAATTCTGCTTTTGAGAATATTCGAAAAACGAAAGTTCAAAATTAGGAATATTATACAAAGTGATCATCGACAGGGTCCACAGATGGCGCTGCTTGCGGATAAAGGAGTTTTCAGTTTTCATTTTTGTTCTTTTGGGGAAGGAAGGAATTTTTTTGGTGGAAATACTGTTTTCGAGAAAACTCGAAAACTCGGAATTTCTCCAAAATGATCGTCAATAGGGTTCAGAGATGGCGCTGCTTAAGACTTAAAAAGTTTTCAATTTAAACTGTCATGTTTTTTGGAAGAATTTTTTCATCGAAAATACTGCTTTCTGAGAAAACTGGAAAGATTCAAAATTTTGAATTTTATCCAAAGTGATCGCCGATAGATGGCGGCGCTATTTGCAAATAGAAAATATTTTCGTTTTTATTCTTGTATTTTTGAGGAAAGAAGGAAATTGTTTTTTGAGATATCACGAAGACTTTTATCCATAATGAAAGTCGATAGGGTTAATTAAGTAAAAATGTCAGCTTCGATACATGCGTCCCCAAATATTTGGAGAATATGTTCAGGGGGATTTCAGAGAGAAAGCTAACCCTATGTTCATAAGGCAATTTTTGTTTATACTAGTCTCCTGAATAGATTCTCCAAATATTGGGTGTTCCTCACAGAACACCCGGTATAAGATTACAGTCCATCTTAATTTATTTGAGAACTAAATTATATGATGACTAAAAGTCATCAATAAGTTGAAATTGTGAACGCGACGCGACGGCGAATTGGTACGACAGCGAATTGGCCCAACGGCGAATTGGTCCAACGGCGAATTGGTCCGACGGCGAATTGGTCCGACGGCGAATTGGCGACGGCGAATCGGCGGCGGCGAATTGGCGACGGCGAATCGTCCCATTCCCCGATAAACCATCCGTGTCGCAAGACTCGCAAGTCTAATGAAATGAAAAAAGAAAATGAAACTCGAAATACTGGAAATTAAAAACGAATTAAACATCAATTAAGTCCCGAACAAAGCCACCCAACTCATCTCAACTTAACTCGACCCAAGCCGAGCAAAATATTGAAGACTGAAGATTTTTTTTAATTAAAACTTGCAAAAAAACTTACAGCATAAAACTTACAAAAAAGAAACTCAAAAAGCTAATGGTTAAGATCAACCCAACCCAAGCCCAAAATTAGAGAAAGAAACTTTTGAAAAAACTAAAATTTAAAGAACGTTCAGAAAAGATAAAGGTCAATGTCAACCCAAGCAAAAAATTTCGAGAAAAAAATATCGAGATTCTAGCTGCTAGGTAAAGGTCAAGGTCTAACTTATGCAACAATTAGGAAAAAAACTAAAAAATTAAAATTTCAAGAAGCAAGGTTCAAAAAAGTTCAAGGTCGACCCAACTTAACCTAGCTCGACCCAACCCAAGCAAGAAATTAAGATTAAAAAGAAATCAAAACTTAAAAAAGAATCGAAACTCGAAAATAATTAAAAATTCGAAATACAGAGCTAAAGATCAAGGTCAACCCAATCCAAGCAAAAAAATTAGGAAAAAGCAAAAGATAAAAATTTAAGAAGCAAAACCCATTAAATTTCAATTCAAGGTCGAATGAAATTTCAAGGTCGATCCAGCCTAAACCAAAAATTTTAAAAATTAAAACTCAGTGCCGTCCAACTCAAGGTCAAAGATGAAAACACGTCATGTGACCACTCAAAAGAAATCGCTCCGCAAGTAGAGAATAAGTAATACACTTTAATCGAGATTCTAGCGTCCCCCCCCCTCCCCAACGGCGAGCGGCTCGGTATTCTTAATGAATGATTCCAAATCGACAAGAATTACTTACACCTCTGTTTCCGGCCCTCTAGTTTCAGGTAAAGAAGACTCTTAAACAAAGTTGGGAAAAGACAAGAGAGTAGAATGTTATTTAGTTTGAAGGACAAAAATTTATATTAAAAATGAAAGAAGGACATGTGCTACCTACCTTTAGTGTCTACGTAATTGACCCTGTATATAAGTTACGATCACTGGGGGGAAACTCATCGGTGTTGAAGAAAACCTGCCTGGAATTATGCCCAGCTCAGTGGAGACGGGGTGGGCTACAATTATATTGTCGGTAACTCGATGCCTGGATGTAAAGTAAAAGGGCGCCACCTGGCGAATATAAGTTCCAAGTAGTTTGGTGAAAAACGTGACATCCCTAGGTCCGCACACCTAGTTAAAAGCGTTTGAGATTCCCTCAGATTTAATTTCCGCAAAGTATAAGTGTTTGTCAGACAGCTTGTATGTAACACAACTATCGGTCGCCCTTTATATTGGTCGCGTTCAAACGACCACAGCAGCTGAGTTGCTGACTCAGCAATCGTTTGTGATTGGCTATTATCTTAATGTGAGCCGATCACAAACGATTGTTGAGTTAGCAACTCAGCTGCTGTGCTCGTCTGAACGGGCCCATTGACAAAAAATAAGAATACGACAAACGGTGATGCAGTTAATACGCAACAAAATTGTGGCCGATTAAAATGAGCGAAACGCTCAGCATTCGATTACAGGGGCGGCTTTAGCAATATGCCCGAAAATAAATTCGTTACGTTGAATAATTTAGAAATTTCAAAGCGTCGACTAACGCAAAATCACCGGCGAGGATATCCTGTACGGCTTACAAATTAACGTACAATAAATTCTGTTAGAGGGACAGTAAACGCAATTGCAAGAACGTTACTTTATGAAAAGTAGATTCTTAAGGAACCAAGACCTTTGGCAGGCAAAAACGGTATCACGAGGCACCGAAGGTACCCAATAATTAATTTAAAGACGCATATGAATAGATAAACAGAGGGATAGTATTATACAACACTCGAATCCAGAATTCTACGTTACGTCTGCAAGGGGGCTGTAGCACACGACACTGGCTCGACCCAGATTGAAGGGTTCCGGAGCAACGAACGACGGTGTTACAGTAGAAGAAGCTCTCGGATTTGGCGACAATATTCTAATCGCCTAATCTCGTTCGGGGAAAATCCAAATGGTTACGTCAAGGTGACGAAGAAGTCACGCAGATTTTTTAAAGTTTTCGACCCTCACGTAGTTGTCATTTTAAATATAAGGGCTCGAACACATGGCGTCCCAAACAAAATAAAAGCACTGGATTAAGCTTCCAGAAGTCGTTCACGAATGATAAGATCCCCAATGACCTTTGCACGTCGAATAATAATGGCTATAAGAGGCACCCTGAATTCTAGAAAAATCTTCAGGGAGCCCAACTGTCATGAAAAGCAAAAGAAACAACTTACAAACGAAACAAAACCAAAACCTTAGAGTTTGTAAGCAAGTAGAGCGATCACTGAAGCCAAAATGGAAACAAAAGATTAGGAAATTGGTAACGCAAGAACGAAACGTAACACATGCGCAAAAGAAATTAATGAAGACAGAACAATGAAAAAATAGAAAGAACTCGAGAAGAATATGGACAATGGAAGGCAAAACGGTATCTAAAGAGAGTGGGTTGAAATGAAAAGAGGTACATGAGGGAAGGAGGAAAATGTTAAAGAATTTAAGAAAAGGGAACCGTCACTTACACACAAATGAAGAAAAATGTTATTTATTCAGGTGGCAGGTCTGTGCATTACCTGTTACATAATTCGAAGAGACTCTTTCAGTTCATTTTCCACCGTGTTTAATAACGTTTTCGATTCATCTGCACTGGTTGCACTCAGTGTATTTGCATCTTCTTTTAACCTCATGTAATAACACGAGATGAAGATATTCTGAGTGCGCACTAGTGCGGTCAATCGAAAACGCTATAAGTCACACGAAAATATTCCATATTTTCACTAGTTGCATGCCCTTCATTCACATAATTACTTATTTGACAGTTACACTTTCTTCTTTTTTTTATAGTGGAACGAAATAGTATATTAAAAGACAAGTTTGATAAGACAAGGTTTTAGTACACTCGTCTAAGTTCAGAAAAAGAGCCACGCAGTGGCCAAATGTCTTATAAAACGTGAGTTGATGACATTAGTTGGGGTTTCAAATGATTTCAAACAAATGTCAATGCTTTATGATACCCAAATGAGTTTCAAAATCTAGTTATTACAGAACCAAAATAGAAATAGACGATACAATGACTCAAACGTCAAACGTATTAAAATGTTCTACGGTTCATTTTCAACTTTCTTGTAGTGTAACAAAAAGATAATACAATAACTTTGTCTTCGAGCATATTAAAATGTTCTTATTACGAAACGCCAATTTAATTGACTCGCTCAAGTAGCATTCATCTGTGATTGGTGATTTAAAATAATTAACAATTAATTTAAAAGTAAGAATCCGGTTATAATTATATAAAAATATTTATATAAAATCGAGATGTATGAAGCGCCATCTGTTGATCGATAATGAAATAAAAGTGACAAGGAGCTTCCAAAGGAAAAGTTGTCACTTAAGTAATTGAATGAATTAGGAAAATGATAATTTTTGAATTTGTTAGAAAAATGAAACAAATCGCTCGTTGATTTTGAAGCGCCATCTGCTGAGTGTCGGAAAAAGCTTCCATAAATACAAACGTGATCGAGAAAACGTCGACAAACAATAAACATTAAGAAAATTAAAAATTCGAATTTTCACAACTGAAAAGCTTTAGAGAAACGATCAGGTGTGGTGAGAGACGTTGAAGCGTCATCTACCGAGCGATGGCGAATTATAATAATATAATTATATTATAAAATATAATTTGTATTATAAAAAATATTTACATATATGAAATTGAGCTGTATGAAGCGCCATCTATTGACCAACAGTGAAATATATGTGACAAGGAACCTGAAAATAAAAGACTGTTACCGAAACAATTTAGTTAATTTAAAAAAAACGAGAATAAAAAAACAAGCTGCAGGTTGATTTCGCAGCGCCATCTATTGAGCGATAGAGAAGGTTTCGATTAATACAAACATAACCAGAAAAGAGAAAACGAAAAATTTATAAAAACAAGAATTAAAAAAAAACAATCAGGTTGATATTGAAGCGGCACCTATGAGCGACGGGGAAAGTTTCCGTTAATGCAAATTTAAGCAAAAAATAAAATAACGCGAACAATTAAAAAAAAAACGGAAATTAAAAAAAAACAATTTTCAGGTTGATTTTGAGGCGATATCTATTGAACATTGGGGAAACAATTAAACTATGAAAAAACGAGAATTAAAAAAATGTCCTCGGGTTGATTTTGAAGCGCCATCTGTTGAGCGATGGGGAAAATCTTCATTAATACTAACTTACCAAAAAAAAAAAAAAACAACAAAAAATAATAATTTTTAGGAAAAAGTAATCCTCATGTTGATTTTGAAGCGCCATCTATTGAGCGATTACTAAAATTTCCATTGATACAAACTTAACAAAAAAAAAAAAAACACAAAAATTTATAGAAAACGAGAATTTTAGAGAAAAAAAGGTTGATTTTGAAGCGCCATCTCTTGAGCGATGGGGAAGGTTTCAATTAATACAAACATAACCAAAAAAGAAAAACCGAAAAATTTATAAAAACGAGAATTTTTAGGAAAAAGAAACAATCAGGTTAATTTTGAAGCGCCATCTATTGGAGAAAGTTTCCATTAATACAAATTTAACCAGAAAATAAAATAAGTACTATAATGTATAAACAGACTAGAGGTATAAGTTTTGAAAATGCAACTGAGAGATGTTGGAGAAAGAATTATAAATATGTTTATGAGTATCCCTTACTTCTTTATTTCGCTCCTACTTGATATCTGCTTTAACTCCTTATGTTATAATATATTATTTTATTGTCAAAATTTCTTTTTAAAGAGAAATTTTCTAAACTGGCGGTATACCTCTTTCTTATCCATTTTTTTTGCTTTTTTCTTTTGATGGTATAACCAAAAAATGCACTGAAATAGTTATTTGCATTTTTGATGTGTTCCTTGGATATGTTCATTCTATAAAATATGTTTTCTCTCTCGTCGATGCAATAAAAAGTGTATTGCCCTTCTTTGTTTTTAAACTTATGTTCTCTAGAACTGTTTTCATAGTCACTTCATAGACAATTACGGGAAAGAAATGCTCTCCACCTTAAATGAAGCGAGATGATAAAACAAACTGTTGAATAGAGAACTAAAATGTTTTATGATACAAAGCAACTTTTGCACACTTTGCCCCCCACACAAGACAGTTAAAAAATTAGGAACTAAGTCAATAACGCCCGCACAGGAAAAAAAAAGCGACCGGAAAATATTGATCCCCTTCGCGTCTGTCGTCGTCGTCTCCCTGATTTTTTTCATTCGCCAAAGCGGCAAACTGAACGTAAACAATATCGATTTCACGAAATTCATGCGAGACCATAAAAAGTTCACTTTAATTTCAAACTGACGCTAAGTTGGTCCGAAACTTTGCCGACACAAATTACACTTACGTTCTTTGTACTTTCTCCTTCTAACTTGTATGAACTAGTTAAAGAAACTTGGTGGGGTAGGTCGATTTTTATACTTTCCAGTTTTGAATTAACAGAACTTCTTTTGCGCCCTACTTTTTACAAGATTTACGACTCGCTGCCTCTCCGTTCTTCTGCACACTACACAACTCTCGTCGATTCAAAATAAACATACCTGGACGTTATTGGGGGGGGAGGTATGGAGTTTACGACTTCTCAAAATTTTATTATTACAACTCTCAAATCTTTACTTCGAAAATTAGTACACTCAGAGAAAAGTTCCTTTCTGTACACTTTCATTAAAGTGTTCTGGCTTTATTTCATATTCACGTGAGACTTTATAGGGTGGGTACACTATGTATGTAGGTAGTATTTAAGGGAAAGTTTAAAATGTTGATGCAATGCACTATTTCCGATCATTCCGTCGATAATTCGCGGAACGTCGGAGCTACTTCGCATCCACAACCCTAATTTCGGGAAATGTAGAATAGACGAGGGTTAAAACATAAAGCAGCCGCTACTCTTATGACAGAGCAGCGGTCCCTATCGCGAGGGGTGGCCACCACGTCGTCGAGGGTTGCATTCTTATAGTTTGCGCGCGCGTGCATCGCCCCCAGTCTCCTCGTATCCTTGCGGCTGCAGTTGCAATGCTGTGCGTGTTGTCTACGCACGTTAGTGCTCCTGCTGATCGCGTGCGTGCGTGAGGTCCTGAAACACCGTCGGCTCCTGAAAGCACAGGCAAGGCCCGCATTCGCGTGAGGATTTCAGGATTTGTTTCGCGCGTGATTTTGTACCGTCGTCGCGATGCTTTAATTTATTTTTTTTTTAACTTTACTACTGTTGCTGTTGAATTTTTATTTGTTTGCTTAGCTGTGATTTTTTATATCTCAATGAAATGTGCAATATTTTACGATGATTGAAGCTATTCCTGCAAGGTAACAAATTTAAATATCTACTAATTTCCGTATCATGTTATTATTATTGTTTTTAAGAAATGCTGAATTTTATTTTTTTTTAAGTTAATAACTTCATCAAACTATGTTTCTACTTTTAAATTCAAAAATCTCTTAGCATCACTGAAAAATTAAATGTAAGTTGGCCATTCGTTTTTAAAATGCGTCTGTCAGATTCATTTGCCTGTCAAACTTGTTTATTAATTTCACACACATGCATGTGTTGTTATAAGAAAAAAACGCTGAATGTAGCCTTACAAATAAATTAATTTTATATTAAACAGGTTCTCCAAAACTCTATCAAAAATGTTGCAGGATTATTTTTTTTAATATTTGTAGTAGTTAAAAATAAAATGATTTTAAATATACTAACTTTTCTGTTTCGATTTGCTTGAACACATTTTTCATTATTTAACAGAAACGTTGTGTTACATCTGAGCTTTTACGAGCTTTCGTTCCATTTTATATATTTTTTTAATTATAGCTGCGAATGCGTATTGTAAAAACTATCTTAGGATGCTATACATTTACTGCAAATCTGAAAGTTACACTATTCTAGCTCATAGCTCATTGAATGCGCATTACAGTTGCAGCTTTTACATCCAAGATTGTAAAAACCTAGGTTAAAGACATCAGCCGTTTTTAGACTACTTTCTACATTTGTGCAAATATTTATATAAAAATTTAAATTGTAATAAACATTAGACTGCATTAATTCATTCTTAATTCATCATACATTAATTTTAATTTCATCGTTACAGACTTGGAACCGAAGTCTTTATCATTTGCATATGAAAAAAAAATTCTAAATTGTTGCTTATTAAAGCATTAAAGTTAACGCAAAAAAGCAAGCAGAAGCCTTTTAGAAAGCTAATAAATAATTAAGATACAAAAGAAAGAGAATCTCAAATATATTATAAATTAAATTAAATGTATAAAAAACAACAAAGTTTAATAAAGAATAACATTAAAGTAAAATTTAAAAACTGTTCTATTAGATTTTTAAGTGTATTCTTTTTACGAATCTGGATGGATTGGGTTGGATGGTTTTTTAATTGTTGATTTTGGCTGAGATAATTAATAGTGCATTAATTAATTAATTAATGCATATCACATTTTCTTTATTAATATAACTACTTGTTTTATTATTTATGGGAGCTGAAAATTAAGAGAAAGTGGGTTACTGTTAGTTAGTAAAGGATTGCAATTGATGAAGTTATTCCTGCTGTTTGTAGCCATAATTTAATATTGGTAAATGAAATGCTATGTCTTGTGGGCCACAAGATTAAAGTAAAATTTAAATACTGTTCTATTAGATTTTTAAATGGATTCTTTTTACGAATCTGGATGGATTGGGTTGGGTGGTTTTTTAATTGTTGATTTTGGCTCACACGATATAATTTTTTAAGCTTTTATCTAACGTTTCTTGGAACTATTTTCAACGTCAACTTGACTATGAACAGTCGTTAACTACAATGAAGAAACACCCAATTACATTTGAACTCAAGAACGTCTTCAAGTATTTGCTGTTTTTTTTTATTATTATGTTCTGTATACTGATTGTCCTGAACTGGTCCACAATCTTATCAAAATATTGCAAATTTTTACAGTAACTGTAAAGAATAAAAAACGAATGTTAATTAAAAACTTAAAATCACATCATCAAGACAACTTGAAATTTGTTTTAAAACGGAACAGAATAGGTTTGCTTTAAATTACAACCTGGCGCGATTTGCGTTCAGAAACTCTCACGTTTGGATTTGGTCATGAGTATGACTCTTGACATAGCGAAAAACATCAAGTAAAGTAATCAGATCAGTTGAATCAACTCCAAACGCTACAAGATAAATATTTTCAGTTTCAAATCATTTTTAATAATTTTCTTAAAGAGTTACAAAATGAATTACGAAAACTATCAATGTGAAAGAATGTACAATGTACTATTCAAACCATATTTAGAATGAACAAGGGCATTAGTTGTGGCACAATGTTTTTTATTATTATAACGACCGGTTTCACCTTTTAAAAAGGCATTTTCAAGTTATATATAAAACTTAAAATCACATTAACAAAATAACTTGAAATTTGTTTTAAAACGGAACAGAATAGATTTGATTTAAATTACAACCTGGCGCGATTTGCGTTCAGAAACTCTCACATTTGGATTTGGTGATGACTCTTGACATAGCAACAAACATCAAGTAAAGTAATCAGATCAGTTGAATCAACTCCAAACGCTACAAGATAAATATTTTCAGTTTCAATTCATCTTTAATAATTTTTTTAAAGAGTTACAAAATGAATTACGAAAACTATCACTGAGAAAGAATGTACAACGTAATATTCAAACCATATTTAGAATGAACAAGGGCATTAGACTTTATTAAAAGAGAAACCGCACTCAGTTATACCGTAGGTGAACGAGTGAGCATAAGGGAAATTGAAACTCGTTTAATTAAACTGTCGCTTTGTTAGCATATTTATCCATAGAATGGCAACGTATTGTAAAAACAACGGGTTTAAATGGGTTTGTTGTTACCATTTATTTTAAAATCAGAGCAGATTTGAGGTTTTCCTTGGGGTGTCAAGTTATATTTTTTAATTGCTCGCGTCAAATAAATGAAAGTGAAACAAAATTTAAAAACTAGGTATACAACCTAGAGATCATTTTTCTAATATATGCCGATCGTATAAATCTGAGTTAAGAAAATATACGACGAAATGACGTGACATGACAAAAGCTGAAAGGCTATTTCACAAAAATTCTTTGACTTATCCGTCGATTGATCGGTATATAGTAAAAAAAAAATGAACTGTATACATCGTCATATTTCGGCAATACAGTTTAAATTGTGTATTTCGTTTTTAAATTGAATTGTGCGTATTAGATTTTACTATATCTGATCGGATAGACGTCGAGTACCTAAATTGAAAGTCCATTATGCGATTAGACTGCTTCGTGAACGATCGTATGTGCTTACTTGCACTGGCGCAGTCGGTATATAAGACAAGCTATTCACAAGAAAAAATATTGGACTGGAGATTGTTAGAGAGGCATACAAATGTATTGTCATGCATGTATTGTATTGTCATGTATTGGTTCACATTTCACATTGACTTAATTTGGAATTGTCAGCTAATTAGCTACATATTTTTAATCGTCACGAAATGTGAAATAAATACAAATTTTGTATTGAGTAAATATTTTTTTAGTAAGTAATTAACTTGGCCCGGCACCACTAAAATATAATATCTACAGTATAATAAAATTTCGAGTAAAATTTTTTCGTCCCTTTAATAAAATCACCCTATAATTCACACAGTGTAGGATAGGGGAAGGGCGCGCGAGAACAGAAAAACTCCCCCAAGTTAAATGATTTAATCCGTACGGATTTGGCATTCGACCTTCCGATTCGAAATCTCTTTCAAAGAAATGTGATGTTCGGAACTCAGCCTGCTCGAAGTAAGCGCGGATTAAGTAGTTTATCCTTGGAGTACCCCGCCGGATAGTCCTTATTTTAGCTATCTGTATCTCGCAGCAGAAGCGCAGGGATTTCGCCCCGAACTTGCTAGGACTGATGGTAATAGTCTAAAGCCACCTCCGATAGTTTGCGGTCAATGTAATAATCACTAATTCAGACCTGACTCACTTGCATCGAACCAGAGGCTCGACTAAATTCGCTACTTTATATACATGTCTAATTCTTGTTTATTAAGGTTACGCAGCTTTACTTGGCTAAATATCATTTGCTTCTAGAATTAAGTAAGTTTACGAGCCCGAGGCTGTCGTATACAATTATCTTTCGGAACACTACTGCAAGACACTTGTGGCCTTAATTTATTAACGAGCCTACACATTTTTGTGTGCTTAGACAAAATAAATAATGTAGAAACTAATGGCTTCAAGATATTGTAATTGTTTACTTAAAAATACATTAGCGCGCCACTTAACCCCCGTACGAATGCCATATTACAAAGTTAGTTTGTACTTGAGCATATATTTTTCAAAGCAAAACCCTGATTAGTACCCCCATTAGTACCGTTGTTTCATACGAATCTTGATCGCGCCACTAATTTACCCACTCGGCATTTGGCCATTTGCGCGAGCCAGGATAAAAATCTATAAGACCTATAAACGAGTTTACTTGATCAGTGCTTTTTTCTTTCTTTGTGTTGTAGGTCGAACCGCACGTTCTGTTTTCCTTCGCAGTTGAAGAAAAGGAAACTGGAAGATCTGGATTCTTCGGCAATGACGACGGTCGCTAAGACAGTTGCGAAGCCACCGCAAGAAATGTGCGACGTTAAAGAGGAGAAACGTCGAAAAAAAGGGGACGATGGTAAAGGCGATTCAGATTCGCCCAAGCTGTTACTTTTGCCCCAGAAGAAGAGGGTGTTGCCGAACTCATCGGGCGGCAGCCCTGCTAGGAAGAATCTCAAAACCGCTATTCCACAAGACGAAACAGCCGCTGACGAGACGTTGATACGTGAAACCGAAGCGGCGCTCAAGAGTCTTTCTGGAAGCTGGTCCGGACACAGGGGGTCCTTGTACAAGGAAGAATCTCCCGCGTTCGAGAATTTATTCGACGAAAAGAAAGCGAACGTCAAACTATCCCCGTCGTCTTCATCGACGAGCAGCAACGATAACGGATGTTCTCTAAAAGACGTCATCACTTTACGCGATCAACACGACGATTTTGAAAAGGACACCAACCCAAAGAATAAACCGATCAGAATCAAGCAGGAAAGTCTTTCTGACGCGCCCGAGGATAATAAACCTAATAAAAATAATAGGCAGAGCATCAAAATAGAACCGACACAATACGAGTCCCCAGATTTCAACGAGCTAGTTGACGACTCATCCAACGAATTGGAAATTGACATGTCCGAGGCGGCCGCCGATAAAAACGATAGCAACGACGAGAAGCCCGACACTAAAGTTAAGAAGAAAGACGATGCTCGATTTCCTGAAGCGTCGAATTTGCAGTCTTTATACCATCCGTTCCCTCGCCCTGCTACCTCGACGGCTTCGCCGTTTTCGACGACTTCCGCCTTCCGACCACCTCAAACCGGCGCTACTAAATCTTTAACCGCGCTTGGTCCTTATCCTGCAGAAGCCACGTTCGTAGGGTATCCAGCGAGTATAGTGAACATCGAGGATAAAAATAAAGCCAACGCGAGTCTGACGCAGTTAAAATCGTCTGCGGAAGTTGAGGCGCCCTCATCTACGATCACCCCAATCAAATCATCCATAGCATCACCCGAGGCCGTTAATAAGCAGTACACAATTCTTCAACCTGTTAGCGTAGCATCGAGGGCTGCAAGTGCCCTGCAAGAGGCCGTCAGGGAGGGCGTTCCGAGTGTGTCGGCTGTGTCCAGCAGTTCGGCTTCTTCTTCGAGCGAGAAAATATCGACGAGCGGACCATTACCGGGTTCGATGTCGCCCTCGAGCATCGGTCGAGGTAAGTTCACGTAGGGACGATGCAATTTCTTAGATATTTACGCGAGTTCGTAAGTCGCCGTGAAGTTCTAATTGGGGCCGGAAATTCAGCCGGCACGTAACTGTCACCTGGCTCTCGTACGCCATCCAGCGTTCTGAGCAGTATTATGGGTTTACTTGATACAAGTTATAAGCCGGCATGTCAGCGACAGCGACGTGACTCGCCTTCGAACAGTCTTCTTACCTCACCCCCGGGCTCGTCTTACCGCGAGCAACCCTTTAAAAACACGTCTTGCTGCGCCCGTACGACCATGAATGCTAATATTAACGGCAGACCGACGCTCTTAAATAAATAATAATCGCGCTCGAAATGTAAACACGCCGGACGCGAAAAAATAGCGCGAGGGGTGGTGGTGGTGGTTGCGTCGGCGGTGGCCACCGATGCTAGTCCGCAGGTGCGGTGACCCGATCCGCGCACCCGCACCGCCCTCCATTCACGGCTGCGGTTTCTTTTTTTCCAAAAAGATTTTTCTCGCGAGTCTCCACCCGTACACTCGGATAGGCTAATCGACCTACAGGGCGGAGTTTCTATCAAGATATAGGACTGCTCGCCCCTGAGTGCATCCTTCACCTTCTGTCCAGCAGGACTTATCAAATACAGGAATTTACTAATTGTCCACGTCAAAATTAAATTAATACCTTCCAGGAACATAACTACAAAAATTAACTAATTCATCGTCAGATTTTCAAAAACTAAAATGCTAAATTACCAGAGGTTAATCTTTTTAATCATAACGCGGGATACTAACTACAAAACTACCTCATAATTAAAAATGTCATGTAACAGCTTTTAACTATCCACTAAAGAATTAATGTTATGATTAACTATTCACTAAAGATGACGACATCATATTATATATTTATAACCGAAATGTACAAATCTATAATATTGTCAATGCCTTGCAGGTGTCAAGTAATATTAGTTTTCTAGATGTAAACTCAATTTTAAATCGTAATGATTTTACTCAACACGGCCTACATTTAAAAGCAAAAGGCAAACTTAAAATATGTAAAACTCTTATTAACAAACTGAAAGATAGTTTCACGCAACATAGTGCTGTAATAAACATTTCCCTAAAGGACTCAGTCGTTGAGAGAACCTCAAATAAGGTTACTATTTCTGAAAATCAAAATTCTTTTTTAAGCCAATATTCTTTGACAAAAAAGACATAACATGCAGATCTGTACTACTAATCTCATTAAATATTAGAAGTTTAAGACGAAAGGTTTCTCACCTTGAATCCTTATTGTTGGATATTGATTGTGATGTTTTATGTCTAAATGAGACATGGTTGGGAAAGTCCGAGATAGATGTTTGCAATATAAATGGTTTCAGTTTACTTAGCTACTACTGCCGTTCTAAATTTAAAGGTGGGGGCACTGCTATATGGACTAAAATTGGTGTCCCTTCGAAGCCCATTGATCTATCAGTATATAGTACGGAAAAGGATTTTGAAGCTGCAGGAATTTTTGCTGTCAGTAATACTATTTCTTATACTATCATAAATATCTACCGCTCTCCCAGTGGAAATTTTACTAATTTCCTGTCAGCACTTGCCAACGTTCTAGACAAGTTCTGTACACTTGATAGCAACTTGATAATTGTAGGGGATTTCAACGTAAATTTTTTAGAAGAATCGTCCAGAAAAACAGAACTAAGGGACTTACTGCACTCTTATAATTTAAGTAGTATTGTGGAAGGTTGTACCAGATTTGCGAACAACCATGGCTCCATAATCGATAATGTTTTTACTAACATTAATCATCTTCTTGCCAAACCATATGATAATAATTTATCCGATCACAGATTTTTGCTGGTTTCTAATACTCTCAGTCAGGAAGTCTTGTCTGATAGTACTATTAAGAACACATTCTTGCTCTATCGACCTCTCACAAATTCCGGATTAACTGGGATGTACAATTTGTTATCAAATATTGACTGGAGCTTTGTACATGCTACCAGCGATGTAAACGTTGTTTTTAATCAGTTTTTCTCTATTTTACTCGATGCACATAAACAATTTTTTCCCTTAAAGAAAATAAAAAGATCGGGTAGCGGAAGACCATTAGTGAACTGGTTTACTAATGATTTACGCAAAATGAGGGATCACTTAAATTTTTTATTTGATGTAAAAAAAAGGTATCCTACTTCACAACACTTAGTAATATATAAGAACTACAAGTTACTTTACAACAAACAATTAGAATTATCAAAAAAAGTTGCATACGAGAAATACATAAAAAATTCGCGTAACAGTGCACGAGCAATGTGGGATATAATTAATATGCAAAAAAAGTGTGCATCTGACGATTTGCCTGTAGAACATAAAATTTCAGTCAATGATTTCAATAATTTTTTCACTAACATAGCAAAGGATACTATTTCCAAAATGGATCCACCACCAACTTCATTCGATTCGTTTCTTCTCGATATCGAGAAACCTGCTCAAGTTTTCCAGTTCAAAAATGCAACTTTCATAGAGGTTCGTGATATCATTGTACAAATTAAGTGTTCTAAAAGCTTAGATGTATATGGATTTAACGTTTTACTTATAAAAAAATTTGTTAACTTATTGTATATTCCTCTCACTAACCTCATAAATAAAACATTTGAAACCGGCATATATCCTGATGCTTTAAAGTTATCTTGTGTTGTACCTATATTGAAGAAGGGCAATCCTGATGAATGTAGTAACTATCGACCTATTTCCTTAGTTCCAGTGCTATCTAAAGTTATAGAGACTGTAATGAAAAATAGAATATGCTCATTTTTTGAAACGCATAACTTATTTAGTAGACATCAGTATGGATTCCGTACAAGTCGATCAACTGTAACAGCTATAAACTCGCTTGTCGATTATATCACGAATGTTTTTGAGAGGAATGAATACGCTTTTTCTGTATTTTTTGACCTGACTAAGGCATTTGATTGTATCTCTCATGATATCCTAATATCCAAGCTAAAATATTATAATTTTGATTTAATGAGCATAAAGCTAATAGCATCGTACCTAAGCGATAGGAGGCAGGTTGTTCGATGCCGGGATAAACTTTCCGAATCAATAGACATTTCAGTCGGTATCCCCCAAGGTTCTGTTCTAGGCCCAATTTTATTTTTGTTGTATATTAATGATATTGATCGATGTGTTCCTAATTTTAAGATAACTCTATTCGCTGATGATACAACACTACTAAACAGTGATATTAATTTTATTAATGGATCCCAGAACTTTGCGGAAGCTGTAACAAGCATTAAGAATTGGTTCTTAAGCAACAAACTCAGTTTAAACGATGAAAAAACGCATTTCATGAAATTCTCTCTAAGAAATTTGGACCTTCAAGCAGATAACCTTGACTGTGTGAAGTCCATCAAATATCTAGGAGTATATTTGGATTCCACTTTACAATGGCATGAACATACAGAATACATTGCAAACAAACTCACTAAAGTCATATATCTTATAAGACAATTAAAAACTTCTGTTCCCTGGAATACTGTATTATCTGCTTACTACGGTCTGTTTCAGTCAGTAATGTCTTATGCAATTTTAGTCTGGGGCCATTGTTCTGAGGCCAAACGAATCTTTATACTTCAGAAAAGAATAATACGTATTATGGGTGGCTTAGGATATAGAGATAGCTGCAGGGAAACCTTCAAAAAACTGAAAATATTAACATTTCCGTCACTTTACATTTTAGAATGTTTACTCTTTATAAAGTCTAATATTAATAATTTCATTGACCACCAGTATAACCACGAATATGACACCAGGTTTAAGTCGGATATAGTGGTGCCTCAACACAGATTGAATAGATTTCGTTATGGCAGTAATTATTATGCAGTCAAGTTTTTCAATAAACTACCACCTGATATACGTAAGAAGCCATTACCACAATTTAAATCTATTATCAAACAGTATTTGACAATGCATTCCTTTTATTCCTTTGACGACTTTCTTCGCCATTCTCATGCCTTTTAAACTATCTACATGTATTTTCTATTATGTAATTGCACCTTTTTGTATAACTTCCTATATGTTTTACATTGTTTTTATACATATGCCCTATATGACGTGTGAAATACTTTTGTATTTATCACAAATAAATTATTATTATTATTATTATTATATGCTGCCTAATTCAAGTGTTTATTAATAATTAGTTCCATTACAATCTCTGCTCTTAATCTATGTAGTTATATCACAAACTCTTTTAAACGGACACTAAATGGCGCATAAACACTTAACGTTTCGCAGTCGTTCGACAGCTTCGTCAGAAGTGAAAAATATAAACATGTTGTCAAAATAAACAAGGTTGTCAAAGCAATGTTACTGTTTTAATTGACTTTCAAAAGTTCAAACCATGCTCTCTGACAATAATACATACGTAGAATTAAATAACGATCCCACAGAAAATTTCCAACGTAAAACTTTCAATATTATTAATAAGTTAGAAAAATCTGTTGAAATTAGTAATAATATTGCTAAATCTCTTAAAGTACAGCATCCCACATTTCCTAAATTATACTGCATTCCAAAAATTCACAAACCTAACACACCTCTTCGTCCAATAGTTTCTACTACAGGTTCTTCTCTATATTTCTTATCAAAATTTGTTTCAAAAATTCTTACTCAAGTTACTAGTAAATTAGAATACTTTATAAAAAATTCTTATGAACTTGTAGATAAATTGAAAAACATAGATATACCAAATAACTGTATTATAATTTCCTTAGAAGTTGTTTCTTTGTTTACTAACATTCCAAAAGAGTTAGCTTTAAAAAGCATTAATGATAGGTGGATAGAAATTAAAGATGTCAAAGAAAATTTTTTAGAAATTGTTACTTTATGTTTTGAAACATCTTATTTCGCTTTCAATGATAAATTTTATAAACAGATTTTCGGTACAGCAATGGGTTCTCCTTTATCGCCTGCTTTAGCTGAAATTGTTATGCAGGAACTAGAAAAAAGTGTCATTAACTCATTACCTTTCAATTTAACTTTATATTTTCGTTACGTCGAAGATATTTTACTGATTTTGCCTTCAGATAAAGTAGACTTTGTTTTAAGTAGATTTAACTCTTTTCATAATAGATTACAATTTACAGTAGAAAAAGAAATTAACAATTCACTAAGTTTTCTAGATGTAAATATCATCAGACGTAATAACAAATTAACAACGAATTAGTTTCATAAACCTACGTGGTCAGGTAGATATATTAATTTTCATTCGTACACATCTAAAAACTATAAAATTGCAACAATTATTTCTTTAACAGATCGAGCTGTTTTACTTTCAGATAAACTTTTCATTTATGATAATTTAAATTTAATAAAAAAGACTCTTGTTCAAAATTCTTATCCAATAAATCTTATAGATCAGTAATAAAAAATCGTGTTAAATATTTACAAAACTCAAAAATACACAATAACAATAAACAAACTTCAAACAAAAAATACATATCATTACCTTACATTGAACCACTATATGACACATTTAAACACATATTCAAAAAAACACAATTTAATTTTAGCTAGCAAATCTGTAAATAATTTAAATAGTATTTTCTCAAATTTAAAAACCAAAACACCAAAACTAAAACAACTTAACGTAGTTTATGAAATTAAATGTTTAAATTGTAATTTATGTTATATTGGAGAAACAAGCCAAAATTTAAAAAAAACGTCTAGACCAACATAAATATCATATCCAAAAAAATAATCAAAATCATTCAATGCTTGTAGAACATTCATTAGAAAATGACCATAATTTTGATTTTGAAAATACTAATATTTTATATTACGAGTCTAATATTTTCAAAAGACGTTTTATAGAAATGTGTAAAATAAAAATGTCGTCGAATTCTATTAATAAACGTACTGATTTTGCAAATTTAAACGATACATTTTGTAGTTTTCTCGATTCCTTAAATAGAATATAGATCTGTCAATTTTTTAACATTTATAATGTTCAAATTATTTTTAGATTAAAAAAAAAAATCAAGTTACTTTTTCAGTTTCCGTTGACAACCTTGTTTATTTTGACAACATGTTTATATTTTTCACTTCTGACGAAGCTGCCGAACGACTGCGAAACGTTAAGTGTTTATGCGCCATTTAGTGTCCGTTTAAAAGAGTTTGTGATACAATTTTCATCGGACAAGAACCAGCTTTAATTTTTAATTAAATTTTAATTTTAATTTAACCAGTAAAATTGAAGATTGAAGCTTTCCTTTTGATCGTTCGTCAATTATAGAAAAAGATGATAACAAAGTTAAATGACTTTTATAATGAGGAACCAAATTCAACTGCTTTTAACTAGGTTTAAAACGTCCACTGTATTTCTCCAACCCTGGAACCGTTTGGGCAATCTCAGTCAGAATGTAAGACATGATTGCAAAAGGGTTAACCGTCCAGTTATTTGAGATTATATTTTTTCTTGCGTCTAAGTTATAGTTTCCAGACTTGCACTTCCGAAGGAAGCTATATAACAAGATCATTCTGCATTTACTTTGCAAGATAATCAATCCTATGATGCATCATCATTCCTGTTAACTGTATCACAAACTCTTTTAAACGAACACTGAATGGCGTACAAACACTTAACGTTTCGCAGTCGTTCGACAGCTTCGTCAGAAGTGGAAAATATTTTTCACTTTCATACTTTTCACTTTCATGGTGAAAAATATTTTCTGTAGACAGAAACGTTAAGTAACGTAAATAACAACCTGAGAATCGATTAATTAACCTAAAACTAAATCAAAACCTAAGAATTTTTTAATCGGAACCTAAGAAGTTTTTAAATTAATAATTAACCTGAAACTAAATCAAAGCCGACTTTTTAATCAAAATCTAAGATATTATTTTAAAAATTATTTAATTTATCTGGAACTAAATCAAAACCTAAAACATTTTTTAATGAAAGCCTAAGATTTAAAGTTGGTTCTTGTCCGATGAAAACCTAAGACTTTTTCATTAAACTTAACTTTTTAAGTTAATTAACCTGAAACTAAGATATTTTTTGATCTAAACCTAAGGCTTTCTTAATCAAAATTTAATTAATTTGAATATGTATAAATAAAAACCTAAGGGTGGATTTACAGAAAGCAAATCAAATATTTAATTTCGAATTAAACTTTAAGTTGCCATAAGAATTACATTGCGAACTGTCAAATTAACAACGTCATTAAAATTTGATTGGAATTAAATTTTCTGTAAACTGGCCCTAAGTTTTTTAAATCAAAACCTGACTTTTGAAATTAATTAATTAATTAACCTGAATCTAAGACATTTTTAAATCAAAACTTTAGACTTTCTTAATAAAATTTTAAATGTAATTAATTAATTAACCTGATTATAACTAATTTTTTAAAATAATTAATTAATCTGAAACTAAATGAAATCCTAAGACCCTTCAAATCCAAATTTTTAAATTAATGTCTTTTATTAATACCTAATTAACCTGAAACTAAATCAAAGTCTAAGATTTTTTTTTAATTCAAAATCTAAGACTATTTTTTTAAAGTGAAACACGTCTTCGATTTTTTATTTTTCTTAGTGTTCGTGATCGTCTTTTGTTTATATTTATCACCACTTAATTAACAGGTCATCTTCTATTATTTTTTTTATTACGTCAATGTCATGATCGAACGTTTTTTATTTTCATCTTTGTTTGTTTCATTACTTTTTTTGTTAGTTGATTGTCTTTTTTCTTAAATACATTCGGACTTTTTAATTTTTCTCAGTTTGCCTAATCGTTTTCTGTCTAGGACCTGTTCACGAGTGCTTCATTGCTGCTCCTCTTTTATTTATCTCCGATGCTATGCTTGTTTTATTTCTTTTTAATCATCGCTTGGTCGATGTGCGTTCTCTTATTTTTCTCAATGCTTGTCATTGGCGAATCGACCGACTTTCATTTTTCTACACGTTCGTCATTCCCTTTCGTTTTTCTTAGTCGATTGTCTTGTTATTTCATTTTTTCATCATTTTTTTAACCATCGATTATCTTTTGCTCTCGTCATTTGATTAAAGGACGAGAGGTTTTTCTTAACGTTCGTCATTGATCGATCGTCTTTTATTTTTCTTAATCGACGTCTTGATGTCTAGTCATACTTTTTGACGGTTGATTATCTTTTGCTTCTCGTCGACATTTCTCAGTTTGTTTGATGAATGACACGTTTTTCTTAATTAGTCAAACGTCTTTCATTTTTCTTTATCGGTTTTTCTTGAGTTGTATCATTTTTTATTATCGTCATCCTTTTTTGACCGTCGACTATCTTTTTTGTTTCTCCGCAACACTTTTCATCGATCGCCTTCTAAGTTTTCTTAATCGACGTCTTGAAGTCTAATCATACTTTTTTGACAGTCGATTATCTTTTGTTTTTCGTCCACATTTCTCAGTTTGATTGTGAATGAGACGTCTTTTATTTTTCCCTAGCGTCTGCCTCGAGTCCATTTTTCATCATCGTCATTCTTTTTTGAACATCGATTATTCTATTTTTATTTTTTTCTGCGCGACACTTTCTTATCATCGCTTGATTATTTGTCCGAACTTTTGTCGTAATTGATTGATCGTTCGTCGTGTTATTTTTTGTAATATTTGTTCCTTTAATTGATCGTATTTATATTTTTCGTAGCACTTCTAATTGTTTAATTGACGTTGACGTTTCATCTTTCTTTTCGCCTTCATAACGCGATGGTAATTTTTTAAAATTTTGTTTGAATTGCGCATCAGTCACTTTTTCTTTTTGATTCATGGGTAGCATTTTGATTTTATTTTGTTTGAATTGCGTTTTAGTCATTTCTTTCTGATTTTACTGACACTTACCCCGCGGGATACGCCACTGTTTCCGAGATGGGATCCGAATCTAAGGCCGCGTTTGAGGAAACAGTCACCCCCAGCACCCGCTCCAATTTGATCTGCAACAGAGAAAATATATTTTAAAACTTCTCTTCCCGTGTAGGTGTACCTACATGTACAGTTGCGGACAAAAAATTTCGGATGTCACTGTCACTTATCTGACGTATACATATAGGAATTTCTTAACTTTTACGTCAGTGAAATGGCAGTGACATCCGAAATTTTCTGTCCGCAACTGTACAGTGACGGACAAAAGTAATGTGACATCATTATGAAAAATAAAGCGGAATCCTTTCTCAGATTCGTATCTGCGCAAAGGAAGTTGCTACTGCCAACGTTTATCCATCCGCATTGGAACGCGTCGAATTGTGAACCGCTCCAAGGAACGATGAATATTCATCGTGACGATTTTCACATACCGACAGCCATTTTTACACACAACGGTCGCTTTAATGAAAAATCACGGAACAAGACAGTGATTCTCAACAAGTGCTGCTTGGGCTTGGAGTCCTGCAAGAATTTAACAAAAAAGTTTTTTTTTTTAATAAAAATGTACAGAACCACTGCGCTGTTTTTTAAAGGTTATTGTACGGCATTTAGTGTCCGTTTAAGAGAGTTTGTGATACAATTTTCATCGGACAAGAACCAGCTTTAATTCCTGTTAACATTCAACAGTTATGTCATCATGTCATTATGTCAACTGCACTTGGATAACACCTCATTTAAGTAAATTGAGAGATTTTAGAGTGATGCATCAATGGCATAATCAGGCCTGTCATAGATATTAAGGTAACATTCATGCACACGGATAACACATCTTTTAAATTCAAAGACAACTTTTAGATGATGCATCAGTGGTTTGACGTCGTTCAAACAAATGCAAGTCAGATCACATTATAACAGTAATCGCATCACAAAAGTTATGTTAGTATGATACGTCATGTCAATTTCATTTCATTCAATGTAGGTATATCAGATTACAAATAGCACTAACCGAGAATAAAATAACATTTACAAGTTATGTTACGATGATACATCAAGTCAATTTTTGACGAGATGATACAGCAATGATACATCGTAGGCCTGAATATCCCCTTGTCTTACAAGGACTTTATCGTGTTCCTGGTGGTCTTTAAGGACTCATTTAAAGAATTTACAAGAATTATGGTTCTCACTTCCCTCCAGACATCAAGGTTGTTGACAATTAAAGACTTTCGATTTCGTGGGTTAGCTCAACTTCACCAAAACTGTTGACTCTTAAATTACTTTATTGCACCAGAAGAAAATGGTTCATGATGGTCTTCAAATAGAATCTATTCTGAATACCGTTAGGCTATCAGTAGCCTTTTCCAACTGGTTTTCATTTGCAAACTGACATCAGCAATATTGGTTATTGAAACCATACTCATACCTCTTGTCATTTTTGTAGACTTGGTTCGAGAATCATGACTTTCATTTTTTGTACGCATCAAGAGTAATTGCATCAAAGGCCTTCCACTTTCTTGGCAAGCTCAACTTCACCAAAACCCGTAAATGACTTTATTGGCATGAGAAAAAAATAGTTCCTGATGGTTTTCTAAATAGAATCTATTCGAGACATCTGATATCAATAGCGTTTTCCAATTGGTTATCATTCGTCAGCTTAGATTCCTGAAACCATAGTCTCTTGTCATTTTACAGACTTGGTTAAAGAATCATCGCTATCACTTTCTGCGTACATCAAGATTAGTTGCATCAAAGGTCTTCCACTTGTTTGGAGAGCTCAACTTCACACCAAAACTGTTATCCCGTAAATGACTTGATTGGCATCAGAAGAAAATAATTCCTGTTGGTTTTCAAAATAGAATCTTTTCTGAAGACCGTTAGACCATTGATATCTGATTGATCAATTCCAACTGGTTTCCACATTTGTAAACCGATGCCGGCAATCTTGAGGGTCGGAGTACTGAAACCACACTCATGCATCTTGTCATTTTATAGGCTTGAATAAAAGATTTTCCAGAATCATCTATGTATGTATGTACATCAGGATTAGTTGCATCAAAGATCATCAACCCTTTTGCCTCATAATGACTTTATCGCATCTAAAAGAAAGTGATTCCTGAACCAGTCTACAGAACAGGCATTTGATATCTTCCTTCAGCTGATCATCGTCAATAAACCGACTAACTTTACTGACTCACGCCTAGTTTATCGTATTTCACTTTTGTCCAAACGTCAAGATTGGTGGTTTTCCACTTGCCGAGTGAGCTCAACACTACCCAAGTTATTTCGATTAACATTTTGCTGTCGTTCTCGTTTGAGAGTACGAGAGTAAAATAAACGCCATGAATGAATGGATCACAATGATACGGAGATTGTATAAATAGAATAGACGACGATAGAGTGGTGAAGAAAGCAACGACAATAGACCAACGGGAAATAGATGAGTTGGACGCCCTAGAAAGAGATGGAAGGAAAGATTTTCTGTCAAGAAAAAACAGGCTATTCGTAGAGTCTTTTGTACAACAGCGATTATCATAAACGTCTGATAATCGACTTCTAATTCTACCTAATTATTTGATGTTAGGAATGTTGTGGTTAATGGCTCAGGCTTTGCTAATTTTATTAGAACTAATGAGTTACCAAAAGATGCTTTGCTTTATTTTTATTTGTTTTTTTATGTATGTATAACTGATGTGTTTTTAAACTGGCGGAGATAAATCGAATTTAATTTGTTATAAATATAAGTTATGTAAGTTATCTTCTCGGAAACAATTAACCTGTTCTATTCAAACGAAAAGAAAGTCTTTTAAAACATTCTTATTATTCTTGTCCTTTATATTTTGTTTTAGATGGAAGTAAATGTCCTACTCCAGGATGTACAGGTCAAGGGCACGTGACCGGTCTTTATTCCCATCACAGAAGGTAAGTCAACACTTGATTGCATTAAACTAATATCCATTATATAAAAAAAAAATTCCTTTCTGTAGTCTGTCTGGATGTCCGCGTAAAGACAAAGTAACTCCTGAAAGTAAGTTGTTAAAATGCAATTAAAAACTAGCCGTACTGTTGAAATTGTTCGTGTGCGTTGCTTGCACTTGAAGGATTTCAATAAGCAACCTGTATGTTCGTAATAGCTTTGTATGTTTTGTTTGGCGCGTTATTTTTTTGCTTATTTTGCGGGGTAGAGAGCATTTAATTTCGTTCCGTTGTTATGCGTAGCAATAGCATCCCTCTGCAAACCCTCCATCCTCTCTCTTGATCACGCACTAGAATCAACAATATTGAGTATAATAACTACCGTATTAATTACCCTGTGTGTGGAATAATCTCGTGTACTCTTTCCAGATAAACAGCAGCATACACAGCCGTCGTTTTTTAGTTTTGAACTTGATTGATTTTTGTTTTGTTTTTCTCTCTACCCGCTGATTTGATTTGATTTGTTGTGTCAACAACATACACACACACACAGCTGAACACTAACAACTCCGGTTTATTATACTCAATACTGACTGTGATTCTGTTGACGTGATGTAGTCCTGGCGATGCATGAAACTATCTTGAAATGCCCTACTCCCGGATGCAATGGCCGAGGACACGTTAGCTCCAACCGGAACTCGCATCGCAGCCTTTCCGGTTGCCCCATCGCCGCTGCTAATAAACAAGCCGCCCGAGAGCACAAGTATCAGTCAGGCTTGCAACACCGCATCAAGTCTCCGCAAACTCCTTCTTCGTTTGGTGAGTTACGAACACATCGCCGTCCTTCCTTTCCCAGCTCGAATGCAATTTATAGTTCAACAACTTTTCCGAATCAATAATTCCCAATTCTACTAATTTTTTTGCCTATTATAGCAATTACGTGCCAAAGCGAATACAGTTCAAGCTTCGATGGTAAACAGACACCGATGTCCACCAGCGAAGATATTAAGCCGAGCTATCTCGTTGGATATGGAGCTATTCCTAGCAGCAACCCGGAGCAGAACGAGAGCAAATCGGAATACGACCCGTATTACAGTAAACTCTCTAATCTTAAGAACGACGCCATTAAAGTCCCCAAGACAGAGATCTCCACGAGCAGCTGTTGCAGTATGAGTGGCAATTTGATTCCAAAAACCGAAGCCAACACTTGCCGCTCTCCTTCTTCAAGTATGAGACCCGCGTATGATTCGTACTTAAACCAAGATTCAAATTCTTCATCTTTGTCGAGCGTGGAAACCATCAGTAATAGGGGTCAAATCCATCATTCGGTGATGCAACATCACAATCCTCAACAGTCAGCGTACATCATTGATGACAGTCGTTCAAACCAAATACCTCACAGATCACCGTACCATCAGAGTCCAATGTCCGAGGAAATGTACCACAGAGCTGATATCAGGTCATACACTGACATGAGCGATCCAATGAGTGGCATAGCTAGACCCGTCGTGACCTATTCCAACGATCTGGGCGTTAGGTCTTACGACTCGTCGATAGTTAACTCCGGAAGTCACAGGCCTTACGATCCGGGCACCGCGACGGCTTTCGAAAGATACGAATCCACAAGTCAATGCAGCTCCTTGCAACAACCCCTAATGCAACCGAGGGTGACCCAACAGGGAATGTACGGTTACGCATCGCTGGAAGAACAGCACGAACAAAGATACCAGCAAGAGTCGGCGGTGCAGCAGCATCAGCTGGCGGTTGCAAACGCGGCAGCCGTTGGAATGATGAAGACCGAAGGCGATCAAGAAGGATCCGGCCCTTTATATCCACGGTAGCTCAAATCATCTTCTCTTTTCTACGTACAAACGAACGTCGTTCTGTTTCAGGCCCATGTACCAATACGACCCGACGACCGGCGCCCTACCGGTGGGGTTTTCAGCGATCAACTTATCAGTGAAGTGTGTGACCACGGCACAAACCCACATGAAGGGCGCGGGACCGCACACGTCTCCTGGGGGCAGCGTTATTGATCTGTCCACGTCTAGTGTTACGACGACGAGCCCTCAGGTTAGTTAACACTTAATTGCCGCCGAGGAAAAAAGCGTCGTAATCGCAAATCCGCGCGCTATCGCATTACGGAACGAGCTTAATCGCGACCGCGGAGAACCTCCACGTACCCTGAATAATTAACATGTGTATAATGAACTGTGATACGGTTATTATGTTTTAGGTGGCGTACAGTTCCCCTCACTACGGGGGTCAACGCGTCGGGAGCAGTCCGCAGGCCGCGGCCAGCCCGCATCTATCCGCCAGTCCCCAGGTCCCCAGTCCGCAAGGCCAAACTCTGGACCTCAGTGTTAGTCGACTTTCCCACAGGTTGGTTTTCATTTATTATTTATGCACGGAAGAGCACGGCTATATTCGTTTGTATTTTAGACTATAATAACTAATAAGAGTTATGAAAATTACATACGAGGGTAGTATGATAAGTACCTGGCCTTGACAAGAAAAGAACTTTTTTATGTGTAAAATATCTTTTATTTTTCGACATAATCGCCTTTCAGTTCGATACACCTAATCCAACGTTTTTCTAGCTTTTGTATTCCTTGTAAAAAATACGATTGCTCTAGCTCTTCAAAATAAGCATTTGTTGCAGCAATGACATCATCGTTGGAGCCAATTTTTTTTCCGCCAAGCCATTTTTTCAAATTTGGAAATAGGAAATAATCGCTGGGTGTTACTTAGTGAGACTATGTAATTAGTGAGCGAACTCTTCAATCGAACTGTTCAATCGATCTTTTCAATTAAACTTTCCTATTAGTTTTCTTATTCTTCTTTTAGCTTCTTCTCCTTCTTCTGCTATATTATCTTCCTTTTCTTCTACCTCCATGCTTTCTTCACAATAATTATTGTTTTTGAATTATCTTTTTTTTTTTCTATCATTATTATAATTTTTTTTTTGTTTAGGGTACGCCAGGTAGAGCAGTATGCTCATTTTGAGCTAACTGATGGCGTACCTTTTGATTCGAGTGTGTTTAGTTATTTTATTTTATTTTAGTAGTTATTTTATTTTACTTTATATACATATTGAATGTCAGCTAATTATTCGAACCAATAAACGAATTATTATTATTATTATTATTATTAAATCCGGCGAATATGGTGGATGCGACAGCAATTCGTATCCTAACTCATGGAACTTTACCATGGCGACGACGCAAGTGTGCACACGTGCATTGTCTTGGTGGAAGATGATTTTTTTCTTCGCCAAATGTGGACGTTTTTCTTTAACAGCAAAGTTAAAACGGTCCAATAAGTTGACATAATACTCTCCACTAATCGTTTTACGCTGTTCAAGGTAATCGACGTGAATTATGCCGCGTACATCCCAAAACACTGTAGCCATGACTTTGGTCGCCGATAAAGTCGTCTTAGCCTTCTTTGGCGCAGTTTCCCCTCGAAAAATCCACTGTTTGGACTGTTCTTTCGTCTCTGGTGTGCTGTGATGAATCCATGTTTCATCAACAGTTACGAACCTACGCCAAAAGTCATTCCGATTGCGGTTTAAAATCGCCAAACATTCTTTTGAAGTTGACACACGTGTGTATTTATTGTCAATTGTCAGTAACCGCGGCACCCATCTTGCGGAAAGCTTTTTCATATCCAAATGTGTTGTTAAAATATTCTGCAGCGCTCGATTGAGATGCCCACAATTTCCGCAATCTCACGCACTTTCACTCTGCGATCATTTACCACGATATAGTGGATTTTTTCAATCATTTCTGAAGTGGTAACCTCATTTGGACGACCTGGACAATTCATCAAAGATGCTTGTACGACCACGTTTGAATTCAGCTGTCCAATATTTTATGGTTGATAACGAAGGTGTAGAGTCCCCATAAACTTCGCTGAGTTCCGTTTTAATCTCATCATTTGTTTTCTTTTTCAAAAACAAGTATTTTGTCACTGCTCGATATTCAATTTTATCCATTGTTGTAAAATCACAAAAGTTGTTCTATTTAAAAGACTGTCATTGACAAACTAAATCACTCAGCGACTTGACAGTTAGGTAGTATTGTTGTGAAAGGTTATATTTACGAAAAATACCACCTTTTAAAATCTAGCAGCGCTATCTCTGGCCTAGGCCAGGTACTTATCATACTGCCCTCGTATAAATTTCGATTAATAAAAGAATCTCGCAGCAAACTTTTCAGTTTAATCTTAAAGCTTAATCATTTCTAACTTGTAGTTTGTAAGTAGGTACATTTCAAAAATAACATTTATTATTTATTATTTCAAATAGTCGTCCCTAATAACCAGTCTTCGCTTTTTCATTGTAAAACGAAGATGACCTCAATTTGTTTTAAAGTTCTTCTTGCAAATATACAAGACTTCTTTGATTAACGTAGAAGTTATGACTCCATTTCGTGAATAATTATTTCGTGTTGAAATGGCAATTTAAACTTAATGAGATACAATTTAGATAATTTACTTTTTCTTCGGTATTGACTGAATTATTAAATATGTAATTGCAATAACATTTCCATTCTTACTGCCGCGCCGTCATAAATTAGCCTTGAAATAATACAGTTTTGTCGTACCCATGTAACATAATTTTGAATTAGATTATATGGCCCATTTCTCATTACACCATTTAAAACAGAACACCCGGTATATAAATAATGATTAAAAAATTCTATAAGTACAACACTCAAATAAAATACAATTTAAAATTGTTTAATTGATTGTTTAATTCTCAGTAATAATAATAATAATATAATAATACCCTTAATTTATAATTATAATAAAATTAATAATAATAATGTATTTATACCATTAACATTAATAAAATGAGTCACATGAGCTGGGCTCGTGAGTGGCAAGTATGAATTAACATAATGTAATTATATGAAATATTGAGTAGTTTTTTTTATGACTTATAACCAGACTTAAGTAACTCGTACATATTTCTCCAATGGCGCAACTAAAGTTCTTAATAGTAACGCGTATAACCAATTCCATTAAAACACTGGACAACTGAACTGTTCCCCTTCATTTGCAGTAGGGTGGTCGATCTCGGAGGGGAAATAAAATATTCTGAAACTTCGCATGTATAGCGGCGAATTATTCTACAGTCGTGGAACGATTTACATAGGCGTTTACAATTACATATTTTTCTAAATTTTCTTCCGTAAACCTCGCCCGTTTTGATTTTAAAATATCTTTAAAGACAGAAAAGCTGCGTTCAACATCGCAACTGGTCATCCGTGCGTCCCCCACACCAATACGCGTAGCTCATGACGCAAAAATGTATGAAGGCCGTAACCGCCCATCCCAACTGCTCTCTTCCACTCATCATGTGTACGAGTTACTTAAGTCTGCTTATAACTAGTAATTTTTTTATATAATTTTAATTTTAAAATTTTTAAATCAGCTAACAATTGTATTGTTAGCTTTTATCCAAAATTCTAATTTTTTTTTTGAAATGAGGTAAGTAGAAGGTTGATTTAATATCAATTGGAAGCATATTGTAACATTGAGGACCTTGATACAAGATATGTCTTTGATCTTTTGAAGTGTTACAAAATGGAATTTCTAGATTTTGTTGTATGCAAGTTCTAGTTGTAAAATTATCATAATGCACTGAGGTAATTTTAAATTTATTCAAGTGGGTATAAATGATTATAGCTTTTTTATGTAATTGATTAATAGTAAATACATTAAATGTTGTGAATAAAATGTGTGAAGAAAAAGTTCTAGGTTTCTTTAGGCAAACTTTTAGGATTAATCTCTGAGTTACATCTAAATGTCTAACAACCGAATCACTAGCTGATCCCCATACAGAAATTCCGTAATATATACAGCCTTGTACCAACGCAAAATAGACAGTTCTCATTAAATTAATTTTAGAGAAACTTCTAATTTGCATAAAGAAATATAAAGTTTTTCGGATCTTGTTTACCAACTTCTGTACATGTAGATGCCATCTTAGATTAGAGTCAATTACTAACCCTAAATAATTTGTATTATTAGAATATTTCAAAACTGTATTACCAACATTAACTTTGGGGATATGGTAAAAATCGCAATACTGTATAGAAAATGGAATAGCTATAGTTTTGTCTAAATTTAAGGGTAATAAATTAAAATCTAACTGATAAACCTTCAGTTGTTAATTTGGCCACCGCTTCCCATGTATCAGAAGTAAAAACTATAGCGGTATCATCAGCAAATGCTGTGAAACAACCTGGAACATTTAAAGTAAACAAGTCATTGACATATAGTAAGAAAAGAAGCGGTCCCAATACTGTGCCTTGTGGAACACCAGTTTTTACAATTTTTTTATTACTCACAGTGGCACCTATTTTAGTCCACTGCGATCTATTGATAAGGTAACTCTTCAAAAGGTCTAAAACTTGGCCCCTAAAACCGTAACTTTGCAGTTTATTTATAAGAAGATCGTGGGGAACTGTGTCGAACGCTTTTTTTAGATCAAGAAAAATACCCATTACTTTTTTCCATCATCTATGATGGAATGATAAATACTCTGTGTTAAATTTATAACAGCATCATTAGTACTCAGATTTTGACGAAATCCGAACTGTGAATCAGACAAAATATCGTTATCTTTGATGAAGTTTAGCATCCTATTCTTTATACATTTCTCTAATAATTTAGCAAAAACTGATGTTAAGGAAATCGGTCTGTAATTATTAAGAAGGGATTTGTCGCCCGCTTTAAATATGGGAATAGTAATCGAATGTTTGAATTCATCGGGAAAAATACCTTCTTCAAGACACGTTATATATGTATGTAACTTAGTGGAGTACTAATATGCTGAGTCACAAATTTAACAATATTATTTGATACTTCATCAAAACCAGTAGCTGAATTGTTTTTTAATTTCGAGATATAATTGATAATTTCGTTATTTCTAATGGGAGTAAGGAAAACACTTTTATTCACAGTTTTTTTACCCTGAAAGATTCTGTCGGTTTGGGAATTTTGCTAGAAAGATTAAGGCCAATTTCTGTAAAATATTCATTAAAACAATTAGCCAGTTCAAAAGGCTGTTCAGAGCTATTTATTACGTAATTTCCATTGTTGATTGAAATAAATTTATTATGTTTTTGTTTGGAAATATCGCAACTTTCATATAAAATTTTCCAGGTCTGTTTTATATCGCCATTAGCCTCTCCTAATTTCTTTCAATAATAATTATTTTTTTGTCTCCTAATAAGTGAAGTTAAGGTATTTCTGTAGTGTTTAAAAAAATTTCTTAATTCATTATCATTTGGTCTATTTAACAATAGTTTAGCAAGCTTATCTCTATAACGAATAGAATTAATTAATCCTGATGTTATCCAAGGCTTCAATTTTTTAAATTTAGCATTGTGTGTTACTATTTCCGACGCATTTTGAATTTCTAGCTTGAGTTTATTCTTAAATATATTATTATAAGCTATATTAGGATGACTAGTACTGTATAAGATTTGCCAATCAATATTCTCTACATTGTTAATAAATAACCTATGATTTAAGCGTTTAAATTTATAGGAATTATTTTCAGTTTCATTAAGAGTCTTATATAAAACTGTAGAGAAGTGATCGGTAATAAATGACTTTAATACTTTAGTATGATACAAGTGAATATTATTAGATTTAACAAAAATATGGTCAATACACGTGTGGCAGAACTTTCTGAAACTCGTGTAGCTTGAGAAATACTTTTCACAAAACCAAACATTGACGTTGTATTTAAGTAGTTTGTAACCAGATTATTGCATGCCAAAATATCAATATTAATGTCACCCACTATGATTTGGTGGCTATCATTCAATGTAATTAAATAATCATTCAATTCATCAATGAATTTTTCAACATTACTAGAAATAAACAACAAAATTTTTTTAAATGTTTTCAAGGAGCTTTGATTCCAAAATGCCATAATTATTCACAAAGCTAAATACTTATACGGGGTACAATTATTCACAAAGCTGAATACTTATACGGAGTGTTTCACTTAAGACGGATTTCTTTCATTCCTCTCTAGTTGCTCGTTTTACAAAAATGAAAATTTCAGCATATTATCTGGAGCATATTGTTAAAATTGTTGTATGCACAGTGTACATTATTACGTTTAATTTTTGTGACTTTGTTACTGCAGTAAAATTAACGAGTAAATTTCTGTCAGTAGTGATGCGAGTCCCCAATACCAAAACGGTCACGGCGAAGCCGTCCCTGTCCCTCCGGGTTTCATCGCCCAAAGAGACGAACAAACAGAGCCGGTGGATTTTTCCACCGCAAACGAACCGGTGAATTTCAGCGGCGTAAGACCAGTGGCAGCTTTTGCCGGACCCGTGTTAGCACCCGGTTCCGGTTACAGCAGAGAATCAACCCCTGACAGCGGTGGTTCCCACTACATGGAAGCATACAGAGATCCATCAGGTATGAAACTCGCCGCGACCGCACGAAGAAGAAACAGTCATAAATGTTTGATGTTAATAGGTTACGGCCCTATGAGTCCACATCCAGGTTACGGAATGACGACGGTCGGCGCAGATTATCCTTCAAATCCTTACACGCCGTATCCTGGAAGCGGATACTCTTGCGCAGGAGGATATCCTGGTACTGTTACTACTGGTTATCCTGCTCCTCCCAGCGGATATTCTCCGAGTCCTTGTTACTCGATGCCACCCCCTCAGCACACGATGCCACAACACGATAAACCACCGAATAAGGACGGAAGGTTCGTGCTATATTACATAAACTTGTATACGACTATAATTTACAATTGAATTTAAAAAAGAAAACTTCCGCGCCTATATTCATTTAAAAAAAAAAAAAAGAAACCATTTTTCGTGCGCGTATTTACGCTGAAATAATCGTATAACGTCTGATAACTTCCTAATCAATTCCGAACAAACGGTGTTATCACTCTGCAGGCAACCTTGAGACGTCCCACTGCATACGCCGGTTCAGTTTATTGTTGTTATTAGCACATTTAATACCTGTTGTTTCTTTCGAGTGAATCCTCTGTTATTAAAGCGGAATAGTATGGAATTTGACGACCTCACGGAAAGGTATGGGAACACAAGATTAATACACAATTTTTTTGTTTACCGTTGATTCGTGCGCGTTCACGTTTGATATGTTACCTTTGCGCGAGCAGACAGTATTACATTTACATATTAAATATTACATTTAAAAAACTGTCAATTTTAACAGTTTTGTAATTCACTAGCTATCTACGATCATGAATTTGCGCATTTATTTAAAATAGTAAAGCCACTGAAATTGTGTCGTTTAATTCATTGGTTTTGATGAAATGTAAAATGAAGCTCATAAAATCAAGTAAGTAATAAAATAATGCGGATACTTAATAGGAAAATCCATTAACTGCACAAATCAATCCTCCTCGCCATATCTGTGTGAATGTGAACACTTTTTCATATAAGCGGACACTTTTATACAAAAATATAAATTTAGCAAAATTTGTCGCTTAGATCCTTTGGGAATACCACGCTTCAAATGTTACTACCATTGAATTGAACTTTATTCAAATAGACCGAGACAAAGAAAGAACAGAACATGGAAACAATGTACAAATTTATGTATCTCAGTATCCCAGAAATAATTAATGAAAAATTGTAACCCAACCCAAACGACGATACTTCCTGGCGATGAACGAAATAAAAACAATTGCAACAAACGCGTGGATTCACAAACGTCCTTGTATACACAAGGCGTTTATAAATTTTACGATATACAGGGCGAAATCTCCACAATCCAGATCATCTTGCTCTTTCAAGATTCAATAATTAGTTAAAAATTTACGTAGCGAATCGCATTACTGTTCAGGACATTTAGTAGACAGACTCATACAGGTTTTAAATGTATTATTATAAGGACAAGATTATGAACACTAATCTTTACAAAGTTTAACAAAATTACGTACGTTCGGTGTGTTATTTTTTAAACCTGCCCTAAATTATTGTTCGCTTCGATGTAAGTATTTCGTAAATTTTGGATAATATCTATGTACGAGGGTGGAATAATAATTAGCTAGCCTCCGCATAGATGGCGCTCGTATCGAAAATAGAAGTCATTTTGAAGTTCAACTCTTAAGTTGTCAATAGTGAAAATGTTATATTAATGATGAGTGAAGTAGTTTCTTGTTAACAATGGAAAATATTGAGCATCAGCTCTTGTCAAATTCCTTTTCATTAAGGGTGTGAAAGGCTTAGAAATTTTTGATGAGATGAAAAATGTACCGTAAAGTCACCTAACTTGAGACACGCTCCCCATCATGAGACAGACCGCGCTTTTCCAAAATAAAAATTTATTGCAGCCCTCTGGATTGGAATAGGACAACTAATGTTATTTCATCTTGTCGATAAAGAAGCGATTTATTTAATAGCGTCATAAATTTATGGGATATTTTTGCAACATAAAAGACTCTGTATACACGAACTGTCATCCTAAAAATTCGTTATGCCAGATAACCGTTAAACTTTCTACTACCGAGGCGGTTAATGAAAGCTAACCCGAACAACAATTTTTTTGATTGTAAGTTATTGTGTATAGATGTTACTTCCGCTAAAACAATGAGAAAAACTCTATCTCGATCTGTTTTATTCGGGAGTTTAAAGGGAGTCTTTTTGCAGCCTAACTTGGGACATAACCTCAAATAATTATTACAAAATGGTGAAAGTAAAACAAGCAGTTAAACCGAAAAAAAAGTATCAGAATTACAATAATACAAACCTTGAACGTGCTCTACAGGCCTTGGCAAATACAAACATATCATACAGGGATGCTGAAATTAAATATGGTGTCTCAAAATCAACACTTCAAAGAAAGTTTAATGGCAAAAACGGACGAAAACCTGGAAGACCTGATGTTTTTAATGCAGCTGAAGAAAAATTGTTTGTAGACGGAATTATTACAGCGTCTAAATGGGGTTTTCCACTAACTAACTTTGATATCCGTATGATTGCAAAGGCATTTATTGATAGAAGAGGAAAAAGTGAAGTCAGGTTTACAAATAATATGCCGGGACGAAAATGGGCAAAAGGCTTTTTGAAAAGACACCGTGAGAAGTTGTCCGTAAGACTTGCACAAAATATTAAAAGCAACAGGGCTATGGTATCAAAGGACGTTATTAATGATTATTTTGATCAATTACAAGAAACGTTAGAGGGAGTGTCACCCGACAGAATCGTAAATTACGATGAGACAAATTTTACTGATGACCCTGGCTCCACAAAAGTAATAGTTCGAAGGGGTAGTAAACATGCAGATAGAATTATAGACACCTCAAAATCCAGCACTTCAGTCATGTTTGCCATAAGTGGGAATGGCTCCCTTTTACCAGTATATGTTGTCTATAAAGCAATTCATTTGCATGACACTTGGTGTGTGAATGGTTTACCTCACACTGTCTATAATCGAAGCAGGTCTGGATGGTTTGACAACACATTATTTAGTGATTGGTTTTTTAAAGTCGCTCTGCCATATTTTAAACATGTTGGAGACGGTAAAAAAATTCTATTAGGGGACAACCTAGCTAGTCACATTTCTCTAGAGATTATCCAAGCATGTGAGAAAAATGGAATTGACTTTGTTTTGTTGCCACCAAATGCAACACATTTGTTGCAACCATTGGATGTTGCCTTTTTTTAGGCCATTGAAGAGAGCTCGGAAAGACGAACTATTGAAATGGAAGCTAAAACACAAAGGCGTTCTTCCTAAAGACACTTTTCCACTTTTATTGAGGAACACAGTGTTGTCCTTAGAGAAATCTTCTGAGAAAACTATTTGTTCAGGATTTCGGGCTTGTGGGCTTGTTCCCCTCGATAGGAATGGTGTTTTAAAAAGGATTCCAGATGGTCTTGATGAGAATGATGCATCCAACGCAAATGAATGCTTGTCAGCCTCATTTATTGACCATCTTAAAAACTATCGATTGCCATCTGATGAAGGTCAAAGAATTAAAAGAAAGAAAAGACTTGACGTTCCTCCAGGAAAAGGAGTCACTGCAGAAGATTTCAATGCTGAAAATGAAAGTAATAATGAAATTATTGAAGAGGAGAAAAACGCGGAAGATGGCAGCAGTTCAAGTTCTGACCCAGGGCAAATTGATTCTGAAGATATTAATGAGATGAGACTGATTGAAACTGTTGAGACTGATGGAAGCTTAGAGTTAAGTCCTACTGAAGGATCATTTATTGTAGTTAAATATATTTATAATAAGGATACCAAAAAGGAAACGACGAAGGAGTTTGTTGGAAAAATATTAGAGGTCCACGAAAACATTTACAGAGTGAATTTTCTTCGATATAATTCGACTACATCTTCTTTTGTGTTTCCCAACATTGAAGATACTGATGAAGTCGAAAAGACCCAAGTATCTAAGGTGCTAGACAATCCAAAAATCTTCAGAGACAGATATAAATTTCCTCAGGCAGTTTATAATAATTTATTAAAATAGAATTATTTTTTACGTTTTCGTTGACTTTAGAGCCCATTTAAGTTGGCCTTAAGCCCAAATATTTAAAAAATGTTATAATAGAATTAATGTATTTTGTATTTTTGCAATAAAAATCTCTAAGTTATCAGTGTTATCACGATTTACTAAACGTTATGAAACTATACTAAAATTTTATATATTCACTTGCCATACTTACATCATTCATAAAAGTTTCGAAGTATATTTTTTTTGGGGTAGTTCTGAGTTAGGACAAGGGTCCTTAACGTCTCAAAGCAAAATTACATTACGTTTTCTATTACTTTTAGGCCTGTCTCATGATTGGGATCACAATCCCTAACTTGGGACAGCGACTAAAAAAAAAATACGAGATTTTGAGGGTAATTTTAAAGTTCTCTCGTATCAAATTCGAATGTACGGAGTATAACCTACCATTAAAAAAAAATATATTGCCATTCGTCAAAACGTTCAGATATTACAGCGCAAAGTATGTCAAAATCGTCCCAAGTTAAGTAATTTTACGGTATTAGGATCATATGCAACCATAAAAAACTGGGTTGCTGAGTTTAAACGTGGCCGTACGAGCACCTAAGATGAACGCCCAAAAAGTATCACTACATCAGAAATGGTCGCTAAAATCCATCACATGGTAATGCAAGACAGACGACTCAAGTTGAGTGAAATAGCCAATATTGTAAAGATCTCAAAGGAATGGTTATGCAATATTGTAACCAAGGAATTAGGCATGACATGAAAAAGCTGCTTGCTTACGTCCGAATGCTATTTTCTGGATCATTTCAAGAGAAATCCGACCGATTTTATGCGACGATTTGTTACCACCGATGAAACCTGGGTTCATTACTAATTACACGCCTGAAACCAAATTTCAATCAAGGCAATGGACAGAATCTGGTTGCTCTGCTCCAAAGAAAGCAATGACAGTAAAGTCAGCTGGCATGAGTACTCTGGGATGCAAAAGGGATTTTGATGATCGATTAATTATCTTCCAAACGGACAAACAATAAATGGCGAATATTATGCTAACCTTTTGGACCAAGTTTTTCGTCAGGATAATGCAAAGCCTCACACCAGTGTCATTGCTACGGCCAAAATTCATGAATTAAAGTATGACTTCCTTCCACACCCACCCTACTCACCTGATCTGGTTCCATCTGGCTTTCACCTATTCCCTAAGCTCAAAATTTTCTTAGGTGGACAGAGATTTTGCACACACGAAGAGGCTGTTGACACCTATTTTGCAGATCTTGAAGAAACGGCCTTCCGCGTTGGGATCGAAGCTGGACGAAGTGCATTGAACATTCAGGAGATTATGTTGAAAACTAAAAATAATTTTGAAAACGTACAGCCCGTCTTTCATTCTCAGGCTAACCAATTATCATCCTACCCTCGTATACAAATTACTTTTATATAAATATTATTTCTTTCTCCCACAACAACAGATAATCCCTGTTACTAAGTTTCCCAGTAAAATAAATCTTATGTCCCATTATATCTTCGGGGACGTTAAATAAAATACTATTTTAATTTTAGAATATTTTCTTAATGCTCGAAGTGCATTTAATAATAATTTATCTTTGAAAACACGCTCATTTAATTAAGCGAAAATTTTGCAGCTTTTTATTTTGATTTTGGCTGACACACAACTGACCTGGCTGTGTTTGCTTAATAATAATGATAACGGCTACTGACTTTCGGTTTTTGATCTTAGTGCGCGACGGTCTAGCTTCAGTGGAGTACGGCCCTGCGCTCGAGGCAGGGACGGTAAGGAGCTGATTCAGTGCCCGACCATTAGCTGTGACGGCATGGGACATGTGTCTGGCAACTACGCCACCCATAGAAGGCAAGCATCTTCTCTAGTGGCTCCGTGTCAACCCTTAACCAAAACAGGCTATGTTCATGCCGGTCAAATTTTTTTTTTTTGTCGAAGTAGGGAAGCTGCCAGTCCTTAATTACATTACAAACAAAACACATTAATCACTCAAAGAATAATTTTAACAAAATATTTTCTACTCACTTATAGTATATCAATATCTTATGAGCGCCCAGCATATAAAATGTTAAGCTAAGTTCACATGCATTGCGGATACGCAAAATTTGTATTGCGGATCGTTTCTAATTGGTTCATTTTGATTGGAATATACAAAATGAACCAATCAGAAACGATCCGCAATGCATGTGAGCTTAGCTTAAGAAAGCTGAAGTGTTAGTAAGTCAAGAGTACAGTTGCCTTTTTTTCTTCTGCAATTTTCGAAGTGAATTTGGTCCTTGGAATTTATAATCTTGTTTGCTCCCCTGTTTTATTCTACTTAAAACTCCTTCTCAAATTGCCTTTATATTTCTACTTTGGTTTCAAAAAAATTCTATTGGTTTTCTGATAGGTGTTGAATTCTTTATTTTTGCTTTAAACGTGAAGCTGTTATAGCTTCCCTATTTAGTCACGATAACTGGTATTAACAAAGCCTTAAAATTTCCCAACTCCCAAAGCTTGTAAGAAGTAGAGTAAATTAATATACGTAAATGTTTTTGTACTCTTCTAACTTTTTACATGAAATCTTTACGATACAAATCTTTGCCATGTGACCATGTCTGAACACAAGATTGGCTGCTACTGAGTCAGATCCTTCAATAATTTTATTAGTTACGCTTTAATTTAGTTTTTTTTTAATTTTATTTATGTGATCCTGCATCGTTCTTGAAAACTCGACGGTGCAGAACGTGCTAACTTTATAATAACATAACTTCCAGCTTGTCAGGGTGTCCTCGCGCCGATCGTTCACAAATTCAGGCTCACTCTCAAGAGCTTAAATGTCCAACTCCGGGGTGCGACGGCTCCGGTCACGTCACGGGAAACTACTCGTCCCACAGGAGCCTCTCCGGTTGTCCTAGGGCGAACAAGCCGAAAAGTAAGCCAAGAGATGGACAGGATTCCGAGCCCCTCAGGTACACAAAAGTGTTTTCTTGCTGTTTGTGCGGTGCTCTCTCGTCTTAAATGTGTCAATTGTGCGCCAATAATTTTATGTCGTTTTCACGCTGTCAGATGCCCGATACCGGGTTGCGACGGATCAGGACACGCGACCGGAAAATTCCTGTCGCACAGGAGGTAACTAATTTGTGTTTCTTTCTTGTGACGCAATTCTGTTAACTTTTTCTAATCGAAGCATGCGATATAATTTATAATTTAATGCTTGCGAAATGTATTTTGATAATTAAATTCACAAAGAAAAGAGAAACTACTAGTAAACGATATTGTTTAAAGAAATCATTAATAAATTAACCGTCCTTTCAATAACAACAATAATATTTACTTAATGAAGATAACCACAGTCACCCAGCTCTAAATTCTCGGTATCCATGTAACCCTTACTACTGAAAACAGTGTTGGCAAAAATTAAGATTAACCACTGATTTAAATAAAAAGATCCTGATTTTTTTTAACTAAAATTTTTGAACTAAAGTAAAGGAGACTGTGGTTTAAGAAAAAATTAATAATTGTTAATGTGTGTGCTGAAAATGGCAGGTTAGCTGCAGAAATACGTATCTACGAATATAAAACTAATTGTGGGCAGAGATTATTTTTTAATTAGTTGATATTTTTAAGTAGAAGTGTATTTCTTTAATAACTTTGGATAAATTTTATAAAAATCATGATTAAAGTCAGCGATCATAACTTTAATCAAATGATTTAAATCAGCTTAATCCTGCTTAAAATACATATACCTTAATTTTACAAAGTCAACCCAGTTTAGTGTATTTAATTTTTTAGTTTTATAATTTTCTTATTTATTCTTCGATCGCCTTTAGTTTATTTTACGACGAAAACTGCACCATTGTCAAATTGCTTAAAATATATCTTAACTTTAGAAAGTTGACCCAGTTTTATTTAATGAGAATTGTTTTATTTTGATGTTATTTTTTTAAATTTTATAAATTTGTCAAAATTGTCAAATGTCTGCCTTACAATCAGTGTTGATAAAAATCACGATTTTTTAAAAAATCAAAAATCACTGATTTAAATTTTAAAAATCACTTGATTCAAATCAGTGATTTAAATTAGTGCTGGCAATGGATAACCGATTTTGGATATTCGCGGTGTACAGCATGTCGCTCATGCAAATAGAGTTGCATAACTTGAATGTGAATCTAAATGAAAACTTTTTTTTTATGCAACTCTATTTGCATGAGTGACATGCTGTACACCGCGAATATCCAAAATCGGTTATCCATTGCCAGCACTAATTTAAATCATTTTATCCCTAACTGACAACGTCAATGAGGACAGCCTACAGGGGGTATCGACTTAGTTGAACTCCTTTGTACATGCCAATGCATATCACATTTTCTTTATTAATATAACTACTTGTTTTATAATTAAAGTTTTGTATTTTTTTTTATGGGAGCTGAAAATTAAGAGAAAGTGGGTTACTGTTAGTTAGTAAAGGATTGTAATTGATGAAGTTATTCCTGCTGTTTGTAGCCATAATTTAATATTGGTAAATGAAATGCTATGTCTTGTGGGCCACAAGATTAAAGTAAAATTTAAAAACTGTTCTATTAGATTTTTAAATGGATTCTTTTTACGAATCTGAATGGATTGGGTTGGGTGGTTTTTTAATTGTTGATTTTGGCTCACACGATATAATTTTTTAAGCTTTTATCTAACGTTTCTTGGAACTATTTTCAACGTCAACTTGACTATGAACAGTCATTAACTACAATGAAGAAACACCCAATTACATTTGAACTCAAGAACGTCTTCAAGTATTTGCTGTTTTTTTTTATTATTATGTTCTGTATACTGATTGCCCTGAACTGGTCCACAATCTTATCAAAATATTGCAAATTTTTACAATAACCGTAAAGAATAAAAAACGAATGTTAATTAAAAACTTAAAATCACATCATCAAAATAACTTGAAATTTGTTTTAAAACGGAACAGAATAGATTTGATTTAAATTACAACCTGGCGCGATTTGCGTTCGGAAACTCTCACGTTTGGATTTGGTCATGACTCTTGACATAACAACAAACATCAAGTAAAGTAATCAGATCAGTTGAATCAACTCCAAACGCTACAAGATAAATATTTTCAGTTTCAATTCATTTTTAATAATTTTTTTAAAGAGTTACAAAATGAATTACGAAAACTATCAATGTGAAAGAATGTACAATGTAATATTCAAACCATATTTAGAATGAATAAGGGCATTAGTTGTGGCACAATGTTTTTTATTATTATAACGACCGGTTAATAGTAATTGTCTTAAATATGTAGATATTAAAATTACTTACTTAAAAACTATATAATAATTTATAATATTAGATTATATACCTATGTAATGTAAAAATATTACTAATCATTACGTCTATGATATAATAAAATAAAAATTTGTTTATTAACAACCCCTCATATACATCAAAAATTTTACAAAAAATTTACGTCAAATTCTTTAAAGTATTTTTACATTACATATGTAATCTAATATTATAAATTATTATATAGTTTTTAAGTAAGTAATTTTAATATCTACATAATTAAGACAATTACTATTAATTATTTATTTTTAGGTGTAATTTTATAAACCGGTCATTATAATAATAAAAAACATTGTGCCACAAGACATAGCATTTCATTTACCAATAGTAAAGGATTAATAATGGTGAAATCCTATTTATTCAAAGGACTAAAATTAAGTCCAGCTCAGCTCCAACTCGGTGGTTAAAAATTATCAAAAATTTTTATTCAAATTTACATTCCGAATTTCTTTTTTACTTCTGTGTACTTTTTTTTACTTAGGCCTCTCAGTTTATTGCCATAACAACAATTGTTACCATGGGAATAAACCGATAGTTAAAGCTAACTTGCCTTTATAATACCGGCCCGCGCCCTTAATATTAAGTTGAGTTTTCACCTTGATGATTATCTAAAATAAATTGACTTCACCGTTATCAAACTTTTTAATTTTGGTATTGAAATTCCATGAACAATTCGTTCGGTAATTCTTAGTTTAAATATGATTTAAATTAACAGTCATAGATCAAAACTCAGCCGTGTAATGTCGCGGCTATATGAAAACTAAATAGTAGGAGTACTTAATTTATTTATTATGTTTTCCTTTGTAATGCGTAGTTCGTTGCAAATTTAATATTTAATGCCAAAGTAATTTTGTATTGAGCTAGTAGTTATAAGAATCGTAATAATTTAAAGGAACTGATGGAACCTGATGGAAACTAGTTAGGTAGGAACACTTTTAAATGAACGGGAGTTAAATACAAGACATGTGTTTACAATTTTTATTTTTATTTACAATGTTGTTTTCCATGTGAGGGTTGATTTTTTTAATTGAGTCGCATGTTAAAGTTGAATAATACTTCTCCAACATTAACTATAATTTTTGAATATGTTCGTATTACTGTACCATGGCTCCCCAGTTGACCGCCACAATACTATTGTTTACGATAAATTATGAGAACATGACAAATATTTAGAGATCTTCTCAAAAGTAATCTTCTCCTTGTTTGTTATTCGCAACTTGCTAGCTTTCATTGTTTTATGTGCATTTTTAGGTCACGAGTCGTCACTCCATAACGCCCGACTAAGAGGATGACTCGTGACCTAAAAATGCAACTAAATCCGTGCTTTGACAATAACGTATTAATCAATTAATTTTTTGCAAAAATATTTTCTGAGACACTAAGGAAAAGGATTCCATACAAAACTGTAAACAATCGGACATAATACAAAGCGATCGTTGCACCAATTGCACCAAATACTTAAGCTGATTTTAAATCAAAGACCAGGTGGGGTCATTTAGTGACCCCATAAGTTTTCAGTGAATATTTCGAGCAAAACTTATCGTAAATATTTTTAAAAAAAAGTTTATTATATTAATTAAAATTTAAACTATTAGTAGATATAAAAGAATTGACCATTGCCATATAAATACCTATATATTTTTTAGGAACAAATCTAAAACAACTCTCTTACCCTCTTTTTTATTTGCTATAAGTATTGTTTATCATTGTTGGTGTTCGAATATCAACATGTTTGAACACGCGAAGCACTAGTTGTGACAAATATTCAGCATGTATAAAAGAATAGTTACATTTTAAAGTCAGAAAACCTTGTTGTGGCAACATTGACTACTGCTACTACTAATGCCTGGTTGCACCAACTTTTTAAGCAGAGCTTAAATTTAAGTTATGTTTAGAATGTGACATTTACGTACGGTCAATGCAAAGTCAAACACATTCTGATTGACATTTAAACTTCAACTTAACTATCGATTAAAATGTGACTTAAAATTTGTTAAATCTATAAGTAATGTCATAGTCAAAACTCGACTTAAATTTAAGCTCCGCTTAAAAAGTTGGTGCAACCAGGCATAAGTGACCTCAAGCCGAATTTTTTTTTCTCAAATATGTCTTGATTTTATAAATAAATAAATTTGCATAATTTGGGGAATGTCGAAAAAATCGGCTAGAACGAAAAAATCGGCTAGACAAATTATGAAACTTCAAAATTAAAAACTTAAAAAAATATAAGCGCTGGGGTCACAAAAGGACCCCACCTGGTCGTCCGAAGGTTAAGTCATAATGACGCTTAAAGTTAAGCTGAACTTAAGAGTTTGGTGCAAGTGGCCATAAGCGCCCCTTTTCCGATATAGAAAAAGTATTGCAATATGCGACATGACTTTGTTAAATGGGACACACTTATTTTATTGCAAAAAGAAGTAGTATCATTTGATCAGGAGGTACAACAGTATATGAAATATTTACATTTACTTAACTTTACTTATCTACTTCATTTAAAGTATATTAATATTTTGTTGAAAACGTTTTGATTTTATACTTTTGATTAAAGCTGGTTCTTGTCCGATGAAAATTGTATCACAAACTCTTTTAAACGGACACTAAATGGCGCAGAAGAAGCTGTTACGATGTTACGATAAGCTTCTTCTGAAGAAGCTGTCGACCGAATGCGAAACGTTAAGTGTTTGTGCGCCATTTAGTGTCCGTTTAAAAGAGTTTGTGATACAATTTATACTTTTACTTGAAATACATACAGGCCATTTTTTCACTATATGGCGATCGATCGATTGATAAGTCAAAGAACTCTCATATAGCTATCTCCTTCTAACTTTCGTTAAACGGCCTTGTGGTTTTTGACATGACATATCATTTCGTCGTATATTTTCTTGCTTAGATCTATACGAACGACATATAAATAAAAAATGAACGCTAGGAAGCAAGAATATAGCTTAAGGCCCAGTTTTACAATGCGTTTAAATGTCAGATGAAGCTTAAACCCTTACCAACGATTGTTGAACTAATCGTTGTTATGACACCAGGCAAGATTTGATTACAAAGTGAGGGAGATGAGCTACCACAGTGAATTCTGATTGGTTGAATTGCTCACTTCGTATCAAATCTTGCACAAGAAATATCATAGTGTCACACGGGCCTATGAGTTGAAGCTTGAGCTTAAATTTAAACGGCCATGTTATAAAACTGGGCCTAAGAAAGCTTACCTAAATAGATTTGACAGATGAAGACAGAAGTTTTGAGATTAGAGTATTTTACGGTTTCTGCGCATGAAATAACTTAAAGATAATCGTAATATTATTCAAATCAAATTAGTGCATGCATTTTGTACAAATGTCATTGTTATTTCTACTGTCAGAAAGTTAAAAAAATGCATTTTTTAATTCTTTAGCCCAGTACTGATTTTAGAATTATTTAACTTAATTATTTGCGTTAACCGTATAATTTATTGTATATTTTCTTTTCACTGTTCATAATTTTCTTGGTTGCAGTGCGTCAGGATGTCCTATTGCAAACAGGAACAAGATGCGTGTGTTGGAAAGCGGGGGCACAGTTGAACAACACAAAGCGGCCGTAGCAGCGGCGACTGCCATGAAATTCGAGGGGGTGAACTGTCCTACCCCCGGCTGCGACGGAACGGGACATATCAACGGTTCCTTTCTGACCCATCGCTCCCTGAGCGGATGTCCCGTCGCCGGACAAACAGTTAAGAAAACAAAATATTCAGACGAAATGCCTTTCTACTCCAAAGGATACTCCGGTAATATATACATTCTTTTCTTTTGTCACGAATTCAAAACCAATCCGACTCTAATAGGTTGAAAATTCTTTCTGAGCACAAAACAAACTTACAATTTTTTAATAATACAACTCCAAAGTAGTATGAAAAGTCTTATATATTTATGTTTATTTAACAGATTTCACAAAAATTGACAAAATCGTTTATAACGATTTTTGCGAGGTAATTATTTTTTTACTACTGCTTGTTGCGTCACTATTTGTGTATTCACCTCTACTTCTTTCGATTAATAAGTGTCAGGCAAAAAAATTTGTAAAATTCCATATTGATTAAACAAGCAATAAACCAAAATTCAATGGCGCTACAAGAATCTCCATTTTGCCTTTTAGGAATGGAGAATGCCGGAAATGGGGAAGATCTCATGACTCTGGAAGCTGAGATCACCGAACTACAGCGAGAAAATGCCAGAGTGGAATCACAGATGCTCAAACTTAAGTCTGATATAAATGCAATGGAGAGCCACTTAAGTCATGGCGAAAAGGTACGCATTGATGTAAGACTTGTAGTAAAAGGAACGCAGCTAATGTTACACGGCCTCAAGAAATGCAGTGACTTTTTTCCAGACATATTTTTGAATTTCATGACAAAGTTGATAAAAAAATTTTAAATCACCCAGTATAAATATTGAAGGAACATTTGAATATTCAATGAAAAAAACTCCAAACATTCAAATTATCTTTTATTGCAATTAGAAACAAGTAAACCAAAAACAAACATTTAAAACATTTAAAATTTAAAAACAATTCCTTTGATAAATGTATTAAGTAAATGAATTTTCGTGTGAAATATTGAAGAAATGACCTTGAAGCCTACGAGTAGAGAATAAACAGGAGCAATCGTACTATCAGTAGTTTCTTATCCAACTAAATATGGCCCATGAATGTCGTAGGCGTGCACAAGCGATTTACAAAATTCTGGAACGTCCACAAACCACACAGTTCACCATTATTTATAATATACTTACTTTTCGACAATGAAATTCTATCAGTAAAAGTACTTGGAAGGAACTGACTTACGTTACACTTGCCATACCACTGAACAACCAAAAGTAACCTAAATACATTTCACTTTTTGATTAAAATCCATAATATCCTGTAAATAATAGATCTGGTCGTTGGTTCTGTACTTTTCTACACTTTCTGCACCAACCGCTCCTGAGAAAGCGAGATGTCTGCAACATAATGTAAATAGGAGTGGGAAAAGTAGGGTAAAGGAGTTAAAAGTGCAAAACAAACGAACAAACCTAATGTATCGTTTGTACGCTGACACTATAAAGAGAATGTGAAGCAGTAAAACTGATCTTACCTACGATGCACTAGTGCCAAGCAAGTTTTCAATCTCGTTCTATTTTAAAAGTTTGCGGTAGTACTACTACAGTTGCTAAATAAATACGTACATTCATTCTACACTCAGACACAAACACAAAATCGGGCAATTTTTTTCCATCAACGGATGTCATATAGCAGAAACTGACCTAACTCAAAGTGGTGACTACCATAGTTTACCTCCTGTTAATTCTTTACTCGTAGCCTGAAATCGATATTTCAAAAAGAAACACAAGAACACATTAAAAAATTGTAAACATTTTCTTTTTATTTGATTGGATAAGAAGTGATTCTATTTATTGTTATTTTCATCTGAACTATAGAAATTTTAATTGGGATATTAAGAAGGCCGATAATAATAAATATTGATATGTTAGTGAAGTATTCAAACAATGTTTTAATGAGATCTAAAAACCATCAAGAAATAACCGTACTTCACTCACGTTAAGAACATAGCGTTGAAAAAAAATAGGGAAATATTTTCGGACTTGTGATTGCTTGAAATTTGGGGCAAGTTTACAGTGGTGTGAAGTTGACTCTTTCGCATATGAAATTTAAGTTGGATGAAATGAAATATCACTAGAATTCAGAAATGTTCTACGAGTAAAGAATTGACAGGAGGGTACCTCCGGCTGTGGGAGAATACCTGTGGAGATTTTCATGATCAGTGGCGCAGCAAGCGTAATGTAATTAAGTTCCTATGTTTAGAATACAATTGACATTTATAGGCGCCATGCACATCTTTGCGTTCAGCGCCGCCTGGCGTGGTGATTTGTGAATTAGTGATATGAAAATATTTCTTGAGACTCATTGCATGGGAATAATATCACTCCTGGTATTGAAGTACATTACAATATTCAAGTTCAAATGTACACTAATAATTTTAAACAACTCGTATTTTCATACCACTAATGCAGAATATAATCATTGGTAGCGCTGGCATCGCATGTGCATGGTCCCTATAGAAGTTTATTTTGTTAAATTTAATGCAGTGCGTGTAATATAAACCACGACCTACTAGATTTTACGCGACAATTTTCCCCGCTTTGGCGCTAGTTTCCCAAATAAGAAACATCATAAATAACAAAAGAAAAACTAATAAGGAAACTATATTTGAGTAAGAAATACAACTGTACTTGCTATAAACTTGACATTAATTAAAAATGACGTTCCGAATATAATATGATTCGCTTCCGATTTTTTGGTAAATGGCATTAGCGGAGAAATACTCATTGCCTCGGGAAATCTAGTAGGTTGTGTTATAAACAACGGTAAACTGTATGGTTTGTCATCGTTCCAGAATTTTATGCTTGTGCGCGCCTTAAAACAACGGCCATATTTAGTTACCACTTTGGATAAGAAATTACTGTTAGTATGACTCCCTCCTGTTAATTCTTTACTCGTAGGAAATATCGTTGTTATTTAATTGTCTTGTAGTTTTGGTTTGTCGTTTGTGTTGCCGTTAATATTTTCATGGCGGATTTCACAAACCTTACTTAAATTTAATCATCCGTTTTAAAAGTAAACGTTGCCATGGCCACATGTGTTGAAGGTAGGTATAGGAATTGTTATTCTTAATCGATGATTAAAGTTAAGTGACATTTGTGAAATCCAGCGTCAATCTTTTAAACATTGAAATTCACACCGAGTTGCTTCTCTGGATGTGCATTTTGAATTTGCCGCCTATTTCCAGTTATCCGCTTATTGATCCTACAGTGATACGTACACTCGTGGCCAAGTAAATAGTTACGACTCGTTGGGTACGTAACCCTTAGCGGCAATAAGGCAAGTGGGTAGACGAAAGAGTACGATAGCCATTGTGTCCATTGCATTGTTAGTAAGGGCGAGGTTAGCATGCAGGGGTTACGATTTTAACATCCACCACTATACGCAGTTCATTGATTAAGCGATTTCTTTATGAACACAGAATTTAGTACGACGAACGTCTAAAAGATGGCGTCAATAAACTTTCTTTTAATATTTATTAGTCATAATTTATTACTAATATTTGTGACTCATAAATATTTCTTTTAGTATTCTCAGCGACCACTATTGTATTCTTAACGTGAATGTATCATAAATGGTGATATAAAATGCGGTATTTTAAATTATTTTATGCATCTCTACCGTATTTTATTCTAACCCAAGTTTATTATTGTTAATTATAGAGAATTAGAAAATAACAGTGCAAATAATTTATTGGCTATACTAAGTTATTTACTACTGATAAAATACAGTTTAAGAGATGTAGGTAGGATGGTAAAAAATAATTTAAAATGTCATATTTTTACATCACTAGTTATAGAGAAATGGTGTTTATAATATAGAGCGTTCGCATAAAACTGAGAGTCACGTATACAACTGACATAAATAGGCGTAAACATACCCTTGTGGTAACACCGCTCATGCAAAATTCTCCAACCATACGAAATTATAAGAAGGTTTGACAAAGTGGAGTTAAAAATGTACAAATTTGATTGGCAATAATGCAGAGGGTACAAATAATATTTACTAAATTAACAATTCAATAGCACTACGATTTTTTAACTAAGAGGGGTAATTAAATTTGTCCGCCAAAAACATTCGCAGTTCTATTTCACACGACCCTTCAAGTTGAGTTTAAAAATTTATGGCTCTCATGAACCCCGCCAGTTTGAAAATTGTCAACAAATATGTTACTAGAAACCAGATCTACTAACTAGATTTCACAGGACAGAGCTCTTATCCGGCCTGGGCTATATTTTATTTAACGCAAGTTTTCCCCGTTTTGGCGCTAGTTACTCAGACAAGAAACTCCATAAATAACGAAAGAAAAAATCACAAGGAAACTATAATTAAGCACTGTATTTGTTATAAACCGCGCGAACTTGGTATTAATATTGAAAATGCCGTTTCGGATATAGGTAATCCGCTTTTTGGGCGAGTGGCGCCAGCGGAGAAACACTTGAACTAATAAATTGCACAAACCGGATAAGATACACTGTCTCGTGAATTCTAGTAGAAACAGTTATATAAACTTCGCAAGTGAACTAAATTAATTTTTAATGGAAGCTCATTTAGTTTTGCAGTCAATCTGCCTAAAACAAGGCAATAACTGTTACTCCTTAAAAACAAGCTGTAACAAAGTCACAATTAATAACAAATTACATCGAATGTTGAGAGTGATGGCCACCATAAATTTACTCTTCTCATGTTTTGAAACACTCGTTGAAGTTCTTCTACACTGATGTTATAAATTTCTTGCCTAACATTTTCTAAATCGTGCAAAGTGTGCAGTCGACTTTTGTAAATATGGTTCTTTATTCTGCCGGAAAGGTAGAAACAGAAAATTAGAAATCTAGTTGTGTTAGATCTGGATCAGTTGATATGATCGGTGATCTGGATAATCCTCTCCTAATTAAATCGATCATCTAAATATATCGCAGTTATTGTAGCGTCCTTCCCGCTGTACGCGCAGTTGCACTATATTGCTAAAAATCCACGTTGCAATTCATCGTCATGGACGTCTTGCAAGAATTGGTTCAGAATATTTCTTCTTTCGGCAGTGATTGTTTCATAGAAGAAAAATCGTTTTCTAGTTCGCCTGTAAAGAAATCAGATCCAATATCTCATCGATATTTAAATTCTCATTGAGTCATTGAGCATTCTTGGATGCAGTCACTTTGTAGGCATGTATTCAATTCAAAGAGATTTCTTCGAAGCCTTGTGGCAGGCTCCAATTGATAGGAATATAATTGATTAAGGCCCAATTTCACAATGCCAGTTTATGACAATTATTATTTCAACAATTGTTGTTAAATTGAACAGGCATTGTACAATTGGGTCAAAGAAAACATAAGACATTTAAAACATCCGAAATTTTCAAATACATTCTTTTCCTTGAGCACGGCAGTGTAGGTCTCCTGGTAGATTGTCCCTTACAAATGTAATGATTTCAGCCAAACTTCGGTAATCTTGCTGTTTTGAAACCTGATCTTGTGAACAAGTGAAATCAATATTTTTTTATAAATTGTACCATGAAATTTGGATGGCATGGAATGTCTTAGCTTAACTGAGAAATAAGTCATTGCTCTTAGGGCCGATTTCATAAACAAATTTAATGCTCCATTAAAATTTAATGTAGGCATTAAAATAAAAATCAATTTTATAATATATATTAATGTAGCATTAGCCCATAATAGAGAATTAACTTTAATGTGACAATCTGGATCCATTAGAGATTTTAATTCTCCCATTAATGCAAGAATATATTTAAATTATTTAATTTCAAGAGTAAAGATAGTGTGACAAACGAACAAAAAATGAATATAAGTAGTTCGTCATCATCATCATCAGATGATGAGAACAATATTAGGTTTGCGCGAAGACCTAGACGATACGGTATTAGGCAGAACTATTTAGAAAAATATGATGAACTAGAATTTTTCCAAAGGTTTGATATAACTAAAAATACTTTTCGCGTTCTTCTTGCCAAAATTGTCAAAGACCGTATTAAAAATCCAACGATACAGATTTGGAATGTGGTCGTTAAGTCTGCAGTTAAAGAAAATGTGATTTATGTCTTCGATTTCTCCGCATGCACATTATTGATTGGGAATCATCCCAATCCTGGACAGGTGACTTTTGCAGGAACAATGCCTCAATCTCAATCTTGTAATAATTGAATAAAAAGATCTTGACCTACCAGGAAAAAGAGAAAACCATGTGGTTATAAAAATCATTGGCCTTATGTTACGATACCATTTTCCTTTATTTTTACAGGATTCATCCCAATATTCTTTCCAATATCTGAGTGTAGAGTTTCTGATCAATCTTCTTATATCCATAAAAAACCCTTTCATTTTATTTAAAGGACATTTGTTGAGATCTACCAAGTCAATGTTTAATCTGGTTAACATTTCTCCAAAAAGGAAATTTATGTCTGGTCTCATCATAGGTTAGAAATCGTATTTGATTACTAACAAAACGTCAAAAAACAGCAGAAATTCAATACCAACATAATATTATTTTTCTTAATGGGGCATTAGTTAAAAAGGCTTCACAACAGTATTATGAAACTGATTTGGTTAAAAGGCCAATTAAACCTACCATTAACTTAAATGCATCATTAGTTAATGGGCCGTTAACACCTAGATTATGAAATCGGCCCTTAATTGAGATTATTTTACAGTAAAGCTAATGCTGGGTTTCATAAAAGTCGATTAAATTTAATCATTGATTAAGAATAATTATTCCTATACCTTCAACACATGTAACCATAGCAACGTTTACTTTTAACGCTTGATTAAATTTAAGTAACGTTTATGAAATCCACCATAAGACATGCCATCCAGATTAATGGCATAAAAATCGTCGGTATAACAGGAGACGACACCTTTGCCCAATAGATTGTGAAAGTGGGCGGTGTCAAACTTGGCGCGAAATTTGAAATGGAGTCTATGGACCATAAGAATGCATGGGTTAGGTCAAATAAATCGAAAATACTTGGTCCATAGAGAGTTGACATAAAAATGTTTGCTTATTACTGAAACTTATGATGAATAATATGACTTCAGTTGTGCCTATTTTGCATAAATAGTTACTTTATTTGTTATTTAAAAATTGTGCAAAATGCTTGTCTGAACTAAGTGCAACAGCATGTCAACAGACCGTTAATAAACATAACCTAACTTACCTAATAAAACTAAATAAACCTCGTCATTCGGAAATTTTAATTTTTTGCAAAGCAAAGAAATTTACTTCGTATACAGCAATGATATTGGCTGTCGGTACCTTTGATGTTGAACGTATCGTTTTGGTTGACCTTCGCCATAATGCGGATGCGGATAGTATAATCGGCAGGATATTTAAAACGATTACACACGAAAATTGCCACCCTATTAAAACCGTCTTTAGCCGTCCTCCATTTACATTCACTTCACCCAAAATCAAATCAAGTTGATTTTGAACTGAACTGATTTTAAAGTGAATGATGTTTTGGAACTAAAATTAACATAACCTCAAAGTACGTATGAAATCACATGAACTGATGACTGATTTAGAAAACCAGCTTGATCAGTACGGGGTGCGAGAGGGGAAACTCAATCACTTCCACATCACTGATCGCCAAATGAATAACTGCAAATGGAATGCAATCAGTGATTTCTAAGTGAATTTGAATCGATTCGCGTTCAAATAAGTTGTAAATGGAGGACGGTTTTTGTCACTACTGTTTACGAAGTAAATTTCTATACTGTGGTCAAAGTCGAAAGTCGAAAACAAGTGAGGTTATATTTACGTCACGTCAACCGCGGCAACAACAATTCACGACGTCCACTATATTTGTTCGAAAATTATACATCGGATGCATCTGGAGCGTATGATCTGATCTTACTCACTCACGATTTTTAGCATATTTTGTATCTTGCTTATCCGTGTAAAAAATCTTGTATTTATATTATTTCCCTGACAACTGGCGATCTTTTCACATCCCACGTTTAAGTAGGGTGTGAGAAGATCGCCTGTTGTCATGGAAACAATATAAACGCAAATTTTTTTAAACAAAATAGGTTAAAAATCATGAGTAAGAAAGATGAGATCAAATGCTCTAGATACATCCGACATATAAATTTTCGAACGCAACAATTAAAAATTAAACAAAGATAGTACGAGACTCAGCTGCGCCTTCTATGACGTTTACTTTCCTAATCTATTTCTATTATGCTGATTATGGTAAATTGGATCAATGAGCTGAGCTTAGGCTACTACCAATATGGCGTTATTGACGTAATGGTATTTGAACATTTAAGCCCACTTACTCATGCCGAGTACGGTCATGTCTATTGTCAGTTTATAATGATATTCCCGATACTTTTTTGGTAGCGTCGTTGTCCGCGCGACGGCAACTACTTTTGTGGTGTAAAAATACCGTATTTTTACATCTCTAAACTACCCACTTACAGCACAGACCATATCTTCTTCTTCGTAAAAGAAAGTAATAAGCTATCTAAAATATTCTTAATTGAAAAACTGAAGTGAATTACCAATATGAAGTCGCCTTTGGTTACGTGATAGCGTCTATCTCATGTCCGGGTTTGGCGCCAGTTTTATTTGTATGCTCTGTGTTATTAATAAAACCAGTAAAATCCTAATTAAATTAGAAAAGTTCTGATAATATTGAATACGGAGACATGAATAAGATTTCAGAAAATATTCAAATAATCTTTCAGTTTTTTTCAACAATTATAAGAATAACCTGCCTGATTTTTAATGATGGAAGATACTTTGAATTTGGCGCCATTGTTTTTAGTGTTTTTCACGTTTTGAATATGGCTACGATGAACAAATATTGATTATTCAGTCACATTAGGTGCATTCGACATCACGCTCGGAGCGCTCGGGGTCTTCCTTTGTCTCACTCTTACATACACTGAATCTCATTCGCTCTCCCTCACACTTCTGCTCAGAGCGTGTCCCGAGCATAATGTCGAACGCACCCAGTATAAGTAATTACCCAGAAGCGTCACTTAAACGTCAGTGTCAAGTGGCCATACTGTTTGATACCCTTATGGAAATGTAATGTAATTTGCAAATCGGTAGGTTTCAAACAAAATGGCAAATGTGACGCTACTGTATAGATTCTTATACTGTGATTCAGTGTTAAAATTTCAGAGTCAACACGTTATTTTGTTTGTTGTTTCACAGGTACATTTTTGATGTTTTACTTCTTTTTATTTTACTATTACGATTCTTATCTTACATTGTTATATTAGAAGAAAAACGATAAAGGTCGACACTCACCTTTATCATTTTTCTTGCATTGGTATTGCCAACGTAATAACAATTCAAATCATCTTCAATCATTAAAAAATCACGTTGTATTCGGTATTTATTTTGTCTTTTAAATTGTTTATTGAGCCCCCTCTACATTTATTTGTATTCGTGCATAATACAATTCAGTTGCTTGCAATTTCCAATAACCGGCTTTCTATTTTCTCACCTTTTTATGATGCTCTTAAGATGTTGAAAAGTGTAGGGCCTAGAATGCATCCCTAATTTAGTAAACGTAGTGGCCTATTAAATAATAAAATTTATAAAATCTATTAAATGGACACTAAATAGCGCACAAAACACTTTACGTTTCGCTATCGAAAATTGTACACTATTTAGTGTCCGTTTAATAGATTTTGTGATAGAATTTTCATCGGACAAGAACCAGCTTGTATTTATTAGTCATTTTTGGCTTATTCCATTGACGCCGGTACATTTCACTTCATCATAGTTCTCATTTCCTTTTGAAGAAAGTTCACACATATTGTTAACATTAATCATAGTTATTTAATTATACCGGATTTTGAACAATTTCCGAGTCCACGTAACCAAATTTGTTCCGCGCATATTGGCAACACTGTAAGATGCTGTGATTCTTTTTTACATTTTCTAATAAAATTAATTCTGTTACGTTACTGGTCATCCTATTGTTGTAATTGGGTTGCTTTATTTTAAGTATTACCATAAGCGTTAAATTGGTTTTCTAGTTGGAGTTGAGAGCTTGGTCACAGAATAAGTAATTACCCAGTAGCGTCACTTAAACGTCAGTGTCAAAAAAGCGGCCATACTGTTTGATACCATTATGGAAGTGAATGTAATTTGCAAATCGGTAGGTATCAAACAAAATGGCAAATATGACAGTTATACTCGAGTGACGCTACTACGTAGATTCTTATACTATTGCTTGGTACACAGTGTTGCCAACATCGACGATTTATCACCAGTCGGGCGATTTTTCGACAAACCTCGGCAACCAAAAAAAATATTTGTGCATTAATGGGCGATTTTTTTAGCGACTAAAAATCTTCATCTCCCATAGAAAATACATACATATTGGGCGATTTCATCCCGTTTGACAATGTTGGAAATACTGCCCGTATAAATCATGTATTAAAAATTCGTGAAATAGAAGTTGAAATTTTCATTAAGGAAATGTGTGTCCTTTTCTGATTTTTTCAAATAGCTATGTGCTGCCATTTACATGATAATTTTCTCAACGTATTGAACTGTTTAATTACATTTCAATTGTTCTGAAGTTAATTTATTAGACTACAAGAATGATCCTTCAATGTTATTGCTTTATCAAAAATAAATAAATTATCGTTGATTGGCAACTGCACCTAACATACAGTTTCATATTCGCCAGCATTTTCACTACACTAACCCTTTCCCACCAGGAAAACCAAGTGATCTCCCAACGCAACAGCAACCTGAATGAGTATTATGAAAGCCTAAGAAACAACGTCATCACCCTGCTAGAGCATGTCAGGCTTCCCGGGGGTGGCACTGCACCTGAGAAGATCGGACAGGAAAATTTTGACTCGTACCTCACCAAATTACAAACTCTTTGCACCCCGGATGGGTATTGCAGTGAAGAAAACAGGCCCTTGTATGAGACTGTTAAATGTGCACTACAAGATTTTACGGTTTTACCTACACCAATTTAATAATTTATGGCGTGTTTTAAATAATAAATAAAATTGCTAGCACGTACGAGTACATTGTGTGGAATGGAAATTGTATTTTGCTAGGGCAACTTGTACGTAATATTCAATTGTGATCTTATGTAAATACCCATTTTGATTGTGGGAATGAGGAGTTGTAAAACGTCTGTATAGAATATTCCTCATTCGATATTAGGTAACGGTGTATATTGTACATAACCCATTTCATTCATGTTACTTGTATAAATATGTTTTAAGTTGATACGCTCTGAGTTTCATAATTTATTTTTCGTTTAAGTAAGTTCAACTTAGTCTCAGATCTTACTGTACAAAAACTAGAAGATATCTGCCTCCGAGAGGGATGTAATATATTTTAATAACTCGCTTCAAGTTATGACTTACGATACTTTGTTCTTAGATTATCTGTGATTATGTATACCTAGTGTTTATATAGATATTATACCTAGTGTTATTTGTAAACTCATAATTTTCGTGCAATGTAAATTATTATACTGATGAGGTGTTCCGATGTTTTCAAATCATTTGAATTACAACGCACCAAGTATTCATTGATTTCCTATTTATTTATGTTATTATTTATTTGTTGAGACGGTGATGTTTCTTACTGTACTGTTTACGAGAACTGTTGTGTAATGTGTAAATATGCGAATTAGTATGAAAATTCGAATTCTTGACATGAAAGTATTATTTGTTCACACCAGATATCTATGTTAAAATACAAGTGTTGTTATTATGAATAAAAGGATTCAAAGAAATTTGTTACTTTCACTTATGATTTCACGTTTTATTACCTGTCATTAGATTTGATTATGAAGTTTATGTAAATTATTGTAATAAAATGTATGTCTAAAAGCACATTTTTAACTTCCTTTACCTACATTCTTTCTTTCTCATAAATTAACTTCTTGTACTTAATATTATCTGACTTTAACTTGAAAACTGTACATTCAATTAGGTAAGTCACTTGACATCCGATGCCCAAAGGCTGTAGTAAAAAGTCAAAGGAATACAACCCCACTAACCACAAAACGAAACATAAAAGAAATCTACCAAATAATTGTTACATACCTTTAACATTATGCGAATATTGCAACCACAAATTTTATAGTTTGTACAAAAAATTCAGTAACTGAACGAAACACTCTTCAAATTAAAACCAACGTTATTGAAAATATCACCTGCATTACTTCGCTCCCTTAATTATTAGCATTCATTTGTATGTATATGTATGTTACAGAATTATCCTGAAATAAAAAATTCTGAAATAATTTTGTAATGCATAATTTAGACGTTGACATAACCTAAAAACTTTATTCATGCCACGGTCCATAAGGTTACTGTCATGTTACTGTATTGAGAAGGTAGCGCCAACTTTCTACCGAGTGACTTTTAATGATTGAGACTTATTTTATTAGATTGGCAACACTTTTCAATTTTTATGTTGGTGTGCTGGATTTTCAAATTCAAAATATAGATTTAGGTTAGTGCACTAGATTGTCAAACTCAAATAAATTCGTTTATTGTCGAATCAAGAAAACCAAATAAATAAGATATTTAATTATCACAATTTATTACCAAAATGGTTTTGAGCACAGAATAAAATACATTTTTAGTAATGGCTTATTTTCGAAGCGGAGTACAAAATGAAAATGGGCACATTCAGCAGACCCGAAAGTTGTGCAACTGTTGAACAAATTTCTGCTGAATGCGACCTCATGAGGTTGATGAGTTGGAGGGTTCGCCATTTTTTGTAGCGTAACTTCTCCGCTACCTGACTGGAACATGTTACGATGAGTGAACTTCATTCAGCAGAAATAAGTGTTCAGTCTCAACTGTTGGATCGGAAACTGTTACTGATATGTTCTGCTGAATCAGCCCAACAGTAATTGAATTTATTCACAGCAGCATGCCTATGACGATTTCATTGAAATATACCCTGAACAGTAAACAACAAATTGAGTTTTGCCTTTTTTCACAACACTGTTTTAGAATAGCCGTCCTCCATTTACAACAAACACGAATCGATTCAAATTCACTTAAAAATCATTGATTGCATTCCATTTAGTTATTCAGTTGGCGACCAGTGATAAGGAAGTGATTGAATTTCCCCTCCCGCACACCGTACTGATCAAGCTGGTTTTCTAAATCAGTTATCAGTTTCATGTGATTTCATACGTATTTTGAGGTTATGTTAATTTTAGTTCCAAAACATCATTCCTTTTATGAGTCTCTCTATTCACTTTAAAGTCAGTTCAGTTCAAAATCGGTTAATAAATGAACGTTTCTTGCAAACCGGTAATGTAAAAAAAGGAAAATTCACTGATCGCCCCACTATAATAACACTCGATATTGTACAAAATGTTAATGATACTGCATAACAGAATCCTCATGTTTCCTATACGAATCCACTCGGAAGATCTTGAAAAAACACCTTCATTTCCAATCATACAAATTTTCAATGGTTCGACAACTTCACCCACTCGATTTTCTTCAATAAATTCAGTTTTGTCAGTGGTATAACAATAATCTGCTAAATAATAGTGACCAACAAGATACAACTTTCTTTCCTGATAAAGCCTGGTTTCATCTCTCTGGGTTTATCAATTCACAAAATTTCAAGACTTGGTCGGAACATAACCCTTTAATGTGATTGATGTAAAGGCACTACATCCACTTAAAATTGGTGTTTGGGTGGCAATGTCTTGGAGAATTATTGGACCAATATTCTTCCGGGAAACAATCCCTATAGATATCAGAGACTTATATTGGATACATTTATAAACCAGTTAGACGACACTGAATTAGCAAATGGCTACTTTCAACAAGATTCCGCCACTGCTCACACAGCACGAACCACAATAAATTATTTAGAGGAGTTTTTCCCAGGATGTTTAATCAGTGCTGGTTGGTGGCCTAATTGCTCTAATATTCAATTAAATCCGGACTTCTTACTTCCTTATTTCAATAATTTGTTATTCAGAATACGTATTAAACAATTTGGAAGAATTGCAGCAGGCAACTGCAAATATCGGACAACCTAAAACGTTAATAATGTCTTCAATAACATATCTCAAAGGATTCGGTACTGCTTACGCAAATGGGGCTTGATGATTTGCTCTAATATTCAATTAAATTTGAACTTCTTATTTCCTCATTTCAATAATGTGATGTTCAGAATACGTATTAAACAATTTGGATGAATTGTGCAGCTGGCAATTGAAGAGGCAATTGCAAATATCAGACAACCTAAAACGTTAATAATGTCTTCAATAACTTATCTCAAAGGATTCAGTGCTGCTTACGCAAAGGGGGCTAACATTTCCAGGTCTTGAATAATAATAATAATCTGTTAAACAGTTTTCATCATCAATGTAAACATCAACTCTAACCTATAGCTACGCATTCCCGCAAAATTAACGAACTTTCAAGTAATGCCAATTCCTCAGTGTTTCCAACATACTAATTTGCTTCAATCACTAAAAGTCACTCGGTATCTCTTTTAATTTGGGATTAATCAAATTCATTCATAAACTCCCTAGCAACAGTAACTTGTTATGTATCTATCCTTTTTCTTCTTAGCGTTTCACGCGTCTTCATCGCGTCCTTTTTAATTTGGGGGACGATAGCCGCGGAAATGAATGGCGGTACCTTCTAAATACAGTAACTTAACAGTCCATGCGGCTAAGCGCTTTCGATGAACCTAAGTGGTGCACTATAGAAGCTCAGTGCGCACTCAGAGTATTTTCATCTTATTTTATTACACGAGGCTAAAATAAGAGGAGAATACTCTGTGCATATAGTGCACCCCAACCGAAAACGCCACGTCAATTTACAATAACGTTGAAGGTGTTTCCCACGAAAGAGAAACTAAATCAAAGTACTTACACTTTGCATAACTTTATGACTAAAGTCCTAAAAGTATTAAATTAACGAAAAATTGCAAAAACTCTAAAAAAATTAAGTAAGTAATGAACCAATCAGGAGCCTCCATTTGCTAGATACTAAAATCTTATTGGCTTTCCATTTAAGTAAAAATTATTTGAAAAGTGATAATTTAGGCACAATCTCGTTATTTTAATGTTTAATTTGACACGTATTTATTATATTTTTTCTAACATTTCAATATTGTAGTTAACGCCTATCAAAGCGCCTAGGGAAATTTAGTAATATAAATTTGCAGTTGGTTAAAAGCTCATCCGCAATGCGTAAGAAGAAGAAGAAGTCCGAAGAGGAACGTAAATTTGGTTTAGTTTTGCGAACCTTTTTCAAATAATATTTTTTTATGTAGTTATAAGATGGCCGAGGTGCAACCTAGCAGGTACGAGAAGTCGCTGGGGCTGCTGACGACCAAATTCGTAAATTTGTTGCAAAAAGCCAACGGGGGAGTGTTAGATTTAAAAATCGTAAGTTGTATACCCATGTATACAAGCCAAACATTTATGGTGTATTTGTAGGCCGCAGATTTACTAGCAGTACGACAAAAACGTAGAATATACGATATAACGAACGTTCTGGAAGGCATAGGTTTGATAGAGAAGAAAAGCAAAAACAGTATTCAGTGGAAGTTAGTATTTACATTTGTATTTTTGTACATGTAAGAATCCTTGTGTGTTTTCAGACCGTATACATATAAAGACACGTTACCAAACTGTAACACACAAGAAATAGCCAGTAAGGTCCTACTTTTAAAAGGTGAAATTAGTAAACTGGAAACGTATGAAAGTATACTCGATCGTCACAAGTTATGGATCGAACAGAGTATTAAAAACATAACGGAAGACATAGACAATAAAAGACATTTGTATGTTACTAGCGATGACTTTACGCAGTGTTACGATTCGAATACGACCATATTAGCCGTTAGCACCCCATACGATACCAGTTTACAAGTTTACAATGAAGTCCAGGTATGATAAAATTTACCTTACTTCGTAAACTAATCTTTCACACTCATTGCAGGAACAGGATTTCTCCTATCAGTTACGGTTAAAATCGCCTTCCACGCCAATCTCTGTAAATTTAAGAAGCGACGTCTCAGATAAAACCTATGTAAAGAAGAGAAAACGAAATGAAGATGAAGTAAAAAGCTCTAGAAATATTACTTTTTTGTTACATTTTTTTTTGTAGAATGACATTCCTGTTGTCCGTATCAAACAAGAAACTGACCACGAATACAAGCGAAAATCCATAAATAATAAGCATGACCATGATTTTGAAGTTAAAAAGAAGATGGCAAATATTAAACAAGACCCTCACGATTCTGATGATGATTCTGAGATAGCCGTGGCTGAAATTTTGTTCAAAAATGGAGATGATATTAAAAAAGGCAATAAAACTCATGATGAAGAAACTAACAATAATCGTAAGTGTATCTACATAAGAATGGTTATTTTTTATTTATTAAGCCTGAGTTGTACTGCTAAATAGGAATACATACATTGATTCAGATAGGGATTTTTTTGATCTGGCCTAAAAACTGTTCTAATTTCTTTTTTTTTGCTACATATTCTACTTTCTGTCTTTAGGACCGATTTTTCAATCTTCAGTTTATTGTCATAGGAATAATAATTGTTCCAATGTCCTAGGTTGCAACATCTTTCAGTCGATTTTTGTCTCTCTTCACCTTTTGATTAATTTTCCTAGTGCTTTTGCTTGAAATTTTTTCTTTGTTGTAACCTATGCAATACATATTTCCCAATCACTGTGCTTTCATATCGTTATTTCTATTTTGGTGTTTGACAGTCAAACCTTGACTGGTGATTCTTGATCTTACTTGTGTTAACTTTTGGTTCCTCTTCATGATTCAGTACCTCTTTTATTGCATCCCTCTACTTTTACCTTTTTGGGTATCTTTTTTCAAATGAATGTTGCCTTTTTATCTTATAATAATAATATCCAAGGAATCTCATAATTCTTATTTGCTACATCTTCCAGTTCAGTTTTATACATCTGAGCTTTTTCACTATACTCTACTAAATATTATTGTAATTACTTTTTCATCTTAACTACCCCTGGCAAGCAATACCATGTGTTCAAAAAATAACCAGATTATTATTATAATTTTGAAAACTTTCAACTGGGGTTGTGATCGTCATTTTTTAAGCTTGCTGTCGACATTACTTGTGTTTTCTTATCACAGAACCTTTTAGAAATGATTGTGGTGGAAATCGGTGCATGTGCTTAACAACAAATTACTTTGTAGCACAAAACAATAAAATTGAGACACAATCAGGCCTATTCTGTAACTTTTTTAGGATCGAATCGAAATGTATGACAGGAATCGGAATGTTTTCAAATCAAAATATTCAGTCTATTATATTTTTTGGGCATGGTCTGTGATATTCTGTAAGAGAGGTAGAACACATCAGTTATTTAACATTCTGTAAAACATTGTAATATAGAAATTGAGCAGAATTACAGCATACTAATTCAACAACATTATGATCCGATCTGTCAAATTCACTGATTTCGATTCGATTTGAGTTACAGAATAGGGGGGATTATCTGGATTCAAACTAACAAGAATGAAATTACGAGATTTTTCAGATAATTATGTGGCCAACCCTTATGTAACTACTTTTTCAACTCATAATTTTGTCCATTTTGCAATTCCCCATGTCATCAAGTGGGAACAGTATTTTAGTTCCATCTTTTTCTTTTTCAAACCCTGTGGATACTCCAGGTTTTTTAATAACCCTTTCAGCGCCTACTTGTCTAAGTAAGAAAATATGATTCTGTATACTTTTTCCCTTTTTGAATCAATATGGCTTTCTTTTTTTGACGTTAATTTCCTTCTGAGAATTTTGTTTTTGTAATTTATCCCTTAATCTACTTACTATTACCCTTCTTAATACTTTCATTGCTATTGTCCTCCTATAAATTATTGAACAAAGGCATTATTAATTTTTTTGCACCAATAAATATTTCGCAATTGTAGTTTTAAAGTTTTACTATGTTTGTGTGTTTCAGAAAGTGATCCATTTTTGAGATTGAGTCCTCTACCAGGCCGGCAAGACTTTTATTACAGTCTTTCAGATTCCGAAGGAGTTTGTGATTTATTCGATATACCGGCAGTAAACTCGCAGAAATGATCTATACTTTTGTTACTCTGAAATAAACCATTGATTTGTTTAAGAACCTAGTTTTATTACTAATTATTTTGCAGTGGAATTTAGTCAGTTTGGGTTTGTGATATTGCCCTGTATAACATCATAATTAATTTTTTTATATTGATGGGCACTAAATTATATCTAATTTTATTCTTTTTAATATCTAAGAACAACAATATAACTCTAAATAGTTATGTAATGTAATTTTGATTGCAATTTATTTAACTCATGCAAAATTTGTTGTAGCTCAAGAGGTAGCCTACACTAAAAGATTCTTGGGGCCTCATTAACGTATCCTCCTAGGTTTATTAAGCAATATTCTTTGAGTTTTCGCTTTTAGTTTTACACAATTATACAGGGTGTTTCCGGAAGCGTGGTTAAAAGCAGGACTTTGATATTTACACGTACTGGTATGTGATTTAAACACTTTGTTTTTGCTTAAAAGCAAAAATTTGTTTTTATATTAAATAATATGTAATTTTTTTGTATTGCACTCCTATCCCGACGGCATTGGTGAATAAGGAAATTTCTTTAAATAAATTATTAAGAACAAAATCATAATAATTCTTAGAAAAACTCGTCGTTACGGTTTTAATTACATATTAAATTTGAAACAACAACGTAATGTCAACGTCTAAAAGTAAACAGTCACAATTGTCAAAATATGGAAAAATTAATATAAATTAATTCGTAAGTGTGAAATTGTTCTAATTTTGAACATTTGGACCAACCAGGACACGTATTCTCAAACTTAAGAGAAAAGTAAATATTCGTTTGAACTCGACTTATGTTAACTGTAATAAATTCGAAAAAAGAGCTGTCCTGGTTGGTCCAAATGTTCAGAATTATAGAACGATTTCGTAATAGTGAAATTGTTCTAATTCTGAACATTTGGACCAACCCAGGACACGTGTTCTCAAACTTAAGAGAATAGTAAATATGTATTTGTTTGGACTCAAAGTATGTTAATTGTAATAAGTTCGAAAAAAATAGCTGTCCTAGTTGGTCCAAGTGTTTAGAATTAGAACAATTTCACTCTTACAAAATTGTTCCAACTCTGAACTTAATTAAGAGAATAGTGAATAAATAACTTGTAAAATCTAGTTTCTATTTATTCATTGTGAAAACATGAAGGTTAATAAATAATTTTCAATAATTACTTCAATCATGGCCTTCTAAATGAAAAGCTAGTTCTATCTGGCCTGCGCAAAAGTGCAGTTCAGGCGTGCTCCGCCAAGCACTACTTATGGGGCGCTTTTTTTAACCTAAAATCTTGACAGTTCTGTCACGTGTGAATGGTGAATGAGTTCGTGTAAGAACAATTAATATTATTAATATTGTAAAAATTTGAGCATACTGAATATTATTTACGTTAGAATAAAGTGGAGTATTTATGTCCAATTTCGACAACTTAATTTAGCATTAAACTATTACGATTTTAGATTAAAATCTTACCTGCACATACTCAAAATTTCTGTGGTAAGTTACAACATGTATAATAAAGCTTCTTTTCTTACTGTGCGTAATTATCATCGCCCTTTTTAACACGTTTTATTTATAACACGAAAGCTTTTTAAAATGACAGTTTTTCTTTATTGCGCAAGCATACTTCACTCCGACGTGATCAAATGATTTGTGCATGAATCGATAAAGTTTATACCATATAAATTATGTTGTATTACGGTAATTACGATATTAATTAATTTTGAGTGAACTCACTTTGATTGACAGTAATGACATTGCATTTCACTCAGTGCCGTCAGTGTCCCATAACCAGCGCCAAAGTGGCGACTTTTGGCGTTTTCTCGAGCACAAAAATTCATTGTAAATTTTTCAAAACGCCCAGGCCAGTTAGAACTCGCTTTTCATTTAAAAGGCCATGACTTCAATAATTAAAATTAATGTAATAATTAAAACTAACAAAAGAAAAGTAAGAATAGAATATTTTAAAATTCAATTTTTTTTGCAATGTCATGCCATCTGGTGTACATTTCTTCGTTGGAAAAATATTTGACAGCTTGCAATTCATAATATGCAAATTGAATCGATTAAGTACATAATTGAAATGTAATTTAAAAAAATTAACTATAATACGTCATTGTAAACAATAATAACAAATTATTTTGAACTTTATAATTTTTTAATTACAGCGCCATCTAGCGAATGTTTTTCCATTACGAAAACATTGACGCCTGACAATTCACATAAATTGCAAATGGCAGATTGTGTCATGTTGTCGTGCATTGAAATAAGTAATAACAGTTAATGCGGAAGTGTTAGTGTAAACACGCTTCAGAAACTTCAACACTCAGCCCGAACATTTTCATGCGAAAACATTAATGAAGATGGCAAAACTGGTGGACGTGTACCGCCCTTCTAAGACTCTCAGTAGGAGACAGTTGCCTCTTGTTGTGGACGAAACTTTAACGGTATTTTGTCTTAAAACCTTCACGCTTTACGGAATATGTTAAACTTAGGGTCGCATTTTACTTTTGATGTCATTCAGAAGACAGTTCAAGTGCTTGACCTACAAACCTCAACCTGCTCTGACAACTGTATCTTAACATGTTTGTTCTGTAGATGGTAATGGATTTGAAATCTGTGGGACTAGTGTCGGATAACCAACAGATTAAAGGGAAGGAACTCGAGGACTTTAGTCGCAAGATGAATCTGCTCAGTGAAGACGAGTTAAGCAATTCACTTGAAGTATCACGCTCTGAGATTCTCAAAGTATTAAATCAAGCTGTACCATGTGTCGGATGTCGGAGAAGGTAATAAATCTTAGAATATTTACTTTAAATAATTGGAATTTTCAAAAGACACAATATATTTTACTTGGTCAAAGAAATTGAGGAATTTCGTCATCTTGAATTTATTTATGCTTGTAATACATGAATACATTGACGATAATGAATTACCAAATAGGAATTTATAGGAAACCAGTTCTAATTTTTTTTAGAAATTCTAGTTATATTTCTTATTATAAAATAATACCAACTTTAATGAAGTGACCCATCTTAGGGTTGTTTGGTTTGTGTGCACTTACACAGGGTGATCTGTGTAATCTTTAGTGAGGTTATGTGTTTTTGGAATCGCAACATTTCATGCTAATATTGAACTTAATAAAAGAAAAGTGAGGTGAAGGGTAAAGTTGATAATATGGAATATGTAAACAAATATGCTAAAAACCAAATATCATGACATTTTACTAATGGACTTAACATACAGGGAAATCACAAGTTATTTCAACCCACATGACCCCGCCATATAGGCAACACATTGTACTCTTTTTGTAACAATGCAGTGCTGTGTGTTAAATCGTTCGAGGATGCGATTTATAAAGGCATCGTAATTTACATCAGCATCTGGGAATGCTTGGTTAAAGTTGTTAAACACAATAGAACACCTACAGCCATGAAAGTCAATGACAAATACACGCTAATTTGAAACAGCAATCACACTTTTCTCAATACTGCCACTTTTAGAAAACAAGACCTAATTCAAATTAGTCACTTCGGTTGAGGTAATTTATGATTTCCTTGAACCAAACTTAACAGAAATGTTAACGTAGCCTTTAAAATAACACTGAAAGTCCCTGCTTAATGTTTGGCATTAAATAAACGATCACAATAAACAATTTGACTGTGGAATGCACAGACATTTTCAATAAATGCAACAATTTCTTTATGAATAAATTTGCAAATTAAATTAAATTTGCAACCATTGTTAACTTTAGCACAGTTATGGCAGATTTCACAAACGTTACTTAAATTTAATCATCCGTTAAAAGTAAACGTTGCCATGGTTACATGTGTTGAAGGTATAGGAATGATTATTCTTAATCAATGATTAAAGTTAAGTGATGTTTGTGAAATCCACCGTTAAACAGGTACACCTAATGGCGGATTTCACAAACGTTACTTAAATTTAATCACCCGTTAAAAGTAAACGTTGCCATGGTTACATGTGTTGAAGGTATAGGAATGATTATTCTTAATCGATGATTAAAGTTAAGTGACGTTTGTGAAATCCAGCCTAATTGTTTTAAAAAAGTTGAGAGAATAACAATTTTTTAATGAAAAGTTCCATAAATCTATCCACAAAAAAGTTAGAGCTTTTTAAAAGCGAAAATGATACCGTGAATAGCGCCCTCTATCTGTTACATCAAAACTAAGACCATATTATTCACGGCCGCCTAGATTAATGAAGCACCAGTGCGACCGGTCGCGTTTGAAATAAGTCTTTTCTATGAAAATACTCGTTAGTGTGGTTCCCTCTGCATAATTTTGAATTTTGAACTTCCGCCGTTGCTATATTTACTTTAATGTTACATTTTCATTCGAATTTTGTACACTTTATAACAATTTAAATAATAAATCATAAATATATTACATTCTTATCACCCCAAAATGCTGCACTTCAACAAATTATGCGGTTGCTTGCTCACAAACACTACTCTGAAGTTAGCAAAAAGTCCTGTAGTGTGGCTCCATCTTAGGCACAGAAAAATAGCTCTGATCTAGCCCGATAAAGAACTTTATTATTTATTAATCTACGAAGTAGTGATATTATTATATCTCGTCCCAGAAGATCCCCATGTGTCAATTTTTAAGGCAAAAAACTAAGAATTATTGAAGAAAACTAAAATTAAAATTTTGTATCTTCTTTATTTCCAACTTTTGGACTAAGTGAGTTTAGCTAAATCGCATATTTTGATGTCAAGGATTCCACTGTTGCTCTGTGTCCCATTACCTTTGGACCACCTTGTACAGACAGATTCTTAATTTTCATCTTTTAAGTTTTAGATTTTATCAATTTCTGTTTTAACCGTGTTCCTTAGTTATTTATTCAGCATTGCTATACTATTGAAAATTATCTTGATGTAATATGTCTTTTCCTTTGAAGTAAGACACTCATATAACGTGCCTTTTTTTTAAATTTCTCCTCAAAGTTGGCCGTGAATTCTACTTGTGAACCAGCCTTGCTTGGTAGAAACTGACGTATATCATAACCTCACTTTTCTTATCGAAGGAAATGTCATAAAGTTCAAAAAAATCTTTATTAATAGATTTTATTTGAAATTCAAAGTAATTTCATCGAAACAGGATTCTACGTAAAACTCCTTTGTTGACGTTCAAGAGTATACGAGGATTATTGTTAATTCCCATTATTTGACTGAGCAGAGTCCTTGGCGATTCATGCACATGTTCCCTTATGACAGGTGATCAATAACTTTTCTAATCAAGAGACCTATGGAAATAAAATTATGTGTCTTTAATTCGTTTATTATTTTAAATGCCACTTGAATTACATATTTATATTGCATTCCTATACAAAACGATAGGAATGCAATAGAAGCAATTCAAATGGCATTTGAAATAATGAACCAAATAAAGACATAATTCTTTTCCATAGGTCACTTGATTAGAAAAGATATTGATCACGCGTTACATACTTTCAATAACTTCTTCAGTCCTTTTTGTGGGACGTCCACTGCTCAATTAACGTAATATAGAACCTGTCTCTCGAAGAAGCTTAACCACCATAATTCAAGGACGTGCGAAATTTGCCATAAGGAAGAAAAAGATTCGGATATTTTTAAGAAAACTCATGCAAGCGGTGAATAGAGCAGTGCCACTTTCTTCAATTTGACAGCCATTTCGAAAATAAGATTCGATCATAAAAGTTTAATGCTCTGACGAGAGAATCATTTCAGAACGTTTTGTTAATTTAAAACGGGTTATGTTATCAGTAAATTTCGGGTTATAGAGGTGCGACTATATTTCATTTTCAAGCGTCAAGTCGATCGAGGGCTGGTTCACAACTAACAATTCACGGGCAACTACGAGGAGATATTTTTAAAAAGGCACGTTATTATTTCAATGTAACAATTTTATTTGAGTTTAATGTTGTTGGATTTTGTCTTCCCGTCAGATACTATGTATTAATCTATGTACTTCAGTGTTTAGGATCTGCCGCATAAAAATTTTTCTTCTTGTTCTGTGTTCTCTGTATCTCAGATACCTTTATGGTAAATTCTGCTACTTTGTAGTCAGTTAGCCGCACTTTAATTTGTATTTATTTTCCAATACCATCTCGAAAGACTTTTAATTTCATAAATATACATATAAATAATTCTTTAAGTTTAACTAGATTTTTGTCTCATGAAAATTTGTGTAATAATAACCAAAGCACGGATTTATTTAGGCGAATATTGTATCATGAGTCATCATTCCAATCGTTCCATTGACTAAAAAGACGAGCCATGGCCTAAAAATGCATTAGATCCGTGCTTTAGTTATCTTATCGGCAGACAGCTTAAAAATCGTATAATATTTTGCATCGTGGAATAATGACGGAATAACTGTTCGCCGAATATCCTTTAATATTCCTCCATATCTACGTCACACCTACGTCACGTTATTCTAAGAATAATGCTTATCCGATGATTGTAAAAGCGGGCCTAAAAATTAGTTTTTTTTTCACAATTGGGTCTCATACCTTTCATAGACTTTCTCACTCTATAACTGGAGAGCGCATGATTATGCAAACCATAACTAGTGAATCAAAATTATTCTTATGGAATCCTGTACATTTAATGGCAGTCCTACTTCTGATATCAAGAACCTAAAACTGGCCGCCCTCTGATTATAGCCTCTCATTACCTTGCTTACTGCGGCGATATTCGTGCATTTTTGATATGTTTTTAACACAATTTAGAACTGTTTCTAAATATTCACAATGTTAATCTCAATTTTACGTAAATTTGAGAGAGTAAAACTGAGAGAGAAGTATCGAATCAAGCAATAAACATTCACTGTGGTAGCCTGTCTCCCTCACTTTGTAACAAATTTTACCCAAAAATTAACGTAATCATTCGTTACAGCGTTGAAAGATTATATTATCAGCTTTTTAAATATGGACACCCTACATTGGATCCACTGGTAATTAAAAAAGATGGAATCATCACAGTACGAGAAGACAAGCAAAACTCGCCGCAGTTTCTTTGTAGTTTGTTCCACGGACATAGGTATATAATGTAGAGCCATTTGTCATTATTTTTTGTAATTTTTGATGTTGTAGTGCTCGCCTTAACAACGTAGTAGATAGCCAGCCACGTCGAAATAAGAAAAGTCATCGATGCCTTTTGCATTCGTTAGATTCACAGCGCAGTCGTCCCATAACACCAGCTTGGCGGGATGTGTGGGAGTGCATGCGCCCTGAATGCAAAAGAGATGTCTGTATCATAGAAGCCGCTAGTCTCCATACAACTCTAGAAACGTACCTGCGTAAACATAGGTTTTGTGGTGAATGTCGCACTAAAGTCCTTAAAGGTATTGTATTGTTCATTATATATTTGTTTTTGTTTACATCACTTCTTGTTTACAGCATTTAGTCTTCTTGTTGAGGATCCGGAACCGTGCAAGGAAAAAGGGTATGTATCAGCTCTCTACGCTGGTATCAAACGATGCATCCCTGACAAACACATTCACCTGCAAACAAAGACTGAATACATTGCCAAGCTTATAAGTCGAGCTGAACCTGAATTGTTAGGTAGTCGTAGAGAGCGTCATGCAAAAACATTGGAAATAGCTCAAGAGGAAGTCTTAACTTGTATAGGTATATGTATGTACGAACGTTTGCATCGCATATATATGCGAATGCGTGAAGAAGAATGCACTTGTCAAGTATTTGCAGCAGTTGCAATAGATGCACTTTGGCGTAGCTTTGAAACCGCAGTCGAGCATAAACAAGGAGTCTCTCAGCTGGAACTTTTGTACGCAGAATTAACAAGAGAGGAACAACAAAAACAATTACGCAAAGAACAGAAAAAGCTGAAGCGCAAGCGCAAAAAGGAACGGATGGCTGAGCAAGACGGTAAGGAAAATTATAACGAATGCGATGACCCGGATGATTTCGATGATAAGGAGGACATTGAAAAGGATTGCTCTTGTTCAGAAGGTAAAATCGAGAAAAATAATGAAATGCTCAGTTGTGCTAGTTGTGATGAATTGTCGCCAGTGAAAAGCAAATCAGCTTGTAAAGAGGAGGCCGGTCTTAATGGGCACGTTGACACGAACGAAAAAGCTAGTAAGAAAATAAGTTGTAGTGAATCGTGGATGAACGATTGTAAATGTTCTCATGGCAACTTGAAAAACAACAACAAAAAGAATTCATATAAATGTGATAATTATTTACCTCCTGCCGAATTTAATAGCAAGAAGGAAAACTGTTCTAGTGATCATTCCCATGATTGTGGTTATTCTTCTGAAAATAATAATGGCTGTTGCGAAATCGCTTCACTTAGTTCAAGTTTGCCCAGTTCTCCTGAAGGTTCGGAAGTAGCTTGTTCTGATGGATGTTGTCAACCTGAACCGGATTACATACCTTATAATAGATTTTCACATGGAAACGGGCATCAATTGAGTCTTCAAGAAATGTTAGATGTAATAGTAGCATTTTATGTTCGTACACCTCAAATACGTGATAATTTTTTTGTTTTTAGGATCACTTTTACAGTGATGATGATAGTGATTGTTATATAACTGCAGAAGAGGTTCAAGAATTCAAAATAAATAATAGGAGGGTATATGAAATGCGACAACAGTTACGAGAAACTTTACAAAAAAGATTCGCCCAGTTATGTGTGAACGGGCCCTTGCAAGTTCCCCGTTTACTTGTACCATCTAAATTTGCTTCGAATTAAAATGTGTCGTTTGAAAATTGTTTGTGCAAGGATAGAGAACGAAACGCTTAGAATATCAACAAGATTTTACTAAGACAAATACAGTATGTCTTTAAAACTGAATTAATATGACAAGGATTATTAATAAGTAGAGTTTTTGATTACTGTTATATGTGATTGATATAGTTTAGTCTTTATCCTTGCACACAAGTCTTGTTTAGTTACATAATTTTATTTTTCAGGATTTTTAATGTTTTTTCTTTTTGTTTCCGTTTGAATTAAACCTTTAAAAATGTCGTTCTATCACTTTGCTAAAGCTAATCTCATAAATTGATGTGCACCAAATTTCTTTGGCCAATTTTTTTTTTAATGTGTTCATTATTGAAATCGTGCATTGAAAATTTATGAGAGAATGTCATGCGTGGATTTCTTTAATAAAGTTATTTTTATGTTTCTTCTGTTTTAAAAAGTACTGAGTGATGGGATCTAATATTTACATACTGTTGCATTCCAAAGGGTTACTGTTATAGTTTGTTTTGTATAGTAGTGCTGATTATAACACAGCACCGTTGCTGTACGTAAATCCTGAATAAAAAATGGAAAAAATATTTGTTTTTTGATAAAATCCGTTCCCTCTAAAAGTCAGTTTTCTTTGTAAACAAAACAAAATGCAGAGAATTAATGAAATCAACCATGAAAGTAACATTTTTGTTTAACAACGTGCAATAAGGATGTGTATTTAAAAAATATACACAAATGGCCTTTATATCTACATAAAACTATTTACTTTACATACTGTGCAATACATAGACATGCATTGGTGCCCCCGAAACCAAAAGCATTCTTCAGGGCCACCCGACGAGATTCCGAAGTCCATTCTTGATAATTTATTGGAACGAAATTCAACTCACTATCTTCAACCGTTTCTAAATTAACTGTCGGTGGGAAAACACCTTCTTCAAGTGCTTTAATTGTAAAAACCGCCTCCAAATTCCCCGCAGCCCCCAGCAAATGTCCATGAGCACCTTTAGTTGAAGACACCCTCAAGTTTTTGCTGTGAGCACCAAACAATGTTCTTATAGCTTTCACCTCGATCGCATCACCGACTGGTGTTGAAGTAGCGTGCGCATTAATGTACTCTATTGCTGACTTGTCTATTTTTGCATCGTTTATTGCACGTTCCATCGCTAGTATTGCTCCTGTGCCATCCGGACGAGGTGCTGTTAAATGGGAAGCATCTCCAGACAATCCATATCCAAGGACTTCCGCATAAATATGAGCATTACGTTTTTTGGCGTGTTCCAATTCTTCTAAGACGATTACTGCACTTCCTTCACCCATGACGAAGCCCTCGCGGTCTTTATCAAATGGCCTGGATGCTTTCTCAGGGTTGTCATTGTATGAAGTACTTAGAGCTCTTAACCTACAAAATGCAGCAATGCAAAGAGGAGAAATGCATGCTTCTGTGCCCCCAGAAATCATTATGTCGGCGTCTCCATTGCGAATAAACCTGAACGAGTCACCTATTGCATGTGCTCCCGTGGCACACGCCGTTGATACACAATGATTGGGGCCTCGAAATCCATATTTTATACTAACTTGACCGGCTGCCATGTTAGCTAAAATTCTCGGCACGAAAAATGGACTTACTTGATTATATCCTTTACGTAGAGCATCGTTGGTTTTGCAAATATCATTTAAGTCAACCATGCCCATGCCGATTGCAACACCGATTACTTCTTTTGTTGCTTCATCTAGTTGGAGCAACTTCGAATCTTCCAAGGCTTCTCTTGCCGAGTACAAAGCGTACGCAGTGGCAGGTGTCACCGAACGCAATTCTACTTTACTAAAGTGGTTTGCGATGTTAAATCTGGTACCGTTCTCTTTTATTACCCCGGCTATTCTGCAAGGGAGGTTTTCGTACTCGGGGTCCGTTAGCTTCGATATAGCGATTTTGCCGTCCTTTATGTTCTTCCATGATTCTTTTAAATTGTTTCCTACTGGAGAGAGGACTCCCATTCCAGTCACGACTACTCGTCTGTGCATTGTTTTAAAATCATTATTAGAATTAAAATCGTCAGAGAAAGGTTATATTTGAAGTGAAGTGTAAATTAGGATGTTTGTACGAGGTTAGTCCTATTAATTATTAGGAATGATTGATGCTCAACTGAAATTTGACAATTTTTAGCAGGGTTGCCTGAGGGCGAAATTCCGCCATTTGGACTACATTTAAAGGCACACTTGAGCTTGCGTTCGCTTATTCAAGTCTGTTCACTTTATTTACTCTTTTATCTCACTCTTATTTGTATTAAAACTTATTCGCTCTCATTCTTTAGAGTCCGAAAAGAGTAAATACAATAAACAAACGCAGCTTTGGTGTTTAAAAATCTCATTTGGCGACTGGTGCCTATTTTGAGCTACTCCAGGATTTGGAAGTAACAAGTCATTAAAAAAAACCGTCATCAAAGCAGGCCATGAACAAGAAAGAAAAAGTAGCAGTCACGTTGAAACTAAACTGTATGACAGTCATCGATTCTATGATTGGCTTGAACGAAAGCAGTTAGGGGCTACAACTGGCTATGGGCTATGGCTAGAGTTCAGTGTTGCCAACAGTCTGAATTTCATATCCGCTAGATCGCATCCCTTAAACCGCTAAATGGCGTTGAAAACATTGAACAAATTTACATTTCGCAATTTTTCCAGTAGTTCTTTCTACTGTAGTTATCCAGTCTCTTAACCACGTTTCTCGAAACCTTTGATGATATTTGGACATTGTTGCACGTTTGTCAAACTCCTATTAAAGGCGGGTAATTTAAAAATAATAATTACATTTAAAGTATTTCAGATATTAAAAAAACTTCATTTTACTTCACTTATCACAATCAAAATATTTTAATAACCGCTACTTTTTTTTAAATGAAGCTATAGAATCCACTAACCGCTAAATTGGTTTCTAGTCCGCTAAATAGAATTTGATTCCGCCAAATCTAGAGGCAAAACCGCTAAGTTGGCAACGCTGCTAGAATTGTGCATGGCGGCTATAAGTAATTACCCAGTAGCGACACTTAAACGTCAGCGTCAAAGAATGTCGCCATACTGTTTGATACCCTTATGGAAATGTAATGTAATTTGTAAATCGATAGGTATCAAACAAAATGGCAAACGTGACGGTAAAGCTGGATTTACATAGAGCGTTGAGCGCGTCAAAACGCCGGGCGTATTGTACTCTCATTGGCTATTGCTCTTTACGTAACGACCACTAACCAATGGGAGGACAGTACGCTCGGCGTTTTGACGCGCTCAGCGCTCCATGACGCTACTGTGATTGGAGCACATTCGCACATTAGAGTATTTGTCGTCGACGGCTAATCAAGATAGACTGGGCAAGCGAGCTTTAAAATGTAGCTAACAAGTTCACAGGGGTGTTTACTAAGACTAAGGCCCGTTTTTTTCACCTCCAGTTAACTTTATCTGACGGTTTATTCCCATAGTAACAATTGTGATCACAATCGTTACTTTGGGAATTGATCGCCTGATGAAGTTAACTGGAGGCAGTGTTGCCAACCTTGCCTAACCAAACTATCGTACGGGTACACCAAAATTATTGTACATTATCAACTTTCACCTTCTAAATTATTGTACATTTACATAGATTCATTTTTTGTTATTTTTGGATGAAGAATACCAATATTTAATACATTTTTTTTACTGATAAATAATCACTATATGTGCAGTTCATTTTTTTCTTATATGCAATTATGCCGATCGATCGGTCGATATGTCAAAGAACTTTTATGTGGCTATCTCCTTCTAACTTTCGTAAAACAGCATTATGGCTTTTGTCATGTCGTGTCATTTCAATTTCTTGACTCGGATCTATACGATATAAAAAAAAATGAAGTTTGTCCATCACGCAAACTTTTATATGTATAGCTATCTCCTTTCAACTGTCGTGAAATAGATTTGCCACTTGCAGTTGGGGGTCATGTTGTGTTCTTAACTCAGGTTGATCAGATCGGCTTATTGTAAAAAATGACGTATAGGTAATATACTAAAAACAAATAGGTATAACATCAGAACACAAACGTAGTTAAAAAAAAGCTTATAATACTGATGAAATTATGAATTATTGAAAATATAGAATAAAAATACTATTCCGTTTATCATTATACTATTATATAATTTGCTGAAACAAATCGTCAAAATTATTGTAAAAATATTGTACAAAAAAAGCTATCGTACGCGTCCTTAAAATTATCATACAATTCAATAATTATTGTACGATTGGCAACACTGACTGGAGGTGAAAAAATCGGGCCTGACTTAGTGATTGGTTACTTTCAAATTGCAGTCGATAATTTTCGGCGAATGTCGTGTAACGCAGCAGAACTCATAGGCGTACATACTAGTTTTATTGCGTGTATTTGTATTTAATGAATTAATTCAATATAATTAACTGATTAATTAAATTAATCATTCTATTTCGTAATGAATAATCTATTATTATTTCAATTAACAAGTATATTTTTTGTAATATTCGATTTTTATCTCCATTTAAAGAACGCCGCCTATGTGCACTAGGGACGAGTAAACAGTACCCCACCTTTCCCTCCCTACGTAAGATCTGTTGATGTTGCTTTCAAACAAGCCGTCCTATTTTGCAATGGCATTACCAGCAGTGTTGCCAACTTAGTGATTTTTACACTAAATTTAGTGGTTTTTAATTTAAGTTTGTGATTTTTTTCTTAATTTAGTGTTTAGTGCTTTTTTTGGTGATTTATTAAAATAAAACAGTGAAATCTTGTGATTTATTGTAGAAGTCAATTTTTCGAAAACCTTATTCAAAATGCTGACAAGCCAAGCTGCTTAAGTTTTTTATTGTTGTGAAACTTTGTGTTGGTATTATTTCTGTAGTTTGTGTCGTTTCGCGAAAATCAGCAACCAACAGATGGCGCTTTTAATAAGGAAAACAAAGAGCTGTCGCCTGTCATTAAGGCTTGCTCTTGCTTCCATTCATTATTATTACTATGTTGGATGAAGTCTTTGCATAGGCATAAGCATGCTAGCATATTTATTCGTGTGGAAGCGTCATACACAAATTACAATTCAATTTAATGTTTTTCATAGGTTAACCAAATGTCATTCCAATGATTTCCTTATTATAGGGCCCTTCGCAAAACTTCCACTAGAATAGATTGCCAGCCAGCCACTCCGTGATTTTCTCAATTGTTAATTTTCAAGCGCGCGTTTTTCCCCTATAGTAATGTTACTGTTTTTATGTTTATTTTTTTAACGTGTTTCATTTTATAAATTCAATAAAATTTTAATGAAAACTTGTGACAGCATACTTATTTTGGATTTAGTGATTTTTTAGTGGTTTCCGAAATTCGTTTTAGTGAAAACATTTTCGACTGTTGGCAACACTGATTACCAGTCTACCTAGATTAGTCGTCGGAGGTATTTGTACAATTGTATGTATTCTGTTAGGTTAAATGATCTAGTTTCGTAAATGGTAAAACTTGAAAAAAAAAATCAGCTGTGAACCTTACTCACCGTGATGCGTTAATTAAACCTAACAGTAAAATATAAGCACAATGATAGTGTCAAGATTAAATTCTTTGCTAAGAAACCAGCCGTTAGGCGAACGCCTGAACAATTTGAGAATATTTGCAAGAATGAAGACTTCGACCCGTTCAGGAGCAATTCTGCCACAACCACCGATTACCCGTTTCGGTTTGTTTGGAATAATATTCACTGTAACGTCTGGATTACTGGTTGGAGCTACCATTAGTAAAAATATGGCGAATTTCTTGGAGGAGAACGACTTGTTTGTGCCCTCGGATGATGACGACGACGATGATTAACAGTAGAAACTAACACTAGTTTATATTCATAGTAAATTATGTATTTATGTGTAGTTTAATATAAGAAATAAAATCATGAAACTTTAAGCAATTATCAGCCCTAAAGAAACTTTAGTTAATAACAATGTACGCGTGTTACTTATTTTATTTAATCATTTCATGCAGTAGAAAGGATATGGTTGATTTGTATTATTAAAAAATTCGAATTTTTGCAATTTAAATAATTTAATTATATTTTTACTAGGTAGTAGTATAATACAGATTATTGCAATACTTTTTAAAATGTAAAACAGCAAGTTTAAATAAATTTCCAAAAATTTACCAAAAAATATAAATATTAACAAAGACAAGATCCATTAAGATAAATTCTTATAAACCAATACTATTGAAACTTATTTTTTTTACTCGGGTGGATGTTTATGCACACCCCATCCGTGGAAACACTTGGTAAAGCGTTTGGATTCCTTATTTTTCAGAGTCAAAAATAATTTTCTTGGTCTCTCAGGTTGTTTTACCCTCATATGTTGAATGTATACTTGAGCAGATTTATAAGCCAATTTAATTTCCACTTCACTACATTTGGCGCCCAACCACAAAAAGACTTGCTCACCGTTGTCTAAAATCATTATGTCATCGTCGGCTAGGTCATCCTAAAAAGAATTAACAATTAAACTTAATTTCGTTTTGATATTAATAATTCGTTACCTGACAAAAATCTGAACATTTCTCTGAAACTACGAAATATCCTTTTTCGTTAGAGCATCGAAATAGTCTCGTGTAATGCATAAAAGTGGCATCTTGTTCGTGAGGTTTCTTGCCTCCCAATCCAAGCCAGAAGAAATTTTCCGGTTCTTCTCCTTCTGCTAACACTTGAAGACTAACCCAAGGCCCATTGAACATCTCTTCCGCAATTTCTTGTACTAAACGAGCTTCATCGGGATCAGCTTTTGAACCAACCCAAACATATACCACTCCCGAATCAACTTGTTCGAAAGGAACAGTTAAAATATAGCTGGCAAAGAATAAAATTAAATAAAATTACTATAATAGTAATAATTAGACTATTTACCAGAACGCGGAATTAAGTGCGCTTGCGTCTGGCTTAATTTGCACGAGTCTCGTGTACAAGGCACTACCGTTTGATCTTAAATGATAGAATTTCACTGCACTATGGTCTTTCTGCTTGCGTTTGCCCTGGTGAATAATAAACTTTCGTTTAAAGTGCGCCATAAATTTCATATTCTCTTGTTGTTGATACGTTCTAACCACCTCTAGCTTATCTTGAAAAAGTGTTTTGAATTTCTTTTGCAAAGTAAAAGTGAAGGTTAACCATCCCATGTTGGAGGCTTCCCGTCCCTGCCAAAAGTAAACGACACACTGAAAATCCTCTTCCAACGGTTCACCTTCTTCGATGTCATCGGCCGGAATCCAGTATCTACACAGGAAGACATAACAATCCATGGAGTAAAAGTGACCGAGTTCTTCTTCAGGCAAACGAACGAATTTCTTGCCTTCAAGTACAAATGTTTCCATTGCCTCGAGATCCTCGTTCCAGTCTTCCATGAGTTGTTGAGCTTCTGCGAACGGCATTGACGGTTGCCTGGGCATGAACAAAGAGGTGAGGTCCGCTTTAGTTTCTTGCTGACGAGCCCATTTCGTTAAGTCGGCACCAGTTTTTTGTACGGATTCTGCAGTTCGGGTGAAGTCCACAGCTATGACTTCATCCCAACCAGAGAATTTAGACTTGAAAATCTAATGAAGTTTGAACAATGTACTAATTTACTAGTTATAATCACATAGTTTTACCTGCAGTTCATTTCCTTCTCTAATTCTAGTTATCACTGCGTAGCTCGGCCTATTAATCATATTAAATAATTCTTCTGATAACTTAACGGCAGCGGCATTCACTAATCTGGTCGATTTTTTCCCTATCCTGTAATAAATTGAAGTTATATGAATGAATAGCTTCAGGTTATAAATGCGTACCACACAAAGACATCTAGGTAACAATCTAGTATGTATACATTCTTACTGCCGAGGAGTGTGTGTACCAATTTTCCATGTGGAATCTCTACCTGAGGCAATTCTAAGTAACCCATTCCAAGTTGTACTTTGTACAATCGCGGAGGTACAGGAACAAAGTCTGAGTTGACGTGTTCCTGAAACATTTCACATTAAATTTGCTGGTTTTTATTAAATAATTTTGTTCTTAAATGAATTACCCTCAATGGCTCCACTGGAGGATCCCCATTTGCCTGTCCCAAGCTTAACCAAAATTCTTTGCTTTCACTTCCCATATTTTCGGTTATGATTTCGGCTTTATTCTTGCGTTCATTCTTGTTGATTTTTTCGGCCATTAAACGAGCTTTAGATTTAAGAGTGTTTTTTGATTTCTTTCCGTACCAAATATAAATTTTAAACCCCGTATCTAAGACGAAAACATATCGGGGATCGAGTGACGTAAGCGATACAGCAACAGGCTCCATGTGTATTGTAGCTCCTGTTCCATGAACTCTATAGAGTCTAGTTTCATATGCCTAATAGAAAGGTAAATATTTATTTGATCATGATGTTTTGAACGGAAGCTACAGTGAAGGATTTATTTATCACTTGCAATAAAAAGAACGTGCAAGTTTTCTTTCATTTAAATCAATCTTCAATGTTTATAATTTAGAAATCCTTTCAAAGTACACTCATCTTGAAGCAGCTGTTGCAAGAAAAACCTACCAAATCTTCAACAGTATAAAATCCACTGGATGTTCTTCCACCTTCTATGTATGTAATTGGCGAATCAAAAAGAGCTAAAAACTCTTCTGATTCATCCCCCTGTTCTTCCCTTATAGTACGACATTGAGCACCAAGATAGTTTCTCAAGTTGACAGCGTGTATTGCAGAACAAGCTTTCTTATCTAACTGAAAGCATTGTAGAGAAAGAATGTTAAAAATATTGGTGACCTTCTGCATGAGTAATAAATAGAAAAATTAATATTTGACATTATAATTGCAAAGAAAGAATTCTTTAGAAATTTATTTTTCAGCATTAAGGATAACTTACCTACATAAATAAATAAATATAATTATCAAAAACTAAAATGTAATTGATTTTTAATAATTACCGAAGTTTTATCACCTATCCAAAAATAGATTTGCCAATTAACCGAACCAGAATCATCAAAAAATGTTTTCAAAATAATATAACAATCTCCCTCATAAAATTTTCCATGTGCAACTTCATCGATTCTATTAGGCAAGAAGTTTTCTATTTCCCATATAGTTAGGCCCTGCACTTGACCTGCATCGTCCTCGAAAAATTCTGAGTAATCCAGTGGTGGCTTCTCCAAAGTCTCATCCCACCTTTTAGGTCTGAAAGATAATAGAATGATTACCAATTTTACTGTTTTGTTTAAAGAATACTACTTCAAAGGTTCCGCCTTCAATTCTTCTTCGCTCCTACTCCTGTTCTTATCCTTGGCAATATCCTTCATGCCCTAATAAATAACAATTTATTATAACTAAATTTTTTTAGGGTATTACCTACCTTTAAAATTTTGGCTTGATCTTGATCGGCTTCCTCATGATCTCTGCGTCCTCTCCTCAATCTCATTTTCCTAGCAATGGGGTCTTTACTAATATCTACCAATATTTCAATATGAATTATTTAGATTGAATCTTTAGAGGCATTAACTTACTTGCTGCAGGTGCAGGAGAAGGTACATTTGCACCTGCTAATCTAAGTTGATTTTGAAGCGAGAAATCTATGTTATAGAATTCGATACCGGAGCCTCTCGTCATTTCCACAGGTTTAGGCGGCATAACCAAATCGGGATTGTTACGTAAGTCTAAAGACTCCAAATCAATTAGCAAATGAATCGCATCCGGAAGCGTAATTAGTTTGTTTGAGCTTAAATTTAATTTCTTTAAAGATCCACATCTGAAATAAAAATTATTTAATGCTGTCTGTAAGCTGAAACTTTGAGAGGTACCTGCACAAGCCTTCGGGAATCATTTCCAGTTGATTGTTCGAAGCAGAAAATATTTCTAGACGACCCAGTTTTCCTATACCTGAGGGAATTCCTTCGAAATCTAACTTATTGTCGTTTAGGTAAAGTCGTCTCAATGTGGATATCTTACAAAGCGAAGAAGGCAAACTAGTTATTCGGTTGTGAGATAAATTTAACGTCTCTAATTTTTGCCACATCTCCATCGCTGAAAATCATCACATGTGAAGTGGGCAAATTTGTATGACCAAGAAAGTTCAAGTACAAATATTTTGGTATAGGTGCACTGCCATCTTTAACTTAAACTTGATACTTACTAGTTGACAGTTCAGTGATTTCATTTTCACTCAAGTTCAGTCTTTTTAAATTTGGCAGAGAATAAAACGTATCCGGCAGTTTAGGCAACGAATTCTGAGCCAAGTTGATTTCAGAAAGATTAACTAAATTCTCCAAACTAACAGGAAAATTATTTAAAGACCTCTGCGTATTCTTCATGTGTAAAACCTCCAAGTTCGTTAAGGCCGGCAGTTGCCTCAACTGGCAATGTCCCAGCGGATTGTTATTTAAAACCAAAGTTTGCAAATTAGCGAGCCTTCTCATTTGAGGGGGCACAGTTTCCAAGTTGTTATCGCTTAAATCCAAAAATAATAAATCGGTAAGATTTACAAACAACGCGTTCGGTATCGATTCTATGCTGAAACGAAAATTTTTGTCATTTGCATTCTGATTATTTTAGTAAAGGTAAAACTTACTTATTATAACTTAAATTTAACACTATCAACGATTTAGCTCTTTCTAAACCTTCAGGCACTTCTTTTAAGTTATTGTGGCTCAAGTCTAGAGTGCTTAGTTCTTCTAAATGAAACAGCTCCGGAGGTATACCAGAACTTTTAACTTTGTTGTGCCGAAAATTCAACGTTCTCAAACAATTTAATTCCGTTAGCTCTCCGTGTAGCTTCTCGAGATTATTCCTGGTCAACGATAAGTGTTCTAGTTTGAGCAAGTTGCCCATTTCTTTAGGAATTTCGCTCAAATTAGTACGGTCCAGTTTTAGCCATTGTACACCTGTCATTAGGCTTACGGCGATAGGAAACTTCTCCTGCAACGGATATGAATGTTATTATAAAAGGAAGTTACAACAGTTTTTAAACTTACGTTAAAATCATTTCTCGTGAAGTCTACACCTCTAACAAAAGGCAAAACTCCAGTGTTTGCCATGTTTGGTATAATCTTATTCTTCTCTGTGAAATCTCTCAAATGCTTGTAATGTAGTGAGTAATTTCATTAAAGTTCTTTTTATTTACTTAACGCAAACTTATCGTAATATTAATAAACCTACAAAAACTGTCATATTCCAACACGAAAATCACGACAACCAGTGTTGCCAATGCACTCTAAGCCGATTACCCTTATCAAATTTAAAAAAATCCGCTCTTACCGACATCTGCCCACATTTAGTAATGATATTGAAATGAATGAATGAAATGGTACAAAATTTATTTGGTCTGCGGTTAGTTCATGGGCGACGTTGTCGATTTAGTTTAGTCCGTAGTTATTTTACGTTGTCTGACTAATCAACTGAGTGGTCACGGTGGTCGTGATCATAGACAACGTCGTGATTTGAAATGCAACCACGGTGGGTACGAGTTCCGTTTAGAAAACAGTCCGCCCGAGCTCGTTAAACTTTGACAGTTCGTCTATCAACTAAACGTAGTCTTTACTTAAATGCCTAATAGCGTTTTCGATTCACTTGCACCGGTTGCACTCAATGTATTTGCATCTTCTTTTAACCTCATGTAATAACACGAGATGAAGATATTCTGAGTGCGCACTAGTGCGGTCAATCGAAAACGCTATAATATTACTTACAGTAGGGACAGCTTGGGGTTTCTGTTGCTACAGTTTCTGAGTGCACATGTGCAAAAATTGGCGGACTTTCCACAAACGGCCGCGTGTGGCGCACCGGTGAATTTATCAATTGCTAATTAAATTAAAATTTTAAAAAATTCACATGAAGTAAACAAAACTGGGTCCAAATTTCTAAAATTAAGACATTTGACAGTTATTGTGCAATTTTTGACGATAAATAAAACAAGAGACGATCCAGAAATAAAGAAAATTTATAAGATTAAAAATTTGAAAATGCTTAGTAAATAAACAAAACTTTCTAAAATTAAGATTTGACATTTGTGCAATTCTTGACGTAAAATAAAACAAAAGACGATCGAGAAATAAAAGAAAACTCATAAAATTATAAAATTAAAAAAAATGAAAATAAAAAAATCTCATTGAATAAAATTAGAAAAAAATAAAAGTAAAAGAAATTTCATTAAATAAAATTTAAAAAAAAATAAAAATTAAAAAATTCTCATTAATAAACAATATTTTCTACTTTCTATAAAATTACAAAAAATTATAAAAATTATAAAAAATTATAAAAATTACAAAAAATTATAAAAATTAATTTTTTTTATTAAATAAACAAAACTTTCTAAAATGAAGACTTGATATTTGTGTAATTTTTGACGTAAAATAAAACAAAAGACGATCGACAAATTTATAAAATTTAAAAAAATAAATAAATAAAAAAATTTCATTGAATAAAATTAGAAAAAAATGAAAACAAAAGAAATTTCATTAAATAAAATTTAAAAAAAATAAAAATTAAAAAATTCTCATTAAATAAACAATACTTTCTACTTTCTATAAAATTACAAAAAATTATAAAAATTAAAATTTTTTTATTAAATAAAACTTTCTAAAATTAAGATTTGATATTTGTGCAATTTTTGACGTAAAATAAAACAAAAGACGATCGACAATTTATAAAATTTAGAAAAAATAAATATAAAAAAAATCTCATTGAGTAAAGTTAGAAAAAAATTACAAAAATAAAAAAAACAAATAAAATTAAAAAAAAATATAAAAATTAAAAAACTTATTAAATAAACAAAACTTTCTAAAATTAAGATTTGACAATTGTGCCATTTTTTACGTAAAATAAAACAAAAGACGAACTAGAAATAAAGAAAATTGATAAAATTACAAAAAAATAAAAATAAAAAAAAAGTTGAGTTCAAAATCAGTAGATCTACCTAATTATCGGTAGAGTTGGCAACACTGATCGACAATGTGGATTTGGCTGTTAGTTAGGTACTAAAATGCACCGCCTGCACACAAACCTCACCCTTAAAACCTTGTGGTACAAGGCTCACAGAATTGTCAAATTGTAGCACTTAAGCTGCGTATGGCTGTACATACTTTAGTTTCGGCTTCCGGCTTTAGTGATTTCTTTGTTGCCAATAGTAAAGTTGAAACATCACTAACAAGTCGTCAATCAAAAATTTAAAAATTAATTTTTTTTTTCTTCCTTGAAAATACCCATTTTTACTCGCAAGGTTTCTAAAATTACCCGTAATTCCGATAATTGCCCGCACCTTGGCAACCCTGAATTGACAACCAGCATAGCCAACCTATAAATTGAATGCGTGTTACATGAGAATTAGGGTGCGTTTCGTTTGCGCACTCACACAACTTCTAAGCACTCATGCTTACTGCTTACTGGCGCTATTTTCTGTGGGTTCCTTTGGCGTTTAGTTGCTTAAGCTATTACATAGAAGCAAAGGTGTTTCTTTTGGCTACTCTTCGCACGACGAATTCATTACCTTAAAGATATAACTTCAATAGTGAAATTAATCTAATCACAGCTTCCGCGGCTGTTTCTGAAGCGTAACGTTTGTTTATAACCTGCGTTATCTTTACCTAACTATGATCAGCTGATCTCACACGTTCCGTTTGGAACATAGGCTGTTCGATAGCTCTGCCTCTGCACTATCTACACTTTTAACACCTTTACTCTATTTTTCTCACTCCTACTTATGTTCTATTATATACATCGCCCTCTTTCAGGAGTGGTTGGTGCAAAAAGTGTAGAGAAGTGCAGAGCTTTCGAACAGACCTATAAGCGCTTGCGCTTTTTGCTACCATACCTCGATGGAATAAGCGATAGTGTTATAATAGGTCCGTTCCATTCGTCAGGATTTCGAGTTCTGAACCGTTCAATATCTTACTGAGCATGAGCAGTGCACAAAATTGAATATAAATTTCATATTCGCATGATTCTGAACCGTTCAGGTTCAGAACTTGAAATTCTGTCAAATGGAACAAACCTAATGACGTTACTACTTCGTCATCTAGCGCTTTGTGAGCGTTTGTAAAGTCAAAGGAATGGTTTAAGTACCGCTTATGAGCGTTCAAAGCATGTGATAGCGTTTTCGATTCACTTGCACCGGTTGCACTCAGTGTTTTTGCATCTTTTTTTAACCCTATGTAATAACACGAGATGAAGATATTCTGAGTGCGCACTAGTGCGGTCAATCGAAAACGCTATGAGTGTGCAAACGAAACGCACCCTAAACCTGACGATAAAATCACTAAGTTGGCAACTTTGACTGATATTAAGAAAAACAAGTTAAAAATACAAAGTATGTAGCTGTTATTTTAAATGTATCACTAACTGTTCAATACTTTAGAATTGGTGGAAATATTTTATTACTTTTTGTAAAGAAAATTTTGCATTTTCGGCTTCAAGGTCGTCGTACTGAAGCAACGTAATCTGGCAACATTGTTTTTAACTGTCAGAATGTCGTTAGTGATGTGGCTTTTATGAAAGAACTTGACAAACGATGATAAAATGATTAAGTTTAAGTTAATATTATTCGCGATATTTTCGTTAAATGTACACACAGTCGTTCCTTCCATATCAGACAAGAGATTATGCGCAAATCAAAATTGTTCAGGTAAATAAATCTGCTATAACCTGCCTGATTTGGTGTTGCAATTTGTTTTATCCTTCTAGAAGTAATTTCCGTAGCGAGAACTCTTATCCGATATTCAAGTCCCGAGGATAGAATATTATCATTCGCTCCAAATGCCGAAGTTAAAGTGTTTAGTAAGTCTGCGGGTTCCAATATGGACTTGTGGGGTGTCGAAATCAATGGGAGAAGGGGTTACGTAAATAAGAACTTGATACGAGAAACCAAAATATTGAATAGCAATTATCCCTATTTAGTTGACACTGAACCAGTAACGAAAGTAAATAATAATAATGAAGTGCCTTCAGATAATGCAGAATCTGAACAAATCGTGCCAAATAGAGTCCAGAAACCGTACGAGGTTATTGATGGTACCACAATAAATTTAAATCCTGAAGAGTTAATAGAAGCTACCTCTCTAAAAGACTTAGTCGAACCGATGGCAATGATGCAATTAAATAATCCCGTAGAAGGTTCGGTAAAGCAAAACAACGAAGATTTGATTGCAGGAAATAAGGCGACTGAAAATCCTTTTAATAATTCAGAGGAAAAAAATAACTTTGTGAATATCGAAAGTGAGAATGAAATAAATAACAGTGTAGAAAATGATAATATTAATGTGCAAGAGGCAGTTAACGAAGACGTGAATATTTTGGATGAGAAAAATAATCCTAATAGCGAGCACGAAGTAATTAAAGAGTCCGTACTAAATTTGAATGATGAAAGTATTGCTTCAGAAGACGTTAATGATGAAAATGAGGACGACGAAGACGATGATGGCGATGAGGAAGAATCTGACGATGAGACTGAAAACATAGATGAATTGAATTCTTCAGAAGAAGAGAATGAAGTAGAAAACGACTTTAATCCACTTGAAAAACCTGAAATTGCAAACACTTTATTGAGTAGTAACAATAATGCAGACAGTAATTCAGTTATAGCTGATAACATAATTAATACGGAAAACTCGGATGGTGTTGTCATTAAAAGTGAATTCCAAAATGATTCAGTCAGGTCACGAAATTTACTCAATGTAGTTGAAAATGATTCAAGCCCCGAATTAGTCGGCGATGAAAGGGAAGCAGTAAAACAAGAAACCTTAAACTTGGATAATTTAAATTCTTCTGTAGAAACATTGGGTGAATTAAAGGGGCTAAATCCAGAAGTGCAAGATTTAAATTCAGAAAGTAAAACAAGTATTGAGTCCAATCAAATATTTAGTGATGATTTAAAAGCCAAAACCACAGATGATGGGAACAATAAGCAAGAACCGCCTAATTTAATTGGTGAAATAAACGAGCAAATCAGTGATGAGCTAGTTACTACTGAGAGTAATAAGCAAGAAACCCCTAATTTAATTGATGAAGTAAACGAGCAAATCAGAGATGAAGGAGTTACTGCTGAGACTCTTGACAGTAATAAGCAAGAAACATCGGATTTAATTGGTGAAACAAACGAGCAAATAAGAGAAGAGGTAGTCACTACTGAGAGTTCTGTAAATGAATTAATTTATCCGTATGAAATTGACGCTGATGTAGTAACACCAAACCCCCGAGATAGTAATTCCGTAGTATACACGAATAATGGAGGTACTGAAGAAAATGTGGAAAATAATCTCGTTTCTCAACAGTCGGAGGTCGAGAAAATTGCTACTGAACAAGAAGTTGTCAAAGATGCTTTAGTTGAGGAAAATACGGAAAATTTGGAAATTAATGAACCTACTCATGACAATAAAGAAAATGCTGACAGCAAATATTCACAGGCCTCTGATATTCACAATAGCTTATTTGACGAGGCAGAAAATACAGATGAGCAAATTCTAACAAACATTGAGGAAAGTCAGGAAAGCCACTTGGAAATACAAGAACCTGAACAAGTGTTTCTGACCAGTGAGAATGAGGATGACAGTCTCCCGGAAGATGAAGAGAAACAAACTCTTCTGTCAAAGGATCTTGAAGGTAAATTTTATTCAATTAAATTTTTTAAATTAAAATTAATATTAAATTAATACGTACCGGGGACATAGGAAATTAACATGGAATTTCACATGTTGTTGATTTTTATCTTCCAAAGACACAATACGGCAAAAATTCACATTGCGTCTGCCAGTTTTTGAATATGTGCAACTTATTGTTTAAAATTGTGGAGAATTATGCTACAATTATTTAAATAATTAAAGAAAAAGATTTTCGGAAATTTAGTTTTGTTTTAATAGGTACAGACGATTTCAAAAAAATCGAGTACAGTTAATTTTCCCTGGTTTAATTTGTTCGTGTCATTTTTGCTGTCAAAATGACAGACAAAATGTCACAGTTATAACTGAAGGTGAATGACAGACAAAATGTCACAGTTCACTAAAAGTGAGAAAGTTCTAATTCTTTCTATTATAGGAAGGTTGGCCAATAAGTATACTATAATTTGTATGTATAATTTGTCTCTTTTTCTCACTCTAACATGCACTGAAACGCATTCGTTCTCTCTCACACTTCTGCTTAGATCCACTTCATCGATTGCTTTAAAATTGACGTTTTTTAATTCAGCAATTTGTGTGATGAATGCAGAGTGATGAAAAAGATCGAACAGAAAACCATCTTTGATAGATTATAATGGATTTATTGTTGTACAGAAAGCCTTAAGTTATGTAAAATAACACCGCATTCTATGATTTACTTGCAATAATTTTTACGGTGCCACTTTACCGTCACTAAATAACTACACTACCGCAACCAGCCGCCATTTTAGTGCAAAATATTGGCGGGAAATTTAAACATCTAACCCTAACAACACTCGGGCATTTTAAACTTTTATTTGACAGGCGTTAAATTTGATTAAACTTACCAGAAAGAAAATCACTAAAAAAGTCGGCAATTTAAACTTGTCGGAAAGAAAATCACTAGAAATGTCGACCATTTAAGCGTGTCGGAAAGAAAATAACGTTTTCTTTATCTTACACATTAAGCATATAAAATGGTCACTAAAGTTGACGAAAGTGGTCACTGGAGTTGACGAAAGTTGTCACTGGAGTTGACAAAAGTGGTCACTGAAGTTATATATGTATATTGTATATACAGTGAAAGCTCCCATAGCGGATAGCTCTCTTAAGCGGACACCCCTCTTAGCTGGACAGTTTTTAATCTCCCATTTATGTAATTTACATGCATTAGCATCCGCCTAAGAGAGCTTTCACTGTATATATGTATATTCGTATGAAATATAAACAACAGTATACATATAAGGTAGTAAATTACAAAGTTAATATGAAACCTTATAAATTTTTTATGTTCAGCATCCACTGTAAGGCTTCAGGAGTGACATTATTTCGCCCTGCAAAACCATGTGGTCACCGTTGACCAAAGTGGTCACTAAAGTTGACCAAAGTGGTTATTGAAGTTGACCAAAGTGGTCACTGAATTGACGAAAGTGGTCACTAAAGTGGACGAAAATGGAAAGTCGGCCATTTTAGTGCAGAAACGTGGTTTCTTTATCTTACACATTAAGCATATGGATTGCGGTACTGTATTTATTTTGTGACTGTATGTTTTTATAATTGTCATGCTATCTTGTAGCTTTTCGACGATTTGAGAAACTTCGACACGTGCTCCACATTATATAAAGTTTGTTCCAGCAGTAGTTTTTGACTAGTTCGAAGCCGTTATAAACAGTTGCCTACCGAAGTAATGACCGATTTTAACAGCGCTGTCAAGTGTACAATTTTGATGACTACATGCTTTTGACGGTTTCGAACCATCTAGTTACGAACTATTGCTGGAAGAAACCTTTAAATATTCTCCATTGACTCGCCATGATTAATCCAAAGAGGGAACCTCTATACAAGCAGAAGATTTAAATCTTTTTATTGTGTTTTTAATGTATCAAGCGACAGTGGACAATTAAATTATTTTTTTACTTTTATAAACAGTTACTCTTCGAAGCCTGAATTCATAACAACAGTAACAGGAAGACCATATAGGTCATAAAGATTTTTTTCTAAAATGGGGTATGGACTGGAACGTCCTGTATAGTCATATTCGAAACTTACCTGTTCTCATTTGGCTACTTTAAAAGATGTGCTTTTAAAAATGTTTAACTTCGATAATTTCTTTCGATCTTTAATAATTTATTTTATTTTTTTCTTTCGTAGATTATGAAAGTTGTTCAGCTGATAAAACAAAATGCCCTCACAGTACGCCAACAGAAGACGTTAATACAGAAACAGAACCAAATTTCGATACGTCATTTGATCCTACAGCACTTCTAAATGAGAGCGGCTCAGATTTTTTGAACCTTTTCACCATATTGAGCATCACAGGAATATCCGTCGTCTTGTTCTTACTGGGATACGTAATGATTGACAAGAGCAGAAGAGAAGGCCCTTTGATAGCCAAAATAAACAGTCTAGAAAAATCTCTGTTGATTGCCACGAAGGAAAATCAATTATTGACCGATCGAATAAGCGAAGTGCAAAACGAGGAAGTGCAAGAACGCGAATCAATCGATAATGAGAGGCACGCTGAGTTTGAACTACAATTGCAAGAAGCGTTGAATATCAGGAGAGCTCTGGAGGAGCAAGTGCAGAGCCTCGAGAAAGAATTGGAAAACTCCACGGAAGTCGGTTTGGAATTAAACCGCATGCTGTCCGATATATTAAGTTCACAAAACGGCAGCGACATTTTAATTGCGAACGTTGAACAATTACAAAGGCAGTTAATCGAACAACAAAGTACGATCAATTCAATTAACGCTGCCCTGAATCTTAAAGACACTGAAAACCACGAGCTACAATTGGAGTTAGAGATTAATAACAAGAAAGTAATCGACTTGCAAGCAGAATTAGACAGGATGGTTTTGAACATACTCAAAATAGAAGAAGAAAAAGAGCAACTGCAGAGTAAATTAGATAACGATGAGGGATTGCTTAAAAAGGAATTAGAAAAAGTAATAAGTAATTTTGGGGGTGAGCGTAGAAAACTAGTGGAAGAAGTGAATTTACTGAAGAATAACTGCGCAGACTTACAGAGGAATTTAGAACTAAAGAGTAGTGAATACGTTTCGTTTAAGGAGACCGTCAACCAGATTAAGGCAGTTGAAAATGACTCCGAAATTCTGAAGTCTTTGTTAGAAACGAGCTCACTAAAAGCACAGCTGCAACATCTGCAACGAGATAATCAGACCCTCACTAATCTTCTTCATCAGGAGAAGCAGGCGAGGCATGTCTTTGAAAACCAGGCTGAACAATCTTTACAGGAAACTCAACGTTTGAAGGCGCAATACGACGAAGCAGACAAAGAGAAATTGGAAGCCCTGACTAAATTAGAAGTATTATCCAGTTATTTTAAAGATAGGGAAGCGCAGCTACAAAAGTGAGGAAATAAACGTTTGATGTTTTATAAATTCCTTAATTATTCTGTTTATTCAGGGAACTAAATAAGCAGGAGTCCATGTGGGTCGAGAAACAAGGAGAAGCCACATCTACGATCGAACGAATAAAATATATGCAAGAGGAGTTACAAAACTGCAAGTAAGTGTCATTTACTAATTTCTCTTAGTAAGTGTTTGAGTGTAATGTAAGCAATGCCTGTTTTTATTCTCAGAGCTCAAAACGAATCCCTGAAACAAGAAATAGTATCACAGGAAGTCGAATTGAAAAGTCAAATATCCGTGCTCGAAAAGAAGTCTCATGAAAGTTGGGTAGCCGCTCGTCAAGCAGAAAGAAAACTTGAAGATGCCCGACAGGAAGCGATGCAGTTAAGAAATAGACTGACCTTAAAAGAAAGAAGCTTCCTCGAAGATAAAGGACAAAAACGTAAATTACTAACCGCCACGAATTATGTATTTCAAATAACTGTACTTACTTATCAGGTATTCAATCGCCTTTAGAACAAAACGGTGAATTACCGACATCACCTTTGCATTTGCCGGTTGATTCACCGGCATCACCACCGCTTCTGTACGGAACAAGAGAACATTTAACTACGTCTCCTCCTATGCCGGGACCCCCTCCTTTCTTGCCGCCACCACCTGGCATTCGTTTCATGCCAGCATTTATGCCTCCTCCTCCACCTTCTATTTTTCCCGTGGATCACAGACCACCCCCTCTAGGAAGAATGTCTTCTCCGCCACATAATTCTAGGTATTCCCCAAATTCAAGATATTCTCCGTATGACAGAAACAGTCCTTCTCCTCCTTATGACGATGATTACGGTTCTTCATCTCCACCACCACCACCTTTGCCTTTACATAGAGGTTACAGCCCGTATAATAGTAGGGATGACAGAAAGGATTATAAAAGGCCACCACCTGTTAGAAATAGTGGTAGAAATAAAGGTAAGATTTTTATAGTTTAATTTAAAATATCTTCATCTTAAATCTCAAAAAGATTATAAAGGTATAAGGGTTCTTACATGGCTAATTAAAAAATGCATGTTTACATTAATGTCAAATGTACAATTTTTCATGCGAATTCTTAAAGTTCTACAAAATGGGAGTAAGTAAGATCAGTTGTTGTAAAAAAGTTGCTCCTTTTTTAATTTTATTTTTACACGTGATTCGGTATTACCCTGTATATACTTATTTGTGCCTGAACTCGAGATAACTAGGACAGGTTGGTGTGATTGCAGTAGAGTTCTTGAGCCGACGAGGCTCCAAATGGGTTCGAAACAGCCGACTTGCAAAAAATTTCTAACACTCATGGTGTTAAAACAATTATTCTAATTTTGCTGTTTATATTCTAGGTGCAGTCAGCTCAGATTCAGGCAATTCAAACGAGTCGCTGGAAAAAATTAATCGACATCACTAAAAAGTCTGTCGTGTTATTTCTGTTTACTGGCGATGACACTTTCCTTTAAAAGACTTGTGCGAGTTAAATATTGAAAAGCATTAAATTAATATCATCTGTAAAGTAGGGTGGTCGTTGATTGTTTACAGATTTTTCTATGAAGTGGAAAATGTTGTACACTAAGTTCATTTTTATTACGACCCTATTTACAGTCAATAAGAGATATTGGTTTAATGTAAATTCAATATTACTATCATTTAATATTATCGAAAAATTTTAGATTTTAATGAATATTTGGAAACAATATGTTCAAGTCGATCATTTATTGTTTTTAAAGAAAACAACATCTAGGAACAAAGCGACTTTTAGCTGTCAGTACGTATGTAATTAAACCTGACAAGCTACGTTGATAAATGATTTGAAAAATTATTTTATATTATTGTGTGCACATAGGACCACAGTAATATAAAATATTTTTAATACATATTTTATACTGCACAAAACTGGTATGTAACTAAAATTTATTTTCCATCATAAGGAGTGAAAAAAGAGTAGTGAAAGAATCATATACATGCAAAGAAGACGTATACCAGATAAATAAAACTACTTCATTTCAATTTGTCCATGAACATACACTACGTACATATATTCCTTTTTTCTTTTTTTTTAATAAAATTTGCTGATACTCTAGGTTTATTACCATTTTGTAAAAACTTTCAACGGCAATTGTATTTCTTCAGTAAAGAATATATTTATTATGCCAGCTTCGTTTTTATTGGCTTCCCTGTAAATGTATAAATATGTACAGATTTTTAATTAGGAAATAAATATTACTATAACGTTTTCTCTTTTTATTAGCGGTGTAAAATACATAAGTTTTAAGTGGAACACATTCCTCTTGACGAGATGTGAAAAATTAGCCCAAATATCAAATTTGGGACTGGGACCTTTTTCTTAACCATTTCTTATTGGTTGACTGTTAGGGGAATTTTCGGTCACGTTGCCACTGTGTTGATGTTTTGATATATAGATTGCTGTTGTTTGTTTGCTCAGTGATAATAGATAAAAGAGCTTTCCAAATAGCTAACGAGATAGGAACGAATTGTTAATTTCGAAGTGCGTTTAATATTTACGAAAATTACCATTAGATTGCACTTACAAGTAAGAGGGGAACATGTAAGTATAAAGTGAAGTAAGGATAGGATTGTTTGCTAGCTGAAAACATCCTGTATTATTTCTCACATGCTATGAACCAGTCAAGAATTAATAAAAACAACAGTAAATATAATTAATATTTATTTCTTAGTAAGTTTTACACGTCCTACATAACTAAAACAATCTATTATAGATATACATGTCAAAATTGAGAATGCGGATTGAGATCATGTTGATCGTGGGGGGTGCTTGGTGCAGATAATTTCTTTTCACCGTTTCACTTTACAAAATAGTACCACGCGATCATTTACATTTATAATTAGAGTAGGTTATGAGTTTTGAATTAGATTGGCAACATTAACTATTGACAGCTTATTTTGAGTTTGAATTGTCAAAGTGACGCTTCAAGGTGTTTAATTAATCGCCGGAGGCGAACACTTTGAACATTTGCTATGGTTGTCACTAAAACTGCTTCACTTCCTTTAAATTAAAACAATTGGACATGAGAACTCTATCATCGTCATAACCTCTAATCTACACAGCGAGTCGATTAGCATAGTCCACAACCGTATAAAAAAAAAATTCCGCCTACTTTAATAATTATAAATTTAAAATGATCTCGTGGTAAATAGTAACCAGCGCTTAGAATATCACTCATTTGCAGTTGGCTATGATTAGTTGAACATAAAATATTTTTGCAGGCAAGTAGGTTATGTTAGAGTGACATTTTTGGTGATACCACCACAGATTAATATATCAGATGCACTCGAATCTCTCTATCAGAATCTTTTAATATTGTGAAATTTAATTTTTGTGTCGTTCGACCATTTTGTGAATGGTGTTGCTTGTTGCTAACTTCTTCAGGGTGAAACATTAACTCATTGTTGCCAACAGGCTCTCGCAAAAGTCTGAACATTTACCTTAACATAATTATTAGAACTCAAACTTAATTCAACAAAAATTTTGTTGGAAATAAATGTCGGAAAAATCGAACTTTGTTGAATATTTATAGCGATTTCGATTCACCTTCACTGACTTGACAGCAAAGTAAAATTCAATGTAATAAAATAATGGAAACGCTTGGATGCTGGATTTAAAAGTTGCCCTAGTTTTTTATGATATCGATAGTACGCAGACACAACGCAGACATCAGTGCCAACTACTATGTTCTTAAAGTGAATGGACTGTAATAGCGTTTTCGATTGACCGTCTCGTGTTATTACATGAGGTTAAAAGAAGATGCAAATATACTGAGTGCAACCGGTGAAAGTGACTCGAAAACGCTATAAGTATTCTATTCAAGCGTACTTACTAGAGTTGGCAACACTAGCCTCAGGATAAAAGACCAAATTACAAAAGACCAAAATTACAAAAGAAATTTGATGGGAAAAGTTGACGGTCTTTAGCGCTTTTTTTTGTCAAAAAACAAACAAAAAGAGGTTGATCCTTCAACAAAATGTTAGTAACAAAAATGGTCGATAATTTGAATATTAGAAAACATTTCAATTTGAACTTAAATAAACTAACAATGAATTTTATGCTTTAATTAATTAGTAGTATTATTTTAAGACAGATGCCACCACAAACTAACAGAATTAATTAAATAACTTGCGTAGTTGAATTAAACTATTTTCAAATCATTTCAAATGAAATCACAACTAATAAAGGTTGTCTGAAATTTCGTCAGAAAGTCACCTGATCTAATGTCAAAATCACTAAACTGGCAATGTTGTACAGTACCACGTACATTACTGCCAGATGATTAAATTTATGGGCGGTAGATGGCAATATAAAAAAACGGTAGAAAGTAGTAAATAAGATTCAATCATCGAATCAAGACGAAAGTTGTGATTATTTGGAATTAAAAAATTAACACGATCAGCAATATGAAGATTTGCGCGGGAAGTACTGAAATTTAGTTGTCATTTTGTATAACAGTCTTTTACCTTTCAGAAAACTAAAAGAGAAAGCGGTTTCTTTTGGATTTGCTCTAGTTTGTTTCTGCAAATTAAATAAAAAAATATTTTAAAAATTAATTCCATATTGGTAACACCTTTTACAAAATGGCGACTTGTTTGGAATTCGAATCGGCTCCTATAATAGCTGCTTTCTTTCGCTGAAAAGTTTTAATCGTGATCCGAATAGTTTGAATCGTGATTCGAACAGTTTTTCGGTTGTCCGCTCTGAATCTGGATTGTTGCAACAAAACACTCCGGATTTGAATGCATTTGAATCTAAATGAATCGCGAAAATAGGTAGGAAGATTGAAAGAGGAAAGGGGATTACCGATCTGGAATGAAGTTTCACGAAGAGTGGGGATCGATCCATTTGCAATCTTTGAATCTAAACGCGTTTGGATCAAACGAAAGAAAGCAGCTCATTTTAATCTGTGGTACAGCATACCACTGAGAAATACAAACGTCAGAAAATTGGCTTAAGTACTTCTTTTAATTTTATAAGTATGATATTTCTGAATACTGGCATTGCCACATGTATTTGTTTTTAAGTTATTTTTTTTTCTTTGAACACATCACAGTCCACGAGGTATTCTTTTTGTATTAGCATCACAGTCAATATTACGTAATGATAAGTTTTGTAATTTTTGTCATGTCAGATTTTGACTTCTATTGAAATATGTATGTAGATAGATTGTTCGTAACCTGAGGAAGAAAACAGCCTACTCGCCTACAACAGCTTGAATGAATTGTAAAGTACAGGATCTTCAACTAAGTCCGAGTCTCACGTGATCATCCAAATTAGGCAACCAAACTTACACTTGTGATAATACTTGAAATATGTAGGATAATCGGTGGCGTAACAGAATTAATTTTCATTTGACTTAACTCTATAAATTAAACTTAAAAGTATCCTTAAATAATATTATAAACTTGAGTCGAATTCTCTGCGTAATTTATTAAAATAAATAAATCAAATTTACAACACTGGGACGTCGTGATTACAAACCCACGAACCGCGCACGCGCGCCTTTGTTCAATTTGGTAACTTTTTTTAGTGACACAATGTCACCAATCTACGGGAAATAAGTTTCCCTAGAAAGTTAGTTAATTTGATCACGTGGGATTTAAACCCCCTTATTCATCTGGAGATGTTTCGAAGCTGCCGGTGGACATTTAAACCACATATTAGTGAATTTAGTAAACTTTCTAAAATGAAAAATGTGAAGAAGTTCATGAATTAGTTGCAATGCGAATACATAGTTTATTTACTTTTGTGTTAATTTAAATTAAACAAAGACACATGTTTTTCAAGTCATGGCCAACTCTAAACGATATTGTTTTTTTTAAAATTCTTTATCTAAGTACACTAAAAAACATTATCTGTCAATTTTTCAAAAGGGAAGCTCACGTAAAATCACATTAAATTTTCTGAGCGTCGTTCAGTAAAATGCAACCGTGCCTAAATGGGAAACATTTTCTAGATCGCTTCACAAAGTAACAATAACATGTTATAACAATGGATAATATTAAAACAATAACAGAGTTTGACATGTATTAGTTGTATCGGGCAGTCAGATATGATACTTCTACTTTTTAAAAGGACTAGCTATACAATAATCTTAATGCGATAATAACTCAGCGCGTAAAAACATTACAAAAATTTCAACTCTTTCTCTTTGAAAAATGGCAAACTGGCCGCGCAATAATAATTTAAGAAAAATCTAGGTCTATTTACTTGCGTATATAACATTCTCGCTCGTTCTATTAAACTCGAACAAAACGTTAGTTCTCCATATTGAACAGTAAAACGATACACTTACGAGAAACATTGATGCAAATCACTAAAACTTGTGTGCAAAATGAGGCTCCATAGGGCCAAAGTCTTCAATGTAAAACCTTCTTTTGGCACTTCACTTAATTTACAGAGTCTTGGCTTTATCTAATAAATCGTTGATAAATTTCTGAAACAAATATTTCAATTTAGTACACACTTACACATAGTAAAAATGGAAAGAAAAACGAATTGATTTTTTTAAATAACTAAACAGGAGGAAGGAAACATTGTCGACCAAAATAACCACAGGAAGTCATTAAACGACTTCTTATCTTACAGCTTAATTTGTCTAGTCAAATTTTTTTCTTTAAATAAAAGCGTGTTTTGCTGTGAAGATTTGTTAATAATTATTTACATAACACTTTCATATTACAATAAAATATGGTAAAATTTTATCAAATGAGGCATTGCCAGTTGTATGAAAAAAGGTGAGTTGGTTCAATTAAATGAGTCTTCTTCAAACGTTAAAAATATTAAGTATTACTTTTCCTTCTGTGTTGACATTTGAATTATACAAATATACAAGGTGATTCAAAAATGGCGTCTAAATTCCTCACAGTGTAGACAGTGATAGTAGATGGGGGAAAAAATGTTAAATTGTAAATCTAATTTAATTCTAATTTTTTTTTTGTTATGAGCAATTTTCTTTACTTAAGTTCATAATTTAATGAGTTTCTTCTTCAATTTGGAATGAAACTAATAATTAATGCAATAAACTTTATGTAGAAGCTTTTTGTGAATTCTAAGATGTTAAAATAAAACTTTGACTTCTTATATTTTTTAAAATTTTGAGATACAATTTTTTTCAACATTTTTCTGGTACTCTTTTAAGTGTCTAGAATAATGTATTGGATAGTTTAGGTGCCATTTTTTAATCACCTTGTATATGTAGGTATATAATTGCCAGGCTTCGGACATTTCGGAGCGTTGCCATAGTTACGCAATGAATAGGCACTTTTCATTGGTCCCTGTATTGCGTAACCATGGCAACGCTGAAGTCTGATAATATTGTATAAATGATTTGGTTGTTTGTAAAATATGCAAAATAAATATTTTGTTATTTTCAAGTTAAAATTCTCCATTTTTTTATAAAACAATTTTTCGTTTACGTGATCAATTTGATACAAAATTTGTAATTAATAAATACTCTGTTCAATTCTTCCTTGAGTGCGACAATCACCGCATATTTTTTTAAAGCACTTTCCGACTTACTTTAACGTCATTTTGAGATTTCTTAGCATCTATGAGAAGAGCCTGCAACAAATAAAATTAGTTAGTTGTGCTGTAAATTCTCAGCAGAATTTTTATAAAACAAAATTTGTACTAGCAAGAAAAAGACACGAAATTATAAGAAAAACATTCGCGTTAATCTTTTAAGGTAAAACTATAGCAATTTACAATTAACGTGATAGTTAAGTAAAAATAGTAATCCTATACTTCAGCCACCGAACAAACGGAGGATGTTTCGTTTACCTACGACTTACTTAAATTTATTAAAACCAGACAAAAAAAGCCCTTGCAGAAAGAATTTTATCTTCCCTACTGAATATAAATAAAACTAAGGAGAAAATTTATTTATTTATCATGAAACCGAACTGCAGAAAATCGTGTCGAAATTTAAACACAAACCACATTATTTATATAATCTATCTGGCGTCTCTAAGAGGGGTAAAATGACATCACTCGTAACAGTCAAATTCAAAATATTTCCATCTCGCGAATAGCTTCCGAATGAAAATGTATTTACCGGTAGAGGGCGTCCCATGTTTCTATTCCGTTTGTTTTTTTTTTGTTAGTACGCCCACACCTGTGTCCATTTCCGGATACCAAGATGTTTCTCAAGATTTGCAGCTCGGAGTATATGTATTCTTCGAATTGTTTGTCTACTGTAACCACAGGGACTGATTGTTACATGTTTTAACTTGATCGCTTTGTTCTAATTCAGATTCGTACGTTTAAATTTTATGATTGCAACACTCACTCACAAACGTCACTTAACTTTAATCATTGATTAAGAATAATCATTCCTATACCTTCAACACATGTAACCATGGCAACGTTTACTTTTAACGGATGATTAAATTTATGTAACGTTTGTGAAATCCGCCATTATTTACTAATTTTGAAATAATAGGCCTGTTCCAACCGACTAATTCCGAACCGTTCAAAACATGCACTCATCAGAGTTGTACTACTCAAAGGAGGTATCAAAATAATTCACTAGGTACTTCGAAGGCCAACTGATTCGAACGGTTCTGAATTGGTCAGAACCTGAGGTATGAACGAACCTAACAAATTTTTGTTCAGAATTCCGGTTTCTTAAAATATTATACTGTCAAAAAAGGGCTCCACAATTCTTGCTGCGCCCGGGCCCCGGCATTTAGAAGGCCGGCCCTGGAATTACTAACGCATATCTTTCTCCGTGAAGATTAATAATAATTGCAGTCTACGAGGGCTCTTTGATAATTCAGGTAAATTTCTATGAGATGGCGGCACTACTTGCATGGTGACATCACAGCTAGCAAGTGTCATCCTTCCAACAAAATTATGCCAAATTTGAAATAAAAGTCAAGCATTGTTTTTGTTCTGCAGACGTTTGAAGTGTACACTGCAGCTGTTAACAAAAAAATGGAAAAAGGAGAATTTCGTGCAGTCATAAAACATTTTTATTTGAAAAAGTGGACGGCTGCTCAGATTAAAGCGCAGTTAAATGAAGTTCACGGTGATTCTGCACCGTCGCTGAAGACAGTTTATTTTTGGATAAATGAATTTAAACGTGGTCGAACGAACACCGAAGATGAAGCACGCTCTGGACGCCCAGTTGAAGTCACTAAGACCGATATTATTGAAAAAATCCAAAACATCGTCATGGAAGACCGTCGAATAAAAGTACGCGATATTGCTGAGACTGTAGGCATCTCATCTGAACGGGTGCATAATATCCTGCACCAGAAAAAACTTTGTGTCCGATGGGTGCCGCGATTGTTGACTAGCGACCAAAAACAAACACGAAAGGAAATTTCATTGCAGTGTTTGGCAATGTTTAATCGCAATCCGAAAGATTTCTTGCGACGATTTGTTACCGTAGACGAAACATGGGTACATCATTACACTCCTGAGACAAAGCAGCAGTCGAAACATTGGACAGCGAGTGGTGAAAGTGCACTGAAGAAGGCGAAGACCGTTTTGTCAGCTGGGAAGGTAATGGCCACTGTTTTCTGGGATTCACAAGGAATAATCCTGGTTGATTACTTGGAGAAGGGAAATACAATAACAGGAGCCTATTATGCAACTTTACTGGATCGTTTGAAAGAACAGCTGGGACAAAAACGTCCAAGATTGGCGCGCAAAAAAGTGCTGTTCCACCAAGACAACGCGCCATCGCATAAGTCGATCATTGCAATGGAAAAACTTCATGATTTAGGGTTTGAATTAATTCCCCATCCACCATATTCTCCGGACTTAGCCCCGAGTGATTTTTTTCTCTTCCCAAACTTGAAAAAATGGCTTGGTGGGAAGAAATTTCCGTCTAATGAAGCTGTCATCGTCGCCATCAATGAATATTTTGCAGTCTTTGAAAAAAGCTACTTTTCTGACGGTTTGAAAAAATTAGAATCTCGTTGGACTAAGTGTGTAGCCCTCAATGGAGACTACGTTGAAAAATAAAATTGAATTTTTCTAAAAAAAATTGTTTAACTTGCTTTTTTACCCTAATTATCAAACGACCCTCGTAGTGTAAATCAGGTTCACAGAAACGTGTACACCGCGCAGCTTTATTGCTCCGTGCGTTCGGTGGCTGGACTATAAGTTGGTGACAAACCTGTGTTTGTATAAACAGAAGTTTTTAATTTATTTTCATTTTAATTCGCTGAAGATGAAAACAAAGTTTCATAATTAAATTCCTAACAGAATAGCCAAATGTTGTATGTATACTTATAATTAATTTATTATTATGACTTCGTTTTGTGAAAGCGGGAGGAAAGCGTGGGGTTATAGACTGTATAAGTCAAAAAGTTTATATAAACATTATTATATTATTAACTTTATTAATGAATTCTGAGATGCAGCTATTTGATTTCGGAGAAGTAAATTTTTTTTTTGGAGCGTCACCTTACACGGTGGCGAAAAAAAAAACGGCGAATTAGAAAAATCGCCGCTCGGTTATTTATGATGCGCTCGGGTCGAAACCGGTGGCGTCGCGAAGAGGGAAGAGGCAGCTATCCTCCGGTTGCAACACCTGGAAAATATCTCCCGCGGTTGCGCAGAAATAATTTTTTTTCCCAAAGAGATAACCGACCGGAGTCGAATTCTAAACAATTTAGAGCCGGTTCGGATCGTTCTACCGAAACGGACGGGGATTCGAAAGACTCGTGAAGGACTAATCGGCTTAGAAAGTTTCAAGAAATTCCGAGATCACTTTCTCGAGAAAAGTTCGAAAAAGTGCCAATCATTGGAGGAAAACTTTAAGCTTCCATAAGAATGCACGGGAACTTTAACGCCCAACGGTCCAGCGGCCAAACGGTGCGTCCTAGAACAATTCTAAGCGAATTTTTTGTAAGGTATTATAACTCCAAGTCGGCGGGTGCCGTGTAACCACGTGCACGAACTCCCTCTTTTCTTCGATAAATCCCCCCGGAGGGCTCCGGTGTTGTAGCGGTGCTCCTGATGACCGGAGCTTCAAGCGCGCGGCGGCTTTGCGTTCCTCGTCATTTTCTGCCATACGATGACGTGCGGCTCGATTCGCTCCGACCCCTCCCCCCAGGTACCGTAAAAAATTCCGAAAAAAATCCTTTAAAAATGGGTGATTTTCAAAAACTCATATCTTCCCATCCGTGATATAGGACCGGACCGGGCCCCTTCGAATTTTTGAAAAAAAAAATCGAAAATGTCGGACGGAGTCATTTTTTCGTCTCTTTTCGGGCCCTAACTCAAATTCAGGACCGGACTCGGGGCCGTGCGTCCGGAATTATATGTAAACACCTATCGGTCTTACGTCTACGTTCCGAGTAAATAAGAGCCGTGGAATTTTTTGAAGCCTTAACACGTTGGCTGCCGTGAGGTACACGCATTGTGCCTCAAAAAATAATCTCTTTTTGCGCCGAGGTACATATATAGTGCCACGTGCACTACTGTGCTTTCTTATGTTGAGCCGCTGCAGTTTTCGTAGCAAACTGTACATCTCAGTCGTTTACCTGTATTTTCTAATTCATGATTTTCCCTAACAGGATTTACAGGACTTGCAGGAGCATCAGAGCACCGCTTCTGAAGGATATGATTCAAAACATCTTGTTTGAATTTCGTAATAGACATTTTACTTTTTGTCAGTTCGATAAATACAACGAAGGCATTTACCAGAGTAGTTCCTAAAATAATTTCTACAGCCAACTTTCTATACCATTTTATGCCACGTCTTATTATAAGCTTTTCGTTGGTCTGACAGGTCAATGTATGCTTTTGAATTGTTATAGTCAGCAATTAGCTGCGTTTTTTTTCTTTCTGGGTCGTTTCGACTAGGTACTTCTACCATTTCATTTAGATGTTTTGTACTTAGTGCCAAAACATCTCTTTTATCTCTCCACTTCATCATAACAATTCCAGGAATAGAAATTTTTGCAATACTTTCTCCTTTCTTCAACTTTGCTTTTTCTACCTCTTTACAGTTAAGTTTTCTGTTCATTCTAAGCGTTCCTACTAAATGAGTTTGTCTCGCTAGTAACAACTTAGCTAAGCGCACGCTAGTATAATAGTTGTCAACAAACAGTGTGCGCCCTTTATCTAATAGTAAATCCATCAGATCTAATACAACCTTTTCGGACGCCGCAAAATTTGTTGGAGCAGACTTTCCGCAATAAATGTTGAAGTTGTACGTGTAACCATCTTTTACACAAAGTTTGTATAATTTTACACCAAATTTAGGGCGTTTATTTTTGATATACTGACGAAACTTGATTCGCCCTCTGAATGGCACCAAAGTTTCGTCAATGCAGATATTTTCTGATGGAACCATAACATACTTGAACCTTTCTACGAGCATGTCAGTCAATGGTCTAATTTTACGAAGCCTGTCCGGTTCATTTCCGATTTGTGAAGGATTTTCATTATCGCTAAAATGAAGCATTCGAAGCAAAAGTTGGAACCGATTTCTACTCATGTATTTAAGAACATTGTTTTTATATATTATTTCTTTAGACCAGTAATCAGCGATTGTTGGAAATCGACATAAACCCATCCATAGTAACATTGCAAAAAATAATTCAATCTCATCTGCATTGGTATCTGTCCATTTGTGAACACGCGATTTCGGTTTAGTCATTTGTGTTTTCACCTATTTGTTTCATTTACTATATGGTTTATTAAGAACAAGCGGAAAAATTCATAAGGAGATTTGGAAAAATAGGTTTCTACTAACTCTTCTTTGATACCTGTCCCTACTTCTGTAAATTGAAAACTTTTCAGCTGTGATGTTTCATCGATAGGTTGCCAGTTTATTGAGTTTTCGTCTACGTTTTCCTCCTCCTCTGATCTTTCCGAATCACTACTACCTACATATTGAAGTATTACATCGTTTATAGTTTTATCAACTGTATTGAGGTATATCAGTTTCTCCTCATTATCAGACACATCTGAAAGGCACAAAACAAAAAAAAATTTTCAATAAAAAAACATTAAACATTATAATTGTTTTTAGTGCATACCTGCTATATCATTTTCAACAGTGAAGCTTTTATGACCGATAATATTTTTTCGGTTCGGAATTATATTTTTGCTCAACGGCAACCTGTGCTTTGCCTTTTTTCTAATAGGTGATGCAATTTCACTATCAGTTCCATCACTATCCTTTTCACTATCACTGCTCTCGGGAGAATAATTGTCAGACGAATCATTTCCAGCGAACGGATCGTCGTCTTCATCTGACATGAATTCGTCCCACAGTTTTTGTAAGTTCTTTTGATTTTCTTCGTAACTCATTTTGCAATGCCTTACTTATAACACACACAATCGACGACTACTTCTCACTCTAAGCTTTACACACACAAGTTCAGACAAGTTCTGTGACATTCTATTGAGCTGAGGCACAATATTTGTGCCACGTAGCATAGAACACAACAAGATTTCCATAGATGCTCTGAGGTACACATGTTGTGCCACAAATTAAAAAACAAAAAAGACACAAAAAGAAACATTGTTTATGCATAATAATAATATTTGTGTGATCTACTAAACAAATTAAAGTAAAATTAAATTTGGCACTCCATGCTCATTTTTAGTCTCCTAACTATGACAGCCAACAGCCTTAAAAAGGGCATCCTGAGGAAACAACCTCATCAGATCGCAAAACGGACTCCGGATTCGGTTTTTTCGGTCTTTTTTACCCTACGATGCCGAAAGGCTCGTCTCGATTCGATCACGTTTAAGTGTCGAGAAAAATTCGAAAAAAAAAAATGCGAAAATTACTTTATCCAAAAACATTGGCTGACGTTTCGCCTCCTGGCTCCCCACAGCGACAACAAAATGGGAAGTACCTAGATTCTTTCATTTATGTATATCATTTTCAATTTTTTTACACAAATTAGAAATACATAAATGGCAAAATTATATAGGGATTTTTTCTTTTTGTATACATACCATATATGTATACAAATATGGCAACAAATTGGCTATAGAGGCAACCAACATTACACACTATAAAATAATAAATAGACGTGAGTTGTTATTCCCCATAATTAGAAGTTACGTTTAGTGAGTACAGTGAATATCTTTGTGAATAAAACTTCTTTGAATTTCAAAATTTTTAATGAAACGATTATTTTAAAATATTTTGTTACAGTTCATTTTCCATTTCTGTTCTGAATACACCATGTATATGCATTGTTCCTGTTCGTTTTTTATTTCTGTTCTAAACACACCCTGTACATGCGAAATTCGACGTGCCGGATTATTTCTTGGACCGCGTCGTTGTACGCATTGCAGTCGGTGTAGGAATACGCCGTATTTCGCCGGCGTAATTTTCTTAAAATTTCGTTCTAGCATATTTCTATTAACAGGACCTTCATTTAATTAAACAAATTCATTTGATATAAGTAATCCATCCTTACTTAAGGTCAAAGTCGCGTGCATGTGAGGAATTGGACGAATTATAACAAAGTTCTACTTCACGACGCGTATTATTCGTGATCTTTGCCCTTTCCGCCGATTGGTTCCCACTGTTACTAAGAAAGTTCCGCCAATGGTAAAATCGAATGTGTCTCTCTCGTTAGTCTTCTTTTCTTTTCTGCCGATCGAGAAGTACGCCGCGATATTCATAAGAGTTGTAATCGCCTCCTGGGTCACACGTACTTTGTTAACGTTTTGGGTATGTGCTTGTTTCGCCGAAGAGGGTGAATGTGCATGTGAACGGCTATCTGCCGAATCTGTTTGATCCAGTTGGGGACGAGAAAGCCGCATCCATTTTGCGACTTGTGGCAGTCCGGGTGATAATCCTGGGTAAGTCGATACGAATTGCGTTTCTCGATTAGACCCTTACGTTCGCTTTTCTTTTTTTTTTCGCTTATAGGCTTTTAGCAAGAGCTATTTTCGTTGGGAGTTATTCTCGTTGGGAATTAGTTTTTTACCAAGAGTTCTTTTATCAAGAGTGATTCTTTTTACTGGGAGTTTGCGGAAGCTGAGTCCGATTCGATTTTGCAAGTGCATTGTAAACTACGACGCTGGAAGTTCCCCCCCTCGCCCCTCTACGCGGAGGCCGGCACATTACAAAGTGACGCCGCGGCATCCCCGCAAAGACACCGACAAACGAATCGGACATCAAAGGGAAAAAAGGTCGGAGCGTTACAATTTTTATTTTTGAGCGTTAATTCGTGAATTTAGTTTCCGATTCATTTCTTTGAAGTTGCCGCAATTAAACATGCAACTTATTGCGTACACTCCTCCGTGAATTAAAGATGATTGTTCGTTCTTTTGCAAATAGGATATAAGTAGACGAACGTTGTCGCGCGTAATTAACTGGAGATACTTTACGTGTTTGGTTAATTTTAATATAGATTAATGCGAAGTTCGGATCCGACAAAACATGAGTATTTTGTAAAATAATTTTGTTCTTTTGTAGTCCATTTATTACTTATTTGTTTATGTTCTTGTGATTGATTGATTAAATCAACGTGTTTTGGACGTAACGTGTTTTCTTAATTTTTCACCGTTCCCTGTACAAAAAAAAATTAAGTGGCGCCTATTTTTTGGTTATGGCCTTCGCGGTTTGGATTTGAACCCCCCCGTCCCACTGAAGTTGGCTGGCAGCACCGGAATATTCCGTTCCGGTGTTAAAACTTCTGCCTATTCGCTCAGGTAGGTAGCAATTTGTATAAGTTCTTTTGGCATCTTAAATCCGATACCTACTATAGGTTTTTTCTCAACATCTTCAGTTAATACATGACTGGTTTCAGTTCATGTTCAATTTATTTCAGAAGGCTGCAATTTTCTAACAATACTTTGAATAGTTCTATACAAGAAGTAAATCTAAATAATTTTTTGACGGAAATCTCTCCTAAAACTACCTACCATTGTGATACCTTGTTTGCTATGCATGGTTTTATTAAAAAAAAAAATCTCATAATGAATTCAAAAACGAATTGCTAATTAGTTTGACATTGATAACCAGATTATTGTTTCCACAGCTGAGTGTTCTTTCCAAAAGTTGAAGCTTTAATTTGTAGTTGCACAATTGGTTGCCTATAGTCTGCAATAAAGCAATGCATTGACATGTTCTTTTTAAAAGTATACACAGGCGTATGTAGACAGAAAAGAAAAAAATCCCTGCATCTAGTTTCAGAAACCAATCAAAATGCCGAAAATTTTAGAAATCATTAAAGCAGAATTTGGTTTCGTTTTTGATAAGCTACGTTTTTATTGCAAAGTATTTTTCTTGTGAAATATTTTAATTGCACGGAGAAGAATGTAGTTACAAACGTGATTGTGTTCATTCAGCGTGTCCAATTAAAAAGGTGAAGCCGAATTATCTCTCATAAACGCGGCGAGGTGAAGTACCTACGCAAAAACAGTCACTACGAATTTTTAATGATTTCTGGAGGCGCACATTTATAAGTAGTAGCAATTATATAGGATGTTCCAAATTTATTTGTTTTATTTTCACATATTTATTATATTAAGCCCAGATATTGATAATACATACAAGTCGACCACCCAATAAACCTGCCACTGATCATGTCAACAGTTCAGCTTCATGTATTCATGTAAACGCATCGGCTTTCGTTTAAATAATAAAATTTTATTGACTTACTTCATGGCTTTATGACGTAATCATGTGGCAAATCTGAAGCACATAATGGTATAATTGGCCAATTGGATCTTTCTGTATTAAAAGCTGGACAATTTATTACACGACTGCAGTTCTTTCTTAAGTTTATTCACGATCTCATTTACTACTTATAAAAAGTTGTTGTTTCTTGAAACCAAACCCAGAATATAAAATTCCGATCCTTAATAATAAGTACATACTTTTCGATTTTTTTTCTATACATACATAAATACTTTATTCGAATGTATAAAAAAATATAATACCTGTAAATGTCTCCGCCTTTCTTCATCACTATCCATATCTAATAATTCATCTATATCGACTTCTACTTCTTCATTGGTTACTTCTCCCACCTTCTGCTGAAATAAAATCAATAGTTAATTACTCTCTCCCTACAGGAAAAAAAAACGCAAAATAAACGAGAAACAAGTAGTGCTAAATGTAATGCCCAATCCTGTATAAGAAGCTGTTGTAGGCAGAGGCAGACGTCTGCGTGCACGAGGTGTTTGACCGATGAAAACGCGAGTACAGAGGATGAGTGGGAGCGATATAGGTTCATGAGAATCATGAGCGAAACCGTCTGCTGCATTGAAAGTTCTTTAAATGATGCTAGACGAAATGTTACAGTCAATCACTGTCGTGATTGATAAAAGAAAATAAATAGAATTATTGACAATTTTTTTAACAAATCAAAGAAAGTTAGAACCTAACAAAGAAATAATTGTTTGATGCAATGTATCTAAAAGTATCTAAAAGGTATCTAGATACATTTATACTATATCTGTATCTGGATCTAGTTACTTTTAAAAAAGAAGTATATGTATCTGTATCGAGTTCCAAATTGGGGTAGTATCTGTAGCTGAATCTAGACACTTTGAAAAATGTATCTGCTACAACACTGTACATATCGCCTATGTATATTTTTAAAAAGAACATGTCAATGCATTGCTTTATTGCAGTCTATAGGCAACCAACTGTGCAACTGCAAATTTAAGCTTCAACTTTAGGAAAAAACAGTCAACTGTGGAAGCAGGGTATCAAAATGACAGATAAGTTTTATTCACAAAGATATTCACGATACTCACTGAATATAACTTCTAATTATGACGAAGAACGAATCACGTCTATTTATTATTTTGTAGTGTGTAATGTTGGTTGCCTATATGGCCAATGTGTTGACATGTTCTTTTTTTATAAGTATACAAAAAAGAAAAAAAAAATCCCTGTACACAAATTATAAAATTCATGCTTGCAATTATTCAAAATATCAAAAATAATGAAAGCATCTAATTTTAAACGTTCCTTTAAGTACCTACTTGTAGTTCCGTTAGGTACTCGTGGTAAATAAAGTACAGTTTTACAATCGTGGAATAAGTACGGAATAACCGTTCGTCAAATATCCTTTAATGTTCCTCCATATCTACGTTACACCTACGTTACGTTATTTTAAGAATAATGCTTATCCGACGATTGTAAAATCTAGCATAAGTATCTAATTTTAAACCTTACTTTAAGTTGTAAAGCACAGTTGTTAATTCACTAGATCTGTTGAAATTTCAGACAAATTTGAGTAAATTCAGACATCTCTAAAATTTAGTGATTTTCTGATCGACGTCTAGTGATTTTTTTCATTTAATAATAACTGATTTAAGTAATTTTTTTAAAGCTCGTCATAAAATAATTAGCGATGTTGCCGAGCATAAAAATCGTGTTCTTCTTTACCAACAGGCAACAGGCCCTGTAAACTTATGCCCAATGTTGCCAATTTAATGATTTCGACACACACCAAATCAGGTGATTTTATTTGAAAGTCATTTTAACTAAACCACTCAAGATTTAATAGTTTGTATATCGTCGCCTTAGAGTCATCTTATTCTATGTCCATTTTTTTCTTAAACTGAGACTTTTATACCAAATTATTCTATGTTCGGTTTTCTCATGCCAGTATATTCTGTATCCAGTAAATACTTCCCGTTATTTTGTTACGAAGTGACTGGTTTATTCTATGTCCACTGGCCTTTATAACTTTTGGAACCATCATCTTATTCTATGTCCACTAACCAATCCCAGCACATAATTTGCAGGACATAGAATAAAATGGCTCGGAGTCATGTCATATTATTAATGTTTTTACATGAGTGTGTGTGTCATTGCAAATCAAATTAGAGTTTGTAAACTAATAAGTTGGTTTTAACAAAATTGAAAATGTGTGACTCAAGTGATGAAGAACCGTTTGAAGATTCAGGTTCGGAATATCAGCCGCTTAGTACTGATGACTTTGAACGTGAAAGGTAAGACATTCTAGGTTAAGTTTACGTTTAGGTACACATAAATTTGGTTATACAAAAAATATTAATTTCTTTTTGGTTGTTGTTCAGTTTGCATTCTGACGAGTATCTTGGTGACAAGGCACCTGCAACATACGCAGTTTGCAATCAAAGGACAGATTTAAATCATCGTGCATGCGAAAGGTAATCTTAAATATTTTACTAGTAATTTAAGGCAATAATTAAACAAAAAAACTTGTAGTCCTACTGAACCAAGCTCACAAACTGAAACCAACGCGATTCTTAGCCGAAAAAGAAAACCGAAAATAGACCAGTGGAAGAAGAATAAGCGCAAAAAACTTAGACAATCCGGAAAATCTTATGTAAATATAAAAGAGAAAATAATACCACAAAAGAAATCCGCAATTCGCTGCCAAACTTGCCGTTTTAAGTGTACTACTGCTTTTACAAACGAAGATGTTGAATTAATCCACAAGGAGTTCTGGAGGAATACAGATAATGAAAAAGTATTCTTTTATGACAAAACTACTAAACGAATGGTACGATGGTACAAAGAAAACGATGTCGTGGGGAAAGAATAAAAACTAAAAAAAATTTCCTATCAATATTACTTCTACAAGGGCGGAAATAAGATTCGTGTATGTAAGCAGTTTTATTTGGGAGTTTTAAGCATAAGTCAGATAAGAATTTCATACTTCCATGAAACTAAAAAACAAGGTATAACTGGAACCCCAGTTTCGGATAAAAGGAAAGGTTCGAAGAAAAGGGCAGAAGAGAATATTAGACAGTCTGTGCGAGACCACATTAACTTGTTTCCTCGTATTCCTTCCCACTATTGTAGGAAGACTACCACAAGAAGTTATTTAGAAATATTTTTAACTTTAGCAAAAATGTATGACATGTATTGTGACTACTGCAAAGAAAAAGATGTGGAACCAGCTAAAAAGTGGTTGTATTATCACATCTTTAATTATGAATTTAACTTATCTTTCCAAAAACCTAAGAAGGATTTATGTGATCTTTGTGCTCATCATGATCTTAAAGTTAAAGAAGGAACCTTGGATGAAAATTTAGAAAAAACATACAGAGACCACATTGCAGCTAAAGAAGCATCACGGAAAGAGAAGAAGCAAGACGTGAAAAAAAACGCAAATGATGAAACAACAGTTTGCTTTGACATGCAGAGTGTCTTAACATGCCCTCAAACCAATATTTCTACAGCTTACTACAAAAAGAAGTTTGCGGTTTATTATCTAACTGGCTGCGATGTTACAAAAAAGCAAGGATACTGCATGCTTTGGACTGAAACTTTGGGCGGAAGAAAAGGAGCAGACATAGCAAGTGCATTGTATGTCATGTTAGAAAAAATTTCCACTTATAGACCTAAGGTTACCAATATTATTTTGTGGTCCGACTCCTGCATCTCTCAAAACAAGAACTCTCACATCTCTTCTGCATTGCTTTATTTTTTGAAAAATCATCCAAATATTAAAACTATAACCCAAAAGTTTCAAGAACCGGGGCATAGTTGTGTTCAAGAAGTGGACTGCATGCACAGCGTGCTAGATAGAAATTTGGGAAAACTGGAATTACACAGCCCCTTGGCCATTTTATGAGCAATCCTACAAGTAAAATCCAGGAAGCCCTACAAGGTAGTGCAAATGCAAGAGAAGAATTTCTTGGAGTTTAAACAAATGGCACTTTGCTTAAATCTTTCACAAGTACCTTACAAGAAGATAAAAGAAGTGTCTTATACCAATAACTCCAATTTTGTAAGTTTTCGTCTATCGTTTAACTCAACTGATAGTCAAAAGATCTGTTGTGCTAAGGAAACTAGATCTGTAAAATCCCGAAGTTTTCTAGAAGGACTTCTATCTCCTGCTGCAGTTCAGCCGTTGCCACCTCCTATACCAGCAGATAAAGTAGGTCATATTAAATGTCTGTCGCATCATTTTTCCAATACTGATTTAGAATGTTGGAAGGCCATATTTAAGGATTTCTAATCTTATAAAATTTCATTACATTGTAGATCTGTTTAGGTGTCTTCATACTAAACTATGTTAAATGTGTAATATTAAAATAAATCACTTCTTTAATAATATTCTTTAATATTTTGTAGATGATCCACAAAAAAAAATGTTTAAGAAAAATTTCACAAAATCTATTCTATGTCCAAGACAATCTTTTCTTTTTTTTTTTAAGTTATCTTGGAGTTAGATGCAATACCTGTATTAAGTGTAATATCTAAGACTGGCAACACTATACAGTTAACGCTCTTGTACATTGAACTACAAAAATCGAAAACGCATATTGGTTCTTTTAGTATAAATTTAGAAAACGGTGTCCTGTAAAATTTACAAAAATGGACATAGAATGACGATATATAAAATAAACATTTTATTAATAAAAGACACAAATCTATTAAAAGTTTAAAGAGATTCAAGATGCGTTTGCAAGGTACCTACTTTTCCAAAGCACTTGTTCACCGGTTGTAAGTCGTTTTATACGACCAGACGACCTTGAATAACATAAGTGATTTTAATTTATTTCATAGTTTATTCGTACGAGTATCGTACGTAACGACATTCCATCTATTATGTATCACGGTCAAGTTTTACACTTTTCTACATCTCTGTGGTTTGGTTTGATAAGAAGTTAATAACGCACTTACTACTGCTGTGATTCGGCGTTTCAGTCTACATACACTGGCGTAACATACTTTTGAGTTAATTTTTTATTATTTATAAAATGTCTAAATGTTCATATTGAATTCTGCCAAATTCATCGTAGCTTGTAAATTGCCTATAGAAATACGTAATAGTATGCGAATCTGAATCAATATCGATGTAGGTCTGTTTATCGATAACTCATTAATGTAGTGAAACAAAACCTGTCATGAGACACAAAGTTATCGAGCAACACCAAACTCATCTTTATTCCGTTTCGCTCCAGGAATAGCCTACATTATTAACTTGTTATTCCCAAACTACGTGGAAGACGCTTTTACTTAGAAATCAGCATGATTTTCAAAACGGATTTTCCTTTCTAATTTAAGGACCTCGAATTAAGTGCTATTGTTTATCACTGAAAACTGAGAAAGATCACGGTGCAATGAGGAAATCCCAAAACTTGAAGTAAACAGAATATCGAATGCTCTGGCTGGCACAGTTTCAGCGGCTATAAATATCAATTTGGCAACAGATTTTAATAACAAATCAAAAATGAAATAGCAAGAAACTATATCGTAAATATTTAATACACGTAATTGTGTAAAACGCTTAGTCATACCGTCTGTAAATTAAATGTACAAAAAATCAAAAGGTTTATAAAAATATAAAAAGGTAGCTTATAGAGTAAAAGTTATTAGAAATGGGGGGAGGGGCGGTCCAGATTTAAAAAAGTTTGGGGGATCACAGATCTAGGCTAATGTCTTTTTATTGTTATTGTATCTCTGTAGGTGTTATAGAAGAGGTACAGATCGTTAAGACACTCAATTTGATATTTTTGTTAGGTTTGTCTCAAAATCAAATATGTCTCATATCAATTGCTTTTATTGTCAATTAATGGACGTTATTATGTATCTCGAAGCAAAACAGTATTTAGGATTACTGATTAATTACTATTTAGGTATTTGTAAGACGAGTTGAAACAATTACATTAATTAATTCGTTGCTTTTATCTCAGTGCTTGTAATAACAGTGTTTCCCTGTATCAGGACGCGACAAATTAACAACAATGAATCTCTCACTCACTCCCAAGACGACCTATTACGTCACGTTTGCGTTTTTCTTAATTTCGACCTTGTAATCAATTTTACCTTCCGAATTAGTCATAGTAGTTTGTCCACTATGTACCGCGTTCGTTTAACTTGAAATCTTTTATCGACGCTCCTACTCACTCTACGTGTTTTTTTTTTTTTTAGTCTCTTTACTGTATGTATCATCACCTACGTATTTTGCGGTCAATATTTTCTTTACCGTGCCTAAATGAATAATAATTCTGGCAGTGACTCATTTTCTCTGTACAAGCAGATGTTGAAGAACATTGTACATATTTATAAAAACATCATTCCCCTAGAAATTACAAAATATTAAAACATCTATTATCATGGTATAATCGTTGATTATCACTTTCGAAAACGAATTAAAAGTGAATGACTTTATGACACTGTAACTTTGTACAATTCCTGACGCACCTTAACTACAATGATATGCGCCATCTGATTAGGTCATGTTCTAAAAATTTTCGAGTATTTTGTGAACGTGGGCTTCCAATTTATTGTAAAAACGAGTGCCATTTGTGGTTTCGATAAAAGACGACTCAATTAAAGCACACCCTATATAGTTGATTACGATAATTCTCCACATAATAAGTGTATAGTATAATGACGATATTTGAAACTAATGTAATTATTTCTTGGTTACACGTCTCTTTCCAAACGATTAGCAAGTTACAGCTGTTCATTTGGAATGATTATCATGAAGAGCAATAAAAAAGCCGTTAGGCTTTAGTTTAGTTTGTAAACGTCTACATGTAGTTAACATTCAATGTGGGTTTCCAACTTATTACACAAGTACAAACGAAAAACACACTTTTGTCAGTAAAGTCATTATCAATTTTTGTTGGATAGTTGCGTAACAATTCTTGTTTCATTTCTTGACTGCCAAATTTTAGTTACACCCTGTATTATTGACTAGTACATATATTTATTAAATAAATAATATGAAATTAAATCAGACGAAACAAACCCATAATAGTTATTGCATCATTCATCAAATGAATTAGCTGTAATTAAAACAAATGTAATTATTTCCTAAAACTTCTTGCACCCAATTTGGTGAGACGTCATTCCAAATGGTTATTAACAGTAATTAATAAATTAAACTGTTCATTTGGAGTAATTATCATGATGAGCAATATAAATCGTCGTTAAGCTTTAGTTTATTGCGGGCCATACAGAATTTAATATTAGCTCTCACACAAGAACAAGCGTCAATTAACAAGTTTATAATTATGGGATAATTAATGTGTAATGATTAACTAATTTTCAGAGTGTCCTTCTACTAATTAGTAAATTACATATATGATGTAGAGTGTGAACTGATAATGGATTATCATATTTCCTAGAAAAACGACTTTCGATTGGTCACATTGTTTAAACGATTAATTGACATTGAATGGTGATTGATGATATTCATGAATTTTTTTGTAGTTTTATGTTTAACAACCAAATATTTCTTGTGGGGTGGAAGTATTTCTACAAGTATTTCTAATCTGCCATTTAGTTCGTCTTTACTTGAACGACCCTATGAGTTGGTAGTCAAATTATGACGAAAAACAAAAGGTAGCACAAATGATTACAGTGACGGCCGAGAGATGGCGCTTCTAAAGCGTAACCGTTTATTATAATTCTTGAATTTTCCCTACGTTATGTAGTCGTGTAAATAAACAATAAAAGAAAACGTCGAAAATCGAACTGTAGCGAGAAACAAACACAGCAAAAAATTTCGTGGATGGCCAAGAGATGGCGCTTGCAAATTCGCAATCGTTCTTTAATTATTTATTCTTCTTTCATACAATAATTGTATGAAAAATAAAAGAAAATGTTAAGAGTCGATAGCCAAATTATGACGAAAAACAAAAGGCAGCAAATAACTACAGTGACGGCCGAGAGATGGCGCTTCTAAAGTGTAACCGTTTATGATAATTCTTGAATTCTCCTTATGTTGTGTAAATAAACAATGAAAGAAAACGTCAAAAATCGAACTGTAGCGAAAAACAAACGCAGCAAAAAATTACGTCGATGACCAAGAGATGGCGCTTGTAAATTCGCAATCGTTCTTCAATTATTCTTCGTTCATACAATTGTATAAAAAATAAAAGAAAACGTTAATAGTCGACAAATTATGACAAAAAACAAAAGTGATTACGATGACAGTCCAGAGATGGCGCTTGTAAAGCATAAGTAATTATTTCTGATAGCTGATGGAAGATGGCGATTACGATAGTTTTTGAATTTTTTCATTTTTTCCCTGCTAATAAAAGAAAGCGAAATCGAATTATGCGAAGAACAAACGGAGCTAAAATTACGTCGATGGCCAAGAGATGGCGCTTGTAAACATTCTTCGATTATTATTTTTTTGTATAAACAATAAACGAAAACGTCAAATTATGACGAAAACAAAAGATAGCAAACAATAATTACAGTGACGGCTGGGAGATGGCGTAACAGTTTCTGATAGTTCTTGAACTTTTCTTTCTTTTCCAATTACGTAAACTATAAACAATAAAAAAAAAGTATTGAAAAACAATAGTAGATTTATAAAAGAAAGGGAGGCAGTAAAAGTTACTTCGGTGGTCAAAAGATGGCGCTTGCGAACATTACCAAACGTTCTATAATTTTGCTGTTTTTGTGCAGTAGCCGTAAGCAACAAAAGGCAGCGTTAAGAACTGACAAATGAATTACGACGAAAAACAAGCAAAAAAAAAGGTAAGACGAACAAAAAAAGTCGATTGCAAAAAATTTACAGAACATTTCTTTTTCCGAAAGCGATTAAGAATTTTAAAATGATCACAGATGTAGCCACCTCACGCTTGATTTCAAAAGCTTTCCTTAAGTACTACGAAAAGCTTGTTAAAACAAGCGAGAGATGGCTCTAAATACTATACAAAAAAAATCTTTTGAAACATACATACTTCAATCAATATTTTTTTCAGATTCAACTACAGCATCATAAAATGAGACGTTTTGTTTCTAATAAAAATAACGTATCTCTTATAACATAAAATGTAACAACTTTTTTATGTAGCCAGTCCCGTTTCTAATAATAATAACCGTAACATTATCAACCGTCGTAAAAATAAAGTTACTGCTGCTCAATATGAGACTTATCAAGTCTGTAGGAAATTTGATTTAGGTTCAGTTTTACAATGGTTACATGAACAGAGCATAATAATTGTATTCGGATGTACATAGATATGAAATAATGTGGAATAATGGAAAAAACTTTTATTATATTTTGTAAGTCGACACTTTACCGTCGTTCTATACGAAAAGATTTCTCAAGATAGATGACACCCTGTATGTATCAATTACTTTTCTTCTTGTATTAAATGTACATACATAATTGTTTTAAAGAAAATTATTAATTGCTTCGCCATTAAAGATGTTTGTTTCAGATTAACAAATCCAAGTTCTCACGTTTAAATAAACATCCGCAGCGCTTGAGTTTTTAAGGAAGTTGCCAAATGAAATTATGTACACTTCCAATTTCCTTACACTCTAATAAGTGTCTGCAATTAAACTTTTTTAAGGAAGTTGCCAAATCAATTAATTGAAATGTCAGTTTCGTATATAGCTTACGTAATACATAATATGAAAAGTATCTCAGACGTTAATTAATTTTTAAAACTGAAGCAACTGTGGCAGTATTAAACATGTTATCATCATACCCCGTACATGTTGATTTTAAATTGTCATTTCATTCTCAACAATTTGCTTCCGAATTAAAACCAAATTCGTTTTCATATTACAACTTTGTACGTTGCAACGTTGCAAGCTACAACTTCCTCAAACTTTCTAATTTTGTTTCCCATAGCGTGCGATAACGCAATCATTGTATGCAATTATTAATGTTTTACTCAATAAAAAATAAAAAAAATTATACACTTTTCAGTTATTTATTTCGACATGTGTAATACTAAATGCATGTATGTACGTAGTATATACCGGTAATTGCTTTAAAGTGAGAACATAGGCATTGGTACGTTCTAGCCCCATACGGAGGCATAAATTGCAATCTATCTATGATCTCAGTTTCAGTCAATTACCGGTACAACAAGTATAAAGGAATATAGAGCTCGAATGCTATATTTTTTATTAACTCAAAAAGTTCTTATTAACTATGTGCATGCTATTTGTTGTCTTTTACAATTTATCAATTCATTCATTAAAATTTACCATTGAGGTTACCAAGGGGTTTATTGCAAAATAAAAAAATTACAATAGCATGATAATTTCTGTCGTATTTCATATTAATTTTAATATTATTCCTTCTGACTTACAATTAGGAAGACACAGACACTGTCATAGATCGAAGGTCACGATAATTGGTGGTTGTTGACCCCCATGGTATTTCACATTGTTAGTCACTCTAATTACTCAGTAAGTTCACTGTGTAGGGTCGCTGCCATTCCATGGTTGCTACACACAATACGTGCTTAATATGCATCATCTTACGACCACGCTGCTTGCTTTCTTTAAGAAATTTCTTCACTATGGTGTACTGCTCGCTCATAAACAATACATATTATGAGTATGAGTGTCAAAAAGAATTGGTAACTTAACTGTTCTAATTTTTATTTTGTTATCTGAATGATGGGTGAACATTTTGTTAGACAGAAAATATTATGTATTAAATTTATTTTCCCCAAATACCTATTTGCTATATTTTATATCAAATGTTATGTTTTTCTATTCGACAAAAAAAAATATATGCAGAGTGTACCGGTAGATTTACAAACCAGAGTGTAATGATGTAATTTCAATGAACTTCGTGAGTGTCGGTCAGTTCTCGAAAGCTTTGTTCCTACACAGTTCTAAATCAATTTGGAAGTGTACTGCTCATGCACTCTTGCTTCAGCTCATGCGCTCTTACTAAAAATGCTGTGTATTTAGCAAGAGCGCATGAGCAGTACAGTGATTTAGTACTGTGTAGGAATAAAGCTATTGTTACATTCCGTGAAGCAAATTCTATTTTTAGACTGGTCGCGCCACCTATGATGCGAACAAGATTCTACTGTATTCCAGACTCGCACCGAATCGTAGCAGAATTTACTGCAATGTTCCATCTTTATTCACCGCTATTCCGGAATAGCGTGACTTTCTATATAACCCTGAGTCAGCGGGATATTTAAATCAGTTTTATTTAAAAAGCGATGTGTGCAGTAGCTAGCGAATTAAACACGATTAATGGTCAATTTCTTCACCATGTTTAACTTAAGGTTAATTTATCTAACTGTTGGAATGTGACGTACAGTTGGCCGTATGTGTCACATTCTAACTGATAGATAAATTTACTGCGATCGTTTTTTGCTTGTATTTTATTAATTATTGTTTTTGTTTCATGTTCTGTTTTTATTTCATTTTTCGTTTTTGTTTCATTATGTTATTATTTTATTTAAAGAAAATAAACTAATTTAAGGAAGAACGATCATTTATCGACTGACAATGATTGTGACTAAACGCTGATTCAATTACAGACATGATCTGTTTCTAGTGTAGAAAGTGTTTTGTAATCAATCTTCAACACAATAAATAAATAAATAAAATTTAAATGTCACGTCTAACAAATTTACGAAATTTACAAATATGTACTACGATGAAGTACCTACAGATGGCGCTACTGAAATTATTTTTAAAATTCATTACTCTAATAATTATAATACTGAAAGTAAAGCTGACAAAGTGAATTAGAATTATCGTACAAAGCGCCACCAAAATTTTTGAGTTTGTAATTTAAATGGTATTCAATGACCTCAGTGTCTTAAAATTCACAGAGATGTCGCCACTCGCCATCTATTACATATTTTTAAATATTTCCGATTGTTAGTGAAGATTATTCCATTTTTTTAAGTAATTAGATAATGTGGTCTTCGAAAAATATAATTCTGTAAAATCCACACTTAAGAAGTTCGTTAGATGGCGCCACTGTTCTTTCTTTTCTTTAATATTTACAAAATAATTTCAAATTATACCGATTCAATCGCTGGCTGACATGTTTGGACGTTTAAGTAGTTTCTGATGAACGCAGTATTTAGTGCGATGAACTCCTAATAGATGGCGTACTAAATTTTTTTTCAAATTCATTGCTGCAATAATTATTATAATAATTTGTTTTCCAAAATGTCATAAATGACGTCCCCACAATTTCTGAATAGTCTTCAGTAAATACAGTGTTATTTAATTCATACAGATGTCGCCACTCGCCATCCATATTTTAAACTTCCACTGTTTATGACGATTTTTATAATTAAATTCGTCAATATTTTTAAATAATTAGATCTTTGTGTTCTAAAAATACATTCTGTAAATTTCACACTTAAAGTAATCACTTGTTCTAAAATGATGTCTATGAAATTAAAATCTTGCATTATAAAGTATCTTAGATAGAAGGCGCTACTTACAACGACGATTTTGCTCTAATTTACTTTAAAAATCAATAGATGGCGCTAGTTGCAACAACGATTTTACTAGATGACGCTAGTAACATTGTCTTCAGTAATCAACAGATGGCGCTAGTTGCAATAACGATTTTAGATGGCGCTAGTTACATTGACTTTAATGACCAGTAGATGACGCTGGTTGCAACAACGCTTTCACTTGTTTTTTATTTCCTTTGTCGCTTTTCTTTTACTTGCTCAATATTTGGGGTATAAAAATTGAATTGTAGATTACGGATCAAGCGGATCTAATTTACTAAAATCGTTTGATCAGAAGATGGCACCAATTCGAATTTGAACAACTTATTTAAAATATTTAAAATTATTTGTCAAACAATGCTGACAATTAAAGGATTGTCCATGATATTAGTGACTAACAATTCATTCGGTGAACCGATTATTAAAGAATAAATAGATTTGGAAAACTAACCTCGATTTGGATACCTAACTTCGACACGTTTTATAGTGACTTAAGGCACATCCTCCAATATTTATTTATGCTGACAATTGTTTGCTTTTCAATATTTATTTATATCGATTTACAGACACGAATGCAGATAGCGCTGCCCAAGTGAAAGAAAACTCAATTTACTTAGCCAATTTAGTATAAACTCTTAATTTCTGTTTAATATTAAGAATGATCCATAGATGGCGCTAGTTACAACAACGATCTTACTCTAACTTTTTATTCCCTTTGACGCTTTTGCTTTTATTCGTTCAATATTTCTTGGGTATAAAAATTGAATTGGTAGATTACTGGTCAAGCGAATATAATTTAATACAATCATTTGATCGAAAGATGGCGCCAGTTCAAGTTTGAACAAATTATTTAAAATATTTAAAATTAAATGTCAAATAATGTTCAAGTGAAAAAAGTAAATAAATTTCAATTTACTTACCCGACTTAGTACGATTATCGTTTTCATAACAGAAGGGCTCTGCGTCATAAATAGTACGCGTCTGGTGTTGCGTCATCAGATATAGAAAGCATAGCTTCGTCCTTTTTTCTTATTCACAATTGACAAAGTAATAATACTGTTAACAATAATATTTGTCGGTTATAACTTCAGTGGTCAGAGGTCAAGTTCCGAGAATTTCTCTTAATTTATGTTTAATATTAAGAATGATCAATAGATGGCGCTAATTACAAAAACGAACTTTTTATTCTCCTTGACGGTTTTGTTTATGTTAATTATTCAATATTTTGCGTATAAAAATTGAATTGTAGATTACGGTTAAAGCGAATTTAATTTAATAAAATCATTTGTTCGATAGATGGCGCCAATTCAAATTTGAATTATTTAAAATTATTTGTCAAACAATGCTCACAATTGTTTGTTTTCTTAATACTTATTTATGTCGATTTACAAGCATGAACGCAAGATGGCGCTGCTCAAGTAAAAAAAAGTCTCAATTTACTTAATGTTGGTGGCGCCACTATTCTATTTTTTTTTCCTCAAATATTAGCAAAATAGTAATTTTAATATAATAGTGATAAGTACTTTGAACTTCGAAAAGGTGGCGCTATTGAAATTTCGTTATTATTGGCGGAATCAGATTAACAAATGAAGAGCTAAATATTACCAAATCATGCATATGAGGAAAGCTATTATTCAAAAGGGAGCTTAAGGTACAGTTTCTGAACGCGACCATGCAGTGCCAACACGATATTTATCATGTGTTTCACAGATTTGTTTGTTGTTTCAAAAGTAGATGGCGTCGAATTAACCAGATCTACAGACGGCAAGGTTGGTAGAGGCTTTTTGTAGTACATATTTAAAAAAATATAAAAAGTGAGTAAATAAAAGTTAGATTAGAGTAGGCGATGCAAGGAAAATGTATGTCTGTGATTAATTGAATTAATTAATGTAATAGTCAAATTTATTGACTTTTTATTTAAACACAGACATGCATTTTCATTGCACCGCCTACTCTAATCTGATTTTTATTTGCTCACCGTTTATTTCAAGTAGTGTGCAAGTAGTAATGATTGCAGTTCTGCCAACTTAAGGAATTTTTTTTCTAAGAAAAGGGATTTTCAAGTATCATTTCATAAAAGAAGCTGGTAGCTGACAGCCCCAGGCAAGCTCAAAGTTGTTATTTTATGTACTTATATTGAAAAACCATCATCTATTGAGCAAAATTTGAAGTGACAGCCATCTGTCGAAACATGCCGAAAGTTTCTCTTTCGTTTGTTTCTACCGAGGTGATTCACTAGTTATTTCCCGCGATGCGGAAGATCAATAAGAAAGTGTCACTTGTCGTCAGTAAAGGGCGAAATGTATTTTGTGAGATATTGAACAGCGCCATCTGTTGATGAAACGTGTTTTCTGAGATACTGAACAGCACCGTCTGTTGCAGTTTTTTTTTTTTTTTTTTAATAATTTGTTGACCATGTGGAAGGCAATTTGTTTTGTCATTGTTTGTTTCAAATTGTTTCTTTTTTTTTAAATTATTAATTTATTGAATTGTGTTGTAAAATCGATTGTCTTTTGTTTTTACTTTTATTTATTTTAGATTACAGATCTCGTATTATTTACATCGCACTGAACTGGTTTCTTCGCAGCGGAGGCGAATTGGCTCGATACGATGAATCGAAATATTACTTCGACTTGTCCGGAATCTGATAATTGAAATCGAAGTCGAACTAGAAGCCTATACTGAAAGCCTGAAGAGAAATGAAAACCGTTAGCGTCCCAAAATGGCGTTGGCCAGTTTGTTCAATATTTTACCTGAGATTTGCGAGAATCCTAAGCTGGAAATGGGGCTGAAAATACCCCAAAATTCGCTCGGTGGTGTGAATACTATTCCGACAGAGCTCACTTTAAGAGCAAGAATTTCGTTATCACAATAACACATAACTGTACACCAAGGGAGCAGAATCAACGCTGAACGAAACGCCAACGTGAAGCGGAAATACGCCGAAATACTATTACGTCGTAAGCGGTAACCAATAGCATGATTATGACGTCAAGAGTTTTGAATAAAAGAACCAATACGAAAGCGGGAATTCAAATAGATGTTTTCCGGTTAACAGTGTTGTCAGTTGTTCAGACAACATGTGCATAAATGGTGACGTTTGATTTCACCCTTAAAACGTTATGATTTGATTTTAAATTTCGCGCTTACGTTGTTGTGGCTTGATTAAGCGCCAGGAGATGGCGTAGTTTAAAACAAAACTCCTGAAACGACATAATTTGATTTTAAATTTCGCGCCTAAATTGTTATAGTTTGGTTAAGCGCCAGCAGATGGAGTTGTTTAGAACAAAAGTCGTGAATATTCTGCTGGAGAATCACAAAAAACCACAAAATGCATTGATGACATTTGGATTCACATTTGAATATCAAATTCCGCGCTTAAAACGTTATAATTTGGGAAAGCGTCAATAGATGGCGTGGTTTAAAAAACATCATGAATGCTCTTGGAAAATCTCTCATAATTGTAGAATGTTTGAGTGGAGTTTGAGTTTCAGATTTCGTGCTTGAAACCTTACAACTTATGAAAGAACCAACAGATGGCGTGGTTAAAAAAACATGAAAATTCTATGGGAGGATCATCTAAAATTACAAAATGCTTCGGTGGCGTTTGACTTTTAAATTTCGCACTTAAAACGACATAATTTGATTTTAAATTTCGCGCCTAAATTGTTATAGTTTGTTAAACGCCAGCAGATGGAGTTGTATAGAACGAAACTCGTGGAAATTCTACTGGAGAATCACAAAACGCTTAGATGACGTTTGAATTTCAAATTTCGCGCCTAAAACGTTATAATTTATGGACATTTAAGTAGCGACATCTTTCGATCGCTTCTTGACCTGACTCATTGTTATAATTTATGAAAGCTTCAATAGATGGTGCAGTATAAAAAAATCATGAACTCTCACTCTCTCTTACTCTCTTTTGATTTTCAAATTTCGCACTTAGAATGTTATCTATCTCTCTTTTGATTTTCAAATTAAGCGCTTAAAATGTTATCTTAGGAAAGCATCACTAGATGGCGTAGTTTAAAGAACATGAAAATTCTACAGGTTAATCACCCAAAATTATAAATACTTGGACAACGTGACTTTCAAATTTCGCGCTTTAAACGTCGTAATTTATGAAAGCGTCGATAGATGGCGTAGTTAAAAAAAGTTTTCTCTCTTGGAGATTCGTTGAAAATTACAGAATGTTTCGACGAAGTTTGATTTTCAAATTTCGCACTTAAAATTTGATAATTTAGAAAAGCCTCAATAGATGGCGCTGTTTAAAAAATCGTGAAGATTCTGCTGGACAATCAAAGTTTATAAAATTTCGCACTAAAAACGTTATAATTTGAACGTTTGAATTTCGTGCCCAATTTGTTATGGGTTGGTTAAGCGTCAGCAGATGGCATAGTTTAAAACAAAAGTCATGAAAATTCTGCTGGAGAATCACAGATAATTAAGTGTGCAAGTAGTAATGATTGCAGTTCTGCCAACTTAAGGAATTTTTTTTCTAGGAAAAGGGATTTTCAAGTATCATTTCATAAAAGAAGCTGGTAGCTGCCAGCCCCAGGCAAGCTCAAAGTTGTTATTTTATGTACTTATATTGAAAAACCATCATCTATTGAGCAAAATTTGAAGTGACAGCCATCTGTCGAAACATGCCGAAAGTTTCTCTTTCGTTTGTTTTTACGGAGGTGATTCACTAGTTATTTCCCGCGATGCGGAAGATCAATAAGAAAGTGTCACTTGACGTCAGTAAAGGGCGAAATATATTTTGTGAGATATTGAACAGCGCCATCTGTTGATGAAACGTATTTTCTGAGATACTGAACAGCACCGTCTGTTGCAGTTTTTTTTTTTTTTAATAATTTGTTGACCATGTGGAAGGCAAATAATTCTTTGTTTTGTCATTGTTTGTTTCAAATTGTTTCTTTTTTTAAAATTATTAATTTATTGAATTGTGTTGTAAAATCGATTGTCTTTTGTTTTTACTTTCATTTATTTTAGATTACAGATCTCGTATTTAAAAAAAATTGTATTATGTATTTCTTTTGCTTTTTCATCTTCCTTGTCCTTTTTTATTTTAAAATTATTACTCTATTAGATTGTGTCGTAAATTTAACCTCAAGATAAGGCGATGAAGAAATCGGGCATAAGTTAGAGAAGTGTTATTTTGTTAGACGAGGATACAGCTCGTTATTATTGTGCTTTCATTGTGTTAAATGATCGTAGACGTTTTTAAAATAAACAACGATTACAATATTACATACTGAAGGCTAGGTGGAAGATCACATTTGTGAACTTAGCCTTAGGGTTTCCCTATTCAACATTAGTGTAATGCTATGTGCAATGTATGTAATGCTAATATGGGAAATAAAGAGATTATTATTATTATTTGTGAACCCCGAAGTCGTAACAATAAACTTCATTGATCCCTGTACATTCATCGACCCCTACTGATCCCTACAGATTCATCGATCCCTTTCAAGTTTTCATCGACCCCATAGGGGTCGAAACGACCCCGTTGAGAATCCCTGGATTACATCGACGTTAACGTAAAATCAAGATTGCAATTTCATGACTATGAACGTAAATATTTTATTAAATGCTTAATAAAAATAAATAACCACAAATTCATTTCATAGTCTTCTGACTTATTCCGTGCCAACAAAAAAAAAAAGTTTTGAAAACGCAGCCCTTAATGGAAGACAAAACGTATAATGCCACATTAATAAAGTCTACAGATTTTTCCTATTTAAACGTCAGAAGAATCTACATACTTGTAGTAAAAGTAATTAAAAATCGCTCACCGTTGCTGTCTCGTATAATTTTTTGAGCTCTTCGTACAACCACATCTCCACGGCCAGTCTCTTCCTTATCAGACTCATTTGATGGTTGCCGTACTTGGCCGTCAGAAACTTTTCTCTGCGCTCTTTTATCTCGCCCTTTTCCTTAAAGTTGACGTGGAGGCCGGCCTTCGACGGCGACCTTTCCGATCGAACGTCGGACAGAATACCACTTGGCGATGTGCCGTTTGTGTAGCCTCCTGTTACTCCGCACTCCATTCTTATGGGGAACTGAAAATTAAATGGAAGTTTTTTTTTTTAATTAAAGTTTAACCTCTTTTGTATGTTTGTATGTACAATGGTGGCCGCTAAAATCGTTACCTCGCCCTTATTGACCGTTTAACCATTTATTTGGCCACGAGTGTACATATTAATTCATATAAGTCATGATACATTATCATTCAAAAATTTGAGTCAATTAAATTAACATGTGTATGTTTTTCTTAGTGGCGTGGTGACGAGGGGAAAATTTTACCCCTGGCGTGTGGGGGCGGAATTTACCTCTTGCGTGAATCAAGCTTTCCCTGCACTTTAATGCGATCTACACAATAAATCGTTTGTCTAGAATTGATTGTTGTTTTACTTACAATAAGCTGAATGGGGGTAACTGGGTCATGGTGTTACAGCATCGATCTTTAGACGCTTATAAGAAATTTGTTAACATTATTAATAACTTATATTTTTTACAGAAAGAAACTGCGTCAAAATGTAACGAAAATTTATGCGCACTTGAGTTAGTTACTCAATAATGAAAAGTCGTAGAGTTTAGTAGCAAAAGAAACCAATAATTCGAGCAACATTAAAAAAATAGCAATAATTTGGAAAGCAATGTGATGGCCACTTTGAAGAAGCAACTATCGATTTATATAAGAGATTTGGCGAAAAGAATTGGATCTAACAAAGCGTCTGCACCAAAAATTTAAAAAGTATAAAAATATAAAAAGTACAGTAAACTAAAACGCTCGAAAAGAACAATTTAACAACAAAATAAAGATATTAAAGGGGCCAGAAAATTATTTGAGTTCTTGTTGGATAAGAGAAACCAATGTACCTATTTTGTTGGATGACAACCATTTCAAGGATAACTTCTTGATACTATCAGGTCCATAGTATTTTAGTGTACCTTTAATAGAGGTGAAATTGCAGATTCTCAAAAATAGATTTTCTTTAGCTTTTTTTTACTTAAGAATGCTTAAGAAATTGACAATCACTGCCTTTCTTGAGAACCCCTCAGCTGTTTCTCCACCTTTCATTATGCTAAAGAGTTTAAATTAATCAAAACTGGCTGAAAGGCAAAAGAACTACTTTTCCAAAAAACAGAAAAAAATGCAGTATCCTCTAAATACATCTGAGCTTCGCCCCATGGTAAACAGAAACTGGGGAACGAACATAGAAGTGTACTGAAATTAATGTTAATGTTCGCCTAAAAGACAAATTAGATTATTTACTCATACATGGAATCACTATCTAATATAATTTATGAATTTTAAACATTACACTTTGTGAATTTAAATTATAGTAAAAGTTAGTTTTGCATGTTCTACCAAAATTTTATTTTTATTATTTTATTCATTTAATTTTAATTAGATATTGGAGAGTTTTAGAAGATCATGACATTAGATGGTAGTCACCTAAAAAGATAATACAGAAGGAAGGAACTTTATTTCCCTTGAAAGTGTTAAACATTATTATCCCTGAAATTAATTGTGGCATTTTGGTCTTCAAAACCTATGAGTAATGAGGCGTTTTATTCCTTTATAATGTACATTTCTATTGTTTAATATATTCTTTTCATGCCCGGTTACACCAACTTTTTAAGCAGAGCTTAAATTTAAGTTATGTTTAGAATGTGACATTTGCGTATAACCAGTATAATGTCAAATACATTCTGATTGACATTTATGCCCGGTTGCAACTTTTTAAGCAGAGCTTAAATTTTAAGTGGTGCTTAGACTATGACATTTACTTATGGTCAGTTTAATGTCAAATACATTCTGATTGACATTTAAACTTCAACTTATGTATCAATTGGAATGTGACTAACATTTTATTAAATCTATAAAGAATGTCATAGTCTAAACATCACTTAAATTTAAGTTTTGCATAAAAAGTTGGTGCAACCGGTCATAAAACTTCAACTTAAGTATCAATTGGAATGTGACTAACATTTGTTAAATCTATAAATAATGTCATAGTCTAAACACCACTTAAATTTAAGCTCTGCTTAAAAAGTTGGTGCAACCGAGCATTAGTCTATTGAACTTCTCCAGAAATTAATTGAGTTGAGTTGGTTAATTAATTTTGGTAGCTAAGCAAGCTTCTAATCTTTACCCTAGCTCAAAGAATTCAAGAGTGTGCAGGCTTGTAAACGTAGGCCCAAAAGACCTTATCTCTTTTCCCTTTTACTCTTGATATGCTTATATGAAATTAATTCAGTATTAAGCCATGACATATTCAGTTACGTTAACCAGAATCACCAGGTCTGAACTTTTTCTAGCTTGGCTCTTAAAACTTGTGGGTTCATGGGCCTCTAAAAAATAGAGGCCCAAAGAGTCTTATTTCTTTCCTCCTTTGCTTTTATTGTTCTTCTCCTATTCATGTTTTATAATCAAGTGATACTTTGATATACAGATTAAACATTTTTAATTCTGTGGCTAAGCATTGAAGGCTATACATACTTAAATTTTTTATTTTTTTTGGAATGCAGATCATTGAATTCAATTGTTTAAAGCTTTAAGATCTCAATTATCCAGCTAAATTGAGTAAATAAAAACCATGGACTATACTCGTAGAAAAAGGGCAGCATCATTTTTATACATGTACAGTCCTATTTATCCCAACTCACTATACATTATTCCCAAATTATTTTGGACTGTATATGAGATCAATTTTTGTTTTTCTTTTGAAGATCCGGTAGAAAATATGAGTATTTTACTATGTGCCACAAAAAAAAAGAACAATCCAACTCCATGACGTGAATTTTTTTTAATATCAGCTTAAGCTGCGAATCCATTTATCAAACGACACGGATCTGTAGCAATTGTTGTGCAAGTGTCTGGGTTTAAAATAACTTCGAAACAAATAGGATCACATTATCATCGCTAAAAGCATTATTGTCCGGTTTTATGTAGCCTCAACTATCGTGCGTTCAAAAACTCCCACGTTTGAAGTTGGCTACGACGAATTAAGTTGCAAATTCGTCTCTCTGTTTATTTCTGTCATTTTCCCATTACCATAGAACAAGTGAGATGAATTGTTTAAAGCTTCATTCAAACTAATAAAATATCCGAAAAATTCATGCTTAGAGTTGTCCTAGATTTTTTTGGCGGACATAGTACATACTGCTGTGGTATTTAGCATATAACCTTTTAGAAATAATTTTGATCTCAGGGCCTATTGATTGAATTATTAAACAAGTTACAACATTACACGGGGTTCCTACGCAATGAAGTAAACATTTATTGAATTGTGATTGTGCAAATTTATGAGCAAAGTGGTAACTGGGGTAAGTAAAAATCAAATATCTTAGTGACAAAATATATTTAGTTGGTAGTATTGAAGTTACACATAAAATGTCAAAGCGAAAATGTACACATAACCTAATAATCATCAGATGCAAATGGTACATAAAATTATAATCTAATTTGTCACGACGAATTGAAGTTAGTAGATCTCTACCTCACATTCATCATGAACAAACAGGTTTGTTATTTTCAGTGACCGCTAAGGTTAATAATACCTTGTTCCGTGTCCCAAAAAATTCTAAAAATCGTTGAATGCAAAGAATGAAATGTGTGTTGTTTTAAATTATTATTTAATAAACAAATTGTGGTTTGTTGAAATTCAGTGTGTATTTTGGATCTGTTATAACAAATACTCAATGTATTTATTCCATTTTGTATTTGCCGACAACAAATCTTAACCATATCAAGTTAGATAAAGACATCTTCTCTGAATATGATAACGTTAAATACAAAAAAGTGTTTGTGATAAAACAATTTAACTTCGTCATCAAAAGGCGGCATGTAATTATTCCATGTCGTCCTTGTTAACAACAAATCCAATCATATCAGGTTGGATGAAAATCCTCTCTGTGTATGATACGTTAAATACGAAAATGTGTGTGTTTGAGGTAAAACTTATAACTTTGTTGTCACAAATCGACATGTAGCTATTCCATGTCGTCCTTGTTAACAACAAATCTAATCATACCAGGTTGGATGAAAATCCTCTCTGTGTATGATACGTTAAATACGAAATTGTGTGTGTGTCTGAGGTAAAACTTATAACTTTGTTGTCACAAATCGGCATGTAACTATTCCATGTCGTCCTTGTTAACAACAAATCTAATCATACCAGGTTGAATGAAAATCCTCTCTGTGTATGATACGTTAAATACATAAATGTGTGTTTAAATCAAAATCAACAACAATAATATTAATAAATTTTAAAACTACCACAATCACTAACCAAGGAAGACTTAATTCTACTGGCAAATTGTCCCACTTATATAGGGAAATAAGCTCACAAAAACATGTCCCAAAAGAAACTTAACCTTAAAATACAAAATTAAAATTAAAAATTCATCAAAATTAACTAAAAAAATGTGATTCTAAACAATGCAAAAGTATGGAAATTAAATTAGCTTTTCCTAGGCCAGCCAATTAGCCCCAGTCGAAGTGCCTCCACCTTCAACATCTTCACCTTCGCCCCATCAGGAAGGTGCAACAGATATCGGCGCTTGTTGCCTCTTCGGTCCTTAAGGAACTCACGAGGAAGCTTTTTGACTGCTTCCTCGAACTCAGCAGCCTCCAACTGCTGCGAGGCAGAGGTTTCAAGATCTGGCAACCCAACCTCCCTGACCGATGCGTTCTGGACCTCAGGTATCGATAAAACAGGCCTAGCAGGTGGTGGAAGGACATCAGGCATGGCCTCGGTATCAGAGTCTTCCCCAAAAAGCTCACGAAACTTGTCTTTCAACCAATTTGCTGTGTTTGGGGAGTCGAGACTCAAGGGACCGTCTTCCAGGTTATGTATACTCTGCATTTTAACAAAATAAAGATATAAGTACAAGAAATATTGTAATGAAAGTTTAATTTTTAGAACTCTAAGGGACCCTGTTATATAAATATGATAGAAATGTGGCACCAAAAGCCAAAAGAAAAATCATCTATCAAAATAAAACAAATTCAACGTGTGTATCCTTTTCATTTAAATCTAATTACTCCTAGAAAAGAAAATAACACAGTAATACGTAGTAAGTAAAGACATATCGTGTTTCTTGCCATCTCAAGTCATGGTCAACTCCAAACGTGGCAGCTTTTGAACGCTTGATATTTATTGAAATTCAAACAATAAAAAACGAGACTTTGACATTGTTATGCGTGTGGTAATAAAAAGAAAAACGTTAAAAATATCGATTTGTACGACGTTACGTATTTCGAAAACATTTTAATAAAGTCAATATCATTTCACTCTGCTTAACTAATCCACCATTTCCAGTGAATTTATACGAGTCTTCTGCTCGTTATTTTAAGTGCGGCGCTGTTTTCAGAGATATAGATGTTTATCGGTGAAAATAGGCTACAACCTACTTTCACTGCCGTTTTAACTCTCCGTCTATTTTCACGTTTGTTTCCTCACAACAAGAGCCTTTGTCTCTTCTAATTTACAGTATATGGAAATTCTTTGCGTTTTGCATAAATGAGTAAAGTAAGCTGTGCGTTTTGAATAACCGATTGTTTAAAAAAAAAATTACAATTTATTCAAATGGTCGACGGGACGGAACGGGGCTTTGTGAAAATGTGACAGACAAAGTATGATACAAAATATTACTTGGGTAAGTAGCCGAGTGTGAAAAGATAGATTAATTGTATGAATGAAGATTCTGATTTTATTTTTCATGGCGTCCCCTTATCTAAATAATTTTGGATCGCATTGTACTATTCCGAAATATTCTTGACATTTTCAACGCAAGTGCATTTCAATACGATTTTCATTATCGGAAACTGTTACGAAACGTTTGATGAACAGTTTTTCTTTCTGTTCGATTGAAAAGAATGAAAAGCTTGTCGTCTGCGTCCGCCAAAGGGTGAAAATAGTCTTGCGTCTAAATTCATAGCAAATGTCAGCGAAGCTATTTTCATCAGATTGGCGAATTTAAACTCCCATTCAGGAACTTTGCTTTTTATATCGAGCGATTAAATGATTAAATGGATGATGTCCATTCAACTGAAACGAAATTCTCTAACTTTAGGCACGTAGCTGTTACGTTAACATAATTTTATGCATGAAAAACGAACGTCTCTGCCGATGTTGTGGGGCCAATTTTTGTGACTTTCGAGGAGATAGGAACGAATGGACGCTCTAAAAATAATTTGTTAAATACTCAATAGATGTCACTTGTATGCACAAATTCGAAAACTGAACATTTGTCACAAACCATTTGCTACTGGCTCATTTACCGCCAGATGTCTCTTGTAAAGAACAGAGAAATAAGTTCAAATTTGGGCCAGGCCACGTTTATTGTTAAACTTTGCATCATACCTCTTAGTTATAGAATTTGTTTAAATATTACTTATACTTACAGGTTTTGGTTTTCCACTCTGCTATAGTAACAGTAGCGCCACCAAATATTTGGTGAGCTGTCTCCAAACTAACACCGAGTTTGTCTCCGAATTGGGGCGTCAATTTTAAAACATTTGATGAGCCATCTGTCTACTTCTATTATCTGTGCCTCTCCCATCTCCATAACGTATGTATGATCTTACGGTTTTAAGAACATTTAAGTTTCAAAATATTTCGCAAATAATACATATTCTATTATTTCGAATAAGTCCGTTTTATGAATATAATGCCTACGAGAAGAAGAAACGTTTTTATTTAAAATATTGATTATACAGCGTGCCCATTTTAAAGCCTGACGTATTAGAAATTGAAAATAGGCAAACCATTTTATTTCCTTGTGCTTATAGTAATTACATTGGAGCTGTGTTCGATTTGCATGGTAGATGGCAGTTCAGTTCAAGATTAGGTAAATTCCACAAAATTGTCTTACTTTGAAGTAACCTTGAAGTAACCGTGTAAACAGGGTTGCCAATCCACTCTAAGCCAATTACCCTTTTCAAATTAAAAAAAAACCGCTCTTACCCACATTGAGTAATGAAATTGAAATGAATGAATGAATTGGTACAAAATTTATTTTATTTAAATACATAATATTATTGGACTTACCTTACACATATGGACGTTGCACGACAGATTTTTTAAGGTTAAAATCATCTTATGTGGTACCGTGGGCGGCAATCGGCAACAGTGTTACCAACCGACCAAGCCAAACATTTCGGAAGATAGTTGTGAAAAATTCCGATAGATGTCTCTGAATTTCGGTTGAGCTAATTAAATCATATTTAAAATGATTTTATTCAGGCGATTTTTATTTTTGAAAATCATTAAAAAAAAATTAAAAATTGTCATGAAATAAACAAAACTGGGTCTAAATTTTTAAAATTAAGTGACAGTTATGGTGCAATTTTTGACGCTAAATAAAACAAAAGACGATCGAGAAATAAAAGAACATTTATAAAATTAGAAAATTCTTAGTAAATAAACAAAACTTTCTAAAATTAAGATTTGGAATTTGTGCAATTTTTGACGTAAAATAAAATAAAAGACGATCGAGAAATAAAGAAAACTTATAAAATTATTATTATTATAAAATTTTAAAAAATTTAAAATAAAAAAAATTTCATTGATTAAAATTAGAAAAAAATAAAAATAAAAGAAATCTCATTAAATAAAATGACAAAAAAATAAAAAATTCTCATTAAATAAACAATACTTTCTACTTTCTATAAAATTACAAAAAATCATAAAAATTTTAAAAATTTGTAAAAATTCAAATTAATTCTAAAAATTAAATTTTTTTATTAAATAAACAAAATTTTCTAAATTTAATATTTAACATATGAGCAATTTTTGACGTAAAATAAAACAAGAAGCGATCGAGAAATTTATAAAATTAAAAAAATAAATAAATTTTAAAAAAATCTCATTGAATAAAATTAGAAAAAAAATAAAAATAAAAAAAAATCTCATTAAATAAAATTACAAAAAAATAAAAATTAAAAAATTCCCATTAAATAAACCAGCGATTCTCAACCTTCTTAGCTACGCGACCCCCCAAATAGTAAATATAAATAAAATTAATATTTCGCGACTCCCCTCCTATAATTTGATTGCAAGTAAAATGTTTATAATAAATAATTTTTGTCATAAAATGATTTCATTATTGTTTAGGCTATTTTCGCGACCCTCCTTTAATATCACCGCGACCCCCAGGTTGAGAAACGATGAAATAAACAATACTTTCTACTTTCTATAAAATTACAAAAAATTATAAAAATTACAAAAAATCATAAAAATTTTAAAAAAATTATAAAAATTAATTTTTTTTAAATTAAATAAACAAAACTTTCTAAAATTAATATTTGACATTTGTGCAATTTCTGACGTAAAATAAAACAAAAGACGATCGACAAATTTATAAATTAAAAAATATTGTATATGTATATAAAAAAAAATCTCTGAATAAAATTAGAAAAAAATCTCATTAAATAAAATTACAAAAAATAAAAATTAAAAATTCCCATTAAATAAACTACTTTCTATAAAATTACAAAAAATTATAAAAATTAAAAAAATTCTCATTAAATAAACAAAACTTTCTAAAATGAAGATATGAACTTTAGGCAATTTTTGGCGTAAAATAAAACAAAAGACGATCGACGAATTTATAAAATAAAAAAAAATCTCGAATAAAATTAGAAAAAAAAATTTAAAAAACTCATTTAATAAAATTACAAAAAATCATAAAAATTAAAAAATTCTCATTAAATAAACAAAACTTTCTAAAATTAAGATTTGATATTTGTGCAATTTTTGACGAAAAATAAAACTTCTTAACTATATTTAGAGAACGGGTATTAACGGCTTCAATAAAACTTCGATTATACTGGTCGATATTTCGTAATATTTTATTACTTCTTCAGGACCAAAATGACTACAATTGGACAACTAATTAAACTATGATACAATATTATATATAATACTTACTAATAATAGAGAAATTAATACATAAAATTACAAAAAAATAAAAATTAAAAAAAAGGTCTAGTTCAAAATCGGTAGATCTACCTGATTTATCGGTAGCGTTGGCAGCACTGAATTACAATGTGGATTTGGCTGTTAGTTAGTTACTTTCGTTTTTGTCGGCTTCCGGCTTTAGTGATTTCTTTGTTGCCAATAGTAAAGTTGAAACATAACTAACAAGTCGTCAATTAAAAATTTAAAAATTAATCTGTTTTTTTTTTCCTTGAAAATACCAATTTTTACCCTCGTATTATTTTTAACCGCATTCGGGTAATTGCCCGCACATTGGCAACCCTGCGTGTAAAATGGCTGGGTAGGATTTATGGGTTAGCTAAGTTCAGTTCATTTGTCGTGTTTGGTTAACGTACTGTTGAAATATTAATTTTGTTAGTAATGAAAATAAAAATTGAATGTAGTAAGTTAGTTGAAAAATAAACAAGCCAGAAAGTACAAGTTGTTGAAAAGTTTTCTTTGATTTATCAATACTACGAAAATACATCTACCACTGGACGAATTTATAAGACACATATGTCTGTGACCCTGACAAACTGAACTTACCCTAAAATATCAAATCGAACCACAGATAATAGAAGTAGACAGGTGGCTCATCAAATGCTCTAAATTTGGCGCCCGAATTTGGAGACAAACTCGATTTAGTTTGAAGACAGTTTGCTAAATATGTGGTGGCACTACTGTCACGATGACAAAGTGGAAAACCGAAACCTGTAAATATAAGTAACATTTAAACAAATTCTATAACTGATGCAAAGCTTAAAAGGAGAATTATCATTTTATCGCATCCTGGCCCCACTTACACTTGGGTATTTCTCTGTTACTTAAAAGCGACATCTGGCGGTAAATGAGTCAATTGAGTTTCGGAATTAGCGACAAATGTTCAGTTTTCGAATTTGTGCATACAAGTGACATCTATTGAGTATTTAACAAACTATTTTTAGAGCGTCCATTCGTTTCTATCTCGTTGGCTATCTGGAGAGATCCATTATCTGTGATCGAACACACCATAGGAAAACACGAAGTTATTTCTGATTTGATTTATGGGTTGCCTATTCCAAAGTGTTCAGGAGTCAGGATTTCTGTGACCACTCCCGAAAATATCAGTACCTACTACTCATGACCTGATTTTAGAAGATCGAAAAATTGGATTAAAACGAATTACTTCTACTTTAGGAATGTCTCTAGAACGAGTTTTCAAAGTTATTCATTAGGGTTAAGCTAAGAGCCAAGTGGATTCTGAAACGCCTCATTTCAGAGCTTTTGAGCCGAGGAACTTTTTGGGCCGAATTGTGACAATGAACGAAACATGGATTCACCACTACCATCCAGAGACCAGAGGACAGAGCAAGGAATGGAAGCATGCTGGTTCTCCGCGTCTGAAAAAAATTCGAGTCCAAAAAAGTACTGGACAGGTCGAGACAAGGATGGTATTAATCTCGCTGATTATCTAAATTGTGGAAAAATGAGAACATTATTCTCAGGTATTAATCAAACCCCGTGAGCAAATCTTGGAAAAACGCTAAGACAAGCAGTTAGTTGCAATGCAGAAAATTGGGATTTGAATTAATAGACGACCGCCGTTATTCGCTTGATCTGGCCCCATCCGATTGTTTCTCTTCCTTAAATTAAAAAATATATAAAAATATAAACCATCTTTGATTTGAAAAATGATTAATAAAATTATACACAAATTATGGTATTTTTAACTCGAGTTAAGTAGAAATGAAATTTTTGCAGTTTGGGCAAATTAATGCTCAATATGTGTGAGGATGACGTCAGCAAGAGGAAGTCGCATTAAAGTTTAGCATCATGATATGTATTAGGCATCAGATGTTGAAGAGCTCTTCGTATTTGAATGCCACAAGAAGACTATAAGGATCATACTAACCTATCAGCAATAATTGTAGAACTGTTGTTTTAGAATTATTTAACGGTGACGACTCTAAATATTTTTTTCTTGTAAACTCGTTACTTCCGAAGAAGTCTTAAACAAAAAATCTTTTCCATCATCTAATAAACATCAGTATGTATTTGGCCAAGGCCGAATATGTTACATGAAAGAAATTTATTACCAATCAAAATGTATTAGATACACGGTATGTGTTATTTTCGATGCAGGTAGTCCGTTTACGACCGGTCGTCACTCCATCAATAAATAATATTAATGAATTGTTTACAGGTGACATACGGTACTTTACGGCAACGAATACTTTGCCATTAAAAACTGAATAAATCTTTTTGAGCTTTCCATACGACAAATGAAATAAACACATGCAACACATCTAAGTACATACACAGAGTGTCCCATGACGTGAGGTCACTACTTCGTGTACGTAATCTTTAGTCCAAATAGAGTACAAAATTCAAACAACTTGGTATTCATTTGCCAGCATGGAATTCCCTCTATTAAAACGTTAATTTCGCATAAGTTTCATCGACCGAAAAAGAATTTGGCGCCTGCAAGCTAAGCAGACATCGGTAATTCATGCTAGACAACTTCCGCGGCGATTAAGCCTGTGTCGACGACCGTACTTGTGAAATGCTAACTAAACAATTTTGTCAATTAAACCTAAAAATGACCTCACGTCTTTGCCTTGGTTGCTGTCAATCTCCATTAAACACAAACAGCAAATTTAGGTCAAAATTTGGTATGGTATCATTAGATGCCAAGCTCGATTAATGTTTCCATCTTCTCAGAGAAATATGTAGAAGTACAAATACATAATCAGAATGAATAATTTGAATTTGACGGACAAGAAATGACCTATACGAACGCCTAATTTATACATAAACCATTACATTATATACGATTAATATTTTATATTACACTAGCTCAGAAAAGTCGCTGAGTTAACTGCAGAGAAAAATGAACATACTTTTGAACTTTTGTGTTTTTTCAAATCAAATATTTTAATTTATAAGACTGCAACTATTGCCACAGACCAATTTAGCAAGTAATTAAAAAAGATCGATATATGTACATACTACGGTTGCACGAAACGAATGCGGTTAGAGATCGCAAAAACGATTAACGTTACATAAACGTTGAAAAACGAAAATTCAATTTTCTAATACAATAACGATCCCAGTACAACTCCGTACAAAAAAATAGTAATAAATATGCTAAAAGCGTTAGCAAAATCTGCATGACAAAGAAAAACTAACGACCGTAACGCTGAATAACAAAAACAGTGTTTTAATTTCTTGTTGGGAACGATATGGGTTTTTTTACCATATTTTCACGTATTCATTATACAGCGTTATATTAGTGTAGGCGTTACAACTTTTAATAATTCTTGTCTGCGATGGCGACACAATATTAAAAATTGCGTTATAAATAAAATCAATCATTCTAAACACGGTATTTACGGCTGAAACAATAGGGTTTTATGCACGCCGGAAAAAGTGAATAAAACTTCAGTTTATTCTATGCAACGTGCCCCGAAGATAAGTGCTCAGACGAGAATGGTCGAAAGTAGACGAGATTTCATCCATAAAAGGTCTATATTATCAGGGTCGGAACCACTTGGTTTTTTATGGGCATTCATTCAGTTAATAAACAATTCGGTCAATTTAAATCAACAAAACAGTTTTGCAAAGCTAATTACTACACCTAAACATTCAGTCTTTCACTTGTCTAACAGTTCGTCGCAGTCCACCTCTACATCTCTGACGAGTGATGTCTTCTCACCTTCTAGATATATCACTCGACGTCTTCCTTTGTTTTTCGACTGACTGTGAGTCAATGGGCAATGTCGAGCTGGTGTGTGGACTGTTTGTGAGATTCTTCGATCCACGCGGCCTCTTCGTCTGGAATGTGGACTTGGTTGTTCATTCTTCTTAAATTTTATAATTATGTCAGTATATGTATAATGTACCCTTCAACCGTTTGGTCGACGATGTTGCTGTTGTTGTAGTTAATTTGTGATGTTCTGTGGCCCCAAATGTCTGTTGGAATGCTGCAACTTCTTCTTTGGCATTTCCATTCCATGAAATTGCGTTTTGTTTGAAATGTTGAGGAATCTCCTGAGGACTTACTTCATCGGTGTTGGTTTAAATTTAGAACGAGGGATGTCTTCTTCTCCTTACTCCTCTTCTTCTTCTTCTTTCCGTCGCTTGGCGAAACTTAGTTTTTGGATCCTCATTCTGGTAATAGTTTTGACAGCAATAAGTACTGAACAAGTTTAGAAAAGAAACTTGATCTGCGTCATCAAGTAACAACCGACAAATATTTCAGTATTATTTCTTTGCTATCGGTTGTTAATGAGAAAAAAGGATGGAGTTACGCTTCCTATGTCTGATGACGCAACACCAGACGCGTTTTATTTATTAGCTTCATTTCGTTTACCACATCATCAAGTTTTGTATTCAATTGATCCATGCTTCCATTAATCTGTTGGAACATCTTCTCTTATGAAAAATTCTATAACCGCTTTTATATTGATTACTTACCTTTTGCATTATATGCAGGAAACGACTTTGCTGAATATTTCTTCTCATAATATTATTACGTAAACAGTTTATTATTATGATAGTCCAAACTCTAGTCAGTGAATGTAAATGTTGAAGCTTTCGTCGTTCTCATCCTCATCAATTAAAACTCGCGTGATATAGCAAAAACTAAAACAGTTTTGAAAACATCTTGCCAAACACTACTTCACGAACCTAAAATTGTCAAGGATCTTCTATATAAATTTGCGAAATCTTGTGAAACGAAAATCAGAATATTGTATTTATTAAATTGCATACATTAATAAGTTGATGAATTCATCTTCAATTAATAGAACTCGTTTCAACCTCACATTTGCGCTCGACGATAACAAATTTTATGGATAATTAAAACGAAATAAAACCATTTAATTATGACACATTATGATTTGAATTAGTACTTCGATTTGTAAGCTCGGGTATGCAATACATAATTAATTAATTCCTCCTATAAACTGGCCAGTCAATTGACTTGATAAATTACTAAAGGAGAAAGTTCATTTATTAATCAAAAGTATGAAACAATAGCGTCCTCTCAAATCAATATGTGACCTACAGAACTAGAGGCTACACGGCTTCAAGAAGAACAAACTGCAATTTTTTCTTCCACCGAAAAAAGAAAACGGAATTACTGGGCAGAAAAAACATTGCACATGGTTTTTGTAGTGGCTGAAGTTCTACGTGCCCAAAAGAGTTCAGAAGGTAATAATTCTAATGGAATTCAACAATTCAAGAATCTTCCTTGCGAATGGTGTACCGCAAGGGTACCTTGAGACCACTTCTATTTACCTTGTATTTAATTAATCTACAACAGCATTTAAAAACACGAGCGTAATAATTACTGCATTTTGATATCGATTTTACGATTAATTAAGTAAAAAATATATCTGAATGTAAATAAATAAATACAGGGTTATCCACATAAACCGTTCGTTAAAAATTTTCAAGGTTGCAGTTCACGTACATATTTGAAATTTAACGAGCAAGGGTTTTCCGTAGAGATCTCATTAAATATCTTTGTATCACTTCTGGTTGTACCGGAAGTCGCTATCAATTCGCTTATTTTAAATGGAATGCTATATTTTTTATCGCGTTTTTGAATTCTACATGTAAAAATATGTTAAATTGCAATACATTTCCCTATCTCTAAAATGCATCATTATTGAGATATTTTGAATTTTCTTAAAAATCTGGATTCTGCAATTTGATTTTCAAAAAATTATAACACAGCTATGATTGAAGCAATTTTATTTGTAATAGCTGATATTGTAGTTGAAGCTTTAAGGTTCTTAAAAATTCCATAAGCATAATCTGTTAAGCTACAGGGTGTCTAAAACGCACCGCTCCACTCGAAGATATTCAAATACAGAAAAATATTTTTTTTCAGATGGAACGACCAATATTTTAATACACCATCGTATGTGGAATCAAAAGCTGCAGCATAACAACTTTGCCGTTGCATTAGAATTTGAACCGCGCAAAATATATGACACCTATCCGTACTCATGATTTAATAAAAACGCAGCACCTACTACATATAATAAACATAAACGATACACATGACAACGACTTGTAAATCGTAATATTACTAATACTAACATAACATATCGTGCAGATTATTTTTTTGTGTTTGAGATAATACATAATTGATAAGTATAAAAACTCCTTAATGAACAGTAACGATTAAGTAGCTAATCAGAGTATAAGATACATGAAATTTTTTTATTAAGGATAACATAAATCATTCTAAAAATAATTCCTAATTCCAAAGTCCTAATTGAAGAGTCAAAACAAAATAAAAGAGTATCAGAATAGAGGGTGAGTTGATAATTCACGACCAATTAAAGTCATTTAAGTCTGTGTATTTATTTGAAATCTGCCCAATTTGTTGCTTCGCTGATAGCATTCTTAGGTCGTTTTGGGACGTATCAGGGCGTGTCGGAAAACTTGGAAGTCGTACAAGGTGACCCCATAAATTTAACCTCCAAATTTGGGCTGCACTTATTTACAAATAAAAGTATATCAAGACTAAAACCTAGGGCATATCTCTTTCAGTAAAATTTTGAGGATATTTACAAAATAAAATGAAAGAAATTATTTGTCGAAATATATCCCAAAAATATTAAAGATGAATTTAACACTAAACGTTGATTTTTTATACAAATACATACAGAAATAAATGGATATGTATACAGGGTGTTTCAGAATAACTATTTCAACTTTGAGGAATGATAGATGACATCGAATTAGGCATTTTTTTTTCCTAATAAAATAATTTCCGGATATTTTTTGTTTAAGAGATATTACTTTGTGCGCTGATAATCACAGCAATAACTTATTTTTTTAATATAAATTATTATAATAATCGATAAAAATAAACAATAACGTTACATCTCGCTTTGACACTATTTCAAAATTGTTTGTTCTTCATATCTAATAGTTCCCGAAAATGAGGAATTTCCGGAATTTTTTTTTATTATTCTTTATTTTAAAAAATGCTTAATTCGATGCCCTCTATCATCTCTGAAAGTTATCAATCAAATCATATAAAAGAAGGCTGCTTTCCACGACAGATATCAGACGGCTAGAAGCCGTTTGTTCGTGAAACCTCCCCGAGTGCGAAGGTGTAATTAGCATTCGAAGAATGCCGTAATGAGTGAACAAAGTCCGAATATCCGTCCGTCTCTCTCAATCTGGTACTACGGTTTGGGTGAGAAAAACATTAGCTTGTGCGAAATGCGATTTGTTTCCCTTTAATAGTATATTATTATACAAGTTTCACAAGAAGGCTTATTGTAACACGAGTGGGGTTGGGGTACGACTAGTGTTACAATGCCTCTTGTGAAACTTGTATAATATACTATTTTTTCTACTTTGCGTCACTTATTGAACAAAAACATGAAAAATATTGGATCTTCTTAGTATATGGGGAATTTTAGTTGTAATGCGTGGCAACACTGAAAACCTTTCGTTTTAATCAAAAGTCACATTAACAAGTTATTAATTTTTCTTATCCAGCTTCATTGTGAGTATATTGTTAAGTAACAAATAAATACTGAGCTATTTTGTAAAATCTATTAAATATTTTCAATTAAAAATGACTAATATATCCCCAAAAACAGTGTCACAATGAGCTTCATTGTGAAACTGTTTTTGGTGTCACAATGAATCCATTGTGAACGCAAAGTAGAAAAAGATTATTTTGAATTTGTTTTGCATTGTGTCGTACAATTTCCTTCTGAAGTAATCTATATTTATATTTACACTTTAAATTTTACATTTGTTTAAATTACGCTCTTTAATAATTCAACTGAATTATTGTAAGTATTTATTTCTGTTCTTTCTTAAAAACGGTCTTACTTGTTATTTGATACAGCATGACTTTGAGTCATTGTTTTAATATTGTTTAGAATTTCGCTTTATGTCGAATTCCTTAGTTTAATTTGTAATTGTTTTTACCTATTTTTAAATATATACATTTATATATACTTTCTCTTTATTTAGGACTAAAATTCATATAGAAGAAATATGAAGGGGATATTGAGAGTAATCTCTGGTCAAAAATCTCAAACCAGATACCTACAAACAAAGAAAGTGCTGCTTGGTAAAAGAGAAGAAGTGGAAACTGTTGATTATTTTGAATGATAATAGAACTTCTCTCTCACTCCCGTCGTGACATCTAGAGGAGCATAGCGATGTTCGCCAAGCATAAAAATCGAGTTCTTCTTTACCGGCACTCAATCTTATAGTTTCCGAACGCACCCCGAAGATTTTCTGTTGAAATTTAAAATAAGTCCAGGCATATCGAGAATTTAATGATTTAGTGATCGGTGTTTACTGTTTAATAGATCAAACATGAAGCTGTCTAGTTAATTAATTAAAAATGGTACCTATGTAGCGCCCTCTAAAAGCTACATCAAAACTCGAAAAGAAGAATTTAACGCCCTCTATCTCCTTTATTACCAACCAATTTTTTGGACTACGTGAGTTTAGCTAAAATTGCAATATTTTGATGTCAGGGATCCACTACTGCTCTGTATCTCATTGTTTTTGGACGACTTTGTATAATAATCAGCACGCCGGCCACGCCATCTGTTAAGCTTTGATAACTTTAAAATGAAACTGAGGTGTTTCATTCAAATCACACGATTGTTTCAAATGTCATTTGACCCTAACCTCGTAGGTATTATTTTGCCGTGTTAATTAAATCGATTGAAAAGAAATCTAGACGAAAGTCAGACTTTCGTCGGCTTCAAAGGGGCAAAAATTTTATTTGTCAAGAAACGGAAATTATCAAATTTACCAAGTGATACTGGCGACACCTGTTGAATGACATGTGAATTACAAAAATAATTGTCTGGCGCTATGTCTACACTTCATTTCAGTAAACAGTCTTCTTTCTAGAATGGTCTGGACAGCAAAGCTATAAAAGAAAGTCAATCGGTAACCAGCGCCATCTATTGAGATTTTCTTACATTAATTTATCTACTAGTTCAATAAAAGCAACTTCAGTTTTCATCGAGCATTTCATCGAAAATTAAAATCGAGGAATAGTTGTATTCATTATTATAAAATTATCGTTGGCGACATCTGTTAAATTTTATGTGAAATTAAATTTGTGCACTGAAAATGTTGCTTTAATAAGCTCCCTTCTGTATGGAATATTCCTAGTTCTAAGTACTGTAGCTAACCAGCGCCAGCGCCATCTAGTGAATTTCTCACGTATTAATCGATTCGGAATTTCATTAAAAACTAATAAATCAGCGAGCAGGAATACTTGAAGGTCACGTGAAGACAAATGTGAGCCCACGTGTCGTTGATTAATCTCAAATTATGACATCTGCTATTTACAGTCGAAAACAAAAAAATAGCAGACAGGACAGTTTCCTGTAATTGTTTAAATACGACTTCACAGGTGACAATTAAAAAATTTGAAAGCTTTCAAAAATTCGACAAGCTTAAAGCTTTTGTAAAATCGTTTAAAATGCCTTTTATTAATAATGAACTAATAATGAGAAAGAGCATTTACAGAAAACTGTTTTTGTCTATTATTCTTTGTTTTCGACTGTACTTCTGGAAATCGTTATGTTCGAGACGTCTGCTCTAGATATATCTTATAACAACTATGTATTACGATTATAATTTACGTAATGACAGTTGTGACTCAATAAATTTAATCCTCCAGTAAGCGTATTCAGTTGAAATGAAAATAAAAACTCAGCGCCGTCTAGTGAGTTTCTCGGATGATAGTTCGTGCATAATTCAAAAACAAAAAAGACTACACAATCAGTTTTAAAGCTTCACAAAAAAAAATATGTGTCAAACTCTAAGGAAAAAATCATCGGCAACTTTTTCTTTAATTGTTACCATCCAAAGTTAGTCGACGTTTTAATTTAAAAATTTGTTGCAAGTGAGTTTTGATTGCTCAGGCGATATTTTGGCAGAGATAGTTTCGCAGTATATCAACTTTGACTTGGTGAAGTACAAGTACAAGTCGGCTAGCGGTGACCTGGGCACTCGTTGAAATCAGTATTGTCACGCGATGTAGCGACCTAAGCGTTGTTTGTTTTAATTAACGTTTATTTCCTCGCTTACGTTTTCCCTCAACACGACGTAAGTACTTTTCTAATGCTTGCGCATATTTAATTCCAACATTATTCGTGATAATTAAATCGAGTCAATTCATTGACTTATGTCATTTTTAATCAAGTTTACGAGAGGTTTTGCGCGAAATCAAAACCTCGATGAGGTCAAGGTTAAATAACTAAGGTTTCTCCTTTTGTTTATTTAATTCGTCCTGGAACACACTGTACGTGAATTTATCTCAAGGAGTAGTTATTCTGAATCACCCTGTACAATTTACATAATTAATAAAGTAAATTATTTTTTTTACATAAAATAAACATGAAGGTTATACAAAAAAAAAGAGTATTTTAATGTGCAACCCTATGCGTGTAAACTCACAATTGATTCATTCATCGATAAACACTATAAATTTACACATACCTACATTTTTATCAGATAAAGATAAGAATTTAACAATACATAATTTGAATATGTAAAATTGTAAATATGAAATATCGATTTATTGCCGTGGTAAACTTCAAAAAAATATATATATATGCGTGGTTAAAATAACAGGGAATTGCGTACCTCACGAGCATTATAAAATGCTCGAACAATAGTAATTTCCATTCGAGTCTCATTAAAAAAATGTAAATAAGCTTCCTCTTTATGCTCTAGATGTAACGAAATATTTTCATACATTAACGTATTCCTTAAAATCACACGAATGTTTCTGATTCAGAAACTGATATCTACTATACACAGGAATTTAGTTTCCTAGTGAATCTCTTTACGAAATTTTATGGAATTTGTCTGTGTGTTTATGAAGATGGCCGCTTAACTATCGAAATCCGTATCTACGTCGCGTCGTCGTTAAGAATTTATTAAACCTCGAACGGTGAAGCTTTTTAAAAAGTAAATTAAAAAATGTAATGTTGGTATTAACACAATGTCAAAAATACCCTGTCATAGGTTGTGCTAGCATTCTTATGGGGTGACGTTACAAATGTCAAACGCTTCGGGGAGTGGAAATTGTCCAACATGGTACAGGGTTACGTTAAGGAATCAATCTCAAAATAAAATAAAAATTATATCAATTTTTGTATAAAGTATTACTGAGCGAATCGTAATGTCTTGTCGTTATCTATCATCAGTTCAAATATTTGCACAACTATTAAATTCAGCTTGTATAACAAAATCTAATAAAATTGCAACCTTGCTTGTTGACCGTATTTACTTAATTTCCTTTCTATTTTTATGTTAATACATTCTTAATAAAAAAAAAAAAGATTTTATAAAATTACTAAAGTCTAAGGGCCTGGAATTTAAAGGAGACTTAAAAATTAAAGTCACTTTCAAATGTCAAAACGAACCTGGAAGCACATTTGTTTACACATCAGAACGTGACTTTCATTTTAAAGTCTCCTTTATGAAGTTCCATTATGAAGCTGGCCCTGAGAAATGTTAAATATGCACGAGACAAACGTTTAAAAATGAGCTATTAAATCCCATCTAAAATTAAATCGCTTTCAATCAAAGTTCCTAATCCCAGTATTAAAATTAAGATTATCCAGGATTTTGTTAAGCGTGTAGTGATGATTTTACAGAAATGCACAGTCTCTATAGTAGGGGAACGAATTTTTCAAATTATTTAAAATGTAATATGGAAAGGAAAGCAAGTTCATATCAAGTAAAAGTATAATTAAAGTACATACCGTTGTCGTTGTATATTTTATCAAATTTAGAATTTAGGAAAGTTTACGCATTCTCAATATATCCGTAAATCACGAGCAGGTTTGTTTATTTTATCTTATTGTTACGGTAATAATTGAAGTAATATGAAATTAGGGACATAGCTTAATACAACAACAGATTTATTATTAACTAATAATTACAAGAGTTACTTACATCGTGTATTGGGGCACTAAAAGACAACTAGACTACATGACACTCTGAAGAGATTTGTTCTAATTCTCCACTAGCGTTCGCTCTATCGGCTATTATAGGGGTTTTGTTTCCGGGGTGTGACGTCAATTGTTGCCTTGAATTTTGTATCCGCGATTCAGGCTAGATCTGTGCCTGCAGATGAGTCATTAGATTTTGCGCACGGCCCGCTGTGCAGGTGGTCTGTCTTCTGCAACTCGGGTGAGTCATACGTTACATAATTGCGACGGAGGCATCTTTTGTTTATGTTATCGTTTTATGTTTATGTTACGCTTGACTTATTCTCAGCTGTACATCTTTGCTGGTTCTCTTATCCTAGTTACATTATGGTTAGGTAATATGATACGTACGTCTCAGGCAGAGGGATGGAAGGAAAGAAAGATGCGGGCAGTTAGTCTCCGGGCGGGCCTTGAATGGTAAACGTGTTATGCGCTAATTACGCAGACGGGCTCGCGAGTGTTGTAATGAATTGCAATGACATGTGATGAAGGAGTTGTGCAAGAATTGAGGCTTGCTGATGATAGATGATACTCTGAGGTAAAGTAAGGTGCCAATCTCGCGGTGTCCACTGATGGCTCGGACTCTATCATAAGGGTGATCGCTCTGTATTCGCCGACAGTCGGAGAGAGTAGGGGATCACTCCACCTGCACACGGCATTTGACCTTATCCGCCAACTGCAGAGGTGTTAGTAGTAAATGCCGGAGACACAGCTAGCTGTATTCCTCACCTTGTGCTTTCAAGAACGATCATGACTTCGTGTTGACTGGGCTTAGGCCGGTGTAGCTATCACTGTAGGAGACAGTAGCACCAATGATTCTAGAACGTACGCTCGAAAGGCAAGGTATGCTAATATCCACCTGGGGTTCGTCTTTATGCATGCGAAGTACGTATGCGAAGTAAGATGGATACCTTCTCCGTGAGTTCCTATGCCAACAGGGAACCACTGCGTCTAGATTCGTGTACTCTGCGTGTACAGATTCTTTATTTATAATATATTTCCAAACATTTCGCTGGCAATTATTTAAATGGTCTGGCAACTATGGAAGTACTTACAATTGCTCATTTTTTATAGTCCAGGCCATGAAAGTCATTAAATTATAATAACCTACACGCTGTTGCCTAATTTATTTTTTATTTAAAACTTAAATAACTTTTAAATGAAACGTCAAATACTTTTTCTGCATTCGATTTCATACTCTATAGGGACTAATAATGTAAGCTTATAAATGAAAAATATAAACAAAAAGACTTCGATTAGTTAAAAGCCCCCCCCCCCTCAGATCAGACCCTATTTAAGCATAAAATACGAAATTCAAACTTCGACACAAATGGGGGGCGCAAGTATCTGAAAAATTTGAGAATAAAACAGATCAAATTGATTGCAAACATGTTAGTTATCAGCTGAATTCTTCGTTTTGCACAAATTGATCTGAAGATGGTTACACATTACCCGAAACTGATATTTGTGAAAATCTTTGCACAGTGTATTACGCCAGACTGGGCCAAGTTTAAATTTCGCCTCCGTGGAATTTACATTCGAAAAGTCGAACGAAAACAAATCGCCCTTCCCAAAATAGAGGGCGCCACTTATCCTCTCATTAAACTAAATAACGGAAATGAAAAGATTTGTTCAGGCTTCTTGTTGCATTTAACCTCCACCTATCAGCAACTTTGAAAACAAAACAAATTGAAACTTTGTTTCAAAAATAAATAACGTCTTCTTACATAGATGGCGCCACTGCTGCTTATAGTAACAAGTGTCTAAATAAAAACCTAGTCAAGTGGGTTGTGATCGAGAATTTATCCATTGCATTTACATAGCAGAATTACTAAATGTAGCCTACTTGACCAGGTTTTTATTTAGACACGAGTTATATTAATAAAGGGAAACTCGAAAAATTAAAAATATCTTAAACTTACGCTGCGTGGAGTCTCTCATGCGAATTCTGTTTTAATCGAAGCTTGAAAATTGGGTTTCAAAATAAATCGTGTTTTTTTTTAATAAATAAATAAAAATAATTCGCGTTTTTTAAAATAGATGTCGTCATTGTAGCATTCAATAAACACAGATTAAGATACAGATGATTTTAGATTTTTTCAGCGAAGGTAAATTTTCTGTGGGGTATTTGCGTGAACCAGATTTCTGATAATTTTTAAATTAAATCGTTTTTTCTAAGATAGATGGCGCTACTGCGATTAAGAGATCATCGAAAATTGAGTTTCAAAATAAGTTGCGCTTTTTGAAATAGATGTCGCCACTGTAGCATAAAATAAACATAAACTAAGATACAGAGGATTTTCGATTTTTCTTCAGCGATGATAAATTTGGCTGCAGGATCTTTGAGTGAACGGTACTTCAGAAAATTTTAAAATGCTCTAAATCGTTTTTTCTAAGATAGATGGCGTTACCACGGTTAAGAGATCATTGAATAAGAACAAAATAATTCTTAATGAACAAATTTAATAATTACGAATTGAAAATCGAGAAAAAATTCAGCTCTCATCGCTAGGACTTTAATTTAATTTTAATTGTCGTCATGGCTCAAGTATCTCACACTAGAGGACGCCATTGTCACTACAACGGTATGATAAATATTCCCCCCAAAAAATTGTTTAATTTCAGTGTTTCGTTTACATTCGCTTAATGCGGCTTCGGAAACAAAAAAATAGTTGCTCTCCAAATGAGTCATGTCTCTTATAATAGATGGCGTCACTGCTACTATCACTGAAAATAGTGTGGGTTGTATCTCTTTTAATTTAATCTTGATTTGAAAATCGATTTATTAATTTAATTTTGATCTAAACTTTACGTGGACTTTACGTGTAAGCCTCAAGTTTGACTAAAACGAAATAATCAATAGAGAAAAAATCACGTTCGAGTCAGGACCAGAATCAACGTGATTGTCTCAAGTTTAATTAAAACGAGAAATAATCAAAGGGAGTCGATTAAAAAAAATATATTATTTTCTCTCGGAATTTATTATTCTATAATAGTTGGCGCCGCTGCTACTGTCACTGTAATTAGTGTAAAAAGTTTTCTCTTAACTCAATTTTGATATTAAAAGCTTTGCGTCAATCAAGTTCTAGGCTAAGACCGGAATCAATGTGAATGTTTCAAGTTTAATTAAAACGAAGGAATCACTCGAAAAAAATCATATTCAAGGTCAGGACGTCACAAGCTTAATTAAAACGCAAGATAATCAATCGGTGTTGAATTAAAAAAAAAAATTAGTTTCAGCATTTTTATCAAAACATTTTATTATTCTCCAACAGGTGGCCCCACTAGGACACCATTTTTGAGACAGCCTGTATAATTAATCTTGCAATGATGTTACTTTATAGGTTCAGAAAATTATTACAGATTGGTCGTGGAAAATACAATTAATGTCTACAAGCTTTAGGCTTCATTAACTGTCATCACTGCTGTTGTTGCCATAGTTTATTTTGGAAACTTTCAGCCGGGTTTGTGGTTGTTATTGTTATAGCTTGCTGAAGACATTACTTTGTTTTTCATGGCCGATCCTTACGTAATTACTTTTCGAACTCACGGTAGTATTCAGGTGTTTAGGTTGTTTGTTCCATTTAGTTGATGCACGTGTGTTTTTTAAGTATAAAGTGATAAAAAGAAAAACAATTTAAATCAAGAAATTTTCGAAGAGGTGTAAAGTTAAAAAATTTAGTTTTGATGTTGGCTGAACAGAATATACAGATTGGCTTTTTCTAAATAATTACTAATGCATTACACAAGCTTCATCTGTTTTTTTTTTTAATATGTATTACGCTAACGAAACTAATGTTAAAAAGTTGTTCAATCAAGAAGAAGAAAAGCCGTTGAAGAGGCAGTAACGTTCACGTTAAGTATTTTTTTGCAGCATTATGACCAATGAGAGGACAGACGGAGTTTTTACGGTTTACTGTTGCAACGAAGCGGTGAGATATTATAAATAGAATGTCTCACGACTCAATGTATTTGCCGCCGCTGCGCAACTTGCAATAGTGAATAATCAGCGTGCACTCATCACATCAAGGTGGTTCACAGTATTGTAGTGATTGACTGGATGCTCCGAGCAAAGCGCGGTAACGAAATTGTGCTTCCAGCAACGTGATTTTAAATACATTATCGGGAAAAATATTTAATCCAAATTAACTAAATTATTGCTCCTACATGCAAGAAGCGGCAATTATTATTTTCTGGAATTATATCTCAGTTTGTACTCTGACAATATTGACTAATGATTAATGATTAATTAACATTTACGTAAAAGCGGGCAACGTCTTCGACCGTCGCTGTCTCAAATTGGATGAAACCGGAAAAACCTTGCAGGTCCTCCCACTGATTATGACAATAATTAATCCTAAACGCAATTATATAATTGTCCAGTCCTTTCAGTATGTTCTTAGAAATTGTCCGTTTTGTAGACCTTGTTTGAAGCAACCTTAACCTTGTCCTCAAGAACTCAGATCAAGACAGTAATTTGAAAGCAAACGAATTTTTGGGTTCCATTAATTTCAGCATACCACTTGGTCTTCATTACTAGCCATACCATCAGTGTCGTTCTTCTACAAGATTTGTTGCAGATCCATCTTTTGCAGATAACAGTCTTTAATGGATGAAGAACGTTTTATGCAGGAAATATTTTCCTCCTGGTCTCTGAGGTTTAATTTAAACAATCTCAAAGCCTGATACAAAGCAGCAGTGGTTGTTTTATCCACTCCTGGATGGATGCCTGTTCAATTTGGTTTCGTTTTTTCTCAAAACGATTTTTATACTAATCTTGTAACTTTTTCATTTTACTTCTATGAGTTTGCTGTTCAATTGTCGTTTAAATATTCGAGAATTTACAGTTGTCGATCCATTGTAATTAAGATGTACTGGAAAGATTTGATTTCTTGGAAGTAAAATATACCCAGAAATTTTATTTTTCTTTAATGGCGGATTTCACAAACGTTACTTAAATTTAATCATCCGTTAAAAGTAAACGTTGCCTTGGTTACATGTGTTGAAGGTATAGGAATGATTATTCTTAATCGATGATTAAAGTTAAGTGACGTTTGTGAAATCCAGCATTAGAATGATTATTCTTAATTGATGATTAAAGTTAAGTGACGTTTGTGAAATCCAGCATTAGAATGATTATTCTTAATCGATGATTAAAGTTAAGTGACGTTTGTGAAATCCAGCGTATGTCCATCTTTTTTACGTATCGTAATTGTATTTACATTGAATATGGTCTGTTGCTATGAAACTTTACCATGAGGTTCAAATTCGAACGGTTTTATTGCTTTTCGTTGCAATTCTTTCTAGCACGAGTGTACAACTTACTAGCTACACAAAAAGTCTGAGACATATGGACAATAGAAATTTTAAAAATAAATGAATTTTATTTTATTATAAATGAAAATTATAATACAAAATAGATCGCAGTCCACCATTAATAATTCATTGACTTCCAACCGACCCCTTTCCAGTTTTCATCGACCGCCAGGGGGTCGATATCGACCCCATTGTGAAACCTTGTTTTAGCTGTTACTATAGCTTGCTGTGCACCATATTTATACTATTTATTTGAATATTAAATATTAAAACTTCAGCACTACTTTACATTTGCTTTTGTTTCCAGTTAATAAAGAAGGGAGGAGGGAAAAGTTAAAATCATGTGCCATCACAGAACTCCTTTATCTGTGGTGCCATAAAGAGAAGCGAAGCTGTTATAATAGTGTTTGTACTCTTCTTTGATGTGCTCTTTATTTTATCAATTGTGGCATTCTAAAGTACTGATTGTACTTTTACGCAACACCAGATAATATGCCTAATGTATTGAATCTGATAAGAAATTTATCATTTGCAACATAAATACGCTTTAACGTCATTATACAATAAAAACAAGTAAAGCCTATGTACAGGACGTTTCAAAATTCTGAACCAAACTTCAAAAGGAGTTTCAAGGGTCTATGGGGATGAAAAAATTCTTTCACCAAGTTCCTTTTAATAATGAATTAATTAAGATCAAATTCAGAGCGTGTGGACGTCATTCAAAGTACAAAAAAATTTAAACATAGTGTCGTAGTAAATAAACAAATGGACACGATCGGCTTTTAACACATGTTTCTGCTCATTGTGGAAAAAAGTGACACGGCCATGCAACTTTTCGTATTAAATAATAGTGTTCAAATAACGTAACATAAACATGGTGAGTCATCACAATTTGTGTCCCACGTTTTAACTATGATGTCAACGACACCATCACGTTGTTTGGGCAAATTATTTGCACACATTTGCTGCTAAGATGTAGTAGTTTATGACGCTTTCCATTCAATACCATTAATGTAAACTTTTGATTTGAGCTCAGCTTCTTCGTAAGGTAGTTCAAAGAATATTGTCACGTCTGAAAAATTATCATCTAAATTCGTTTTTACTTTTGGAGTTGCACAAAATTTAACGCGCGTACTTTTAGGTTTAACTGACAAAATTTCACAAGTACGGTCATCGACACAGGCTTCATCGCCGCGGAAGTTGTCTAGCATGAATTACCGACGTTTGCATAGCTTGCAAGTCAAATTCTTTTTCAGTCGATGGAACTTATGCAAAATTAACGTTTTAATGGAGGGAATTCCATGCTGGCAAATGAAAACCAAGTTGTTTGAGCTTACTTAAGAATGCTACACAACAGTTCGTATTTCATTCGAAACAATGAAAGTGCTCGCTTATTAAATGTGACGTTGACAATTTTGGAACCGAACCTTTGGAATTGCACTTTGAGGCATCCGGCACGGCTGGTATAAAAAGGGGAATTTGTAAATCAAAGGAAGAGTAGTTGATTAGTTGTTAATCAATGAGTTGTATAAGCGACAGGCAGTTTCCATTAATAGTTTAATGTATTTGGTGAATTTTATTTGTGACTTCTGAACCAATCCCTTGGGGGCGGCGTTTGTGTGTGCAAAGAGACGAGGTAATGTAAAATTTAAATTAATCATTATTTTTCGTTCGCCAATATCCTGCGCTGCAAGCAAGTGCACGATGTAAGGGAAAACGTAACTTGGTGGCGACCCCCTTATAACATAACTACGTTGACTATATTTCCCTTACAACGTAACGTGATGGAGGCGCACTTAAAAAAGGACAATTTCTTTCTTTTTGGGAACCAACGTTTGCTATAACGCAACAAGGCGGAGCACATCCCTTCCGTTCTTGACATGGTGTAAGCGCCGAAATTATAACTTTTGTATAACAACCTTTTCGTATCTTGATATGGTAAAGGCTTGGGAGTATCTCATCGTGACAATATGTTAGAGACAATAGGGTGCGCACCGACAAAAGAAAAGTCTATGTGAATGAAGAATTGTTGACGATTGATTGTGTCGAAGTTAGTAAGAGTTAAATTTGTAAGGAGGAAGATTTGGGCTCGTGAAGAATGAGGTTAGTAGGTGTTATGATGTTTGACTTGAAGGAAATGACAGTGTGATCGCAGAACGCTTTTAGAAAAAGCCATCTTACGATGACCTAACGGAAATAACCTGGTTTTAGTCTCTGCTTAAAAATACACTGCAGGTTCCTCTACTAGCTAGAAATACATTTTCTTTTTTAATTAAATATTTTACATTGAAAGTAAATAAGAGACATAAAACGAATATAAATGGAAATAAGTATCAAATTTACGTCATAAATTGTATACAGTAGCGGACAATAAAATCATTTGCACAATGTAAACCTTATTTTAATATGTTTTGACGTTTACTTCGTGTAGAAATTACCACCAGTAATTTTGACGTTTAAAACATATTGTATTTATTTATTTTAACAGGTACATAACCTCAATAAAAACCTGTCTTACCAAATTTGTCTAAGCGTGAACGACATGTCAAATTCTTGCCCGGATTTTACTGTCCGTTACTGTACAAGTATAATTGTTAAATTTGATCTCTATCAAACGAAACTTCACAACATAAAAGTGACGAACCTTATAAGTCATATTTGATTAAATTTTAATGCTGCCATCTGACGGCCATTCGTTGTCTGTTGTAACTGTAACTTCTATGAGATAGCCGTCAGATGGCGCCACTACAACTCTCGTCATTCCAAGACACAACATAGAAAATTAAAAAACATCAGACTTTCGTTTTCGTTTGTTTTACAGCGTGAAGTTGACAATAAATAAAGAAAATAAATTACACTCTCCTTTTTTTGGTAGTAGTAGTAGTAATTATCAGTGTTACCAGCGCGTAAAACGTAGAAATCCCTCAAGAGTAGTCAAAAAAAGTCTTTTTTCAACCTAACCTCAATTTGTTGCTAGATTCACGAATAATTAAAAAAAAAAAGTTCATACAGTTAAAGAAAAATAAAAGACGGCCGATTTTACAGCGCCTTTCAATTGATTAATAATACGCAGATTTAAAAAAAAAACAGTTTGAAAAGAATGGTGACAAAACAGAGAAAACAGAATAATAAAAATTCAGAAAATAAATAATAATATCGAAAACAAAAGACAATCGATTTTACAATGCAATTTAATAGATTAATCATTTTAATTTAAAAAAATGAAAAGAACGATGAGAAACCAAGAAAATGAAATAATAGAATTTTAAAAAAATGCGAAATAATAAAATGTAAAAAATAATAAAAACAAAGGACAATCGATTAGCAGCATAATTCAGTAGATTAATATAAAAACAAGAGACAATTCAGCAGATTCATAAATTAAAAAAAAAAAAACAATTGGAAACAAACAGTGATAAAACAAAGAATTATTTGCCTTCCATATTTATGGGCAACAGGTTATTAAAAAAAAAAAACGGCATCACCACCCTTGTAAAAGCAAACGAATCTGTCAACGTCATCTGTTAAAACATGCCTTTAACAGGTGGCGTTCTTAAATGTCTTACAACAACGCAAGTAATTTTTTGTCACCGTCCAAAATTCAAACTTTGCTCAATGGTTGGTGGTTTTTCAAAATAACCCGGCAATACCTAGTAAATCACCCTCGTAGAAACAAATGAAAAGAAGACTATCGGCAAATTCCATCAGATGGCGCTGATGAATGTCTTACTTTAACGCAATAAATAAGTGTTTGAAGTGAGATAGCGAACCATTACGTCATTGCATGCTCGCTTCTCCCTCTGACACATTAATAATTGTCAACCAATCATTAACTGTCACGGTTGACAGTTAATGGGTCTTGCAGAATAAGAGAAGTTTTGATCAAGGATAAAATGTCCTTTCCAAAAAGGTTGGGAAAGGTTTACACGGTAAAAAATACGTTCAGAATTGTTAAGCTCTTGAGATGAACTGTGTCTGAGTTTTGGGATGGCTTGGCTTTCGGATGCAGTTTTGTAGTCATACTTATTCAAAACAGCTCTAAGAGAAAACTGCTGTAAAATTTTTCTTAAATCTTGTGGATTCATCTAAGCAAAGCTCTGTTTTATGTAGTACAGGATGTTTCCGGTAGTGTTAAACTTTTAGGATAAAACATTTCGTGTATACTGTTCGTAATGTCCATTATTATTCCTAATTCAAGAACTTTCTCGCTTTTTGAGGTAACTTATCATCTTTTTCTTTTTATTACATCTTTCAAGCCAGATTGATACTATCATATTAATCATGGACCGAGTACACTCGGAAAACAGCTCCACCCGACTGTACTCTGTCCGCGTTCGAGTTGAATTGACCCAATCATTCGGCCTGAGTGTACTTTGACAGCCTAGCTTTAATTGTTAATGTCAGATGTTCATGTCAAAAGTTCATCAAGTAGCCCATGCATTTTTCATAACATTGTGCGGAGAAAATCTTGAATTAGACTTTAGATTGTAAGCAAAACTTCACAACTACTTAATAACTGTCATCCGTCAAACGTCAAACGGTGTAGGAAGTCGTCGCCTTTACACCTATTTCATCAAAACTTAAAACCAACTCGAACTTTTCAAATGAACTTTCATCGTGTTTATCGTTAATTTCAGAAATATTTTTATAGGGGAACAAAATGAAAACAAAATGAAATTAAAGCGGGTGTTTTTTAAAAATAAATTTGGCGGCGAGGTGTTTGTATTGTGAAATGTCCATAACAACGAATGAGTAATGACAGGAATCGTTCCCCTTCCACACTACACAACGAAGTAGTGGTTTGACCTTAGCAGCCGTTCGCAAGCTGTATATGTACAAAAACTGAACATTCCATTATACCTATTTAAAAGAGTAGTACACGTAATTAACTTATCGAAATGTCAAACGAACGAAGAATCATCAAATCTCTGTGGCCATTATTACTTACTAAATACTGTACAGAGTCTGTAGAGTTGACTAATAGTAAATTCCGTACCTAATTAAGAAAGGACTGACAGGGTTGAACGTTACTTGACAAATACTTCAAAGTTTACCGGTATTCGATTTATTTTAAGAGCGTGAGTTGTGAAAACGAGAGATGATTGTACTTCGAGAAGGAAGCGCAGTTAGGCACACGTGTTTTCACAACTTTTTTGTTCTTAAAATAGAAGTTGCACCGAGCGTTCGAAATTATGTCTCCCGGATAAAATTTTAAGCCGCGATCCAAAAACAAACGTGTTGAATTTCATTTCACATTTTTATTGTGTGTTTGTTGCAACGTATGCTTTTCTGTTAAACCTACAACAAAAATTAAAACTCAAATAATTTCGACTTACCATATAAAATAGCTTCAGCCAAGCAATATGAAATTTCAGGACGCAGGAAATTATAGAATCTTGAGAATGTAAGGGAAGTAAATTTGCAACTTATAGAGGGCGCCACTAAATTCTGTTTAATGTTAGTTGAGACGTAGAATTCAGAAAACCGTCTCATTTATGCAATGCACACCAGGACAACATTGAATCGTTTAATGACCGTAAATAAAACACATCCAAACTTATGAATGAAATAAATAAACTTTAATGTAAATAACAACAGTTAAATAAGATATGAAGTTAAATATTATTAACATAAGAAACTAGAGCTCTTTGATTGAAATTGATCTAGATCAACGATTATTCGAACAAAATGTAAACAAATAAGTTCTTTATTTATTAACAATTTAACCAAAAACAGGACAGACTAAACGAACATGTTCAAAATTGCTGTAAAACACAGTCTGAATACGGTGTACAACTGTCAAAGACTAATTGTCCTCATATACACTGGGGCCCGTTCAGAAACTGTATCGCGGGAGCACTTTGGGCGTTTAAAATGAAAAGCAAAATGCACTTACACGAGAGAGAAAGAACATTACCCAGAGCGCGCTCTTTTTAGTCGGAGCGTTATTCCTGAACGGGCCCCTGTTCGACAACAACTAAAGACAATTCAAAAAAATTTAACTCACGTTTGGTTGAGTTACAGTTCAGGTCTCACGTTACTTGGTTCTGTCGGGATGAATCGGACTTCTTAGGTCGTTAAACAAATTCTAAAACTTCATTTCTTGCACAATAAATAAAACATCCATAACCAACATACACATAACACAAGGATGTGCAGTATTACCACGCAAAAGTAATTATTTTCTTACAACATCGTATGGAAAGTCTTCACATTCACAACAGACGCAGTTATAACTCTTCTTTAATTGTTCGTACGGACTCAGAGTAAATCAGCTCATAATTCTCATGTAGCTTAAAACAATGTCGTTCAGCCTCTTTTCTTTCTGGCGGGAAAAGGTACATAACCACACAATCGAATAACCACCATCAGTGACCAATAGCCAAAACAATCTGACCAAACTTCTTGTATTCTTAAACTTGATTAGCTACTTAACAAATTCAACACATAAGGAATGTTCCAGCAACGAATTTTCTCACAAAAAAATTCTACACAAGCAGACGCACATACATCGTACATACATTATTATCATCACCTTTCATTTTTTTCTCCCTTCATTACCGACCGAAAACAATGTTCTAAATTTGACTTTCATTAAAGTTTCGAACTATTAGAACTGCAAATTAGCTCCTCATTAGCTCAGAAAACGTAAAGTTCAGAAACTGATTAAAATGCTGACACCAAAGTAAAAGAAAAAATTTGAAAGAAAAAAATACAGGGATCTGTTTTAGTGATAATCTAATTCTATAGAATAGAATTTTGTGCGTCTTCATTCAGGTCCGAATATGGGCACCCCTTTTGTTTTTTTTCGGAATAATAAACTTCAAATTAGATTTAGGGCAATTACAACAGTATATTAATATTATTAATACATCTCAAAATTGATTACCAAAAGAAAATTTTTTATATTAAATTCAAGTAATTTTTGTTTCTAAAAGTATAAACTTTTGTCTGTTTTAACAGTAAGGGCAGAAGGCTTGGAATATGGGCCCCATAAAATATGAAATCAAATACTCATATGAAGTATTTTATTGCACTAAATTATGAATTATAAACAAAAATCACATACATATGTATCCTTTTCCGCGCTTCATGAGCCCACATATGACACATTAAACACTGCACCCAAAATTCCCCCTTGATGTCTTCTGAAAATTTGCCGTCACAGAAGATACATGCTGCATCAGCATCATTTTTATCAGAAATCATTTGACCAATCTCTTCTGTGTCGTCGTCATCATCTGTTGGTATAAACTTTTCTCCTCCTTATTCTTCTGACGAGGATTCTATTTCTGTAACTTTGGTTTTTTTTTTAGTGGGCCCTCTTTTAGTTTTAGCTGAATTTTTCTGAACTATTTTTCTCTTTCCTTTCGCTATATTTACATTGCCAGATTTTGCAACAGATGATTCCAAATCCTGTTTATAAGGAGAGGACGTAATGACTTGGGACTTAGATGGTTTTCTTGCTCTTGTGGAGACCTTCTTTGTCACAGATGGAACAGGGCTAATTTGAAATGGACTGACAATCATTTTTTTTTCTTATCAGCCGAATCTTTTGAGCTTCCTGGTTGTGACTGATCTTGAAATGGAGGGTCGGGATCCTTCGAGAATCCTGCCTGTGGTTCATCTACATTTTCATGACTTTCTAATGTGCTACGGTTTTTTTTGGGCCTCAATTTGATTTATTTATGAGAGAATAAACGATTATTCTCTCGAATCCACACTCTAATTTCTTCACTATAGAGGGCCTTTAGAGCGCCCATATACGTTTTATCTAACGGTTGTAGCTTGTGAGTAGAGTGCGGTGGAAGAGAAATAATTGAGACATGGTTCTGCCTTGCCAAATTAATCACGTCTATGTTACGCGTGTGGCTATAATGACCATCTAAAATTAGTAGAGCTGGAGAATCTTCAGTTGGCTGGACGAACTTGAGAAAATGTTGAAACCACTTTGTAAATATATTTCGTTGCACCCAGCCTCTTGGACGTACTTCATAAATACTTCCGGGTGGTGCATCACGCAGAAGCTGATCGTTTCGATTTTTTCTGGGGAAAATCAACATCGGTGGAATGTGCTGACCTCCTGCACTCATAGCAGCTATCATTGTCACTAATGGAGCTGATGTTATTGAGGCTATCTGGCGTTTTCCTTTTCGTGCTATAACTTTCGGTAACTTGCTGGGCACAACAGACAAACCTGTTTCGTCTACATTAAATATTCCATGTGGTCCAAAATCATATTTTCCGTATTCTGCTTCCAAGTTGTTAAAAAATTGTGTCACATTCTCTTTGTTAAACCCCAAGGCTCTTGCAAATGAGGTGCCAGTTGGTCTGCGAATGGAGAGTAATCTGTTATGTCTCCTTAAAAAGCCATCTACCCAACTGCGACCTGCGATTCCATTCTTGAATGGATGTCTTTTACCATTTTCAATTGCCAACGAATAAGCCATTCTACACAGATCTTTTTTTGTTAAACCTAGAACTGTGTTTCCATTTGTAAAATGTAATTCACCAATGTTTTTTCAATATCTTCCCCTAAAATACTATGTCTCCCTAGTTTCGTATTTACTATATCATTAAGTGATAGTGTGGAATTTTTTGATTTTTTCAATAACCTCCGCAAAGTGGATCTAGGAACTTCAAAGTGCTTAGCGGCATCTTTTATGCTCATTTGTGCTTGTGTAACAGCCTCAATTGCCTGTTCCATTGTTTCTTTGTCCCATTTTTTTCGCAAATTTTTAGATACAAATTTTCTATTTGAATTTGTTAAGCTCATAATTCTGAAAAAAAAACGAAATAAATTTTGGTCCTAATATGGGCCTCATGCCCATATTCAGCAAACACAAGGGGCCCATATTCCAAATAAGCCACTGTGAATTATGTTAAAATTTGATCGAGAGCGATGTTGAAAAATATCTAATCGTCACTGTATTTTTCAATATCTTGGCAACACATTTTAGGCGTAGTGGATCGTAAAATAAAAAAATATTCCCGACAAACAAGCTGATCAACTTACCTCAAAAAAGTTTAAGAAATTTCCAAAAACAAAACACTCATTTGTTGCATCAACTATGACACAAATCCGGTGGGTAAAACAGAAACATAGTAGCTGTGTTTAGCACATGATTAACTTTTTATAAGACAGGTTGCACTGCTTGGTTTATAGAAACGGGGGGTGACCACATTAAATACAGGGCCCATATTCGGACCAGTTCCTCTAAAAATTCGTCAAATATACATAATCTGAAAAATTAACCGTTACATTGTTTACTTGCTTGTTCTTCTACTTATTATAAATAGTAATCAAGAGGAATGTTAACATTACTTTTGATTCTCAGTGTACTTCATATGTAATATACATATACCGGGCGATAAAGTTCATCTTCACACTCGGTAACTTTTTGATTTCTTTTTATTTTTTTCTAAGAAAACGACATTTGATGTGAAACCCTTGAGTTCGAACTTTAATAATACCGAAAAAAAAACGTATTTTCTTTTTTCTGTTTTTTAAGGTTTCCTAAATGCGTATTGTGCTTGTTTATACAGAACATGTAATGGACAAAACTATGCGATATACGAGGGTATCTGCTGCATAACACAGTGTACCTCTTCAGACGTACTACGTCCTTTTTGGCACCGTGACAAGTTACTACTGCTGGTTTCCTATATTTATAGAGGCACATATTTCTGCGAATCTGTGATCATTTAAAATTGGGTAGGGTTAACTGACCAGCTAATGACCACTGCCCATAGAATGACCACTAATAAAATTTTTTTTTATTGTTAAGAACTCTAGATATCAAAGTTAAGTATTTTATGCAACAAATTTTTAGACAATTTTGTGACTGTGTGATATTTCAGTTTCTCAAAAACATTAAGTCAGTATACATGACATTAAGCGAAATAGAATAGCAAATAATTAAGGTAAGTAAATAACGACACAATATATATTGCTTAAAAGTGATGTTATTTTAATAGAAGTGTCAAGTTTTTTTGTATAACATTATATTGCATGATTAAAACTTGTATTTTTATGTTGAAATTTCTATTTAACCTCAAAGACTTAATAGTTTTAAGGAGGTCATTTATTGGTAATATTCTAAGCATCAAATACTAGTGAATGACTAGGATGGTCATTCACTGGTTGGCGCCAAATTTGAAATAATTTTAAGTTTAGAATATATTTCAGCAGTTAAATTGTATTTTGTTCCTTAATGAATAATAATGAAAGAATGACAAAGGTATTTACCTATAAATGACCACTTTTTTCGCAGAAATAATCAGGTAGTCATTCATTGGATATTTTGTCCAGTAAATGACTTATTATTTAAATATTTGCTCTGTTTATATTTTTGTTTTAATTATTCTCAGATGGAAAAAACACCTAAAAGGCCATACTTAAGATTTCGTTATTCGATTGAGGATTTAAAAGCCGCAGTTACGGAACTGTTAGAAGGTAGAATGAGTGCCACTAAAGCAAGCAAGTATTTTAAAATACCAAAAGGTACTTTGATCAATAAATTACATGGAAAATCTGATATTGAGACTAGGAAAATGGGCCCGGCAAGAATTTTAACAACACAAGAAGAAGACATTCTGGAAAATTGGATCCTAGAAAAAGCAAAAATCGGTTTTCCCATGCATCCGGATGAAGTAAAAGATGCTGTACAAAAAGTTATGCAAGAAACTCAGCGTCCTAATCCCTTTAAAGATAATCGTCCAGGCGACTAATGGCTCAAGGGTTTCTTAAAGACAAGACCCGCCATTACAAAAAGAAATGCCGAAATTATTTCTAAAGCAAGGGCCAGTGTTACAAAACAGGATATTGTTTTTTACCAAACGCCACCCACATATTACAACCATGCGATGTTGGTATTTTCAGACCACTGAAAGTGTTTTGGAGAAAACAGTGCCAAAAATATAAGCAAGAAACAAGAAAATCTCTAACTAAAGCGTCTTTTGCACCCATTTTTGCAAAGGCTTTTGAGACAGCTTGTAAACTGGAGACCATACAAAATGCCGTTCGTGCATGTGGTATATTTCCTTTTAATGTAAATAATGTAGATTTTACCAAATGCATGAATACTCGTCGTTCCACTGCATAACAAAATAATAATAATATGAATGATTTAGATGAAATGGATAAAGCACAATTTTTGAGAATTCTTGAAAATGAAATTTCCCCGGAAACTCTGAGAAAATATAAAACATTACAGAAAACGCAAGAAGAATTAGAAAATGATAAATTATTTCAAGTATGGCAAAAATTTGCAAATGCGATGAACGAACGGAATAGAAGTAATGTAGACATTATTGATAACCAAAATGAAGATAACCTAAATGGTATTGTAACAATTCATGAAGAGCAAGAATATGAAGAGATCGAAAATCAAGTCGAAGGCAATGAAGGGGCACTAGACAGTGATACAGAAGATACAGATGTGATTAAGAACGTTATGGACAAAGATAACATTGCCGAAGAAGAAATAATTTTAGATCTACAGATTTCAAGCATTACACAAGACCCAGAAGAGGATAATATCTCTGAATGAGCAGTTGTCGTCATTAGTAATTAATCAAAAGAGGAAGAAAAACGAATATCCGAAACATTAAAAGAACAAAGAAAACAAGCTAGGGAGGAAAAAAAGCGAAAAAGAGAAGAACTTGAAAAAAATAAGTCTTTAAAAAAGTCAAACAAAATAAAGAAGAGGAGGTTATCCAGTTCTTCAAGTGAGACAGACACTTCAATCCAAGTAGATTCTGACAAAGAAGAAAATGAAGAATCGACAGAAGAACCTAAAAGTAATCCAGAAATGCCAAGTAGGATTATTAATGAAAGCTCTTTTAGTATAGCAGATTTCGTTATTGTTAGATATGAACAAATTTTCAGTTAGGAGAATATGAAGTCAGAGTAATGTGTAAAAGTGGTACACAGATGTGGAAGTGGCCAGAAAAGATTGATCAAATTTGGTACAAGAAAGAAGACGTTATCGAAAAAATAGAACCACCTACGCTAATTTCCAGTCGCGGAAATACATATCAGTATATGTATTTTCATATTTGTATATATGTATTTTCATATTTCAAATATGAAAATATCTAATATATAATTACCTTAACATTTTAGTTTAAATAAATATTTTTATGGTCATTCATTGGTTTTAATTCGGTCATTTATTCGACAGATCTGGTCATTTATAGGGATCTTTTGGTATCTATAATTAAAATTATTGATACACAATGTTGTTAAAAGTATATAAAACTGTGTTATAATCAATTATCTTTTAATTAAGTGTACTTAAAATTGATACACAGTACAATATTCTAACTTCAATATCAAAAGAATGGCATTATTTTATATCTCACTACTACCTAAAGTGGTCATTAGCTGGTCAGTTCACCCTAACACTCGAGCACAAACCTATGTATGCACAAAAAATACGAGAAAATCAATGGCACATACCATACAGGTGATGGATGGCACTCCAATTTAAGTGCACAGCTGCTCTTTTACTTTCTATTTTCTATTTCTTCCTTCAAATCCGTCGGTAGGTACGACTTTAAACTACTTAACACAAAGACGTCCGTTATAATTAGAAAAAGTGTGCATCCGTATTAAGTTACGATATTTTTTGTGGTATTTACTTAAATTAAATCACTGTAATACTGACGTTCAATCATTAATACGAAAAAAAATGTGCAAACGCGCAAGTTCAAGAAGGTAAAGTTGTCAAAAGAAAACAAAATAGGACAAGTATTTGTTTTTAAGAAAGGGCCACTTTGATTATCTTTAACAAGGAATAAAAAAGAATCAATAAGTTGCTTCGATAATTACAATGTATACGTAGTTTGTACTTTAAATTTTATATAAAAACATAAATGCAAAATAGCAATTTCTTTGTTCGGAGCAATAGACTTGACTGTTACAGACTTATCCGCCCCTGCCACTTTAGTGACTAACTGACTAACATACCTCTGAGCGTTTTGCGTAAGCAAACTAAGAAATAAACGATAGACACGATATAATTAGCTGTAAAGCCATCTTTACAAACCATACTACATGCCACTCGATGACAGATAACTGGATATTGTAAACACCCGCTTATGCTCCGAGAGATAAACCAAGCGAACGTGTGTATTATATTATCAGAGGTCTATCAGCGTAATTACTGCGCTCGTATGGATCTACCGCATATGCAAAATAAGAACAAAAATCGAAACCGACTTGGAATTTTCGCCTAATCGCAAATCTTGCGAAAAGTATAAAATTTAAATAAATTACGGCGGCATTATAATTACAAATTTTATCAATATTATGCTGGAAACGTGTTGCATTACGTACCCACTCCAGAAACGAAAGAGTAAATCATTTAATGACCATTTATCCCTCCTAGTGATTTACTTTATCGCCAATAAAACTTACCGTCGTGGATGATTGATGAATCCTACAGTGTATCTTAATTCCAAAATTCAATCACACTGTATAAGTGTATAGGTATGTACAAGACACCGCCCGCTTATTCACCCTTTTTATGAAACACCAGTCTATCACCAACCGAACACAACTAACCACTCGATACCGACACACCAACACCGATGCGCCGAACGTCTGCGTTCGAATGCGTTAAAGCAGTATGCCACGGTGCGGTGCGATCGGATATTTTCGTGCGAGGACGAATCCGTTTCGATTCTGAAACAAACGAATCTCAGCACCCGAGCACCGTGCGATCATTGTTCTTGCGGCCGCAGCAATTTAAAAATGCGGTCGCCCAAGTTACAAACTTGCGACTAAGCAGATTATACATGTGCGCTACATTAGAATAATCGGGCAAAATCACAAGCGGAAATGTTTTTTCCTCTAAAGCGCTTTTTGGTTTATCTATCTATGTATATTCATTCTCGTCGGGCGGGCGGCGTGCGTGAATTCCAAAGATGGAAGGAGGCGCACGAAATAACCGTTTTATTTTTAAACATAGGTACGTAAGATCGAAGATATGTGCGTAATTTATCGACACAGTGCACCAAGAGCACTTGAATAAAACGTGTAAATCATTATTATCGCGTCGTTAAATCTTTAATCTAAATTATAACAAATGCAATAACGAAATCCATGAAAATAACAAAAGATTTACATGTCTAGGGTCGTGCTAAACACAAAAAATTAGTTCTGCGCTTTCAATTTTAGAGGCTCGTACGCACGGATCACTTTTAACAATAGTAGTCAATCACTAAAAGTCATACTTGTTTGTTTCCTTTTAATTTTAATTGTACCAAAATTTAAAATCAAAGTTCTTAACATTCTTCATTTATTTTTGAGTTAATGACAGAAAACTTGGGATTGTCTAAAGTCGTTTCTTCTCCGTGTTAAATTTGAAACAAAATGAGATACCCAGGAAGTTTGAACCAAAACCAAATCAAAGTATGTACAGTACATAAAAAGTACTGTCTAGAGATATAATTACATTAGAAGATGCCCTAGTTAACATTTTTTGATATGTCCAGTGTTGTAACAGATACATTTTTCAAGGTATCTAGATTCAGATACAGATACTTACCCTAATTTGTAACTTGATACAGTTGCTACGTTCGAAAATTATACGTGTATCTGGAGCGTATGATGTCATCTTTCTCACTCACGATTTTTAATCTATTTTGTATCTCGCTCATCCGTTTACAAATATATTGTGTTTATAAAAAGTGAGCAAATAAAAATCAGATTAGAGTAGGCGCTGCAAAGAAAATGTATGTCTGTGATTAACTGAATTAATTAATGTATTACATTCATGGACTTTTTATTTAATCACAGACATACATTTTCTTTGCAGCGCCTACTCTAATCTGATTTTTATTTGCTCACAGGTTATTATTTCCATGACAGGCGATCTTTTCACACCCTACTTAAATGTGGGATGTGAAAGATCGCCTGTTGTCATGGAAATACTATAAACACAAGATTTTTTTAAACGGTTGAGCGAGATACAAAATAGGTTAAAAATCGTGATTGAGAGGTGCTCCAGGTGCAACTGGTACTGTGGTACTCTACCACAGATGGCGCTGCCTTTCTCACCGGTACCGGAAAAGGCTCAAAGTAAATCGTTGGATGAAGAAGGAGTGGAAAACAAAATAAATACTAAATATGGAGAATTAAATTCGTTACTGTTCGACAAATGGCGAAACTATTTTTGACTGTACGCTTAAAAATTAAGAACAAACAAAATTCAATTTTCGGTGAAATCGTATGTAAAAATCGACTTTGTAATTAAAAAAAAAAAAACGCAGAAAATGAAAGGAAAATTAATTGTAATGAAATCGTTCCGCTATTCTACCACAGATGGCGCTGCTCTACCTCACCGCAACCGGGAAAGTTTCAAATTAAGTCATCGAACATGAAAGAAGATTTTTTAATAAAAAAGAAGCTACAGAAAATGAGACGAAAATGAATTGTAATGAAATCGTCCCTCCATAGATGGCGCTGATTCGTTACCGTTTGACAAATGGCAACATCATTTTTTATTGGACTCTAAAAAATTAAGAGCAAATGAAATTCAATTTTCGGTGAAGCCGAACGCAAAAATCGATATAAGATTTTAAAAAAGCAGCAGAAAATGAAGCGAAAATTAATTGTAATAAAATCGTTCCGCTATTCTGCCACAGATGGCGCTACTCTACCTCTCCACAACCGGTTGCTGTTGGACAAATGCCGACACTATTTTTGACTACTCATAAAATTAAAAAAAAAAAAAAAACGAAAATCGCTAAAGTCGAACATAATGGTAGATTTTGTAATAAAGAAAGAAAACAGCTGAAAATCGGTGAAGTCAAACATAAAAGTCGATTTTGTAATTAAAAAAAAACAGGAGAAAATGAGACGAAAATGAATTACATATAATGAAATCGTTCTTCCACTTTACCACAGATGGCGTTAATTTTGAGTTGTTGGATAAATGCCGACACTATTTTTGATTGTACACATAAAAATAAAAATGTGAATGAAAATCGGTGGAGTTGAACGTAAAAGTCGATTTTATAATTAAAAAATAAAAATACGTAATAGTAGAAAATGAGAAGAAAATGAAATGTAATGAAATCGTTCTCCCACAGATGGCCGATTTTTAATCTATTTTGTATCTCGCTCATCCGTTTACAAAAATATTGTGTTTATATTATTTCCATGACAACAGGCGATCTTTTCACACCCTACTTAAATGTGGGATGTGAAAGGTCGCCTGTTGTCATGGAAATACTATAAACACAAGATTTTTTTAAACGGTTGAGCGAGATACCAAATAGGTTAAAAATCGTGATTGAGAGGTGCTCCAGGTGCATCCGACGTATAATTTTCGAACGCAACTAGTTACATATACTTCTTTTTTAAAAGTAACTAGATCCAGATGCAGATATAGTATAAATGTATTTAGACACCTTTTAGATACTTTTAGATACATACATAAATGTGTTACATATGAAATAATTGCGCCGCAGCACAATTATTTTCCGACTTATAGCTCGTGTCGTGAAAGCAGATAGCAACAATGCCGCTGCCTCAAAAGCTAACACGCACGAGATGGCAGTCGAAGCGGACAAAACGTGTCAACGCAAACATGTAAATGTTGGCTGCGAGTCGTCAGGATCGCAATGGGGCCCCCCAGCATATTCTGTATAGCTATTTCCCCATTGCGATCCTGACGACTCGCAGCCAACATTTTTATGTGTTACATAATAATAAAAATAATAAAGTTCTTTATTTCACTAAAAAAACTGACAAAGCATCAAAGTTTGAAATTGAAAAATGTAAACAGAAAGAATAATTATTGTGTTGTGACAATATAAAATTAGACTGAAAAGTAGTACAAGACATCAAATGAACAAATTCACAAGTTCAAAATAGATTACATTGCATACAGGGTGGATGACAATTGTACCGACGGAAAAAAAGGCATAAGAGAATCGATGTTACAGATTACGGGAAGAATGTTCGAAAAACTCTTATAAACAGGTTTACAATTGATTAAAAAAATTGCGTACGAAATACCGCGGCAACGTACTATAAAAGCGGCTGTATAATAGGACTATAATTTTTTTTACTGACTCTCGCATGCACACAATGCGACCTTGACAAACATTTCCATTTATTTTATTACTCGTTTAACAGCTGGGGAAGGCGAGTTCTTTTACGCGACATAATTATTAGTAATTTCTAAAATTGCGTACGAAATACGAATAATAAATTCGCAAATAATTGTTTGTTAATTCGTGCGGATTATTTACTATAAGCTAAATGTACCAGCCGTTTCGTCCACAAAAAAATCGCAAGAATTTAAATCTGATGATCACACGGGTCATATGCCCGGACCGACAGGCTTCTCATAGTAAATAAATAGTAATAAAACTATTAGGATACAATCGGTTGTTTTAAACTTCGCGTCGCTAGTATTATGCGAAATACTAATTGGTAATAATTATCACCACAAACGAATGATTACTTGATTACAGTTGCAAAGTATTGCTTAAACAAATCGGTTTTCTCCGAAAATGTGAAAAGATTTATTAGACCTGAAGTTATCGCCGACTATAAAAACTTTATGAATGTAATAGATTACGGGATCACGTTTAAAAAAAAATCTAAGGAATAGTTCACAATTAATTAAGAATTTGTTAAAGTTTTAATAGATTTCTGTTAATCATTCCTCACACACAAAACGAAATTATAATAATTAATCATTCGAAACAAATTACGAATGAGTTTAATGATATATTTGTTTACCAGGTCTTCAAAGTGTTGTTATTCTTTGCGTGGAATAATCTATTTCAGGTAATTTGCTGCATGCATTATTTTTCAAGTAAATATTTTCGGATCCGCATTCACGTCGGGCGTTGACCTAACAACGGAATTATGAAATTCCACTTAAAAGCCAAGTTCACGAATCTATGCTGCAGTATCATAAAACTATAAAAAAAACTTTTATGATAGCATTTATTTCGTTCAACTGCTCCTCGAATTTTTTACCAGTAACTAAAGTAGAAAGAATTTATAAACATTTTCCCATACTCTCGGACATCGCTTCTTATTGTGGTTTCATTCTGTCGGTATAATTAACAGTCACCCTGTATATTCTTCTACTAAATATGGCTCCAAAGTTAACCAAGCCGTATTAATGCTGTTCAACCTCTTGATGGCATCAATATTGACCACCAGAGGTCGCCTACTTTGTTTTGAATTTCCTAGACGCGTGTCTGGTCAATTCACAGGAATTGCAGTCGGCTTGCCTGCCTTCCAAAATGATGGATGATTTTTTAACTTCCGGCATCGAGCGTTGGTCACTCTGCTCGTCCGTACGTATTCATTCTCTATTTTGTGCCGTGAGAATTCACACCTGTTTGAGGTCAGCCTGCTTTTGGTTTTTCAGAATTTATCGCAGGTAAGCTTGCAAAAGGATCTGTGACCACAGGTGAAAGTCGGGGTGTTGCTACTGCGGATGTGTTTCTTTTGATTTCTCATTCAACGACACGTGAATTTTTTTTTTTTTGGTGCGAGATCGTACCCGGACTTGCATACGGAAGTCACGGCTTTACCACCGTATAAATCGCTTTAGAGTCCGCAAGTGTACATGAACGAGAGGTCAACCATATTAAGTCAATAAAAAATCAAGTTTCAGATTAAAAAATCCTACAGCGGAAAACAATAACTATAATAATATAATATATAATATAATAAATAAAGGAATAACTCGAAAAAAAGTATTGAACAAAAATTCAATAATAAGTGTAACTAAAAAAAATTATGGAATAAGTAATAAGTATTTCATTGTATGGTTGCGAGAAGAGATAAATAAAATCTCAGGTAGCTGTCTAAACGAACAGCGAAAAATTACAAAAGAAGTGAAAAAATTAGGTTTCTAATGGTCAGGATTAAAGAAAAAAATTGAGTCACCTAAGTAAACTTATTAGAGTGATTACGAAGAGAACCACGTTGAACACAGTCATACCATACAGGAATACAGGTTTTTCTTGTTGACTGAAAGGAGTGTTAAAACGACGGACATTGTAATTAATAGAGATAGAACAGATCAATTCTTGCAAAATAAGCACTCTAAAATAAACGTGAGTAATCTCACACACGTCTATTTACTTTAAAGCTTGCATATTATACCTAGAATTTCTTATGGACAACACCCTAACATGTGGTGAGTAAGAGCACAAACGTTACGTATAACGTAATATGTACTAATATTGATCCACAGAGATGAATTAGAATATGACGTACATACATTAACATGTTTGCTATCAGAAAATGTTTCAATTACAGCAATTTCTCGTCCGTTGTAAATTATACGAGTAATTGATTAGACGGTTTGTAAAATCAATTTAAAAGTAGACGTTCGGTTGACAGCTTCTCCAGGGCAAATATTTAAATTTTGTTGTAATTTACTAGAATGAATGTGATTCATGCAAATACATTACAATTAATATGGCCATCAAGTTAAATGATCCACCAATTTCAGTCTTACACATGATACAGAATGGAATGGATAATAAACATGATAATAGTTTTTAATCTATTCAAATTCACCGGCACTTTCCCATAGCTTAACAATCAATAGGTCTAGTCTAGGAATTTATTGAATGATTTACAAGAATGATTTGAGACAGGCCAGTAATGTACAATATTGTCACGATGTCATTGTCTGGGAAAATAAGTAAATTTAAATTCGTTTCGTAACTATTGCAATTGTGTGCATTTCAAAATTATGCAGGATCAGCACCCATTGACAACTAGTAGTAGGACAGCCGCGTTACACATGCTCGCATTCCATTTATGCAAGTTCTGCGAAATGTAAGCGTGTATGTTTACATGCGCCAATTAAGATTGAGGCAATTAGAACGTTCGTAAGAAACAAATTTGGCAAGGGTTAATTGATGCTGACACCTTTAGAACCTTGTACCTTGAACCGAACCCCAGCCACCAGGACAAAAGAAGTGATTGTGACGTAGATTTAGAAATGTATAAATTAAGTGCCAATGTGCCAATTAAGATTGAGGCAATTAGAACGTTCGTAAGAAACAAATTTGGCAAGGGTTAATTGATGCTGACACCTTTAGAACCTTGTACCTTGAACCGAACCCCAGCCACCAGGACAAAAGAAGTGATTGTGACGTAGATTTAGAAATGTATAAATTAAGTGCCAATGTGCCAATTAAGATTGAGGCAATTAGAACGTTCGTAAGAAACAAATTTGGCAAGGGTTAACTGATGCCGACACCTTTAGAACCTTGTACCTTGAACCGAACCCCAGCCACCAGGACAAAAGAACTGATTGTGACGTAGATTTAGAAATGTATAAAAGATAGGAGACCAACCCGAAGGTAGCAGAGATAGTCAAGCAGTCAGATAGTCAAGAAATAACTAAGAGCAGTCATGTAGGTAGCACTATAAGAGTAGTAATTGTCGGATACTCAGTGAGTAAGTGTCGGATAGTGATTAGTAAATTAAAAGTGCGTAGGAAAAGCCAAGCGAGTGACTCTACGAGCCAGGGCTGGCCCTCCCCTAAATAATGTTAAGTAATTAAAGTTAGGTAACTAACTTTACAATTATTAAGCTTAAAAGTTTAAATATAATTTAAAAGGACTAAGTTTAGATAGATTTAAATAAAATTAATTGAAGTATTTTATATCGTAACATTTACATAAAATGTAGAGAATTTCTTTGATAAAATCCGGTCGTCTTTTACATCGTTTACACCGGAAATTCCGATTACGAATACCTGCACGTGGGCCACTTGCTCTATAAGTCATCGTGATTTTTCTACACTGTCCCCTTATAAGGCCGGCTTTTGATGAGTCACCTCGGAGACTGTTTGGTGATGTAAGATGCAGCTGATATTCTCCGAATGCAGTTTTATTGCAAAGGTCAGTCCTGACTCATGCTGGCCTTTGATAAAACTAGTCGTTTGTTTACTTGATTTTTTTGGGTCGGTGAATTTTCTTTATTTTTAGTGCTTCTTTTTAATTGTTCCCTAATTTGATACGACTTTATTTTACTTAACATATTTAACTAAAATATTTTCGCTGAATTAATTGAACCTAATGCGTTTCGCCTCCGTAATTGGATAATACACTTTTGATTGTCGAGACTAAACATCCGGTACGTCTGATTGCTACGTCCCAAACATTCCTTACGAATTCTTACCAATTTACAGAGGGTGTTATTAGAGATGTGATTTTTGATAATACCGCTTCCAATAATGGGTTTCGAGTAGTATGAATCATTTCGTTAGATGTCGTCGTCTTCATTACTCTCCCAAGTTTCTTTTTTTTTCATTCGAAGTTTAAATTTCTCTTTCGTTCGAATTCCAGGCAACGTACGATCATAAACTTTTCTTAATGGAGTTAATGCTGGCCACTTAAGAAGTTTGATGCCGTGGCTTTTTAAAGAAGTAGTTACGCTATCTTACGGAATATAGTGTTTCCGTCCTCGGTTTCATTGATAAATGGAACATCTTTTATTTCTACACATTCATCCGGCATCTGCGAAGCCATTTTGCTTGTCGTACCTTTTTTTTAAATGCTCCTCACGGCACTTCTTATATCGTGTCAAACAATAATTCAGTACATCAGATTCTTTTTCATCTCTGAAAAAATTGGTGGTCTTCCAAGACGAGATGTTTCTCCATAATTTTTGGTATTTGCTCGCAAACATTTTGGTTTGCAGCACATGTGAAACACCAAGACATAAGAAATAAGAGTTAAAATATAATCAGATTTAGACGTATGGCCAAAGAAAACCTTGAACTGAATTTGTTCTTTTCACCAAGAACCATTAATAATTTCCCGGCAACATCTGGTTTAGATTACACGGATATTGATTACGTTAGGAATAAAATCCTCAAGACTGTTTCGTGGACGTGGAGATAAACGAATTTTTGAGAAGTCTACGGCACCAAATTGTCGGGCAAGTTGGCTCGAAGGAACGCGATGGCGCAGCTTTATTGATCCGAAGTCCAGCTGATACGAAGGAAAACGTCCGCCATTTTCGCTCTCATTTGTACATAAACATATGACACACCAGAAATGTTCCATAAATTGATACTAGTGGCTTGTTTCGTGGACTTCTGTCTCGACTTAAACAGTGCTAAGCTCTTGCAGAAAATTGTCGTTAAAAGAAGTGATATTGACCTGCAGACATGCATCAACAACTTCGCCGTGCACAAGGACAAAATCATCAGGACGCAGGATTCGAGGGCCATGGGGGCAAAGTATTTAAGTGAGATTGACCTAGACACCAGAGAAGAATGCCTAAGATTGTGCTGCGAAACTGAAAACTGTGACGTTTTTGTTTACGAAGAAAAGGTGTCTACCATTTTTTTCTATTTATTTAAGTACACGATAAGTAACGTGAAGAAATCCTTTTATTTTTTTAAAATTAATCAGTTTTCTTCGTATTATCTTTTAATAAAAACCTACCTATTTCGAAAGTGTTTATTACAATAGAAAGTCTATTCTCAGATACTCTTCATGCTCGCATAACTTTCTTCAAGCATATTAATTAAACACAATAGAATATCTACACAACTAATCGCTCTCATTATCTCATTGTTTTAACTTAATTAGAAAATACGCTCGTTAATGTTCAGAAAGAAAAAAATTCACGTTTTACTGGTGCAGATAGAATTTTAAGTGTGGATTAGTCGCTTTTAACTATGGCATACTCTGTTGGAAACGATTACTCAAAAGGGTCCATCAGTTAAACGGTTTTGAACCGTTTGTAGAATCTCGTCAACTATGAAGCGAATCCAATCGATTAGTCCGGCCAACAACAAAGTGAATGCACCTAAAATGAATATTCACGTGGTAAATAAACCATGTGAGATAATTCGTTAATGAGAGTTTCAAACAAAGCAAAAGTTTAATCGCCTCTTAGCGCAACAATAGTTTTATTATTTTATTATTTATTATATTTATACAGGGTCTTTCATTTGTCGCTAGTTGACATTTTGCATTAACTAGTTGATAAGTTTGCCCAAATGATCATGAAATGATAGTTGCTATGGGTTTTGCAATGGAAGGACATATGTACTTCTTTGGAAACTAATTAACAAACATCATTCAGTCATGTTCATTGCTCATTAACGCTATGGAACAAAAATATATCTTTCCGTTTAATGTTGGAAAGAGGTATTTCATTTGCGGATGATTGCTGTAAAATAATCACTTATAACTTTATATTTTAGAATGTGGGAAGTTGCTACCTCTTCCAGTGCGGACCTCCCGAAGACTTCAAGTGTAAATTTACTCATCACGTTAATTATTCCAGCGGAGTTTTGACAGTTAACAGGCGTCTACCGGATTTAGAAAGTCAAATCAAGCTTACTAAACACGAACAGGATTTAACAAAACTGAGGTAGGCTTGTCAATTTTAACATCTCAAAAAATGTGCGCCACAATTGCCAAAAACAGCTTCAGAAAGCTCCAAGAAAAAATAATTAAATAAAAAGCACACTTGGTCATAGTGCATTATTATCAATTCATTCATTTATTCAGATTTGGGAATCTTCTGACTAGGTGACCATACACCAGCATTCATTCATGTCATTCTTTCCCTTCAAGAAATTGAAACGAAACAAATCCTGTTCTAACCCACTAACACAATAATACAGGATTTGTTTCGTTTCAATTTCTTGAAGGGAAAGAATGACATGAATGAATGCTGGTGTATGGTCACCTATTGTATGTATTCAATTTTAGGAAGCCGACTGTGAATTCCCCGGTAAACCCAGGAGTAATTGTAGTTAAAACAACTCCTTCCACGACTACAACTACAATAAAATCGAAAGAAATTTCTGCTGTAACGGCGAACACGAAGCCACCACCTGAAAGTAAGCACCTTCTTTATATATAGTATATAGTATAAATTATTTATAGTATAAATGTATCTAGATACCTTTTAGATACATACATAAATGCGTTACATAATAATAAAAATAATAATGTTCTTTATTTCAATTAAAAAAGACTGACAAAGCACCAAAGTTTGAAATTGTAAAATGTAAACAGAAAGAACAATTATCGTTTTGTGACAATAATAAAATTACACTGAAAAGTACTACAAGACATCAAATGAACAAATTCACAAGTTCAAAATAGATTACATTGCATACAAGGTGAATGACAATTGTACCGACAAAGAAAAACGCATAAGAGAATCGATGCCACAGATTACGGGAAGAATGTTCGAAAAATTCTTGTAAACAGTTTATAATTTGTAACACGCCGATGTGCTACTATTGTCTGTTGCCTTTTATGGACAACTAAATAAGTAATAAATAAATCCAAACAAATACACAAATTTAATTTATTAGCAAATTAATTTACTGGCAACTGAAAGATTGCCGTCTGCAGAATTTAATGTGTAATTACCCTAGGGTAAGTCGGTCAGAAATTTCAAAGAAAAGAAAAGGTCAGTTTTATGGTTCCATGCACTCCGTCTAGACGGCTACCTGGCACTACGGGACTCCTATACAATGCAATAATACAACTACAATAAAGCTACGCTCGGCGCCAGCTTTTCGAAGAAATTATCCGAGTTACCTTAGGTGATCTTTCTAAACAATTTTCAATAATTAAATGGCTCGTGATCGTTAATCAGTGGTGGATTCTACTTATGCCGATACCCTGTTCTTACTCCTGGTGAGACGGTTATAACTATGAGATAGCAGGAATTGGATACGTATAAAAAAAATAAAAATGCGGACTAAAATTTAATCAATTATTTATTGCAAATTAAGGCGCTCTGCAGCCTGGAAACCTGAGTATAAAAACCCTGTTTTTTAAATTACCATACAAAGGAAACACACACAAAAAAATTACGATCGTATAAGAAATACAGTAGAATTCGTTTAACGGCTTTCTCGTTCGGATATCGTGACGAACTAACTATTTCCAATTACACAGCTGGTGGGTTTATGCTTGTCCCAAACAATATTTGTGGACTTACTATTCAATTTAAATGAACAATTAATTTGTTTCCAAAATTATGTTTATCTTGGTACTCGTGTTTAACACTTCAATCGTACTCGAAGACACGCTCTGTATATCAACCTGTGCACAGTGTGGCGTTTGTGCCTACAGTGTACTTCCTTAATGAATGTAATTAAGTAATCAGATACTGGGGGAAGTATGTGATACAAAATGCCGCCCAGGCAATCAATCTGCGAGAGAATCAATAGTAATCGCTAGTTTTTCAAGGGAAGCTCTCCTGGGGAGACGCGTGGCCCGATTTTGATAACCTAATAACGCTGCGAAGGGGGGAGTTTGCTCGACCACTCCTGTCGCTATTTTGAGGTGGAGGGTCAGTGCCTCTCGCTTTATTAATTAACCTCTGATTGCGTTGTTTCGACGATGATCTAAACCTGTACGCAATGGAATGTTTTGACCGTTTTATATGATACTCTACTATGGGTAGTTATGATCTTTCGGTCTCACAGCGACTTACTTCTAATTAACCACAGATCTCCCGACAAAGATTGCACTTTGGTCCACACACAGAGTGTGATGGAAACTCGGCTGAGAAGATGGCTATGATTACGTGATTCAGAATTGGTTTGGCCTCTTAATTTTACTGCACTAGTAATGCAACTGATTGGCCTTGATTTAGGGAATTAATTTGTGCTGGTCACACTTGGTTTTAGTGGCAGGTCTGAACTTGCCTTAGACCAGTGGTATAAACAATCGATTTCACTGCGCAAATCGGAAGGACACTTTGTTTGCGTGTTTCCAACTTGCCAGAGAATATCGAAAAGGGAATTAACTAATTTTACAAAAGTACCCTGTATATGAATTGCACTATAAATTGAAAACGTCGGCTGACTGCCTCTGGTCGATTTAAATTACAGAAACGCCAAACAAACTAGTTTAATAATTTATATAACAATGGTCAATCAACGCCACTAAAGTGGATGCCACTTATTTACTTTTAACTTTGGTTCGGATGCAAATTAAGACTAAGAATAAATTTCACAAACCAAGCAAGTACTGAAATTTATAGATTATGGAAATTTAATCATTTAATACCACCAATTATGTAACGAATAAGATACAAATTAAAGCAAATTACCTAACTCCGCGCCGCGGAATAAGAATCCAAATTCACGCACAGCACCAAATTTTAGATTCACTTCGCGATTAAATTACACGTCACGCCCGGGGTATTTAATTGTATTTTAATTGCCTCTCAAAAACACTGGTATTTTAGACGGACAGGACTAATTAATTTATACCCTCTAGTGAAAATAATCAAAGAAATCAGTAAGTAGCTCAAAGCAAGTTGCCCAGCCAAAATGGATACGACTGATCGTTTTGAAAGCGCGTGGCTATCTGTCTGTAATTTTAAAATTCATTTCTCAGCTGCCCCTAATTAAAGCCCCTCCCTTTGATCGGAAAACAAAATTCAAAATACACTTTGGCCAATAGGATTGCGTCTAGCATTCAAAAATGCACGCCCTACAGTTTCTAGGAATGTGTTTTCGACTTCACAAGGCCCACCCGGGATGCTCCACATGTCTGCAGCGTCTGTAAATTTTCAAATTACCCTGACGTTTTTATATTTCCTGTTTCTCGTGCAAGTGTCGTTCTCAATCGCTGTATTCTCTTAATTTTACTTAGGCGTATCGAATTTCAACTTTTAAAGAAAACCAAATGTGCATTAGAAGTTCGCATGACAGATTGATGATAGTCAGTCCGAGAAGCTATTGAAACGAGCTCAAGTACGACTGGGATTTATGATGGTGCACTTGTGAAATGGCCCTCTCGAATGACCCCATGCCTGGCATCCTTGCTTTCGCTTACAATTTCCAACAAGTGTACATTTGTTTGTGATTTATCATTTTCAAAACAGCTTCCTCCCAACTCCCATGACAAGAACCATAATTGCAATTATTCATGTAAAAATTTCAGTTACATCAATAACATGCTTATTTGTTTTCTATACAAATTCGCGACCGTTTCAAATTAATTAAAAAATTGCGTACGAAATACGGAGGCAACGTACTATAAATGAGGCTGTATAATACGAGTATAAATTTCTTTACTGACTCTCGCTTGCACACAATGCGACCCTGACAAACACTTCTTGAATTTCATAAATAACATCAAGCGATTTGTAATAATTATTTTTCGGATACCTAACGTTTAAAAAAAAACGATTGAAGTCATCAACGTTTTGTTTTTCGTTGTCACATTAATAAATAGGAAATTAAATTCAATGAGTGGAAATTAAAAGCAACGACGCGACGACTTTATTATTTATTATTTATCTTGAAGTAGCTGTCAACATTATCCTTATAACTAGACAACTAACAGGGTGTAGGGAAAGCTAATCAACGCACAATTAAATACTGCATCCCATAGAGTAAAAATACACAGGGTGTTCCATTTAAAAAAATTAAGCTTAGGTGACTTGAAGTTAGCTTAAACAAACGCCATCTGCCGAGCACGCTGTCAGTGTTTGGGGCACTTTCTAAACATCATCGCATTACTTAAGAAAGAGTGCTAAAGCACAAACATTTACAAAATTAAAAATATTTCGAAAACGGTCTTATAATTTTCTATTCAAAACTACCTGTAGATCCTAAATTTGCAAGAAAATGTACATGTTTCCGTTTAAAATAATGAAGTTGACAACGGCTTCCAGAAGTTCAAATACTTTCGTTAAAAAGTGCACCAGCGTCTGTGGGAGAGTACAAATTTTCAGAGAAAGATAATGAAGACAAGTACCTAAACTTCTAATGAACGAGTTCCTTGAATCACCCTGTATAACACGATACTAGTCTTATGTCAAAAAAGTACTACAACGGTTTAATAAACATGTAACTCAAAACGTTTCACTCGAATAATAGGTGCGGTGTTGTTCGCGGTTTATGATTTTCGTTACATCAAATACTACTCACTCACCCAATAGGGACATGCATGCAAGTTTGAACGGGACGTTTAAAATAATTTTTCATTTGTCTAGCCAACATAATTAGGTTATTCTATGACAAGGCGGTTCATTCTTTAATGTAATGTAATGAACGTACAAGTACGTTTTCGCTGGCGTCAGACAAACTGTTTAGTTTGCTTATGATCTAGAACACTGTACAACTTATATAAATCCTTATCATTATACAGGGTGTGTACGAATTCGACCGACAAAGTTCTAAGGTATATTTCTTGCTTAAAGGTGTACCTAAAGTGTTCATAAATTTTAATCTATCTTCTTTCATTTAGAAGTTACGACCTATTGTTTTGTTTTTATTTCTTAATCTGGCATTGAAGTCATTGAATGAATTTTGTTTGCATTTCGAACTAAAGTTGTGACATTTAAGAGAATAATCAGACCACTACTGGAAATAGAAACCAAAGTTTGGACATTTAAATGCTTGTGATGCGCAGTAACGTCAAGTTTGAATGATTATTATTGGAAGTTCTAAATTCTTCAAAGAAGACAGGCTACAGTTGTCAAAAAAATTATTATATGATTTTTTTTATAATATTAATGAAAGGATTAATGAAAAATTCATGACAGTTTATTGAAAAAGTTTTGTCTTTATTCTTCATATAAAGACCAATGTTATCTAACTTTTTATGCTTCAAATTAGGAGAAGAATGTGCACTAGAAATTTGTCGGTCGAATTCGTATACAGCCTGTATATTTCCTGTAGTCAAACTTCGTTGTACACTTGTTATAACATGCGATCAATTGAATTTCAGATTAGGGTAGGATATGAAAAAATAATTCACGTCGTAACTTACATCATATCATAGAGCATAAAGCAAACAGCAGTTCGTTCGTCTGCTCCTCGAATTTTACCAGTAACTAAAGTAGAAACAATTTATAAACATTTTTCCCATACTCTCGGACATCGCTTCTTATCGTGGTTTCATTCTGTCGGTATATTTAACAGTCACCCTGTATATTCTTCTACTAAATATGGCTCCAAAGTTAAGAGTAGTCAGTATATGTATTTCCGTACAAAAACTTCTACTGTTGCTACGTACTCAGTTAAGCAGATAGCGTTTTGCGGCTTTCGTGGAGCATTTGTGATTGGCTCATTCAAAATTATAGCCAGTCAGAAATGCTGCACGAGAACCATAAAACGCTATCCGCTTAGCTGAGTAGGTAGTTTTACTGATTTATCCGTTGTGTAAAAGTTTATTATAAAAAGGCATTGCACAATATAAAGGAGATCTTTCTATTACCGTTTAGCCTGTATATTGGAAACTGTCGAAAAAAAAGTCGGAAAGTCGATAGAATATTGCCATTTCACAAGGGGGCACCCACCATATCTTTTATACAGAATGAGTTACGATTCTATGGTCGGACTCCTCAACGTAGTCGCTGTAAACGAACATTAACGATGTGACTATAGGCGCTCGACACTTACTGTATATTTTTCAATGAAACCGTGACTTTGATTTAAAAAAAAAAACTCTAACTTTGATTTAAATTATTTAAAGCATGTATTAGACCAGAGCTTTTAAAATGTACATATTTCAAAAACTTGAAAATTTTGACATGATTTTTTTTTAATTGCGTTGAAAAAGAAACTGGGCCAGTTCTAGAGCGATTTTTCTGAATTACTAATAACTTATAAGGGGGAATGCAAACAGCTACGAACCACGTGATTTCCAATCAGTGTTGCTCTCACGGTATTTTTTTTGTTATTAGTTTTCCCTTGTTTTTTACCAATTTTTTTTTAATATTGATTTACATTGATTTCTCATTGGCATACCTGCATTTTCATAATTTCCAAATTCTACTCAATTTTTGAATTCTTCAAATTGCTCGCTTTTATTTTGTCGCTTACTCTTTGTATTTTTTTTAAATACAAAGTAGAGCCAATTCTGAAACGGAAAATAACATAAAAAAGAAGAGGAAATTGCAAAAATTTGACTGCAAGTAGGTTGGGTGGAACCCTCGAGCATCCTCTGTAGAACTAATTGGGGCCTCAACAATGTTACCAAATATTGCCAATCGTTTTTACTTCACATAGGGGCCAAAATTCCCTCAAATTGCAGTTTTAAGCTATTTTAATGCATTTTTGTCTTACCTTTTTTGTAATTTTAAGGCATAAAAAATTCCCACGAATTAGTAACACTGGGTCTCATCAGCAGAAGAGTAGCTCGAGAACTCCACCACGATCCAGAGCACCTACATTACATACACAAAGATAGCGCGTAATTGCAAATACCTACACCACTTACAATTAGTCGCGCCATCTGCACAGCTTAAAGTCAAAACCTAGCTATGCGATGGCGCTACTGAGTGGTATGTTTTAGCCGTATGTTTCAGTATGTTTGCAAGAAGAAATTGGTAATTTTTTTAGATATTTTCCAAAGAATGCACTGAATTTTCTACTACAAAAATTGCAATATTTAGAGAATTTGTCGTGTAATGTCATAAATTCGAAGATAATAATTAAATTTAGGAATTTTTAATGTCCACAATGAACATTGTTTTAAAGACTCCTACTTAATTTTTTGTTAGAAAATTGTGCAACTTTCTTTTAGAGTTTTTAATTTGCAGAAAAAAGTCAACAAATTAAATCAGATAAGTCTGTGACCTTGGCTATCGAATTTAGGGAAAATTCTTAAAGTCTACAAGCTCCATCTACTGAGTTTCAAGAAAAACTACAACTACAACTTTCTTTTAGACTTTTATTTTGAAAAAGGTCGACAAATAAAATTAGATAAGTCTGTGACCTTGGCTATCGAATTTAAATTCAGGAAAAGGAAAATTCTCTAATTTTTTTTTAATGACCTTCGTCTTTTGAGTTTCAAGGAAAACTACAATAACAACTTTCTTTTAGAGTTTTCATTTGAAAAAAAGACGACAAATTAAATAAGTCGATCGATTTAAATTTCGAAAAGCGAAAATTCTTAAAGTATTTTCAATAGGGTACCTATATTAAAGAGGGTAATGACATTGAGCGCCATTAACAGGCCAAAGTCAAATTAAAAAGTGTAACGGGCTTTTACCGTCTTCCCTCATGTAATTTCTTGTAACATAGGGTGAGATGGCATAAAATAAATATTTTTATTTCTAAATAAATGTATCTATGTATCTAAACGCTCAGATACATACATAAATGTAACTAAATACAGTTACAGATACCAAGTACTTCAATGAAACTAGTTACAGATACAGATACACTAAAACTATCTAGATACTGTATCTAAATACTTGCAACTAGATATGTTACAACACTCAGCTAAGCTATCATCCTCAATGCACAAATAAACTCTTTGGTTCATGTAACTGGAGGATATTATCTTCACTTGCGCTGGAGTGGTAGCTTGTATCAACTAAAAAATATTTTTTAGTAATATGGAGTATGAAATGTAACTCTTTGCAGAAACCAACACATGTGTTCACACGAAATACTGAAGGAAGTTTAATTTATGATTACTTATTTGGCAAATATACATATATTTGAAATTGTAAAAGTACTTAAACAAGTAGGTAGATTTTTTATTTGTAAATTTAAAGTGATTCTCGTAGATTCTCGTTATTACAATAGGTACTTTAGGTATTATTTGTGTAATATTGTGTAATTATGTAATAATTTAAGTCCCGCTTTCAAATTCACAATTATTTCACTCCTTTTCCACGGTTTTTCACATGCAATTGTATTGGTACATAAACAGCAAAATCGTGTGAATTCTTCCCAATTAAAAATTTCTTGTTCCCCGTGCCTCTTATAATTACATATTGTACTACATAGAAACAGAAAAGGAAACTTTGTATTTCAATGAAATGAAAGTTCTAATTAGAAACAAACGTACGAACGCAATTGTCGGATTACTTCCACGTTATTATTAAATGACCACGCAACACGTGGGTATACAGGGTGATTCTTAATTGCTACGATAGTAAAAAGGTCGCAGTTTACGAGAAAAATCTCAGAGGGATTAAGAATTGTAGCCAAAACCACCATACTCCACTAACTTTTAAGTCGAACGAAAGTTAATCTGATTTAAAGTTCTCTTCTTTCGTGATTGCGGTTAATTCTCAGAGTATGAACTTGACATCGAAATGGAAGAATAATAGGATCAGCCGCCCTTCTGAAAAGTTATCGACAATCAAGAAACTATATGGTTCAAGCAATTGTTAAAATCATCTGCCGCGTGTAATTCAATATTAAAATGTAGGTACTTTCTGTGTTGCGTTTGCTGAAGAAACCGATATGGAAATGACCATCAACTTGGAATTATTCTTTAACTCCGAACTAACTGATCATATGACATTTGTTTGTACAAACAAACGTGTAGTGTCTAACGAATTGCGTGCTTACAATACAGGGTGCTTCTGTTAGTATAACAAATAATAGATTGTTTGCTGGAATACAATGAAAATTGTCTTCTCATTTCATTGGAAACATACATTTCAGCAATCTTATACCTTTTCAGGTGGAAGATGCAGCAGATTTCAATTCGAATGCCGTTCAAATAGTGAATGCATAGCAATTTACAACGCATGCGATGGCATTCCTCAATGTACAGACGGGAGCGACGAGGCTTCAGAATTGGGATGTCCAGCAACTACCACTCTACCACCACCACCTTCGCCGCCACCGCTCATTCACCTCAATCCCCCTAACTACGATTCAACGGTAAAAGTTTTTCCCAGAAGCTCTTCCTTTAGGCCCACTAGCAAATTTGAGCTGGAACTTAAACCCAACGATTATTTCAACAGCAGTCGTTAAGGGTTTAAGCTTTGGCTTAAAGCTAAGCTCGAATTGTATAATTCTCTCTTTATCCCCCTAACTACGATTCAACAGTAAAAGTTTTTCCCAGAACCTCTTCCTTTAGTTAGGCCCAGTAGTAAATTTGAGCTAGAACTTAAACCCATAATACCAACGATTATTTCAACAGTAAAGTTGTTGTTGAGAGTTTAAGCTTTGGCTTGAAGCTAAGCTCGAATTGTTTGATTCTCTCTGTTTTGTATAATCTTGCAGGAAAGCCAACCTTCTAGATCAAATCAAAACTCGAACGTCCAAATTTCGAACTTGTACCTCTCGCCGTTGCACCAGAACTCCGGGCAGACCGCAACAAGACACGACCCGGACTTCTTAAGGCCCGTCGCGGAACCTAGGAACACTTTGTTTGCGCCAGGAAATCGTTACGACGATTCACAAGTTCCCCAGTATCCACAGTTTGTTCCACAATCTCAGAACTGGATTCCACACCAGTCGAATCAAATGCCTTCTCAGATGGAGCAATATACAGGTACCTACCTACACGCAATTGTGATTGCTTACCATTGACGTAAGCAACTTATACCATTCAATTTGCTCTCTTCGACAATCAGTTAAAGTGTACGAAGAATATTTGATTGTTTCAGACAAGAACAGTCACATATTCAATCACAAAGAGATTGGTCTCCAAGTACCGGATGGACAGGACACCAGGTATAATAAATATATGGGACCCATGCAAATTCTGCATCGGGCTCTTGGATATATGAATAGAGGGTGAGATGGGATAATGGAACCGTAGAATATCGCACCTCTTCTGCACGCGTAGCTTAGCTAAAATATACTACACCCTCTGTCTATTGCCTTCAAAACTCGATACAAATAATACAAACAGTAGATCAGTAGCATCGGGTCTTCAACAGAAAGGTGCCTCGAGCCAGCTTTGGAAACGAAAAGTACAGGTCGCAAGAACTGTCAAAATTGAAAATTTAGATTATGCGAAGGAACTCAAGTGAGACAATTTATTTTAAAATTGGACGTGTCGTCCAACAACTGAAATTCACAATTAAAAGCTAGATCTTGTCCACATACGAACATTTTGAGGTTAATCGAATATTAATTCATTTTTGACGTATAATTTGATTGACTGATTTTTTTCCAAGGCTACTTTTTTTGTTGAAGACCCGATACTTCGCTTTAAGTAGACAGTACATTTTTTTTTAATTAAAACGTGAAGCGTACGAACGTAAAAGCTTAAATTTTTGGAGTGAGGTCTAGGTAATATATTTATAATAAAAACACAAACATATAATGAAACAAACTGAATATATTAATGAATTTAAATATCAAAATTAGTAGATACTTATTGGTTGAATTGGGTTTCGGGACAGTTGCGCCCTCGAACGTTTGCGGATCTAAACTTAAGCTCAAGTGGAATTTATCGGGTGAAATAAATAACAAATTTATGGATCCATGCACGTGTAGTGCGGATGGAGATTAATTAATTCGCGAAATTAGAATACAAAGACGTATCAATACTTACTGATCTCATAAGTCTGTATAAATAACTGCGTTTAAAATTTTTTACTTTATTGTTGTTGTAATAATTCTAAACTACAATCTATTCCATACAAATATGTCGGTAAACGATTAAATACTACCTTCGTAAATAAAATTAGAAGATTTTTTTTTATATAGAATAAAATGTCGTTACGAAAATTATTTTTCACTTGAGAAAAAATTAAGTTTCCTTTTCTTTGACCTGTGACATACCGGTTGATAAGTTTTAACTCGAACATACATTCAATGTAGTTAATTTAATTTACAGCTGTGCGATACGAGGGTCGCCCCACGTCTCCCCACGCTCATTCATTTGAGATACACTTAGTTAAATATTTTGCAGTTTCCTCGTTTACTGACTTATACTTATAATCAGTGTTGTAACAGATACATTTTTATCTTTTGTTTTTCTTTCAACTCCTCCTCGTTGAATCGTCGATCTTCTGTGTTTCTTCCAATTTTCATTTCAAACGGCGATAGAAAGAGATGACATTAAAACGAGCAGAATTGCGTGGCGCCATCTACACAAACCCTGTCAAATTATATTCGTTCCTGCTCTTTTTTTCTTTCTTTTTTCTTTTAATTTTTACTTCGCCGTAAAATTCTTATACATATTATTATTATTATTATTATATTAAACAACGACATGTAAAGAGAACATTAAAAGATACAAAATTGTCTGGCGCCATCTATGCAAATCTAGACGAATCACATTCGTTCGGGCTCGAAATTTAATCGATTTTTTTTTTTCGTATTTCTGAACGCTTTTCACCGTTTTTTCTTTTATTTCTTTTTCAGTTCATTTGAACTCTTCGCCTTTGTAGTGTATATTTTATTTTCTTCTCTTCTTATTCTCCTTTCAAACGGCGAAACGTAAAGGTAACAAAACTGTGTGGCGCCGTCTATGCGAAACTAGTCGAACTACATTTGTTAGGGCGCGAAATTTGAAATGTCCAAAATGTGAATTTTTTTTTAATCGATTTTTTCGTACATCTGAACGCTGTTCACCGTTTCTTTTGTTTTTTTTTTCCTGTTTATATGTATTTATCTTCTGTTTGTTTTATTTATATTTTATTCTTCACCGTTGAATCGTCGATCTTCTTCTGTTTCCTTCCAATTTTTATTTGATACAAAGAGATGACATTAAAAAAAAAAACAGAATTGCGTGGCGCCATCTACGCAAATCCTGTCAAATTACATTTGTTCGTGCGGTTCTCTTTTCTTTAATTTTTACTGTTCGCCGTAAAATCGTCGATTTTCTTTTGTTTTTCTTCTTATTCTTATATTAAAGGGCGATATAAAAAAACATTAAAACAAATTTGTTTGGCGCCATCTCTGCAAATCTAGACGAATCACACTTGTTCGGGCGCGATATTTAATCGATTTTTCTTCGTATTTCTGAACGCGTTTTACAGTTTTTCCTTTTGTTTCTTTTTTCAATTCATTTGATTTTTTAACTCTTGGCCGTTGCATTGTAGATCTGGTTTTGTTATTCTTTTTATTCTTCTTTCAAACGGCGTTACGTAAAGATAACATTAAAAGAAACAAAAAATGTGTGGCGCCATCTATGCAAATCTAGTCGAATTGCATTTGTTCCGGCGCCAAATTTAAAAATATCTAAAATAGGAAATTTTTTTAATCGATTTTTTCGTATTTGTGAACGCTTTCGCCTTTTCTTTTGTTTTTTCCTGCACATTTTTATCTTTTGTTTTTTTAAGTCCTCATCGTCGAATTGTCGATCTTGTGTTTTCCTTCCAATTTTCATTTTAAACGGCGATACAAGGAGATGACATTAAGACGAACAGAATTGCGTGGCGCCATCCACGCAAATCCTGCCAAATTACATTTGCTCGTGTGTTTTTCTTTTTTCTTTAATTTTTTACTCTTCGCCGTAAAATCGTCGATTTTCTTTTGTTTTTCTTCTTATTCTTGTATTGAACGGCGATATGTAGAAAAAGAACATTAAACGGAAACACCGGTTGAAATATTATCGAATGTTTTTGCAAAAACAAGTGGTTGAATGTCTTAAGCGGAGAAGGAAGACACTGAATCGATTCGAATATTAACAAAAATTCAAATCAATTGCTTTCACGTCGAAGACGAAAACAAACAATTCAAATATTGTCGAAAATTCAAATCGAATGAGTAGTACTTGAATGTCGTAAGTAAACAGAAGGCAGTAAATCAAAAGCGACTGATTCAAATGTTATCGAAAATTTAAATCGAAAGTTTGTACAGAAGGAAGCACTTGAACGTTGAAGTCGAAATAGTAGACCGTTTGGCGGAAACGAGTCCGAATCAACCGACTCAAGTATCGATTGTTTTCGCAAAAAGAAACTTGATTGTCGAAGGCAAAAACAACCGATTCAAATATTATCGAAAACTAAAATCGAATGTTCTCGCGAAAAATGGTTGGATTGTGGCACAGGGTAACAAGATACTCTGAATTCAAAATTTGTAATGATTTTTATTAGTTTCCGAAAATGTCGAAATGAATTAATTTTGAAGGAAGGCAGATCCGAATTAAGGCCCGGCGCCCACCTACCGAAATTTTGAATCGACTTCTTTGCAAACATTTCTCAAAAACTTCGTATTTCTCTAGTGCGTCGAATATCGAATCGTAAAGATCGATTTTCAAGGTCGGCTTGCTGAAAACTCCATTTGTTTAAATACGAAAATTTACAGCGACTGCTTTGATATGACTTATGTACATTATCGAATTTTGAAGTTGTTAATATTCGAATGCAAACGTTCAAGTTCACTTGCCGGTCATTGACATACGACTAAGAATTCATTTAAATTTAATCGAAAATTAAAATCGACTTTTTACATTTTTTTAATCGTCAATACGTCATAAAAAATCGTTTCTCAAGGACATTTTGTGTTAGTGATCTGCAGAATACATTACAGATACTTACCCGAATTTGTAACTCGATACAGCTACATATGTATACTTCTTTTTTAAAAGTAACTAGATCCAGATGCAGATATAGTATAAATGTATCTAAATACCTTTTAGATACATTCATCAATGTGTTACATAACAATAAAAATAACAAGGTTCTTTATTTCAATAAAAAAAATTACTGTCAAAGCATCAAAGTTTGAAATTGAAATGTAAACAGAAAGAATAATTATCGTTTTGTGACAATAATAAAATTACACTGAAAAGTACTACAAGACATCAAATGAACAAATTCACAAGTTCAAAATAGATTACATTGCATACAGGGTGAATGACAATTGTACCGACAAAAAAAAACGCATAAGAGAATCGATGTTACAGATTACGGGAAGAATGTTCGAAAAATTCTTGTAAACGGTTTATAATTAATTAAAAAATTGCGTACGAAATACGGCGGCCACGTACTATAAATGCGGCTGTATAATAGGACTATAATTTTTTTTACTGACTCTCGCTTGCACACAATGCGAACTTGACACACATTTCCATTTATTTTATTACTTGTTTAACAGCTGGGGAAGGCAAGTTTCTTTTACGCAACGTAATTACTAGTAATTTCTAAAATTGCGTACGAAATACGAATAATAAATTCGCAAATAATTGTGTAAATAATTGTTTGTCAATTCGTGCGGATTATTTACTAGAGCGAAATGTACCAGCCGTTGCGTCCACAAAAAATTGCAATGATTTAAGTCTGGTGATCATAGGGGCCATATGACCGGCCCGACAGGCATATGACAGTAAATAAATAGTAATAAAACTATTAGGATACAATCTGTTGTTTTAAACGTCGCGTCGCTAGTATTATGCGAAATACTAATTGGTAATAATTATCACCACAAACGAATGATTACTTGATTACAGTTGCAAAGTATTGCTTAAACGAAGCGGTTTTCTCCGAAAATGTGAAAAGATTTATTAGACCTGAAGTTATCGCCGACTATAAAAACTTTATGAATGTAATAGATTACGGAATCACGTTTAAAAAGTTCTAAGGAATAGTTCATAACTAATTAAGAATTTGTTAAAGTTTTAATAGATTTGTGTTTATAATTCCTCACACACAAAACGAAATTGTAATAATTAATATTCGAAACAAATTACGAATGAGTTTAATGATTTATTTGTTTACCAGGTCTTCAAAGTGTTGTTATTCTTTGCGTGGAATAATCTATTTCAGGTAATTTGCTGCATGCATTATTCGTCAAGTAAATATTTTCGAGTTCGCATTCACGTCGGGCGTTGACCTAAAAACGGAGTTGTGAAATTGCACTTAAAAGTCAAGTGCACGAAGCCATGCTGCAATATCATAAAACTAAAAAAGCTTTTATGACAGCATTTATTTCGTTCATCTGCTCCTCGAATTTTTTACCAGTAACTAAAGCAGAAATAATTTATAAACATTTTTCCCATACCCTCGGGCATCGCTTCGTGTCGTGGTTTCATTCTGTCGGTATATTTAACAGTCACCCTGTATATTCTTCTACTAAATATGGCTCCAAAGTTAGTAGTCGATATATGTATTTCCGTACGAAAACTTCTACTGTTGCTACGTACTCAGTTAAGCAGATAGCGTTTTGCGGCTTTCGTGCAGCATTTGTGATTGGCTCATTCAAAATGATTCAAAATTATAGCTGCACGAGAAGCATAAAATGCTAAAGTGCGGTTTTTTTACCTGAGCTTTATAGGATATTTTATGTACGAGTCGCAAACGTACAGGTCTGCAACTGTCCCGGATTTTTTAAACAGTGTTTATTGAAAAAATTATAATAAATAAATTGCAAAGAAAACATTTTATTTAATCAAATTATTATTTCGCTAGTTGTAGGACACTTTTTTATATCACAAAATTTACAATTACATATCTCTCTCTATTCGGTCAAATGTTAAAGAAATTAGAAAATACTATCAAAAGCAAAGCCACAAATGTGTAAGATTCCATTCGTGATGTGATAACATCAGGGCCGCCGCTAGGGTGTCGAGCGCCCTTGTGCGAAACATATTTTGGCGCCCTTGAATAACGCATTTTAAAATTCTGAACAAATATTCATTTACAATTTTACTCAAAATATACAGGAGTGTCAATACATATTTGCAAAACATTTAATTGTACATACTACTTCCCTGTCTGAAAAACAAATCAACACAGTGTGCATTCAGGATGATTGACAATTATTCCGCCAAAAAAAAGAGTGCATAACAGAGTGGATGTCACAGATGACAAAAAATGTTATGGAATAGTTTATAACTAATGACAAAAGCAATCAAAAAGTATCCCAGCATGAGTAGAGTATTTGCAATACAATTAAAATAAAAGAAAAAATTTTTGGTCACGGAAATTTGAATTATTGTCGTGTTGTAGTGATTTATTTGTCAAAGCATACGTTCAAGTGTAGCTGTTGTTGTCCTTATTTTATACAATTTTCTTCAGGTGATTCGCATGCATTTGTCAATATTTTGGAGCTCGTATTTCAGCTGATCACAATAATTCCGTTTAAAGGTTAACTTAACGTCCAACGTCGTAATATAAAATCGCGGAACTCGAGCTCTGCGTTATCAATTTCCGAAGTTACAACCGACAAATATTTCAGTATTATTTCTTTGCCAACAGTGAATAAGAAAAAAGGATAGAGTATGCTTTTTTGTCTGATTATGCCACACCAGACGCGTTTTATTTATGGCGCAGAGCTCTTCACATATGCAAAATTCTATAACAGTCATAGAACTATAAAACACTTTTAAAACTGTATTGCGTTTATCTGCTGCTCTTTCTTAACCAGGAACGAATCGTCGTTTTGGGTATATTTTTGATTTTCTCTCGAAAACTAGAGTACACAGAATTTTTTAACATTTTTCCCGTACTCTGGGACATCACTTCTCTTCGTGTTTCTTTCTTTGGCGAAACAATTGCCAATCACCCTGTATATATGTACTTAACTAAAGTACTTTGATAAAAATTAATTCTGCTTAAATAAAGTTTACAAACAAGGTGTTTTAGAATAATTATTTTTGCTATATTTTAACCGCAATTCATTTCTAAATAATTTATACTTTTATATAACCTGTCAATTAAAAATCAGATTAGAGTCAGCCGTGCAAAGAAAATGTTGTCTGTGATTAACTGAATTAATTAATATAATACATTCTTGAATTGTCAGATCAGATGCAGAATTTGATTTTGTATCACATGATGTAAAAATATACAGGGTGTTCCATTTACGAAAATTGAGTTTTGGGAAGTTGAACATAATGACTTTCGACACCATATTGTGACCACCCTATGAATTATTCAGGAATAATTAGGATATGATTTGAAAGTCTGAACATTATACTTTTATTTAAAGTTGGTTCTTGTCCGATTATACTTTTAAATGACATGTCACTTCAATCTTTAAATTTGAAATTGGCGTAACTACATTGTCTTAAATGAAAGGTCACCAAAACAATTTTTTAAATAAATTTGTAGATATCTCAAAATTGGTTACATTTAGGTATATGGTAGCCTTAACATTTTTTATTTAGAATAATGTGTAGAATCAGAATTTGTAATAAAAAGTATAGCATTCCATTTAAAATAAAAAAATAACGGCGACTTCCGGTATAACCGGAAGTGATATAAAAGTAAAGATATTTTAATCTAAAAGATCGCTTTCCCTTAGGGCAGTGTACTAATTTTCAGAATTTTTGTATATTCCCTTCCCAGAAAACTTTTAATAGGCCACTCTATTTGGGAGACCCTGTATAATATATATTTTATATATATTTATATTTAAATAATTACAGACAATTTGGCGCCCCTTTGCTTAAGCGCCCTTGTGCGTTGCACAATCTGCACAACGGGCAGCGGCGGTTCTGGATAACGTAGATTATGATTGTAATTAAATTCTTCTCTGCATGGATTATCAACTTTTTAATGTTATTTACTTATTTACCATACAGTTAATAAAATGTATTTTTCGCCGTTTGTCACAACATTATGTCAACATTTGTCACAACGTTATGACACTTCATTGTCGCATATAAAATGGAGGTATAAAAGTATTAATTTGCGTAACAATGTGATGATCACACTGCGGCGTTTGTTAGGACATTTCAGAGCCGGACTTGTTTTATCTCACGCGCGCGTTTAAGTTTATAAAACGTAAGGTTCTGAGCTCTCGGATAATATTCCAGGCGGTTTTTATTGCACCCACAAAAAACATTATTTACGAATATACGCGCCCGCCGACCTGTTAACAACTCGTAAATCGATCAAGGTGACATCATGACAGAAACCTATGAATAAGAATTGTAGCTAATTGTTTATACACGACTATTTATCAGATTATGTCGGCATAAGGTAAAACAAGCCCTGCTCTGAAATGTCCTAGGAAATGCCGCAGTCTGACAATGATAGATGATATAATGATGGAAGTACGAAATATTTTCGCAAGAATCTTCTACTTATTTCTACAATTTTCAGTAAAGTTCAATACGGTGAGATAAGTCCACATGAATATCCAAAGGTGCCGAACTATTACGGAGAAGTATACCAACAGCCGTTGCAAGAGAACTGGCAAGGACATTTACCTGGTACGTATTAGCTTTGTTCCTACACAGTTCTAAATCAGTTCGGAACTGTACTGCTCATGCGCTCTTACTAAGAATGGTGTGTATTTAGCAAGAGCGCATGAGCAGTACAGTTCCGAACTGATTTAGTACTGTGTAGGAACAAAGCTATTATCTATTAATTTGAATTTCATAGACAATTAACTTTATATGCAATATACCGGGTGTTTTTTAAATCAATACGGAAATTTGAGGCCTTATTTGGATTGTAATGCTAATGCTAAATTTCCTGGAAGCGCTTCAAATTTACAGCTGACAGAAATGCTGTTGAAAATCGGACAAGCATTAATAATGACTAATGAGCCTAAGGATTGAGATACGTCAAGAAGAAGGAAGTGTTATTATTACGACAGTCGTGTTGGAATACAAAAACCGCACTGCAATAAAGTTTTTACAGCTGTACGAATCGGCATGGGGTGTGACTTTTTCCGAGGTCAAAAGACGTTTTGATGTCGCAATAACAGATGTTTTAAAACGGGGGGGCAAAGAATTTGTCTGATTTTGCTACCTACCTGAAGGACAGCAAATTGTGCGAGTAACTTCGAAATTCTCCAGCACCGCCGACTAAACTCCTGGAGACGGGAGGGTTCAACAAAACCCCAACCCCAAAAGCAAAGGGTGGACAAGTTGAATAAAATAACTAATTTACAAGTATCGAGAACGACCCAGAAGGGGTCCCGATGAGTCGAACGAGAAACGAAATTAAATAATCTTTGTTATCAAGCAGACTTTATCCGATAAACAGATCTGCTTTTCGTTCACAACTAAATAGTTTGAAGTAATTAATAAAAATCACTTAATTAAAATAAAAGAATAAAAATAACAACGCCGCGTTTAGGTGAGTCGACCAAAAAGGTAAATAAAAATATTTAGAATATTTCCGACCTTGTAACCAAAATCCAGCGTAAAGACAAACAGCTGTCACTAGTGAGAGAGCGCCCTCGAACGGAGGTTAGTGCTGCCAATGACATAAATCGGCGTAACTATTACGTCACCGAGTGGCGTCACGTTTGGAGGTCACTTGTTGTATCATAGTGATCAACCTACATAAAAACAAACACCTTTATCCAATTTATTTTATTTTACAAATTAAGAATATGTAATTTTGTTTGCTCCCATATCTAACATTATTATGAATTCAGGTTTGAATTAATGACATTCAATGTAATTAAAATAATTAATTATTTCCACTCACCTCAATACTTTCACGCGTGGAGCGCAATATAACAATCAACAACAGACGAGCTCAGCTCACATTCAGGGCTATTCTGTAGCATTGATATGCACATCAATATTGATATGCATATCAATATTGATATGCATATCAATATTGATATGGTCTTCAATAATTGAAGAGAACTTGATACGATTTCATAACAATTCAAGTCGATTGCCGACCGCCTTTAAGGCGGCAATTGCGCTGCGTTTCTTGGCAGATGGTTTCAAAATGCATTTATATTTGAAAACAAGTTCAAATTATTACTATTTACGTAAAAATAATTACCTCAGTGACAGCCGTTCCAATACTAGAGAGCAATTTCAATAATTGATATGGCTCTTCAATAAATTGATATTGCTCAGCAAGTGAGTTGTTGCTTACAGAATACCAATTTTGCAAGGTCACTTGTTACACAGCATATCAAGTCCATATCAATTGATATGAAAGTTACAGAATAGACTCCATTAGATGGGGAATAGATAGGGGAAGGTATTGCGTCGCCTCTGCAGCCCCTTGGTCCTTTCTAAGATCGATTACCTATATGCACACCCCTCGTATTTTGCTCTAATTCCTTCTGGGTGAAACTAGGATCGAAGCGACTAATTTAATCCTTCACTTGTGCAGTTCCAAACGGTGGTGAACAAAACTACAAGCCGATACAAGACGTCAACCAAAACTGGAAACTGGAGGAAGAAAAGGAAAATCCAACGCACGTGCAGAATAAAATGGCACACGAACTGAAGTACTCCAAGGAGCATTTCGAAGAGCAACAGCCGACGGAGAACAAGCTAAATGAAATAGAAAAGCACGTCCTTTCAGACCATAACCAGCAGGACCAATCCCAGTACTTGGTCGCTGAAATTGCTGAAAGGTTGGAGCTTCAAGACGGAGTATCCGAAGCACCTGGGGGAGCGATTTTATCCTTAACTTTAGGTGGACGATTTCTTTTATTAACACTTAACGTATTGAACTAAAAATTTCGTTTGGCTTTCAGGTTTAATAATAACATGTCTTATGGCGATCTTGATTGGCTGTCGATTACGTGTGGTGCGGCGACGTATGAGAAGAGGAGGAAAAACTTATGCACACGACGCCGATTATCTGGTTAACGGAATGTACCTTTAATTCGTGCTCGGATTTGTTTATTTCCGAAGAGGTGAATAAAGTTAAGAACGTTTTGAATGTAGAGGATAAATGGGGAGTTTGAACTTTGAAATAAGAGCGGGCTTTTTTACAGCTTTTTTTTCCTTTTAAATTATATTCGTATGAGCTAAGAAAAGAAGTAAGCTAGGAAAATTGATTAACACGTGAACACTCTGAGGCGCTTGTTTTGAAATCAACCGGCAGTAAACCCTTCCTTGATCGAGATATTGTGGGCTCATTATAATAGCCATTATTCAGAATAACTAATGTAATTTCTCACCAACAAAATAATCTCGTACTTTTCTCACACCGAAGCGATTGAGAAAATAGTTGCTTGTTTGTTTAAGTATGTATTTTTAAGCGCAATTTGGGACAGGTACACCTACCAAGTTTTCTATTTAAATACGCAAACTAGAAATGCGAGCAAACATGCCGAGTTACGCATTAATCAATGTAAATATTTTAATTATTTTTTTCATTAGGAATATAACATAATATTTGTAATTCTTTGGGTTAGGTATAAACGCTAAGTTATAAAAATATTTATTTCGATCACAACTATAGTTCATTTTTTTTAAAACATATGGAGCGTAGCCTAAATTCCCATTACACAATGGAAATATTTCTGTCTAATATGTCTATAAGTCTACTATGTAATAAGAACTAGTATTTTTATTAAATAAACTAGTAAACACTAGAGGGCAAGGTAACCAAATTCTTCGTTAACAAATTCTGAACAGCACACAAATTAAAAGGTGAGAGGCTTCAGCATTATCAACTGCATTAAGCATCTGTATTAACTGTTCAATTAGGTCCTCCATTCAGCACTCTCTCATCAGCGTCTTTTTTTTCATGTAAGGATTGTATTCGTTAATGTAACGATCAGACTTTGGCGGAACTTTATGTTTCATTATTTGCTGATCATCTGTGAATTGTCGAAATCTAATAATGACTAATGATGACTTGATGATATGGCACCGAGTGGAAGACCTGACGCATCAGTGAATGTCAACGTAACTGTCAGGATGAAACGTGCTTTTCTTACCAACTGTGTGATGGGACTTTAGATGTTAATAGCAATGGGAATTGTTTTCACGTTGATTGTAATTCTATGGAAACGTACTTATTTTTATTTAAAAGAAGAACTATAGTTATTTCTGTATCAAGGACACAAGCGATTTAAATTTTTTGACTTACATATTGTATTAGTTATAAGAGTTTCGTTAGTGTAACTTTGCATTTTTTATTAATAAAGTTGTTGTTCAGCAACATTTCCCTAGAAGTGCAGTACAACCTCGATAATCCGACAATTCGAAGAAAAATTTGTTGCTTTTCCACTTTCCTTGTGTTTGTTCTTTTTTTCTTATTCGTAGTTTGCGTTAGAAAACGTAACGTAATCCAATTAATGAATTATTATTAAATGGCAGTAACGCAACATTTTTATTTTTTTTTGAAAACTTTACGAAACAAACAGCTGCAAAACGTTGAATTTTTACCTGAAATTAAAGAATAAATAACATCGAAAAGTTAACTGTCAAAAGCTAAAACATAGAGTAACAAAAAATAGAATATTACATACACCATGACAAACAGAATAGAAATTGTATTTAAAAAATGTCTATATTTAAATTTATACACTTCCTGGTATTTATAGAAAAATTGATTAACTACTGAAAAAAAATTAATTACTGTCGCTTTTAAAATGTAACAATGTAAATGTCATTGTTATAGTTTAGGTCATCCTGCCACCGATTTTTGACTTAACTAAGAATCACTTCGTTTTTTATGTATTTTTGCTCATTAGCACCGAACACCCTCTTCAGTCTTTCAAAAGTACTGGGTGGTTTTTTCTTTTGGAGATTTTGAAACTTTCTCAACTATTGCGTTGTTATCGGAATTAGTCGAATTGCTACATACAGACAATCGTAAATCTCATTACTTTGTGGATTACTTTCATTTTACACGATTGGGTTTATGTGGTTGTTTGTAATGATTCGTCTTCGAATTTTTTTTAGAGTTGTGGCAGCACCGTCGCACTTCACAGTGTCTTCGACGGAATTCTCTGATGTATTCTGTTCTTGATCTACAAGCACATTTTCGACATTCGTCGTGCCTATATTTTTATCAACTTTGAGGGGTGCTTCTGATTTATTGGTCGATTCAAATTTCCCCGACATTACCTTATCAGGTTTGGACTCCGCTTTGGCTTTCTTCTTGGAATCAATGAGTGCTTTCGTCGCCTTATACTTTTGAAAATAACTTGGAACTGAGCACATCACCTGAAGAAGATTGCTCCGTCGACGGCGACTTACGATTACTCGTGTTTAGAAGTATCCTCATATAGCTTGAAGATCCAGTGGTAACGGGGCTTGACTTATTACACCTTTTAACCTCCTCATTTTTTATTTTCATAGCACGATTGTTTTGAAGTGACTTTGAGTTTACCTTTTGATTACTTGGTTTGATTATTTTTTTAAGCCGACTTGGTTTTTCATTCTTCTTTGTTTCATCGTAACTTGACGTTTCGGTGCTTGAATCCGGGCGCTTTTCAGTTTGCAAATGCTTTTCCGATGTTTTTATTTCTAAGTTGCTGTTGAAATTTTTGTTCTGTTCAATCGTGCTGTACAAGTAATCTATAACTTCCTTCAGTTTTATGATGTCGTCGTTACTTTCAAAATCCGTTTGGGTGTTTTTAATATCGGTCGACACGCTCGGTTTTTCTGTTGTGCGATTCCTGCATCGAGAACTATCAGTGGAATGGCTTTCTTCCTTAATCATTTGTAAAGTTGATTTGGGCAAGATTAGGCTCGGTTTATTTTTCCTTTGCACTTTTTCTTTGGCTTGCCGAAAACGACATAACTTCAATTTATTGAAACAACATTTCACGTCGCCTTCTTTTTTGGCCTCTTCCCTTTCCTCAGGTCCATTTGGACGTCTTTCGTAGTACTTAACCGAGTTAATTGTTTCGACTTTAGTTGCCCGTGCGACTTTAGGAATACGCATTTTCCACAAAGATCGGAAATTCTTTTTCCTACGCGAACGTAGTTTCGATATCCTTCTAGACGCAATTAAAGACGACACTTTCATCCTTCTCACGTGTGTAGATGGTACGGAGGACAACGGCATTTCTTTGACGACTTTAATTATATCACCTTTGTGAACTTTGACATCTTGAGGAGTGGCTTCACCAACTTCTCTATTGTCAACTGTGGGTTAGTTTATAAGAGGCGACGCGTTTTCAAAACCAGAACTTTCATTAATTTCAACGGGCGACAGAAAGGTCATGTGAAGATTGCGCGGTTTTCCAGAAACGGTTTTTTCGACCGCTCCGTTCTTTAACCGTTTAGGTGGCTCAGTTCCGGATACCGTAAAGCCAACAGTGATATTGCCATCATTAGCTATAGCTCTCGTTGATATCTCCAGAATTTTTTCGCCGGAAGCCATGTGAAAAAACGATAACTTTCTACTGCACACTTTCTTCTCGGACGCTTTATCTTCGACGTTCTTCTTGATTAAAGCTGGGTGTTGCAAACGTGTCTCTTGCGATTTACGAGCGAAACTTTTGCCCAACGCTAGATTCACCCTTTCAATTTTTGTCGAAAATAAAACTTCGGGGGACAACGAAGTTTTGGTAACCAAAATTCTCGATCGCTTCCTATACAATTCTTGCACTGGAGTTACATTCAGATGAGTAAAACTCACCTCTCTTCTAAATAAACTCTTTTTTACGCGTTTCCTCCTCTTTGAGTTTTTTTCCTCTAAAGACCTCAGCGCTTCTTTCTCAGAAGAACTACCGGAACACTTAGTTCTCGTTCTGATTTGATTTCGCCTTTTCTTTCTCACCCCGCTGGTTTGCAATTTCGACCCGGAAGTATTTTGGGCCGCGTTTTTACTCGATGGGCATGTTATATTGCTTGGCTTGAACAAATTCAAAATGGCCTCTTTTTCTTTCTCCGAGGAAGGATGAGGTTTCAATTTGTAACTCCTCATATCCGATGCCGCGCTTTCGTTATTGTTGTTCGTGGTGTTTGAATCTTTGTTGCGTATCGGTTTTGAAATTACTCTGAATCTGTTTTGATGTGCACCCAGTTTGCATAATTCTTTATAAAATTTTTCTTTGGGTGAGGCGTGGGTAAGAGAAGCCTGGGTTGGTAATACCGATCCGGTATGCACTTTCGTAACCAAAGATTTAGATTCTGGATTTCTCCTGTTTACGGAGGTGTCTGATTTCGTTTTATTTTCTTCTTCTGAGTACTGACAGACGAACTCGTATTCCTTTCGAGTGCAAGATTTCGACCATTTTCGATTTTCCTTGCGAATAGTTTTCCGTGCATATTTTTCCGTAATGGTCGATATGCCTTCTGTCCAATACGAATCTTTGCCAGGATATTTTGGCCAATTGTTTTTAAATGTTGTAGTCGATAAACTCAACGAAGCTTTGGATTTCGTTGCTTGAGCTGTAAATGGTTTATCCAATTCAATTTTCTCGATGTTGTTAGGCAAGTCCTTTTGTTTCTGTTTCATAGATGATTCAAATTTTCGCTCGACCGAAGCAGAGATATCAAAATTTTCGACGCGTCGCTTTTTTGATACATCTGAGGCAGATTTTCTTGATTTCTGCTGTTCGACAACAGCCTTCGATTTAGACTTGCAAATTTCTTCTTTGGTAATCCGAGACTTAGATCTCCTTTTGTGTTTTTCAACTTGATTGTTTGTAATAGGTGAAGCACAAGGCCGTCGCTTTGACCTGGATCTCAATGAGGCGGCGTGTTTTCTTTTTTCCGCCTTCAGTTTTAATAAGAAATCATCCGTTAACTTTAAACTAGATGTAGACGGAGCCAATTTATCAACAAAATACAATTAATTTTAGAGTTGCCTTTAGTTGAACGTAAAATAAAACTACATCCCATGCTGGTAACAAATCTGTTCGTAATCTAGCGTCTCGAAGATTCAAGGAGGTTCGATGAACGCTCCAGAGATGGTTCTGGAAAGTTCTCGAAAGATGCAAAAGCCAAACTGAGCGCGCGATTTAAATTACTTTTTATTTAGAGGACGTGAATAATATATAATAAGATTATTTGGTAGAAAAGTATTACAGTTTTTTATCTAGGTTTTTTTTATGTGTGAAGCGATTGTAGATTATTGCTAATGTAATACATTTCTCATCGAATCCCACTTCTAACACCAATTTGTTATGAATTCGGATTTTGACGAAATTATCGAGCTCATGCGATTACGTAAAAACAGCCATAAATTAAATGCGGTATGTTCGAGTTAAAAACATTCTGATAATGTATTATTTTAAAAAATGTACTGGTTCTAGTTTTAGGTTAAGAAATACTGTGTGATAAAAAAGGGCAGAAATAATTTGTAAAAGTATATTATAATAAATTCATTATATGACACATTATTCAAAGTAAATGTATACTAATAATGCAATAACAACTTACATCAAAAATTCTTTGGAAAAAACTAAGTAATATGCAATAAAAAATGGATATATTGATGAATAAAATGTAAACTGCAGTCAACAATCCATGAATTATTAGCAACTTGCTTACATGCTAAGACCTAACCTAAGATTCAGGTAAAATCTATTTTTTATAACAACTCTGATATCAATATGATACGATAATAACAGAATAAATTGCGTTACAGCGTCAAATCAATTGTCTCGTAACACAAACCGAATATACTAAATAAAGGCACAATAGTTTTTAGACGGTCCTTCTGTATAGACAAATTAAACAGAATTTGTGGAATTACACTGCGTTAGTATGTGACACTTTTGTTCTAATCTTTGGACGTTAGCGACAAGGAAAGCGTTCTCGACGTACAGATCCTTGACGAGCAGATCTGTTCTTGCTAACCTTTCGAATTGTTCTGAGCAAAACCTGTTTTGACGTTCCAGTTTCTCCTGAGTGCTTTTAAGTAACAGTTGCAGTTCCGATTTCTCTAACCTCTGCTGTTGCCAATAATCTGTAAAAGTATTTATACTTAATTGTACCTGGTCATCAAATGACTCCCTGATTTCTCACCTTATTTTAAACTAAAAAAAAATCTTATAAACATAAAGCCTAACTGCTGCTTCGTTTTCGATCTAAAAGGTGATAAAGTTGTGAAACAATTCAAAATAGTCTGGGGTGGTAATTTCCAATTTTTAAAGAATTATTTGTATCCTATAATTCAATTTCATATTCGTTGCAATTCGTTGTTTTGGACAATGCAAAACGGTATTTTCGTTTTTAAAAGAATATATTAAAATAATTTTATTGAATTCGGTTCCCTCGCATAACCTAAATTTTCTATTGTGACAGTTGCTGCGAAAACTGATGGATTTAAGTTAAATACCTATTAAAATAAAGAAGACTTACGTTGTAGTACTTGTTCAGCATGGTAATGTTGTTGCTTCAACACCAACTGCAAATGTCGGCACCTCTGTTCCAAATGGTGTAACTTGGCGTTCAAATTGTGTATTGTACTAACAGGTACAGTAACGGTATCTCCTTGATTCACGTTACTCGAGTTATTTTGTGTGTTGTTTTCGTTGTTGTTCTTCTTGTACAGTTTCTGACCAACCGAGTTTCGTTCGTGTTTCCTTGTGCGCTTAGGCCTCAGCGGAATTGTGTTCTTTTGTGCGCCACTGCAAGTTGCCTCTGTCGGTATACAAGGTAAGTCATATAAGGATACAGATTGTTTGATGTCGTCTTGTGATGTCTGGAATGATATATTGACGGGTAGGGATAACGTAGCGTTCGGTTCTTCCAAAGAATTTTGTGCGTCAACAGTTACATTATCAACTGCAGTAAGCGAGACTTCCTTGTCCCATACACTCTCGGAATTTACAAAATCGCAATTTGGGTCTACATTATTAAGGGGGCACGCGTCTAAAGAACTGTGCTCAGAAACATTCGGAACCGTCAAAGTAAACGGCATCGTATCGGAAGGAAATAGATTAGTCGATTCAATAACGTGATTAGATAAATTACGTCTTTTATTTTTCAAGTCGAACGAGACCATTTCTAAATAGTCCGTTTGAACAGAAATTTCTGTTGTTTGTTTTACTTTAACAGTGAGTTCTTCCAGTTGCTCTTTTAAGTCGAGGATCTCGCGATCTTTCTCGTCCATTTGGAACTCCGCCAGTTCCTTATAGTCTTCGAATTCGTGTTCCAAATCTGTAAACTGCTCTTCCAGTTTACATTTTTCTTCTATGGGCGGAAGCCGTTTGTCTTTCCTAACGAATTCTTCGTCGAACTCGGATATCTTCTGCATCAACTGTCCCAAGTGCTCGCTGTACTGATTCTGCTCTTGCTCGAAAACTTTCCTTTCTTCTTCCAAAGTCGAAGCCCAATACTTCTCGCACTTTTCGTATTCGTTCTCTAACATTTCGAGGCAGTTCTTCAACTCGTCGCATTCCGAACTCAGTATTTTATTTAAAGCGGCAAATTCTTCTAATTTTTGCTGCACGTCGTGTTCGTCATCGGCGTCAGTTTCTGTGTTCGCGTCGTTCGTCTTTACTTCTTTATCGATTTTCTCGATAAGTCGATTCAGTTTTTCGTTGATGTTCCTTATGACGTCGCAGTTTTGATTCGTGACCAATAACTTGCCAACGTTCGCCTTCACTTCACTTAAAATGTTCTTTATGTCCGCGGACTTTAGTGCCGTTTGCTTTAGTGTCAACGCTGTCTCACCTTCCTAGTGAAATTACACGAAAAATCAATTTTTATGACGTAAACATTATCGGGGTGTTATAAATTTCAATTGGAATTTTTTATTTAAAAGATACGATATTTTTTCTCATGAGAAAGTCACTCGACTTGGGTGACCCTGTATTGTATTACTTTAGTTTTTTATTGAAAATATTAAGGGTTGAAATTTAAACACCCTGAGATGAAACTCTTTTTGTAAATTGTAAACATGAAACAAAGAACTTCAGCTTCTCTATAAAAACAAAGGTCTAATTAAAAAAAAACCACATATAGTCAAAACTTTATTAAACTCTCTGAAGACAATACAACATCAATGTGAGAAACATTAATATGAATATTTTTATAGAGAAGCTAAAGGAATGATAGCACCAGAGCAACAATAACAAACAACACTGATTAGTAAAAACAAACTAAAAGTAGCCAAAGACAATACAAAACCAGGCAAAATTCCTTAGCTTCTCTAACATACAACAACATAACTAACTATAATTATTTTAAAAAAGCTCTAAGTGCAACCATTCCACGAAACAACAAACAATAAATTAGTAATAATAAACATTATAAAATAAAACTGGGAGATTAAAATTTTATTTTCTACGAACTACTTGGAGGAAAACTGCTCAACTAATTGGGAAAGAACACAGATGCAAAACACTCTTAATGCAACAAACTTACCGATTGTGGTGAAAAGCCAGAGGGGACTGGTATAGAATGGTCGTTTAGTATTTGCTCTAAAACGGAGATTTTTGCTTGTAGGCGCATGATTTCTTCATTTTCGTTGCACGAATTCGATAGGGATGAATCAACACAATCTAGTTCCGTTTCAAAGCCACTCTCGCTGGACGTGAACGGGATTTCGAGGACCTCGTTGTTCTTATGGAATTTTCGCACTTTGCCCAATCTAGGACTTTCATCTCCTAGATAAAGACAAAAATGAAAAAATAAGACATTTTTACCAATACAAAAAAAAAGAAATTAGTTTTGAGTTAACGTTGATAATTATTTGCATTACAATCGGAAGTGTTTATACAGGATGGTCGTGGGAAACTGCTGCAATAGCAAGTTTTTTATTTTTGTTATTATTACTTTAATATACAGGGTGAGTTATTAAGCGCCCTTTCTTCCGTAGCTCATTTATATTACGAGATAGAATTTTTTTTCTTTTACAAGGACATTCTACCTATTGAGTACTATAACCTAAAATTATTTTGATGCATACAGAGTGTTACGTAAAATAATGGCAGCATGTAGCAGGATTTTTTTAAATGGAACACCCTGTGTATTTTCCTATAGAAAGATATAACACTCGAACCTCTAAACAGCAGCATATAAAATATTTATATTTATTTAACCAATCAAGAGTAAATTATTATTTTAATGAAAACGGTCCGATTTTCAACTTCTCTTAAAATACTGATTGTAAACGAATCGTTTGTCGTACAGCAATAAAAATAGGTAGAGTTATAAATTAAAGTATAGGGAATAACCCAGATATAAATTCATATAGTTTCATTTGTTTTTTCAAGTGTTCAAGCCTGTGTAATTGTCGGATTTTCAAACTGCCGTTATTCAATTTTTTTTTTTAAATGCAACCCACCTATCTCTTTTCACGAGTAGATAATATTTATGTTCCTCTTCAATTCTGTTATAGGTTTTCTGCATCTAATCCTTACAGTTTTTTTGCTGTAATAAATTTTTTCATTTTTACTCTAAAATCCAATATTAAAAAGTTATTTAACGTACCGTATTTTAATTTCTTTAAGACAGCGCCCTCTATTTCATAAAACAGATGGAAAATATCAAGTTTACAATTGATTACAGACTCTTATTTCATTATAGTTATCGTATTTTTATTGTAATACAATTCTTTCACTTTGTTGTAATTAACAATGTCTTAAAATTGATTCGATGTGGTTTACAACAAAAGAAAACATCAGTGTTTTGTAAATAATTACCTTAATGTAAAAATTATTGTAAAAATATACAAATAATAAATTAATAATCTAACGAATAAATGAAAATTGGCGAATTTCTTTTGTTCAAGTATTCCGATTTTATTAAATCAAATGTTAGTTAAGGCAACTGAAGCTTAGGAACTACCTAGAATCAATTTTAAAGCATTCTTAATTAAAACAAAATAAAAGAACTGTATTATAACAAAAATACGATGATTATAATGTAATAAGAGTCTGTAATCAATTGTAAACTTGATATTATCCATCTGTTTTATGGTGTTGTCTTAAAGAAATTAAAATACGGTACATTAAATAACTTTTTAATATTGATTTCAGAGTAAAAATGTAAAATATTTATTATAGCAAAAAAACTGTAAGGATTAGATGCAGAAAACCCATAACATAATTGAAGATGACCATGAACACTATCTATTCGTGAAAAGAGATAGGGGGGGTTGCATTTAAAAAAAATGAATAACGGCAGTTTGAAACTCTCACAATTACACAGGCTTGAACATTTGAAAAAACAAATGAAACTAAATGAATTTATGTCTAGGTTATTCCTTATACTTTAATTTATAACACTACGAATTTTTATTGCCGTACGATAAACAATACGTTTACAGTTAGTATTTCAAGAGAAGTTGAAAATCAGACCGTTTTTAATAAAATATTAATTTACTCTTAGTTGGTTAAATAAATACAAATATTTTATGCGCAACTGTTTAGAGGATCGATTGTTATGTCTTTCTATAAGAAAATACACAGGGTGTTCCATTTAAAAAAATCCTGCTACATGCTGCCATTACTTTACGTATCACTCTGTATGTACCAAAATAATTTTAGGTTATAGTGCTCAATAGGTAGAATGTCCTTGTGGAAGAAAAAAATTCTATCTCGTTCTATAAATGAGCTATGGAAGAAAGGGCGCTTAATAACTCACCCTGTACACACTTGTTTGCAGTTTTTTTTTCTACCATTCTATCGAGCAATAAATAAGTAAAAGAATACAAGACAATAACAACACAAAACTTCAAATATAAAAATTAAACAAATATTTATTTTTAGAAGTTAGTTTCGAATGGAATCCGGAAAAAGAAAACGCAGGAGAATTTTTAGACGGTAGTTCGGACATCAAAATGTTTAGAATGCCAAGAACTTGAGGCGCCAGGTATAATTTTAGTAAATTCTTTCTCCGCCGCATTTCAGATTTATTAATTTTAAATTATCCAAATATCTCACAGATCGTCATTTAACTTTAAAATAAACTAACGTTGAACTATATTAAACATTTCTTGTAGTAGTATTAAATCGAATGTTACATCTTATTATTTTATATACAGTGTAACCATTGCTCATTTTACGTGCAAACCGTTCAAGCTAAAAATAGAATTTAAATTTTGCTACACTTGGATCTAATATGTTCTGATATTATTTTCACATTCAAGGTGGTTCAGGCAAAGTAAAATTATAATCGGAAACCTCTAGATAAATTAGGTCAGAGTAGAATCTGACCATACGTCAGAATGTCCATCTTTATTTGGATAAAATGACATATGTCAAATTATATGACAAACCATCAAACTCTTTCATACACGTCATGGGCCACCAGCGCTGACCTTCGTAACCAAAACTGACCTTTACTTTTACCACTATGTTTGAAGTTCACGACCAGCATAACAACAATTCCTACATCAAGTATTTGTCAACAAAAAGAACAACACTTTTGATTCAATAAGGTTTTTAACACTTATAAAAACATTAATAAAACTAAACACATGCACATAACTGAAAGAAACACACCAATTTGTTAAATTTAATAAACTGTTTGTTGTTAAATCGATGATTTCAAGTCTATTTATAAGCACTTGCCTTTCTGTAGATTGCATCACGATTGATATAATACTAAAGGTTAATATTATTCCGAGGCTTATCTATTGAAAAAACTAATTAGCAAAAATATTATGACGTATCTACCTTACAATGAGGAAATAATAAACTGATAATTCCCTGAAACGATACAAACGAAGTTTTCTTTATTCATAATTCAAAATGTTATTATTAACAAAAAAATTATGTATTTACGTTTCCACTTGTTGCAGATATGAGCGAAACCTTATCATGTGTGTGTACGTACATAGATCTTTTTGTACTTACATGATATTGAAAGGAATACACAGTTTTGTACTTGAGCAAAACTTCTGCTGTTATAGAAAGTGTACACATACTATTGTACTGCTGAATGCGCAACTAAATTTCACCTGAACAATTTTTATGTTTAATTTATAACACTTGAGCCGACATCATTTCCGTCGTATTCTGGGGAATAAACTACTGGATGCAAGAAACTTAAAAAAATTCAATGTACCACTAAACCTGACTTGTATTAAAATGATAATTTATTTCACCTACTTGCTAACGTTTTTATAACTGTAAGTGTGAAGTTTCTCCATTTAGTTCATCAAAAAGATTAATGTTTCGTTTCCTTATAAATATTTGAAACATGTATTTTTTTACATTAAACTAAATGGAATACAATCAAATTTGGTCTGATTCATATCTGATGTTTTGCAAATTTATTAATTTAGGTTTATAAATTGTTGCCGTAAATTAAAATGGTTTAATTAATCACAAAATTCTTATAGCCTTTTAAATCAATGTAAAATTTAGCTTTTTTGTAAAAACAGAATTATTTAGAATATTGCTTTGGTTGTATTACAGCAGTGTAAGTTTACTATTAACTTTTTTAAACTAAAACTAAATCATTATAGTACTGTAGCACACACGCCTTTTTTTTAATCGTATAAGATGGGTCAAGGTACTGTTTACAAAAAAAAAAAAAAATTGAAAAGTTGTGTGTCATCAGTCATCACACTGTGGCATTTTGTAGGAAATTTCAGAGCCGGACTTGTTTTATCTCTGCCCACAAGTTTACAAAACACAATAAAAAGGCGATTATTTTAAAATATTTCCCGACTTCCAAGAAATTGTGTTAATAATTTAAAATTACATTAAGATCCTGACCCGCTAGTGATGTCACCGTCGCCGTGAGCCATATAGTTTATGATACGGCGGCGGTGCACAGTGGCCGGAAATTCTTAAAACCTGGCCAAAAATCGAAATCAAAATACACTTTGGTTGCAATCAGAAGTGGAATTAATACCCGTTTCATTTTCAACGATTCCATCCTCATCTGGGCTCTCTTTAATAACATTATTACCAGGATCATCATCAATGAAAGGCCGTCCACCTCAACGGTTCCATGAAAGCAGTGAAAAGAGTAAAAGAAGAAAAACAGGGACCCGTTCAGGAACTGTATCGCGAGAGCACTTTGGGCGTTTAAAATGAAAAGCAAAATGCACAAAATCACTTACACGAGAGAGAAAGAACATTACCCAGAGCGCGCTCTTTTTAGTCGGAGCGTTATTCCTGAACGGGCCCCTGAGGTTGTTCGGAAACTAAAATCTGCTCAGAATTGAGTTTTGCGACTCAAATGAATTTGCATTCCGAAGGTAATATTGATGCTGCCGAATTAATTCAGGAAGCAACACAGACGACTCCTACACGAGCATCAAAAATTAGAAGAGCTTCGTTATCATCTGATCCGCTGATAACTTCTTTGGCAAAACAGAAAGCTAGGAAGAAAACTGATTTTCCTTCAGAAGTTTTAGAACTTCTTGAAATCGAACAACAAACAGAAAACGAAGAAGAAGAAAACGTAGTAGAAGAAGTGGGAGAGGAGGAAAAAGAAGAAGAAGACGAAGAAGAAGAAGAAGAAGAAGAAGAGAACTAAAAACAAGACACCGAATAACATTTTCTAAGGTTTTGCTCTACTTATTTATTGTGAAAAATTTTTGTTTAGTGCGTAATTATTTTCATGTGAAACATGATGTCCATAATAATAAAATTAATAATAATAATATGGAAGTAAGTCATTATATATTTCTTATCAGTTTTGAGAATATTAGATTTTTGGCCAAGAATTTAGTAATTCCGACCACTGTGCGGTGGACAGAGACGTTGCGTTGATATCGAGGAAGAAGAGGCATTGCATAATTTAGAACCTATTAACAATTAGAATCTATTAAGACGTGTTATATTAATGATAACGATTAATATTTTTCTAATTAAATTCACTTCCCTACACTTCTTTAATTTAGGTAAAAAACTGTCTACAACGTACACATTCTTCTATAGCAATCTGGTAAGTAGTGATGTATAAACAATTAACTACAATTCTTATTCATAGATCTCTGTCATGATGATTTATTAAGAGACCGGTGGGCGCTTTATATTCGTAAAGAATGTTTTTTTTGTGGATGTATATAACTCATAACCTTATGTTTTATAAACTTAAATGTGCGCATGAGATAAAAAAACGTTCGGCTCTGAAATGTCCTAAAACGCCGCAGTGTGGTAATTACTATATTTTACCAATATCATGGTTCGAAGGGCAAAAAGCGTGATATCGTTTAGACTTAGACAAACGAGAAATCAGATATTATGGAAACACGAAAATATTTTCCATTTTTTACGTAATATTTTATTGGTATTATATCGAATTTATTTTCGAAGTATGACGTATGAAGTTATTCTTGACTTCGATTCAGAAATTTAAAAAAATCAAATAATAAAGGGCCATATCAATGAAAATAAATTTTCATATTGATCTACAAAAGAAAGAAGGCGACAACCTAATATCAAAATCACGAAACTTGAACTCTGCGTCATCAACCACCGAAGTAACAACCGACAAATATCAGTATTCTTTCTTTGTTAACGGTGAAGAAGGAACAAGGATGGAGTTATGCTTCTTATGTCTGATGATGCAACACCAGAGACGCTTTATTTATGACACAGAGCTCTTCTTTTAAGAAAAATTCATAGGAAGACTTGCGTGGACTTAATAGAGATGAAAAGTTGCATAGAAAAATATTAGACAAAATGAAAAATATAATTAAATTAGGAGCATATGGAAAAATTAGTGGATAGAGGTCGTTCGTTAATCCAGCTAATTGAAAGGCAGATGCATACAGAGTGGTATGTATTTATTCGACAGGTCTTTGACTATTAATTATGAAAGAAAATGTCTTTATTAAACTTATTTTAAGTGAGTTTATACATCAAATTTATGTTTCTTTTTAAATGTTTCAAATTTTCCAATTTTCAAGACATATGTACATCTGCATTTAATTTAAAACTTCTAACGAAAACCATTCTTCAACAAAGCAAACAAATAAAAAAGATCAATTATAAGTATAAATTAAATCTACACAAAACAATAATTTTTGGAAGTAATTGAAAAAATAAAATCAAAATCCTTTAAAACGTTATTAAGATTACCGATTATCTGTGCGCGCTTAGGTTTATGATTTTTTTAAAGATAAACTAAGAGGAGTTACATCGCAATTTTTTAACATGTTATGTAAAAGCCATTGGAAATTAATATCCTGAAGAAACTTCCTAAGAATTTTCACGTCAAATACCCAGCCATAATGTTTTTTATGTCAGACCGTTACTTTATCTGCACAAGCTCAAGTTTATGATTTCTTAAAGATAAACTAGGAGGGATTACATCGCAATTTTTTTATATGTTATGTAAAAGCCATTGGAAATTAATATCCTGAAGAAATTTCCTAAGAATTTTCACGTCAAATACCCAGCCATAATGTTTTTAATGCCAGAAGTTACTTTATCTGCACAAGCTCAAGTTTATGATTTTTTTAAAGATAAACTAGGAGGGGTTACATCGCAATTTTCTTACATGTTATGTAAAAGCCATTGGAAATTAATATCCTGAAGAAACTTCCTAAGAATTTTCACGTCAAATACCCAGCCATAATGTTTTTAATGCCAGAAGTTACTTTATCTGCACAAGCTCAAGTTTATGATTTTTTTAAAGATAAACTAGGAGGGGTTACATCGCAATTTTCTTACATGTTATGTAAAAGCCATTGGAAATTAATATCCTGAAGAAACTTCCTAAGAATTTTCACGTCAAATACCCAGCCATAATGTTTTTAATGCCAGAAGTTACTTTATCTGCACAAGCTCAAGTTTATGATTTTTTTAAAGATAAACTAGGAGAGGTTACATCGCAATTTTTTTATATGTTATGTAAAAGCCATTGGAAATTAATATCCTGAAGAAACCTCCTAAGAATTTTCACGTCAAATACCCAGCCATAATGTTTTTAATGCCAGAAGATACTTTATCTGCACAAGCTCAAGTTTATGATTTTTTTAAAGATAAACTAGGAGGGGTTACATCGCAATTTTCTTACATGTTATGTAAAAGCAATTGGAAATTAATATCCTGAAGAAACTTCCTAAGAATTTTCACGTCAAATACCCAGCCATAATGTTTTTTATGTCAGACCGTTACTTTATCTGCACAAGCTCAAGTTTATGATTTCTTAAAGATAAACTAGGAGGGATTACATCGCAATTTTTTTATATGTTATGTAAAAGCCATTGGAAATTAATATCCTGAAGAAATTTCCTAAGAATTTTCACGTCAAATACCCAGCCATAATGTTTTTAATGCCAGAAGTTACTTTATCTGCACAAGCTCAAGTTTATGATTTTTTTAAAGATAAACTAGGAGAGGTTACATCGCAATTTTTTTATATGTTATGTAAAAGCCATTGGAAATTAATATCCTGAAGAAACTTCCTAAGAATTTTCACGTCAAATACCCAGCCATAATGTTTTTTATGTCAGACCGTTACTTTATCTGCACAAGCTCAAGTTTATGATTTTTTTAAAGATAAACTAGGAGGGGTTACATCGCAATTTTCTTACATGTTATGTAAAAGCAATTGGAAATTAATATCCTGAAGAAACTTCCTAAGAATTTTCACGTCAAATACCCAGCCATAATGTTTTTTTATGTCAGACCGTTACTTTATCTGCACAAGCTCAAGTTTATGATTTCTTAAAGATAAACTAGGAGGGATTACATCGCAATTTTTTTATATGTTATGTAAAAGCCATTGGAAATTAATATCCTGAAGAAATTTCCTAAGAATTTTCACGTCAAATACCCAGCCATAATGTTTTTAATGCCAGAAGTTACTTTATCTGCACAAGCTCAAGTTTATGATTTTTTTAAAGATAAACTAGGAGGGGTTACATCGCAATTTTCTTACATGTTATGTAAAAGCCATTGGAAATTAATATCCTGAAGAAACTTCCTAAGAATTTTCACGTCAAATACCCAGCCATAATGTTTTTAATGCCAGAAGTTACTTTATCTGCACAAGCTCAAGTTTATGATTTTTTTAAAGATAAACTAGGAGAGGTTACATCGCAATTTTTTTATATGTTATGTAAAAGCCATTGGAAATTAATATCCTGAAGAAACTTCCTAAGAATTTTCACGTCAAATACCCAGCCATAATGTTTTTTATGTCAGACCGTTACTTTATCTGCACAAGCTCAAGTTTATGATTTCTTAAAGATAAACTAGGAGGGATTACATCGCAATTTTTTTATATGTTATGTAAAAGCAATTGGAAATTAATATCCTGAAGAAACTTCCTAAGAATTTTCACGTCAAATACCCAGCCATAATGTTTTTTATGTCAGACCGTTACTTTATCTGCACAAGCTCAAGTTTATGATTTCTTAAAGATAAACTAGGAGGGATTACATCGCAATTTTTTTATATGTTATGTAAAAGCCATTGGAAATTAATATCCTGAAGAAATTTCCTAAGAATTTTCACGTCAAATACCCAGCCATAATGTTTTTAATGCCAGAAGTTACTTTATCTGCACAAGCTCAAGTTTATGATTTTTTTAAAGATAAACTAGGAGGGGTTACATCGCAATTTTCTTACATGTTATGTAAAAGCCATTGGAAATTAATATCCTGAAGAAACTTCCTAAGAATTTTCACGTCAAATACCCAGCCATAATGTTTTTAATGCCAGAAGTTACTTTATCTGCACAAGCTCAAGTTTATGATTTTTTTAAAGATAAACTAGGAGAGGTTACATCGCAATTTTTTTATATGTTATGTAAAAGCCATTGGAAATTAATATCCTGAAGAAACTTCCTAAGAATTTTCACGTCAAATACCCAGCCATAATGTTTTTAATGCCAGAAGTTACTTTATCTGCACAAGCTCAAGTTTATGATTTTTTTAAAGATAAACTAGGAGAGGTTACATCGCAATTTTTTTATATGTTATGTAAAAGCCATTGGAAATTAATATCCTGAAGAAACTTCCTAAGAATTTTCACGTCAAATACCCAGCCATAATGTTTTTTATGTCAGACCGTTACTTTATCTGCACAAGCTCAAGTTTATGATTTTTTTAAAGATAAACTAGGAGGGGTTACATCGCAATTTTCTTACATGTTATGTAAAAGCAATTGGAAATTAATATCCTGAAGAAACTTCCTAAGAATTTTCACGTCAAATACCCAGCCATAATGTTTTTTATGTCAGACCGTTACTTTATCTGCACAAGCTCAAGTTTATGATTTCTTAAAGATAAACTAGGAGGGATTACATCGCAATTTTTTTATATGTTATGTAAAAGCCATTGGAAATTAATATCCTGAAGAAATTTCCTAAGAATTTTCACGTCAAATACCCAGCCATAATGTTTTTAATGCCAGAAGTTACTTTATCTGCACAAGCTCAAGTTTATGATTTTTTTAAAGATAAACTAGGAGGGGTTACATCGCAATTTTCTTACATGTTATGTAAAAGCCATTGGAAATTAATATCCTGAAGAAACTTCCTAAGAATTTTCACGTCAAATACCCAGCCATAATGTTTTTTATGTCAGACCGTTACTTTATCTGCACAAGCTCAAGTTTATGATTTTTTTAAAGATAAACTAGGAGAGGTTACATCGCAATTTTTTTATATGTTATGTAAAAGCCATTGGAAATTAATATCCTGAAGAAACTTCCTAAGAATTTTCACGTCAAATACCCAGCCATAATGTTTTTTATGTCAGACCGTTACTTTATCTGCACAAGCTCAAGTTTATGATTTCTTAAAGATAAACTAGGAGGGATTACATCGCAATTTTTTTATATGTTATGTAAAAGCCATTGGAAATTAATATCCTGAAGAAATTTCCTAAGAATTTTCACGTCAAATACCCAGCCATAATGTTTTTAATGCCAGAAGTTACTTTATCTGCACAAGCTCAAGTTTATGATTTCTTAAAGATAAACTAGGAGGGATTACATCGCAATTTTTTTATATGTTATGTAAAAGCCATTGGAAATTAATATCCTGAAGAAATTTCCTAAGAATTTTCACGTCAAATACCCAGCCATAATGTTTTTTATGTCAGACCGTTACTTTATCTGCACAAGCTCAAGTTTATGATTTTTTTAAAGATAAACTAGGAGGGGTTACATCGCAATTTTCTTACATGTTATGTAAAAGCAATTGGAAATTAATATCCTGAAGAAACTTCCTAAGAATTTTCACGTCAAATACCCAGCCATAATGTTTTTTATGTCAGACCGTTACTTTATCTGCACAAGCTCAAGTTTATGATTTCTTAAAGATAAACTAGGAGGGATTACATCGCAATTTTTTTATATGTTATGTAAAAGCCATTGGAAATTAATATCCTGAAGAAATTTCCTAAGAATTTTCACGTCAAATACCCAGCCATAATGTTTTTAATGCCAGAAGTTACTTTATCTGCACAAGCTCAAGTTTATGATTTTTTTAAAGATAAACTAGGAGGGGTTACATCGCAATTTTCTTACATGTTATGTAAAAGCCATTGGAAATTAATATCCTGAAGAAACTTCCTAAGAATTTTCACGTCAAATACCCAGCCATAATGTTTTTTATGTCAGACCGTTACTTTATCTGCACAAGCTCAAGTTTATGATTTTTTTAAAGATAAACTAGGAGAGGTTACATCGCAATTTTTTTATATGTTATGTAAAAGCCATTGGAAATTAATATCCTGAAGAAACTTCCTAAGAATTTTCACGTCAAATACCCAGCCATAATGTTTTTTATGTCAGACCGTTACTTTATCTGCACAAGCTCAAGTTTATGATTTCTTAAAGATAAACTAGGAGGGATTACATCGCAATTTTTTTATATGTTATGTAAAAGCCATTGGAAATTAATATCCTGAAGAAATTTCCTAAGAATTTTCACGTCAAATACCCAGCCATAATGTTTTTAATGCCAGAAGTTACTTTATCTGCACAAGCTCAAGTTTATGATTTCTTAAAGATAAACTAGGAGGGATTACATCGCAATTTTTTTATATGTTATGTAAAAGCCATTGGAAATTAATATCCTGAAGAAATTTCCTAAGAATTTTCACGTCAAATACCCAGCCATAATGTTTTTAATGCCAGAAGTTACTTTATCTGCACAAGCTCAAGTTTATGATTTTTTTAAAGATAAACTAGGAGGGGTTACATCGCAATTTTCTTACATGTTATGTAAAAGCCATTGGAAATTAATATCCTGAAGAAACTTCCTAAGAATTTTCACGTCAAATACCCAGCCATAATGTTTTTTATGTCAGACCGTTACTTTATCTGCACAAGCTCAAGTTTATGATTTTTTTAAAGATAAACTAGGAGAGGTTACATCGCAATTTTTTTATATGTTATGTAAAAGCCATTGGAAATTAATATCCTGAAGAAACTTCCTAAGAATTTTCACGTCAAATACCCAGCCATAATGTTTTTTATGTCAGACCGTTACTTTATCTGCACAAGCTCAAGTTTATGATTTCTTAAAGATAAACTAGGAGGGATTACATCGCAATTTTTTTATATGTTATGTAAAAGCCATTGGAAATTAATATCCTGAAGAAATTTCCTAAGAATTTTCACGTCAAATACCCAGCCATAATGTTTTTAATGCCAGAAGTTACTTTATCTGCACAAGCTCAAGTTTATGATTTTTTTAAAGATAAACTAGGAGGGGTTACATCGCAATTTTCTTACATGTTATGTAAAAGCCATTGGAAATTAATATCCTGAAGAAACTTCCTAAGAATTTTCACGTCAAATACCCAGCCATAATGTTTTTTATGTCAGACCGTTACTTTATCTGCACAAGCTCAAGTTTATGATTTTTTTAAAGATAAACTAGGAGAGGTTACATCGCAATTTTTTTATATGTTATGTAAAAGCCATTGGAAATTAATATCCTGAAGAAACTTCCTAAGAATTTTCACGTCAAATACCCAGCCATAATGTTTTTAATGCCAGAAGTTACTTTATCTGCACAAGCTCAAGTTTATGATTTTTTTAAAGATAAACTAGGAGGGGTTACATCGCAATTTTCTTACATGTTATGTAAAAGCAATTGGAAATTAATATCCTGAAGAAACTTCCTAAGAATTTTCACGTCAAATACCCAGCCATAATGTTTTTTATGTCAGACCGTTACTTTATCTGCACAAGCTCAAGTTTATGATTTCTTAAAGATAAACTAGGAGGGATTACATCGCAATTTTTTATATGTTATGTAAAAGCCATTGGAAATTAATATCCTGAAGAAATTTCCTAAGAATTTTCACGTCAAATACCCAGCCATAATGTTTTTAATGCCAGAAGTTACTTTATCTGCACAAGCTCAAGTTTATGATTTTTTTAAAGATAAACTAGGAGGGGTTACATCGCAATTTTCTTACATGTTATGTAAAAGCCATTGGAAATTAATATCCTGAAGAAACTTCCTAAGAATTTTCACGTCAAATACCCAGCCATAATGTTTTTTATGTCAGACCGTTACTTTATCTGCACAAGCTCAAGTTTATGATTTTTTTAAAGATAAACTAGGACGGGTTACATCGCAATTTTCTTACATGTTATGTAAAAGCCATTGGAAATTAATATCCTGAAGAAACTTCCTAAGAATTTTCACGTCAAATACCCAGCCATAATGTTTTTAATGCCAGAAGTTACTTTATCTGCACAAGCTCAAGTTTATGATTTTTTTAAAGATAAACTAGGAGAGGTTACATCGCAATTTTTTTATATGTTATGTAAAAGCCATTGGAAATTAATATCCTGAAGAAACTTCCTAAGAATTTTCACGTCAAATACCCAGCCATAATGTTTTTAATGCCAGAAGTTACTTTATCTGCACAAGCTCAGGTTTATGATTTTTTTAAAGATAAACTAGAAGGGGTTACATCGCAATTTTCTTACGTGTTATGTAAAAGCCATTGGAAATTAATATCCTGAAGAAACTTCCTAAGAATTTTCACGTCAAATACCCAGCCATAATGTTTTTAATGCCAGAAGTTACTTTATCTGCACAAGCTCAAGTTTATGATTTTTTTAAAGATAAACTAGGAGGGGTTACATCGCAATTTTCTTACATGTTATGTAAAAGCCATTGGAAATTAATATCCTGAAGAAACTTCCTAAGAATTTTCACGTCAAATACCCAGCCATAATGTTTTAATGCCAGAAGATACTTTATCTGCACAAGCTCAAGTTTATGATTTTTTTAAAGATAAACTAGGAGGGGTTACATCGCAATTTTTTTATATGTTGTGTAAAAGCCATTGTAAATTAATATCCTGAAGAAATTTCCTCAACATTTTCACGTCAAATATCCAGCCAGAAGGTTTTTAATGCCATACCGTTACTTTATCTGTGCACGCTCAGGTTTATGATTTTTTTAAAGATAAACTAGGAGGGGTTACATCGCAATTTTTTTATATGTTGTGTAAAAATCATAGGAAATTTCCTCAGGATATTAATTTCCAATGATTTTTCACGTCTACTGTTCATAAAAGTGCTATTTTGTATCAACAGTTTACGTTTGATTTGAGTAAATTGTGTATTTATTTTAATGTAATTTTTAGTAAAATTTCACAAAGGACTTTTGTATTAATACGACGAAATAATTGCTCAAATATATGCAATAAACATGTAATTATATTTAATCTTATAAGGAGGACTTATATGCATGCAAAGTTCAAGCTCCTACTTTTGAAAATCAAAGAGCATCTAGTCCAAATTAAGTGACCAGTGAACATATGGATAACAGTGAAATATCTTATGTGTTTCAAATGCAGGTAAGTATAAAATATTTTTTAAGTAATGCATTTACAATTGCAAACAATAAAGCAAAACATCAATGTTTTCTTTTCTTACCTAATCCAAGGACAGTCAAATCTTTAGACGGTGAATCATCACTCCTACGTTTCGATCCATGTCCAACTCCTTCACAAATGACTGCGATATTTTCCTCCATAGAATTATCGATGGTGGAGGCGGAAGTGTTTGAAATTTTCATGCGAAGCACGGACATTTCGGCATTTAAACTTTCAATTTCCGAAAGCATTTCATCGTTCTTATCTCTCAATCTGGAGTTTTCAATTTGAAGAGCGGAAAGTTTCCCTATTAAAGTCTCCATCTGCATCTGCTCGCTTTCTTGATGTTTTTGCTTCTCGCTCTCTAACATTCGCACCTGTTCGTTGAGCACATCCCTTACTTGCTCTAATTCCGTGACTTGCCCCGATAAATTTTGATTTTCCTTCTCGACAGAGGCCAGGTATTTTTGTGCCAAGTGCAAATCGTTATGTAGCTTAGCCTCTTCATTCTCTAAATGCGCAATGCGTAACTTCAAATTCTGATTCAGCACTGCTAGTTGATCTTTTTCGCTCGAGCAGTGTTCCGTTAGTTCTTTAAGAATTTCGGCGTGCCTCTGCTCAAGAAGCTTCACTTGATTTTGCGAGTGCCTTTCCATTTTCGCGTGATTGTCATCAACTTCTTGGGCGAGCAAAGTCGCACGATTGTTCGCTTCGACTACGTCACATTTCAGTTTCTCTCGTTCGGCCTGCATTTGCTCCATTATATTCTTCAAGCATCGTATTTCCGATTGATACAAAGACAGAATCGCTTGCAATAACGCGATGTGCGGATTTGAAAAATCAGATCTGGCTTCGTTAATACCTTTGATTTCTTTTTCTAATACCGACGCTAACTCTACAATGTCAATATCACTAGAAGTAAACCCTAAGTCGTTAAGTAAAAGTCTCGGTGAGGTAATGCCAGCGGATTCCCACATTTCCACGACCGTATCGATGTTAATGTAGCCGTTTCCTTTGGGGCCTAACGTAACGAACTGCACACTTTTCGAATTTAAGAAAACAGAATCACTTGACAAGCAGGACAAATTCAAACTTAATGTGTCTTCTGCGTTCGCCGGGGCTGAATTTAAAACGTCAACCCACGCCTCATCTTGTTGTAAGGCCTCGAGTAGTTCTTGGAAACTTATTTTGTGCTCAAAATCCCCGATTAATTTATCAGATAGCTGCCGAAGAACTCCGTTTGCTAATTTACGCAGGCCGATTGCGTCGCAAACCAAAATTAATTCCGTTTGATTTAAAAACCCGTCTTCGCCGACCCCTAACTTTTTCCAAGCTTCTCTCAGCATACTCTCGGTGCACACAAACTCGTGACTATTGGCGAAGTTATTCGAAGTAACAAACGTATCTTCGGGCCTGTGGTTTTCAAATAAGTGATTACCAGGAAATGACGTGCATCGTTTCAAGTTAGTATTCGTTTTACGCTTCTTTGAATACATTACATCACTCTGCGAATTAGATCTTTGTACTGAGACACTGTGAACTGTTTTATTTACATACTTTACATCGTTCCTTTCTTTAATAGGTGATATCTCATCGTTTCTCGGTCTCGAACGTCGACCGTATTTTTTGGACCCGTACACAAATTTCGGTGACACTTCTCTTTCTGGGGAACCGTCGAATTCACTTGCGTTATTTTCGTTTGTGTTCTGAATGTTACCCAGTAAAGCCAAGAGGGCTTCCTTGAATTCCACGAACGTCGCTCTCGTGTGTTTCTTATCGTTCAGCAAACATTGAATAAGATCATTACCTCGTTCTTCTAACTGCAAGGTCTGGCAGAGCTGCATTAATCCATCTCTATCTAGGCTGCCCCTGTTTTCGTAATCGTAACTATCAAATACTTTTAACAACTGCTGTTCATAGGGATCCAAGGATTTGTGTTCCATCATTTTCGAGATGTTTATTTCGAACTGAAAGAAAGAAGAAAAAAATTATTAACGTGGAATTCATGGCATGTGTCATGCATATTAATATCGGAGTTGCATTTTCTAACGCGTAAATTGTGAGGTGCGTGCGAGAACGTGCGTTAATGCTAATGCTGTTTGGGTTTGAATTAATTAGAAATTACCTAATCATTTGCACAAGCGAAACTGAAATGCTAAGCGCAAAAAAATCATAACGGGAACATTTACTTAGCACGAGACGTCACAAATGTCACAACCACAACAAAAACTAGGTCGAAATTCAGTCCATCATCACCAAATAGTCCAAATACCAAGTAGATGTCAGAAGAGTTTTATGAGTCTGTAAAGTTAACTATTACACAGGTAGCGAATTCTAACTTTGCTATTACTACTAGAAACTAGAAAGCTACCGCGGAAAGAAAAGAGAAACATTCATCTAAAAATTAAAAGATGGCACTAGAATCGCCAACAGGGTTGCCAATCTCTAAACAATTAATTCCCTACTCCAATGTTTAAAATTCCCGCTTTTACCCGCAGTCGAACTTTAAATTTCCCGAATAGTTTTTTCTTGGCTGACAATTCAAAATAAAACACAAAATACAATTCACCACATTAAGGGTGGGTTTACAGAAAGCAAATCAAATATTTAATTGCGAATTAAACTAATTACGATTAAGTTGCCATAAGAATTACATTGCGCAATGTCAAATTAACAACGTTATTAAAATTTGATTGCAATTAAAGTTTCTATAAACTGGGCCTTATTTTTTCCAAATGTTAACATTTAACATGGTTTTATTTGGTTCAAATTTTATTATACCTCATGCTTCGTGCACCTCCTCTTTGGTGTATAGTAATGCAGAAATTGTATCCGTATGCAGCTTATTGCGATTTTCTGTCTTAATATTATTTAAGTGGCTAAAAATGCGTTCCACTGAAGCATTAGAAAACGGTAGTATTAGTAAAAAATTAATAACAATTCTTAGATTTGGAAATTATGGAACTCCAACCGAGTTTTTTAAGCTAAAAACATAGTTCCAATACTGTTCTGCAGGTTTTGATGGATCCAATTTATCAAAGTTTATATTTAAAGTGTTTCAATTAGCATGTCTACAAACAACGTTACTTAAATTACCTCCACCGCTGTACGATCAACATAAGGTAATTTTACAATCCACTGGTCCATGCCAAAATAAATTATAAGCCACTATAAAACCAAGTCCCTATTTCTAAAGAAGCTTCAGCCACCAAGCACACCTTTAGCAATGTAAAGAAAGAAATTCCAAGTAGATACCTACTACACTGTACTACTCGTATACTTACCTCGAAATGAAGAATGCATTGAATGTTGCACAAGGATGTTATTGTAGGAAGGGTCTGGGGTGGAAGTAGAAGACCTTTCCCCGTTTGTAACCCTTCTTACTTCGGTAGCGTAATTTTAGCAAGAAATGTAACTAAACATGTAAACCAAAATCAAATTGAAAAAAAATTAAAAAGAAACTAAAAATAACGGAGTTTGCTGCCACCACCGGAGTTTTAAGGGAATTCCGGACCCTATTCTGCTTAATTAAATTACATGGCCTATTGATATCTCTTTGGAAGTAGGTTCTTTCGGACTGGAACTGTGCAAGCGCGCATTATATCCGCAAGCTACTCTATTAGAAATAAAAGTCAACTGTGTGCTTAAAATAGGGTATATTGAAACTAACTTTTCATACGATCAAAACAGTAGTACATGAAGATTCCTACCTTTTTGGAGAGTAGAACGCAGAAGCAGAGAAAGCAGGGGAAGGAGCTCCAGGCGAAGGTGTTTCTTCTACACCTTCCTTTGCATCCACACCAAAATATTAAAATGAAAACTCTTGCGTAAAAACGGGTAGCGATTGAATTTAACTCAAGTTTAAAATTAATGAACTTTAATCACAAAAATTGATTTTACATTTAAAGATCAGGTACGTTCGTTGAAGATATTCGTTAGGTGATTTAACGGTAATAAATTTTATTAATCACTAGTGTTTAAATTTTGAGAAAAAGCAAACCTTCTGTTTTCAGAAAAGATTGGATGAAGACTAAGGATTTTGATTTCTTCTCTGACCGCGACAACCCCTTTGTTTATATTAGAATTTCGCGCAATTGATGCAATGTGCTGCCACCTATCTAAATTCCCTTTTTGATCCCGTTCATTTAAGTCACTCAAGTAACTTAAGTTGCCTATCTACAGGGTAGTAATTAGATAATTTTAAAATCTGATTGATCATTTTCTAACGCGCGGAGTTATAATCGCACGTGTCGATTGGTAATTATGCTAATATTTATCTTAGACATATCTGACTTTCCACTTAAGTTAATTGCTAATGCCGAAATCGTTTCTTTTCGCGCTTGTACTTTTATAGATTATTTATTATATTGGAACCGTCTGGAATACCACTCATGTTAATGACAACATGTTTAGACTGGGGATTTCTTTTTCGATATTGGCAAGTCATTTTGAACGTCGAATTCTTGCGTATAATTATGAAAAAGAATTAATACCTTCATTCTGATTTTCTGGCTGCTTACATTATCAAGAAGCAGACAGGATTCTAAAAACTGTGTGCGCTGGAATTGTCGAAAGCGAAATCGACGTTTACCGCCAAATGTACTGAATGATAGAATGATGCTGTGTAATGCGCATGAGCAATACAATTTCAAAAGGTGCCAACCTGTCAAGCATTTAGATATAAAAGGTAGTTCCACTTCTTGAAAACTACGCGAATGATACTTTGTGATAAGTTGTAAATTGCAACAAATGAAAAAAGTTGAGACAAGTCTGGAAAAAGTTAAATAAAAAGGTAAAAGAGAAAAATCCCGTTTTTACCCGCTTAAAAATTTTACCCACACAATTACTTAAAATTCCCGCCTTTCGGGAAAAATTCCCGACATTGGTAACCCTGATCGCCAAATCACAGGGGCGTGTTCGAAAACTCAGAGCGTTATTTTTGGGCAGGGCCACCGGCAGGGCCGAGCAACGGTAGGGGAACAGTTCCACCACCCCTTATACTTCTCCGCAAGTGTTTCGCGCTTATTCCAGTTTAAATTCAAATCGGCACGCCTAGAACCAACGACGCGCAATATAATGTTTCGACGAGTGGCGAATATTTTCGACTGTCGCCGATTACAGTTGTTGCTTGTGGAGGGGATGAACTCACCACGACTCTCGTTCCCAGGGTTGCGTTTATAAACTACACCTTCGAGTGCACCCTGGGTGTATAATCGCATCTTTCTCACTCACAAGTTTTTAGTTATTTTGCGTCTCGCTCATCAGTTTTAAGAAGTCTAGTGTTTACATGATTTCCATGACAACGAGATCACTTTTCACGTCCCACTTTTAAGTAGGGTAAAGAAAATGTGTTTGTTGCTATGGAAACACACGCCTGATTTAGTACTTTATGATTATGCGAGAGAGATCACAATATTACTCGAGAGTGACCCTAGGGTGTAATTTATAAACACAACCCAGCATTGCTCTTGGGTAATATTCTTTCTCTCTCATATAAATCGTTTTGTATATTTTGCTTTTCACTTTATTCACTCTGTTGGTATAACTCGTATACTTACTTCCTGTATTTTCGAACACGCCCCAGCTATGAGTAAAGAATTAACAGGAAGAAGTGGAAAGATGCAATTATCTTTGACAGAAATTGCTACTTTGCATTTGCAGTACAGTAGATCAGTTTCTGCAATTGACGAAAATCAGCAACCAGGAGTTTTCGATTGACCGCTTTAGTGCGCACTCAGAGTATCTTCATCTCGTGTTATTACATGAGGTTAAAAGAAGATGCAAATACACTGAGTGCAACCGGTGCACGTGAATCGAAAACGCTATTAGTAATAAGGAAAACATTAAAGTTCAGAAAATATGTAAGAAAACAAGAAACTGTCATTAATGTTTTGCCTCCATTTATTATTATTATTAAGTTAGATGAAGTCTTTGCATCATAGGCATAAGCACACTAATCACACAATACATACATAAGAATGTTTATTCGTGTGAAAACATCACACACATATTATTCAATTTAGGCCCGATCTTTCCACCTCCTAATAAAGTTCCCGGATAACGTTATTTGGCAAATAACTTGATTTTTATGAATGGTTTCCATGGTGATTCGTAAATTTATTCGTCAAATAAATTTATCAGAAGGTGGACAGAACGGGCCTTAATGTTTTTCATAGGTTAACCAAATGTAATTCCAGTTTTCCTTATTATACGGCCCTTCACAAAACTTCCGATAGATGTCAGCCACTCCGTAATTTTCTTCAATAGTTGGTTGGTGGTTGAAAGATAATTCCCGGATTTTGTGTTTGTATCTGAGTGTAGAACGATTTTATGAGTTTATTTAGCAACTGTGATTAATAATACCGAGTGATTTTTTAAATATTTTATCAACTCTTGCCATGAGGTCTGGGCCTGAATTCTCGAAACGAGGGAGAGGGTTCGTTTTGTGGGAGTGACGTCAAAATGACGTAGGCTGTCGTACAAACCTATACAAATCTTTCGAGAAATGCGTCATTTTGACGTCATTTTTGGGAGCGATCACTTCTCTCCAGTTCTAGAATAACCCCCCTGGGCGGCTTGTCTTAGCTTAAGAGAAAAGCATTCCTTTATGCTGTTTTACAATAAAGCTACGACATGCCGTCCGAATTCTATAGTAAGAGTCGACACAAAATTTGAAAAACCACGCGGTATATGCAAAGGAGATACGATTCATAGGTTATCATAACCTTCAGTTAAAAAGTGAATAACTTTTAGGTTACTTCTGAAATTTTTCGATGTTCAGTGGAGCAGCAAGCGTAATGTAAGTAAGTTCCTGCCAAGAACCTTTAAGATAGAACTCGAGTGCCTAGAATACAATTGATAATTTTAGAATCTTATTTTGTTATATTTAAGCCCGATTTTACAATCGTCGGATAAGCATTATTCTTAGAATAACGTGACGTAGGTATGACGTAGATATGGAGGAACGTTAAAGGATATTCGGCGAACAGTTATTCCGTCCTTATTCCACAATTGTAAAACTAGTTCTTAGTGTAGTTAGTGTATTATAAATTATATACAATAACGAACTATGTGGTTTGTGACTGTTCCAACCAAGTACGATTAGAAATGCGTTTAGGTGGCAATGTTTGACTGCAACATAACCTCTTTGTTTGTTTAGTGCGGACACAGTCTCTGATTGGTCCGCTTCTGCATGCATTGTGGAAGGAGTTGTAATTCTGTCCGTAAACAAACCAAGGGCGTTACATGTTCATTTAAGAGTTTGTAAAAAAAGTGTGGAATTTATAAAAATCTGTGCAGTTTATGATTCTCACTGTGAAACTGAAAATTCGTATGTGAGATTGGTCTGAAATATAAATAATAGCCTTATTTTAAACTTGCGGCCAAAAAAAAACTGACTCATTCATTTTTTGCATTGTAAATTGGCTTTCGATCTGTCAAAATAGTAAATTATTGGAGCTGTCATATTGTGTCACATTTAATTTGCTGCTTTGAATAATGGTCTACTTAAATGAAGTGCAACGTGTGCGCGTTGCCACTAATATAGAAGGTACAGGAAAGATTAGAATAGAAATGTAACACTACGGGCCAGTTTACAGAAAATTTAATTGCAATCAAATTTTAATGACGTTGTTAATTTGACAATTCGCAATGTAATTCTTATGGCAACTTAATCGTGATTAGTTTAATTCGAAATTAAATATTTGATTTGCTTTCTGTAAACCCACCCTACGACCCTACGTTTAGTATAACCTCCGATACTGTAAGGCCAGTAAACAATATATAAATATAATCAAAACTTCATTAAATTTCAATGTGACAGATCACTTTTTTTGTTCGCGAGTTTAGACAACGATTTTTCCCCATTTAAGAATGAACCGCCACTGGCAAGGGTGGGATATGAGTGGGATATGAAAACAAAAACATTGCCGAGGTTATCAGAGGTTATCTTGTGTTTAATAGATCATTACAGTATGGCGTATCTAACTATACTAAATCATTGGTGCCCATGACATACAGCGGTCATATTTAGTTACCACTTTGGACAAGAAACTACTGTTAATATGACTCTCTCCTGTTTATTCTTTACTCGTTGTTGATAGTCACATAAGGCGTTCTCCCGTTAGCTCTGAATTTTGCGCACATTTTGCGTTTCAAACACAATTGGGCTTTAAACGCACGATATTCTTGTATTAATATATGTTAATTGTATTAATATTATGGAAACCTGCCTTACTGGAACGTGCGCTGCGTGATTTTTTGCACTATTTCTCAGTTTCCGGGCTGGAAACGCGTTGAAGTTGTGACGATGCCTACGTTTCGTCCAGGTTACACTGGACTTCTGCAGGACCGGTGTTGATGCTGCAGTTTATAAGGTTTCTTTTGGCGAGTAACCTATGTGTGATAAGGTGAAATAAGTATAACCATTCCATTTTTGTGAGTTACCGGTAACTGTTGTTATGACGTCACATACATTACTCCGGTTACTATTTTCCTAACCCGGTCAGAGAGTTGTGGAACATTGCTATCTCTCTCTTATTCAATTAGTTTTGTCCTTCTGTCAGCTATAGGGACCATGCACATGCGAAGCCAGCGCCACCAATGACCATATTCTGCATTAGTGGTAGGAAAATATGAGTTGTTTAAAATTATTAGTGTACATTTGAACTTGAATATTGTAATGTATTTCAATACCAGGAAGCTCAGGTATTATATACTCCAATCGTAAATTGTCATAAGAGTGATATTATTCCGATGCAATGAATCTCAAGATATATTTTCATGTCACTAATTCATAAATCACCACGCCAGGCGGCGCTGAACGCAGAGATGTGCATGGCGCCTATTGTATCCGTCAATGCGTGTTAACTTCGACCACCAACTTTTTATTTATTTAAGATTATTTATTTCAGTATTTCTAATTCTAATAAGATTCTGCTTTACAGCTTTACTCCGTATATATTTCGTTTTGGCGACTCTTACTAACTGTGACGTTACCACGTAATCGTGACGTCACTACTGCTAACCAACGCTATTGTAACCGGTTATTCGCCAAAAATACCTTTCTGTTTAACCCTAAGGCAAGGCCCAATTTTACAATCGTGGAATAAGAACGGAATAACTGTGCGCCAAATATCCTTTAATGTTTCTCCATATCTACGTCACACCTACGTCATGTTATACCTCAGGTTATACCAATAATAGGCCTAAGGCCTGATTTTACAATCGTCGGATAAGCATTATTATTGATATAGGCGCCATGCACATCATATTAGTGATATGAAAATATTTCTTGAGACTCATAGCATGGGAATAATATCACTCTTATGACAATTTACGATTGCAGTACATAATAGCTTTGTTTTGGTTATTATTTCAGAACGATTCCCGAACTGTGCAGAACTGGTTGCGCTTGAGCGTTCAATTCTAGAACAGTTCTGTGATAGTTCTGGTACTGCATGAACCAAAACAGAAGTTAGAGTACATTCTAGCTACTTGTAATAAACTACCTTCTAAATAAAAATGCTATGTTAATTTTAACTCTACTCACATATACTGGATTAGTTATTGAATAATCCATCTATAATCAGTACCCAATTCAAAATTATATTTTAGGCAAAAGTATTTTATAAAAACATTTCTATTATTTTTTCTTAATTATATGAAGCTTATTTTGATTAATATAATACAGCAATACTGACTGCGCACGTACGAACTCGGAATTCATATCAGTTCCTAGTAAAATGTAGGAACTGCTGTAACTGTTCTAGAACGGTTCTGGAACAGTTCCAGAAATTAACCAAAACAATGAATTGTTAGTTCGGAACTGATTCTGAACGAACCAAAACACTAAAAGCATAATACGCATGTGCGAACAGTTTCAGAACAGTTCCAAGTTGGAACCAAAACAAAGCTAATACTTGCGTTTCCTGGTATTGAAATACATTACAATATTCAAATTCAAATGTATATTATACTAATAATTTGAAACAACTCGTATTTTCTTACGAGCGTCTGGCTGCGGATCCACCTACAGCCAATCAGAACAAGGATAGGTCAAATTACCAATCAGAAGCGTATACCACGCTCTAGCCAATTAGAATAAGGCAAAGTAATTCAAATTTTTGAATTCAAACTTAGGAATGCAGTTTCAATAATAGTGGTGTGATTCATATTAAACGGTACTGGTGAACCGACCTGGTGAACCAAAAGAAAAAATACTTTTATTTGTCATGTTTGTGGCTCAATATATAAGTCAAATATAACTAATTTTAAATATTTTAACAAAAATAACATTGTGGAAAATGTTGTCAGCAAAATAAAAAGTTTAGAAACTAATGTGATTTTACATTTACAAAATTTGAAAAATTAGAAAATGAAAATTTAGAACGCCATTTAGATGTCGATCTTAATGTTAAACAAGACGTTACATTTTGACAGTATTGATGTACCATTGGCGACAGAAAAAATGAGGACAAGTCTTAGCAGTGATTTTAACGTTTTTTTACTAATGTAAGTGAAACTTCTAATTCAGTTTGCAGTCGTTTCCATAGCAATGTGGCATTCAAATATGGCATTATCGAAGATAATCATGCTAACATCCTATGTTCCGGATTGAAAACTGCTACTACCTGCGACAGTATGTATATCACAACTGATGATGCTGCAGAACAAGACAGTGTTGTACAAGAAGTTACTAATTGGACTATTAATTCTGATGAAAGTAATTATACTGTGAAAAAAATTAATTTGAGTAGCAGCCATGAATGTAAATTGAAATGTGTTATATGTGAATGTTGCGTGCACGTATATTCTTGTACATGCAGATTATTTAATACATGCTATTGTATGTAAACACATACATAAAGTAGGTATTATTTATTATTATTAACAAAAAAGGTATAGGTATCCACAAGTAACGAAGTTCTCAATAATTAAGACAAAGAGGAAATTCAAATGCCTTTAAAAATTTTAAAAAGAAATAATAATTTACAAACAGTACACACAGAAATTAATAATAACATTACTGAGGTTTCAGAATATTGTAAAAATAGTAAAAATTAAGTCTTATTATCTAAGATAAGCAATTACTTAAAATTAATGAATAAAATGGTTAACAGGGTCCAGCATTCATGCAAGACAAATCAAAAAATAATAATCAATAATAAAAAAATAAGAAAATTGATTTTCAACCTAGGTAATTTATATAAATTATAAATATAAATATGTTCCATATAAATTTACTGGAAAATTCAATTTACAAACACTGAACATCAGCTTTCATCGTCTGATCATTAGATTATTCTTTCAAGCTTCTATGTATTTATAATGCATACTTAGGACTTAATCATTTACCAGCAAATTTATATGGAACTCACCATAGGTACAGTGCTCGGCATTAAAAATAAAACGTTCTGCCAACCCAAAGCCTAACTAGCACTCAGAGCCTCACTTCTGCTGAAAAATTCTAATAAATTCTGCCTTGATAATATGATCATATTTACTCTTTATCAATAAGATTCATTATTTTCGAACAAGATTGTGGTTTTTTGGTTAGTTTTTAATGTCAAGCACTGTATAGGTGTTTTTTTCTTAATATTTGCACTCTACCTAGATACTTTAACACCTAGAGAAAAACTGTAAATACAAAAGTTGTAGGGATTTATATGTATTATTTTTTAGAGATTTCAAGCTCCTAAAGTAAACCTACATGTGGGGTGCAAAAAAAACCTGTACATACAAACATTTTAAATTGCTTCGTTTTTTACAAAATCATTTATAATTCATTTTAGATATCAATCAACAAAGAAAAAAGGAAATGCCATAATTCGTCTAGGAAAACCTTTCCCAAAAGAAGTATATTAGATTCATAGCATGTTAAATGAGAATTAGAATTATATTCCAGAAAAAAATGTGCATTTTCAGTGTCCGTTAAAAGGATTCATATTACAAAAGATTAAAATTAACTAGTAACCAAAGTACTAGCCTTTACAGTTTTAATAAAATCAATTTCAAGCGATTTAAAACTGCTACTTATGTAGCTATTTAGTTGAAAGTTTCAGTGAAATTAGAAATGGACCCCCTTTAAACTCTGTTTCTTCTGATCAGATGTTGCACTGAAATAAAACACGTCTCATTAGAGTTCCATGCCATGCAATTTTCTTACTTATCATATGTATTGTATTTTAACGCCAGTGCTATTGATGCCATTCTTGAAATATAACACAGTATCCACCCTGACCCGATGTTCAAATGAATATTACGATTGGCATCCCAGTAAACATGAAACATCCATGTGACATCACAGAAAGTCGAAAAGCATTCACACTTGTGACGTGAATATGATATCGCTGTGATATCTACGTAATCGGTTCTGTAGGAATAAAATTTAAAAACACTCCAGAAAGCCTCATGCACAATGAGGTAGAAATAATAATAATAGTAATAATAATAACATAATATATACGTTATATAATTAATTTTGCTAATATGTTAGTCACAGAAGACGGACATTAAACGTGAAAATGCCGTTATTTTCACCATTTGCTTACATCAGGGTGATGTTATTTTGTCTACTGGGATTGGATATCATATTTAATTGCTGTAAGTAAAAATAATAATATTAATACAAAAGAAACATAGAGTATGGTATAAAAGCCAGGTTGAGTTTCTGCTGGTTTAAGGATCTCCGAGTTCTAACTGGTAGCATGCTGTAAAATATCTAACACGATTTGCTGTGTCGGTGCAAAATCCATATTCATGACATAACAGCTGATCTTGTGTACACTAAAAATTTACACGTTTTAATCATAATGTTACAGAATGAGTTTAATTTAAACTTTAAAATATTGCGGCCTGACTTACGTGTCAAATTATTAACTTCCAAAGTAAAAGCGAGGTTATGAGCACCAAGACGGCCTGATTACCAGTACCAGTTACCATATTATTTTTAAAGATTCTCTAAGTTTTAAACCTTATTTTGTTTCACCAGCTTAATTAGTGTCTTTTAATGTGAACCACACCACTATTGGAACTGTATTCATAAGTTTGAAATCGAAAATTTGAATTACTTTGTCCTATTCTAATTGGCCACAGTGTATTATAATGTGATTGGTAATTTGAGCTATCCTTGTTCTGATTGGCTGTAGGGGGATCTGCAGCTAGACGCTCGTTATTTTCTTACCACTAATGCAGAATATGGTCATTGGTGGCGCTGGCTTCGCATGTGCATGGTTCCTATAAAGTGACGTAGGTGTGTCGTAGGTATGGAGGAACATTAAAGGATATTTGGCGAACAGTTATTCCGTTCTTATTCCACGATTGTAAAACTGGGCCTAAATAACTTTTCTGTTTAAGAAACTCATTTCAGAAAAATCTATCCTTAAATTTAGGAAGAAAAGTCACTAGAATGGTACTGGAGGTGCTTCAGAACAGAAAAACGTTTTCGTTACTTGAAAAATATTAGCGAACAAAAGTCAGTAGAAATATTAGCTAACTTATTGAACGCAACCCAAATTTTAAAAAGTTGAATTTTCGCGCATTTATTTGTGAAGCTTCTGGAGTTTTGTACCAGGCTATTGGCAATACTGCCACTCTTATTGATAATTTTTTGTTGTTTGTCGAATGTCAAGTGTATGCTTTTAGGTTAAGTTTAATGTCTTACATGTTTTGCATGCATGCACAGTAAAGGAATTAATAAGCGATAATGACTGATTCTTCGAACGATAAGGTATTTTCTAATTTAGGCAGTAACATTACTTCCCAGAGTCAGATAAAATCAATGAAGGAAGGCATTGACGAGACTGTGGACAACTTTTTTGTAGTTATGTTATTGCTAAAATTCAGATATTATTAATTTTGCAAAATCTGACCTTTCATATTATTATAAAATCTTCATAAAAAGGAGTAATTATTGTTTTGTATATAACTTTCGTTTCATAATATTGTTACAATAATTGAGGTTTGCTGTAAGTACTTAAACAGGTATCTCAAATTGTTTCACAAACTCCTTAACTTTAGTTTACGTTCACGCATATTTATAAGAATATGTCTTTCAACTTTTGCTTATGCCGTTATTGCTTTCGTGAAGAGAAGCAGTTTAGAATAATGTTCATATTGAAAGTGGTGTACATATTTATTTTTTAGAATTAATTAGGGATGATTAGGAACTTTTACCTTATAAATTTTATATTTATATCAACACATTAATAAAAACTTTTCTTGTTTGCAGGGAATGATGTTTTTTGGACACGATATATCAAGAATACCATGTTTTCGAAATAGCTACTTGTACGGCATATCCGCTGGCTTGGGAGTTGGACTTATGTACTTCATGTTCACAAGTAAACCTTTAATGGCTACTCATAGTGCAATGGCAACATTTACGGTTGTGACGCTGACCTATTGGGTTCAGTGTAGGTATCAATATTCCAAGTCAAAATTTGAAATGCAAAGGCTTCAGGAGTTATTAAGGAGCCATGCCATGTATGAAGGAACTGGAGTTGAAAAGGAATTAGACGCACAGCTTAATAATAAACCTGTCGACGTATAATTTTTATTTGTAATATTAGTAATATATATTAATAATTTATTATTTATTAAATGTTTTTTTTCTCTATAATCCTTAGTAAGGAATTAGCCTGTGGCATTTAACCAGGACTTAAAGACTTAGCAAATTGACATTTAACTCAAAACAAGTAAAATGTTTGAGTAAATACTCGCTCCTGATTTTAATTAATATACAGAAATTATGAAATAATATGCATCACTGGAACAATTCAAGTCTCTGTGTTAAGAAATCCCACCTTTCCCTTGCATTTTAATCAGTTGGTTTTCTTTACGTCATTTATTCGATTTATCGTTGATGTTTGAGTAATAATAAATTTTGCTAATAACGAGAAATGGTGATGGCAACCAGAATTTCAAACATTATAATCAGTAAAGACTTTCGTAATCTGTTTGTTAATTATTACAATTTGGTTTTGTGTGCGCCGTTCAATGAGAAACAAATTCTGTTATATATTATAAAAGACGAATTATTTACACAACTTTATACAAAGTCTTAACAAAATTCAATAGGTGCGTTCGGTGTGTTATATTTTAAAGCGACGGAATTACCTGTCGTAAATTATTGTTCGTTTCTATGTAAGCATTTCACTTTTGTACACCTTTGAAAACTCAGTTGGTTTTAATTAATCTGATGGCAGTACGACGCATTCATCATTAGCTGTGCAATTTTGTGTTAAAACAATTAAAATACCTAAAATAATTTCTAATATCTATATTAAATTGACTTTGTTACAAAGAATAACGTAGAGTGCCAAAAAGAAATCATAACTTATAGCTTTTCGATTCACTTGCACTAAATAAAATGAGACGATGATACTCTTTAGTGCACACTAGAAAACGCTATTATTTATCACCTTCAAAACGCATTAAAATGACATAAGTATTTCACAAGTAAATCATGTTGAACCTCTCAGTTATCTGTTATTTATAAGTACTTGGGTACTTCATCGAATTCCAAAAGTAAATAGGTAGTATTCGTGCAATCTGTTTTTGCGGTAGTACTTTTAAATAAATTTCCGTCATGTGCGAATAAATCAAAATATAGTTGAGTGTGGCAACATTTTGCCTCTCAGTTAATAACACGATAACAGAGGTCAATCTACAAGAACATAAATACATGCATACGTTGCTCTCATTCAACTAGTTACAAGTTTTATTTGTGCGAAGTGTGTTACGCGGAACACTGATTTGAATGTGATTGGAGAATGATCCCCGAAGAGCCATCCGTTTTGATATTTTTCGTCAATGGTAAAAAGGTATTAACCATTTTATAACTGTACGAGATAAATATATGCTTACTATGCGCTTCATTGAGCAATCTATTCATAAATCGCATTAATGATGATATACTTATATGTATGTTCTCATTTTACCAGCGACCTTGTAATTAATCAAGTGCTTAGAAAAGTAAATTCTATAATAAAGAATTGGTTACGAATGGAAAAGGAAAACATGAGTACTTCGATTTTAATTGAACATAAACGTGCTAACATAAAAGTACCTCTACTTCGTTATAAAAGTATCAGAAAATAAGCACAGATATATTTTTTTAAACAGTTTCTCAAGAGCGTTAAAACAAGAAAAAAATAAAAGACAGTTTTTCTGTGAAAACATTTTAATTTTTGTCTGCTTAAAACGTGGTACGTTTGCTCAGAAACACTGTACAAACAAAATTCCGACATCAACACAGTTTGCGATAACAACAGATGGCTGAAAATTTTAATTTGCACATTTGTGCATTATGCAAACTGATAAATACCTACTTGACGTTTTGCTTATTTTATTTTCGGAACTTGAAACTTATTTAAAAGGAATATTTTCTTACAATTTAGTGGTAGGTAGAATGTCCTTGTAAAAGAAAAAAATTGTATCACGTTCTATAAATGTGTTATGGTAGAAGGGGCCCTCAAAAACTCACCCTGTATAAATAATATTGTAACGATTTTTAAAGGTTCTATTAATTTTTATTTTAAACAAAACACAAAATAGTTAAACAAATTTATTTAGAAACAAACGAATTAACACTAACTTAAACAATAATTTATTTATAAACTTATACGTAATTTATGTTAACAGCCGAGCGAAAGTTTATAACGCGACTTCGATTCCGAACTGTCCAATGCAGAATTTCATTCCAACTGTCCTCCACCCCCCGGCCGCGTGCATTTTATAAACCGGCTCTCTCTTCGAGAATGGCCTGGAACTCAACGGCTGTCTGTTCTAGTTTATTCAGCCGGCAGCACTTTCTCGACTGTCGCCTAAGGTGCGTCGACTAGACGGCCGTGACGCAAGAGACACTCTGACGCCGGCTGGTGTCGACGGATCATTACAATATGAAAAAAATTGACTACACCTATATTTAATTTACATAATTGTTGTTAAATTAGTAACATTCTTTTTTTTTATATTAATTCTTATATTAATTAATGATTTAATATATAATTAACACACGGGCAGGTTACATTTATACTTTAAATTTGTTAACTTTTGAATATAAACATTATTTACATTGTACGTTCAATGAGATACGAATTTGTTGTTTCAAAAATAATTCATTTCGAAACAGGAAAATAACTGAATAATAACGACGTCATTTTGTTTAAAATTGTTTATCTATCTGAACATGTGAAACGGTCGCGAATTTGTTTATAAAACAAAAAGCATGTTCTTGATGTAAATGTAATTTTACATGGATATTTGCAATTATGTTTCTTGTCATTTGAGTCGGGATGAAGCTGTTTTGAAATGATAAATAACAAATGAATGTACATTCCGAGGCATTGTAACTGAAAGTAATAACGCCAGACCCTACCGGGTCATATAAGTGCGGTAGTCGTAAATTCTTGTCGCACTTGAGTTACTTTCAGTGGTTTCTTGAGCGGACTGTCATATAAATCTGTCACGCGAGTTCTAATGCACGTCTGTTGTTCTTTGGAAATTGGGCAATTTGACACGCATAAGTTCGGTAAGAGAATACGGCTATTGAAAAATTATACTTTGCACAGTCAGCGGAAGACATAAACATGCCAAGAGAGGATTTGAAAGTTAGTAGTTACAGACTTTGAAGGCACATGTGGGTCCTTCATGGGGGTCGTTGTGAACGCTTCGAAAACACATTCCAAGAAACGGGGGGCGTTTATTTTTCTGAATGCTAAACGCAGTCCTATTGGTCAAGGGGTGTTTTGAATTTGGTTTTCGGATCGAAGGAACGGAAATTAAGGCTGTACAGCCGAAAAATGAATATTAAAATGACAGACAGATAGCTCCGAGCTTTTGAACCGAGTAGTCGTATCCATTGGGCTTGGCAAATTGCTTTGGGTTACTTACTTGTTTCTTTGATTTATTTTTCACAGTAGAGTATAAATCATTTAGATCGGTACATCTAAAATCCCAGTGTTGAGAGGCAATTAAATAGAATTAAACCACGGGTCGCGCCGGTAAATTTAGTGGCGGGAGTGCTTAAAACTGAGTGCAGTGCGTGTATTGGATTCTTATTTCGCGGCGCGGATTTAGGTAATCTGATTTAATTTGTATTTTATTCATTACATACTTGGTGGTATAAATTGATTAAGAAACCATAATGTGTAAATTTCAGTACTTGCTTGTCTTGTGAAATTTATTACTAAAGTGTTCTCATTTGCATTCGAACCAAGGTTCAAGTAGATCAGTTGCATCCACATTAGTGGAGTTGATTGACCATTGTTATATAAATTATTAAACTAGTTGTTTGGCGTTTCTGTAATTTAAATCGACCAGAGGCAGTCAACCGACGCTTCCAATCTATAGTGCAATTCATATACAGTGTACTCTTGTAAAAATTAGTTAATTTCCTTTGCGATATTCTCTGGCAAGTTGGAAACACTCAAACAAAGTGTTTTTTCGATTTGCGCAGTGAAGTCGACTGGTTTTGTATCACTGGTCTAAGGCAAGTCTAGATCTGCCGCTAAAACCAAGTGTGACCAGCACCATTTAATTTCCTAAATCAAGGCCAATTAGTTGCCGATACTAGTGCAGTAAAATTACAAGGCAAACAATTCTGAATCACATAGTCATAGCCATCTTATTCTATCGTCACGATATTCGAACGCGGAAGCCGTTAAACGAATTCTACTGTATTTCTTACCAATCGTAATTTGTTCTTGTGTTTTTCGCTGTATTGGGTTTGTTTAAACGACAGGGTTTTACGCTCAATTTTTTAGACTGCAGTGCGGCTAAAAATCGGAGTTTTTCCCTGGTTTTGCAATAAATAATTAATTAAATTTAAGTTCGTATTTTATTTATACGTATCCAATTCCCGCTATCTCATAGTTATTATCGTCTCACCAGGATTCGAACCAGGGAACCGGCATAAGTAGAGTCCGTCATTAATTAGCGATCACGAGCCATTAATTATTGAAAGTTGTTTGGAAATATCAACAGAGGGTTAACTCAGGGAATTTCTTAGAAAGATCGCCGCAGGGGGCGTAATGTTATTGTAGGCCAGTAGTGCACCCGTAGAATTGCAGAGATAAGCGCCGTCTAGCCGTAGGACAATAGGCAATAAAACCCGGCCTTTTTCTTCTTGGAAATTCCGACCGAGTTACCCTCCGGTACCCTGCAGTAAATTCTTGCAGACGGCAAATTCTCCAGTTGCCAGTCAATTAATTTGCTAATAAATTAAATTTGTTTATTTGTTTGGATTTATTTATTACTTATTTAGTTGTCCGTAAAAGTCAACAAACAGGGTATCACATCGGCGTGTTACACATGGCAAGAAAAAAGCATTTTGAACGAATTGAAAGTTAAATTATCGTAATTGTGTTTCAGGTCTTGGACTATAATGTCGACCCAGAATGGACATTGCTGTATTACCTACGTAACAAATGTATCCTTTTGTAATTTTCTCCTAAAAGTAAACAGATTTATGTAATTTAGGAATTTTCTGTTAGTTCCAAAAGGATTCGCTGAAGAAATAGTCGATGAGGAAATAGGAAGTGAATCAAGTGCAGCTACTATAAAAAGAAGAAGGAAATGGATGGCAAAGGATCGGTTGCCAATGGCAAATCCTAAAATTTAGTATTCAAGCGTTTTTTTTTATTGAAGAAGCTACATTTTCTAGTTGATAACTAAAGCAGTCAACATCCTGGCATTATTGCACTTATGCTGGATTTCACCAACGTCACTTAACTTTAATCATCGATTAAGAATTATTATTCCTATACCTTCAACATATGTAACCAAGGTAACGTTTACTTTTAACGGATGAATAAATTTAAGTAACGCTGGTGAAATCCGCCATTAATACTAATAAAGAATGCTATAAAAATATTGAAAGCATAAAGCCACAAACATACCCGCCAATATAATAAAACTATTTATTTTTTTATATACAATGTGTAAATCGATTTGTGTAACATAACAGTTTGCTTGATGGGCAAGTCAAAGGAAGAAACGAATACCGAAGATAACAGATATTTCCTGTTCCTTCGAAGGACGCTGATTGCTAGTAGATCTTCAAAGCATCGTCCATCCATTGGGAATGACTGCCCATTATATGACTTGAGGGATGGAAACACCAGCGCCGAAGACTTCCAATAATGTGGTACTTATCACCTTCTTCAATTGAGGATGATCTGTTTCTTCTACCTCAACTGTCGATCCTTGTCTCTCGTTCACCAAAATGCACAGAGCAATCGAAAAACGTGGTACCAAATTGAAGGAAATCTGAAGATCAAATTTCGTAGAGAATCCTTCAGGAGCTTGGCTACAAGATAAAGGAGTCGTCGCCAGAAAGAAGACGAAGACATCAGAACCTCATTTTTTTTTTAATCTAAGTGTTAGGCAATTGTACAACATAGTTTTCTTAACTAGCTAACCAGTGCGACTGTGTGGTACAAAACTTGGGTGTGCAGAAGGAGGATGTGGAGCATGCACAGTGATGGTATCGAAATTCGATAGAAGAAAAGAAAAGATTGTGTATCCTTTTTACCAATAAAATATATTTTAATACTTGCAAATTTGTAGCGCGGCTTGGAGTTTGGAAGTTAAAAGTAACCACGTTTACTCAGCGAGTGTTCAGCACCAACTAACTTTATTCTTTGTCTCACTTTACAAAAAATGCCAGTGGCAAAACAGTTGCGCCATCTAGTGCTTAAAACAGACAACTATATTAAATAATGATTTGATAACATCAACACCCCCACTATCAAAACATTATTTTTGGACAATACCTAATCTCTCTAGTAAATAATAATGTTTCTTTGTACATAAACCTTTGGTTAACATATCTGCAGGCATTAAATTTGTCTCCAAGTATTCAACTTTAATAAATTTGTTATTTATATGTTCTCTAATAAAATGATAACGTACATCAATATGTTTTGTTCTATTGTGATGTACAGGATTATTAGACAAATTTAAAGCGCTTTGATTGTCATTGAACATAGTCACACAAAACGATTTGTCAGTTACTTCAATCAACAAATTTCTTAAATATATTGCCTCTTTTGAGGCTTCAGCAACTGCCATGTATTCAGCTTCCGTGCTCGAAAGTGCAACTGTTTTTTGTTTAACACTTGACCAGGATATGGCAGAATTACAAAGTTTAAAAACATAGCCAGTGTATGATTTTCTTTCACTCAAATCATTTGCCCAATCGGCATCAACAAAACCTTGTAATTCTGTATGCGTCTTACAAAATTTTAAACAATAATTTTTAGTACCCTTTAAGTAACGTAGGATACGTTTTGCACATTGCCAGTGAACATCAGTATAACAAGTGTTGAATTGGCTTAACAAGCTGACACTAAATGAAATGTCCGGTCTTGTAAGCACTGCTAAATACATGAGACTGCCTATTAACATCTGATAAGGTACTTCAATTTGTTTTTCACCCTTTTCATAAAGATGATCCAACTTTGTTTCGATAGGTGTTTTAGCCGGTTTACATTCAGACTTATTAAATTTATGCAATAACTGATCAACATAATGTTCTTGACTAACAATTATATGATCTTTTTCAAAACAAATTTCCATACCCAAAATACTTTTAACTCTTCCCAAATCTTTAATCTTAAATTTTGAACTGAGCTCTTGTTTTACAGAACTAATTTCATGTTTACTGTTAGAGAAAACAAAAAAATCATCAACGTACACTGTTATTAAAGTAATATGTTTGTCATCTGTTTTAATGAACAAACAAGGCTCAAATTTAGATTGTTTATAACCAAGATTTGTTAATACAGTGACTACTCTCTCATTCCAGGCTCTCGAGGATTGCTTGAGACCATATATAGCTCTTTTTAAACGTAAAACTTTGTTTTTATCATTACAATCTAAACCTACAGGTTGAAACATGAAAACTTATTCTTTTAAAATGCCATTTAAAAAAGCGGTCTTAACATCTAAATGTACAACATCCAAGTCAAGTTTTACAGAAATAGCTAGCAGTAATCGTAATGTAGAATGCCTAACCACTGGGGAAAATGTTTCTTCATAATCTACACCTTGCTTTTGGGTAAATCCCCTAGCCACTAAACGCGCGCGATATTTCACTTCACCATTTGTGTCACATTTCTTTTTAAATACCCATTTACTGTCAACAATCGTAGCACCACTGGGTTTATCCACAATCTCCCAGGCGTCATTCTCGTTGAAAGCTAAAATTTCTTCAGACATTGCTTTCCTCCACATATCAGCATCTCGTCTGGACATCGCTTCCTCTACACTGCTAGGATCCTCTTCACTTTCTGTATTTAATCCACACATGTACAGAAAATAGTCGTCAAATTGTTTCCGTTTTGGCTCTCTCTGAGTTCTCCTAACTAAATCTTCTGTTTCCACATCATCACTTTCAGGTATATATTCATCGTCACTACTATCATCTTTGATCGTGCTGTCCATTTGAGATGAGTTAGTTAACTCTTCTTGTTGCTCTGAGTTCATATCATTTATTTCTGTAATTTCCCCCACTGAAGTGGTATCCTCTTCTGCTGGTGTTTCGTTGGGATAAAACTGTGTTTGTTCTTCTTTAGATTGCTCAGTTAAAACTATTTTCACTTCTTTTTCTTCCTCAAACACACTGACATCTCTGCGAATAACTACTTCTTGTATAGCTGGATCATAGAGCCAATAAGCTTTGGCTGTGTCACTATAACCCACTAATATCATTTCTTGAGACTTTTTATCCCATTTTAACCGTCTTTGTTTAGGAATATGAGCCATTACCTTACTACCAAATACTCGAAGGTGACTAATGTCAGGTTTCCTTTTGGTCCAGATTTCTAGGGGTGTTTTCCCAGCAAGACCCGTCGCTACTGTTCTATTGCGAACATAGACAGCTGTATTTACAGCCTCTGCCCAGAACTTCTTCTCTAGATTCGCATCAGCCAGTAAACATCTCGCCTTCTCAACTACAACTCTTACCATGCGTTCCGCAGACCCATTTTGTTCAGGTGTATATGGAGTAGATGTCTGGTGCAAAATACCCTCTTTTTGTAGAAAACTTTCAAAACTATTACTGCAAAATTCTTTTCCATTGTCACTTCTTAATATTTTAATTTTCTTTTCAGTTTGATTTTCAACTAAACTTTTGAACTGCTGAAATTTTTCAAGAGTTTCATCTTTTGTTTTTAAGAAGTAAACAAAACACATTTTGCTAAAATCATCTTTCAAAATTAGGAAATATTTTGCTTTATCGATAGATTGCACCTCCATTGGTCCACAGATATCTGCATGAATAAGTTCTAATTGGACTTGGAAATGGTAATCTGGCTTGTTTTCCTTCACTACATGCAACACACTTTTCCAAATTTATGTTACCTTTACAGAGCATGCCTTCAACTGCACCATTTTTCATAGTTAGAAGATCCTTTTGATTTAAATGACTTAAGCGTCTATGCCACAATTCTTCAGAAACAGCAGGGGCCACTAACAAATTGAGTTCATTGGTTTTCAACTTATAAACATTGTCTACTAATTCAGCAACACCCACTAATTGTTCATAACTATTGTAAATCTTACAACAATCTGTCATGAATATCACTTTGTTACCATTTTTTATTAGCTGGCTTACAGACAATAGATTTGTCGCTAACTGCGGAACACATAATATGTCTTTCACTACGATTTCAAACGTATTGTTATTTACAACCGTAGTAATATCCACATTTCCCGCACATTCTACAGTTACTTCAGTTTTATCAGCCGTTATGATGGTGTCCTTTTCAAGATTTTGTCTTACACCATATAGCCAATGTTTATTTGCGGTTAGATGCACACTAGCTCCTGAGTCGATGTACCATTGATCAGTAGTAAACTGATTCCCATTTAAAAATATTGCACTAAATGCAGTTTTCTGATTTGCATTTGGGCATTTATTCTTATAATGTCCCATTTCTTTACACTTATAACAACGTACATTTTTAACATTCAACGTGGTTGACATTTCTGTCTGATGAGCATCCGCTTTCGCAGTGTTGCCAACTTTCTTATTCCAGTTCTTCTTCTTGAACTTGCCGATAAAAGCACTGCCTCCTTTATCTTCATTGACCATATCAAACAGCTTCGTTTTTATGGAATCGGCTGTTATAGCAATGCCGGAATGTTCTATCGCCATAATCATTGGCGAATACTTTTCTGGCAGACCCGCCAAGAGCAAAGAACCAATCCAAATATCGTCAACAGCAAAACCAGTCCCTCGTAACCTCTGCGATGTATCCACAATTTGATTTATGTAATCCGCCATGTTGTCGCAGTCTTCTAGCCTCGTTGAAATTAACAACCGAAGTAAACTAATTTTTCTTGAAAATCCATTGTCATCAAACATTTCTTTCAGTTTCTTCCAGAGTTCTTGAGCTGTACATGTATCTTTTATGTGGATATAGAGCTTAGTATCGATGGTTAAAATTAATTTAGCCCTGGCTTGACTGATTTTTGTGCCATCCGTTTCCGTTCCCTCAATACACGCCTTTAGGTTATCAAGAATCAGGAAATTCTCGGCTGCGAATGACCATTCACTATAATTTTCCCGTCCCATTAACTTCGGAACTGTCGCGATTAAACTATTCGCCATTGTGCACTCACGAGTAGCAAAACTAACACTGTTACTTTTTATCTAACTTTTCTCTTTTCCGCTGGGCCCATAACCTGTAGCGCGGCTTGGAGTTTGGAAGTTAAAAGTAACCACGTTTACTCAGCGAGTGTTCAGCACCAACTAACTTTATTCTTTGTCTCACTTTACAAAAAATGCCAGTGGCAAAACAGTTGCGCCATCTAGTGCTTAAAACAGACAACTATATTAAATAATGATTTGATAACATCAACAAAATTTCAATTAAAAAATTCTCTTATGTACACTCCTCGGCCCTTCCAGAGGAAAACAGCGCAGGATTTCTTTTTCTCTCTCTAGAATTTTTGTCTAATGATGTGCCCCTTAACAAAAAAGTCATTTAGCGGTAAATGCATGTTTGGCACCAGTATGCAGCATGCACGGTTGTGCTGTAACAACCGTGGAAGGTATAGGAAGCACGAAGACCCGTTTGCATCCGGCCCAAGAAAGAATAGCCAAAGCGCACGGATCCCAATGTGGGTTCTGCACGCCCGGAATCGTTATGTCGATGTATACACTGCTACGCAACTCCAAAAAGCCTTCGATGAACGATCTGGAGATAGCATTCCAGGGAAACCTGTGTAGATGCACGGGTTACAGGCCCATCATTGAAGGTTACAAGACCTTCACAGAAGACTGGGAAATTATGCAAAACGGAAACGGCACCATCACCACCAATGGATACCAAATGGTGAATGGCACGTGCGGTATGGGCGCCGCGTGCTGTAAACTCCAAAACGGAAACACATACAAGAACGAGAACGAGGAAGAGGAAGTTTTATTTAAAAAGAGCGAATTCACTCCTTACCACGAGTCTCAAGAGCCTATCTTCCCCCCCGAATTGAAGCTCTACGACGCCTTAGATAAACAAAATTTGTATTTCAGAGGTAGAAGAGTGGGATGGTACAGACCGACCGACTTGCACTCTTTACTAGAATTGAAAGCCGAATACCCGAACGCAAAAATCATCGTCGGAAATACGGAAGTCGGTGTTGAAGTGAAGTTCAAAAATTTTATATACCCAGTATTGATACAACCGGCGCAAATTGGCAAAATGACGGAAGTAAAGTATGACGAACGTGGAATTACAATCGGCGCTTCTGTTACCCTCCAGGAGCTAGAAGATGTACTGAAGGAAAGAATCAGGTCTCTTCCTGAATGTAAAACGCGTGTGTTTACTGCCATAGTTGATATGCTGCATTGGTTCGCCGGAAGGCAAATCCGGAATGTCGCAGCTGTTGGAGGAAATATAATGACCGGAAGCCCGATTTCTGATTTGAACCCCATCTTCCTAGCGGCATGCGTAACTTTCGAAGTCCAAAGCATAAGTGGCACTAGATTAATAAAAATGGACGAAAATTTTTTCACGGGCTATCGAAGAAACGTAGTAAAAAACGACGAGGTCTTAACAGCCATCCACATTCCCTACACGCAAGAGTCTCAGTATTTTTACGCGTATAAGCAAGCACGTCGTAGGGATGACGATATTGCGATCGTCAATTCGGCTTTTAATATTTCGTTCGAACCCAACACCAATATCATAAAGGACGTTCATATAGCATTTGGGGGCATGGCGCCGACGACGATCAAAGCCCTAAAAACACAAAGGTTTTTGGTGGGTCTTCCATGGAAGGAATCGACTTTAGAAAACGCGTATCCCTTGTTGATTGAGGACTTGCCCTTGTCGCAGAGTGCACCCGGGGGAATGATTAACTACCGAAGATCTTTAACGCTGAGTTTCTTCTTCCGAGTTTTTCTGACCGTGACGCAAAAACTGTCCGGCGTATCAGTTGAAGATCGTAACATCAGCGCGATCAGTGGTTTTCACTCCAAGGGCTTGAAGAGCTCACAGTATTTCCAAGTAATCCCCACAACGCAAGAGAAGATTGATTTCGTCGGTAGACCGATCGTCCACCTGTCCGCTTATAAACAAGCAACCGGCGAAGCAATATACTGCGATGACATCCCTTTTTTTGAAAACGAACTGTACTGCGCGTTTGTGTACAGTACGAAAGCTCACGCTAATATATTATCGATTGATTCGAGTGCTGCGCTTCAAGTGAAGGGAGTGCACGGATTCTTTTCTGCTAAGGACCTCAAGAAACATCAGAATTCGATCGGCCCAGTTTCTCACGACGAGGAAGTGTTTATTTCCAGGACGGTCACCAGTCAAGGGCAGATTATAGCGGCGGTTGTCGCTGACGATCAGCTGATTGCCCAACGTGCTGCCAAGATGGTTAAAGTGGAATACGAAGAACTCGAACCTGTTATTGTGACGATCGAAGATGCGATTAAGTACCAATCGTTCCACCACGAACCCAGGCGATTGGAAAAGGGAAATGTCGATGCAGTCTTCGCAGAGGCTCCGCACGTAATCGAGGGTTCATGCAGAACTGGTGGCCAGGAACATTTCTATTTGGAAACGCAGTGCACGATTGCGGTTCCAAAAAGGGAGGATAACGAAATGGAAATTTACTGTTCCACTCAACATCCAACTGAAGTTACAGTAAGTCATGTATAACATAGCAAAGGTCATAGCAGTTATTTGTGGTTTTGTAGAATCTCGTAGCTCGTGTCTTGGAAATTCCCCAAAACAGAATTACAACTAAAGTTAAGCGGATGGGCGGTGGATTCGGAGGAAAGGAATCAAGGGCTGCAGCTGTGGCTGTGCCAGTAGCGTTCGCTGCTGACCGTCTCCAAAGACCTGTCAGAATTATGTTGGACCGTGATGAAGACATACTCACGACCGGCGGAAGGCATCCGTTTTACATGAAGTACAAAGTGGCTTTCGGTGGGGAAGGAAAGATTTTGGGCTGCGAAGTTGATCTTTACGCTAACGCTGGTTACTCTAGAGACTTATCAACCGCAGTGAGTTACATTTTTTTTTAATCAACATATTTAGTAATGACCAAAAGAGTTCCCAGTGATTGTGTCACTGCCTGAAGTATTTTTTGAAAGGTAGGTAGGGTCATTGGGGGTAAAAGACTTTTCCCATAAGTAACCCTGCTTACTGTGGCCGCAGGGTTTACTAAGAAAATTTCATCCATTTGATTAGTTTGGGCATCTGTAGTAAATCGAATCAATTTGGGTGTTAAGATTATTATCATGTTATTAACTTTAACTTTAAAAGACAGTAGGCATAGAAAAATAATAATAAGACATCTGTCAAAAGAGAGCACAGAATAAAAACGTAAAAAAGTAAATACTTTGATTAAATCCGAACATTTGGTCCTTCGAGCATAAAAGAACAGCACTTGGACACTGTAGGAAACATAAAAGAAACGTCCACAACGAAGATTGTAACCGAAAAAGAAAAAAAAATGTCACTTACTTCACGAAAAGACAGAAGTACGTCGTCTGAGCTTGAGTTCAGAGGTTTCTCCAAGAATGAAGACGTAAGCGGTGAAGATAATAAGGAAAAAAAGGAAAATCCACCGGCTGCGGTAATCGGAGAGGCAAATTTAGCTCACTCTCAGAAAACAATTATTACATCCTCTTCAAAAAGAAGATTATTAAGTATACAATTAGAAGCAATGAAAAAATTAGTTCTTCTAGAGGAAGAAAAGTATCATGAAGAAAAGAAAGAAAGGGAAAAGATGTTCCTAAGAAAAAAACAAATGATCGAAATGGAAATGAAACTAAAGATGAGTGAAACGGAAAGCAGATTGGATAGTGAAATTGATAATTCCGATATATTCGAAGAAGCAGGAAAAATAGAACAAGATAACGATATAGAAAAGGTAACCACTTGGCTAGAGAAATCTCAATTTATGGATGATCCGAAGACGGAAATTAAAACAAAAGCGGACATCGACCCACAAATGTATCAATGTCAAAATTTAAAAAGAAATACATTTGAAAATGTATTTATGAAACATTCATTTGGAAAAGAATTACCATCTTTCGCAGGAGATCCAGAAGAATGGCCCTTATTTTATTCACAATTTAAACGGACAACCGAATTATGTAATTTTAGTGACGAAGAAAATATTATCAGAATACAAAGATGCTTACGGGGAAAAGCTAGAGAAACTGTGAAACCACTTCTACTATCTCCTGCAAATTTAGAATCAATAATTGAAACTCTTGAGTTGACATTTGGAAGACCAGAAATAATAATTTCCATGTTAATTGAAAAGGCCCGAAAAATCCAATCACCAAAAGATGGAAAGCCCGATTCGATGCTCGCCTTTTCAAACATCGTCTCTAGTCTCGCTGCTTCAATGGAAGTGTTAAAAAGTGAAGGACATATGTCAAATCCACAACTTATGGACGAATTGGTACAGAAGTTGCCGTATTTTTTGAAAATGGAGTGGGGTTCCCAAATTTTAGGACATGAAAAACAACTGAATTTGAAAGACTTTTCGAACTGGTTAAGAACAAAGGCTAGAATATCATGCATAATCGACACACAAGTGGGAAAGGTCGATTACAAGAAAAAAGAAAATTTATTTTCAATGAAGACTAGAAGTTGCTTCGTGTGTGAGGAAGAATATCACATTTTAGATAATTGTGAGAAATTTAAGAGCAAGGATGTAGACAATCGTTGGGAAGTTGTGAAAAAGAATAAATTATGCTTCTGTTGTTTGAAACGAAATCATTCTCAAAAAATTTGTAGAAACAAGAAGGTATGTGGTATTAATAACTGTCAATTGCTTCATCATAAGTTACTTCATAAAAATTTTCAAAAACATGATAGACTAACAAAAAATGAAAAACTTTGTTTAGTCGACAAACTTCCAAATACGGTATTGCTAAAAATATTACCAGTAAAAGTAAAGGGTCCAGTTTGTGAAGTAACCACCTACGCATTTTTTGATGAAGGCGTTACAGTAAGTCTTATCGATGCTGAATTAGCAAGAAAACTGCAATTAGATGGAGAAGAAGAGTCGGTTTGTTACCAATGGACGAATGGAATCACTCATGAAGACGAGCATTCTAAGAAAGTACATTTTCAAATTTCTTCTTTAAATGAAAAAGGCAAAACTCATACTCTTAACGGAGTAAGAACTTTGAAGAACATGATGTTACCCAAACAAACGATTGACGTAAAGAAAATTCAAGAAAGTTTCCCTAAAATTAAACAATTAAGTTTACTGAAGTCATTTTTTGAAGAACGTCCTTTAATATTAATTGGCCAAGATTACTCTCAACTGGCATATCCAAGAAAAGTTGTAGAACTTTCACGGGACGGTCCTATTCTGTCTAAAATTGCTCTAGGGTGGGTACTACATGGAAAAATAAATTCAATAAAAGAAGCTAAAAAACAGTTTTTATGTCAAATTTGCAAATGCCAATCTTTTGATGAAGAAGTCTACAAGTTAGTAAAAGAATCTTTTAAAACAGAATCATTTGGAGTTAAATTGTCAAGCAATTACGGGAAAACTCCAGAAGTAGAAAGATGTGAAAAAATTATGAACAACACTACCAGGAGAGTTGGAGAAAGATTTGAAGTTGGATTATTATGGAAATTGGATAAAGTAAATTTTCCTGATAGCAAAGAAAATGCATTAAAACGCCTGTTTTGTATGGAAAAGAAAATGGATCAAGACAAGAAATTTGCGGAACAATACTGTCTTATAGTTGAAGATTATGTGAAGAAAGGATATGCTGAAAAACTGGATGAGTTAAAATCGAAAGAGATAAACAAGAAAATTTGGTATTTACCACATTTTGGAGTCGTCAATCCTAATAAACCTGGAAAATTAAGATTAGTGTTCGATGCTGCAGCGAAAACAGAAGGAGTTAGTTTGAATACAGAACTTCTGCAAGGTCCAGATTTATTAACATCATTAACTGGAGTCTTGTTGAAATTTCGACAGTATAAAATAGCATACACCGGTGACATTAAAGAAATGTTCCACCAAGTCTTGATTAGAGAAGAAGACAGATGTGCCCAAAGATTTTTTTGGAGAGGCATGAGGAGAAGCGGAAAAGCAGACGTATATGAAATGAAAGTTATGACGTTCGGAGCTACGTGTTCACCCAGCTTGGCCCAATACATTAAAAATAGAAACGCTGAAGAAAATAGAACAGATTGTGAAGAAGCATGTCAAGCAATTTTAAAGAAGCATTATGTGGATGATTATTTAGATAGCAAGAAGACTGAAGAAGAAGCCATTAACTGCATTGGACAGGTTATTAAAATGCATCAGAAAGGTGGGTTTGAATTACGCAATTTCATTTCAAACTCTGAAAAAGTTTTAAAAAGTATTCCTGAGAATTTGAGAATGCGGAGAATGAAGAGCTTAGAAGAATATAAAGAAAATTTCGTCGAAAAGGTTCTTGGCCTTCAGTGGGATTCCAAAAATGATGACTTCATTTTTCTACTGAATTTTAGAAAAGTTAATCCAAAAATTCTAGATGGTAGTAAAATTCCCACAAAAAGAGAAATCTTGAAGATGGCAATGTCTGTGTTTGATCCCTTCGGATTTCTATGTAATGTCCTTATAACTCTGAAAATAATTTTACAAGAAATTTGGAGATTAAAAATTGGCTGGGACGATGAAATTACAAATCAATTGGCTGACTACTGGAATAATTGGATTCAAATTTTCAGAAATCTGATACCATCTATTACAATACCTCGATGTTACGGAGAAAAAATGGCAGATTCGGAAAATATCGAATTACATGGCTTCTGTGATGCAAGTGAAAAAGCATTTGCAGCAGTAGTGTATTTGCGATATGAGTATAAAAATAATTTTTACACATCATTCGTGTTAGCAAAAACTCGAGTTGCACCATTAAAACCAATTTCTATTCCAAGAATGGAACTGCAAGCCGCCGTGATGCTGAGTAGGCTGATGGACAAAGTAAAATCGGAATTAGAAATAGAAATCCAGAAATATTTCTACTGGACAGACTCAAAAACAGTTTTGTGCTGGATAAAATCGGATACGTCCTTATTTAAAAAATTTCTGACTCATAGAGTTGGAGAAATTTTGGAACTTTCAAAAAAGGAGAACTGGTACTGGATTACGACAAAAGAAAACGTGGCTGATGAAGCTACCAGAGTTTTAAAGCGCGGACAAATTTCAACAGAACGATGGTTAAGCGGTCCGCCTTTCTTGAAGCATGCCGATCTTTGTTATTTTACTAAAAATGAACCAATTTATGAAATGAATGAAGAACAACTAGAAAAGAAGAAAAATCTTAATACCTTTCTAATTAAAAGAACGAATGAATTTTTACCTCATGTAAATAGATTTTCAAAATATTTGAGATTAATTCGTACAACTGCTTGGATTCTCCGATTTATAACTAATATGAAGTTAAAAAATAACGTGAAAAGAAAAATTACAAGAAAAAAAGTGAAGAGCCTTCACTAGGGCGAAGAAATGTTAAGATTATTATCATGTTATTAACTTTAACTTTAAAAGACAGTAGGCATAGAAAAATAATAATAAGGCATCTGTCAAAAGAGAGCACAGAATAAAAACGTAAAAAAGTAAATACTTTGATTAAATCCGAACATTGGGCTTTACATTGTCTTTTCTTTTATTAGGTCGTAGAACGAGCTATACTTCACATACAAAACGCTTACAACATACCCGTCGTTCGTCTGACAGGGTACCTTTGCAAAACCAACATCCACTCTAACACGGCATTTCGAGGTTTCGGAGGGCCGCAAGGGATGTTCGCAGCGGAATGCATGGCCAGAGATGTTGCAGATTACTTAAAGAAAGACGCGTTCGAAATATCAAGGCTTAATCTATACAGCGAGGGAGATTCGACGTTTTACAACAAAAAAATGGAGTACTGTACCATCAGGCGTTGCTGGGATGAATGCGTCCTCTCCTCCAATTATGAAGTTAGGAAAAAAGAAATCGAAAATTACAACAGGTAATACTTGTTAGATTAGCCACTCGACCACTTACTTTTCTTTGCGATAGGGAAAATCGTTGGAAGAAGCGAGGAATTGCCGTCATTCCCACGATGTATGGTATATCGTTTACCATCTCATTTCTTAACCAGGCCGGTGCTTTGGTGCTTATCTACACGGACGGATCTGTTTTACTTAGCCACGGGGGGACCGAAATGGGCCAAGGGCTACATACCAAAATGATACAAGTGGCTAGTCGAGTTCTGGGCATTTCGGCTTCCAAAATACACATCAGCGAAACTTCCACCGATAAAGTTCCGAATACTTCGCCTACTGCAGCCAGTAGTGGCTCTGATCTTAATGGACCTGCCGTTATGGTTTGTACTAAGTCTTTTTTGCACTTTTTTGAACTTTTAAGTTCAATCTATAAAGGGAGAGATGGTGTTGTTACTTTCCTTACGCATTTACTTTCAGAATGCCTGTGAAATAATAAATCAGCGACTCAAGCCAATAAAAGAAAAAAATCCGAAGGGCACGTGGGAAGATTGGGTAAAGACCGCGTACTTGGAAAGGATTAGCTTGTCGGCGACCGGATTTTACGCCACCCCCAACATTAATTTCATCTGGGAGAAAAATTCCGGCAACCCTTTCAATTACTTCACCAATGGTGTTGCTTGCACGGAAGTCGAGATTGACTGTCTCACCGGAGACCATCAAGTTTTGAGAACGGATATAGTTATGGATATAGGTAAAAACGCATAATAAGCTAATTAAAGCAGTTTCGCCAATATTTGAACTTGCAGGAGAAAGCATCAACCCTGCCATAGACATCGGTCAGATAGAAGGAGCTTTTATGCAAGGCTACGGCCTCTTCATGATGGAAGAAATGGTTTATTCGCCGAATGGAACTCTGTTTACAAGAGGACCGGGGGCTTATAAAATACCTGGCTTTACTGATATTCCAAGAGAGTTTAATGTGTCGTTGCTTAAAGGTGCACCAAATCCAAGAGCTGTGTATTCATCTAAGGTAAGTACTAGTGCTGGCAATGGATAACCGATTTTGGATATTTTGGATATTCGCGGTGTACAGCATGTCACTCGTGCAAATAGAGTTGCATAAAAAAGAAGTTTTCATTTAGATTCACATTCAAGTTATGCAACTCTATTTGCATGAGCGACATGCTGTACACCGCGAATATCCAACATATCCAAATTCGGTTATCCATTGCCAGCACTAGTAAGTACCCACCAACTTTCCTCACAAGCATTAAGCTGTTCTTTAATTGTATTAAGCGCTTTCCAATTCCACATAGGAGCTATTTGGAGCTACTCCGAGTTGTTTCAAGTGCAATTGGAACACATTGGAGCAGCTCCGAGTAGTTCATCTGTGCGATTGGATAGCACCTCATATCAGGCAGTTAAATCGTGTTTTGTTGTAGGCTGTTGGAGAGCCACCACTTTTTCTGTCCAGTTCCGTATTATTTGCTGCAAAAGAGGCAGTAAAGGCAGCAAGAAGAGATGCTGGTATCAATGAGCCTTTCAATCTGGACGCGCCCGCTACGGCCGCCAAGTTACGCATGGCTTGTCGAGATCATCTAACTTCGAAGGTAATTCGTATGAAATCTACTTCTTTCTAACGTAACTTCTGGTTATGTTTCAGTTTGAGGAACCCGAGGTTGGAAGCTATGTCCCCTGGAACGTGATTCCTTGAAAACTATCATGATTATTGATTACGCTTAGCCAATTGGAAACTGCTCAAAAATAACAATGATTTCGAAGTAGGTAATTAAAAGTTACGATGTTTCATTAGGTAATAAAATAATTATTTTTATGACCGTTTTCGTTTTTATTTCCCTGGGTTCTTTGGGGGTTGTGCTAACTAATCCTTAACCATTCCTTAACGGTTCTCACCATATACAGGGTTTTACAGTCGAACAATGAAAGAATTAGAATGAAGTACTTACAAACCATTGTTAAACTTATTACTTCATAAGAAAGGCGAAAGTAAACATCAACTAGCTGCAAATATAAAAAGAAAAACGCACTGGGTCGTCTAATGATCTTAGGTATTCGTTTCGATATACAAACTTTGATACCGGCTTCTATTAGTTAGTAGTATAAGAATGTAGAATTAAATTATTCTAGAAACAAAATACTTTGAATACCTAATTGTCATGTTTCAAGTAGAGCAAATTTTTCAAGGTAAAGGCTTGCTTAATTTGAAACCGGTTAAAAACTGCGCACTTATCTATTATTTAATCGCCTGTAACGTTTGTTGTTATAGATTATAGATTATTTGTTTGTTATCGAGCGATCGAGCAAAAATTTGGCGACTCATTCTCCTTATATCAATCTCCTATATTCTAGCGACACGACTGGAGAAAAATTCATCACGTGGTTCTATAATCTTTTTCGTTAATGGTCCACGTATATACTTACTATATACATTCGCACGAAATAATTTGTTTGGGCCAGTTTATCTTTGTAAGTGAAACTTGCAGTCATGATACCGAACGAAGTTTCGGCTTTGATTTTCTTCGTCAATGGCAAAAAGGTAAGAAATTTTAAATTACTGTTGTTTTTATAACCAAGTGTTACACAAGAATATCAACTTTACGTAATGCGAGTTAATAAACATTCGGGACAACCTTGAACTCGCGGTCCTGTATTGAATCGCAATTTCGAGAGATGTTTCAAAATTTCAGCACTGTTTTGGCACTGTCACATTTGTAATTCATGTTATCTGACTGTTACATATAATATTTACACATTTATATCAATGAGCATTAATTACGGTTTAAGTTAATCATATAACAATAAACATCAGTCAGTCACGTGGAATACAAAAGCACTATTGTAATAATAACTTTTCTTTATTTCATACAAAAAAAACTTTACGTATTTGATAAATCCAAGAAAATTTTTTGAACCTGGGAGCTGCATCCAATATCATTCAGTTAAAAAAACTGCATCTCAACATTTTCAGTTACTTCAACATGCTTCGAATTTCTTCAAGTTACGCCTCTCTTTGGTTTAATTTGGCCTTATTGATTTGTACTTTTATGCATTGTCGATATTCTGCTTTATTTTTGAGATACCTATTAAAAAAAAAACATGATTGCACCTATTCAGCTGCGGATATAATTTATTAGAGAAAATCCCTCTCAAAATTAAACCTGGAATCGTCATTTACATTCAGTCGAGGAAAAATGAACCGACGAATTTCATTTTGCTATTACGTTTTAATGAGCAAAAGCATTAACACGTTTTATTTACTTATTTACGTGGTTATTTGTGGTCTCTTTTAATATTAAATATTTGTGGTTCCTTCACTTCGGTTGTGATTCATTAACGCCGATTAAATATTTAGAAAAAACTAAAAATCGGTTGGGAGTCATTTGAAATAGCCAAAGTGCCGTGGCACCATCTATCGAGAAATAAGTCGACATAAATTTTGTCTCGAGAACCATCTATTGAGCGTTACAATAAGGATACATTTTGGCGGTTTCGATTGACTGCTCTGGAGCACTCTTACAATGTTCTCACTTTTTTAAATCTCATTTAATAGTAAGGGTTGGAGATGTTCTGAGAGTGCTTTAGAGCAGTCAATTGAAAAAGCCATTAATCGAAATTACAAAAGCGTGAGAGCGTCATCTATTGAGAAATGAACACCATTTCAATTTTGAGGAAAAAACTATATACATGAATTATTTGAACCAAGCAAAAGTTATGTGTCGCCGTCTCTCTACAAACAACTGAACGGAATTTTTGCCTCTGATGTTTCTTAAAACGATACGTTTTTAAAAATATTGGCGGGGAATTTAAATGTCTAATGCCAACGACGGCACACTTGGGCGTTTTATTAACCTTTTATTTGATAGGTGTTAAGTTTGATTAAACTTGCCGGAAAGAAAATCACTAGAAAAGTCGGCCATTTAAGCGCAAGAACGTCGTTTCTTTGTCTTACACATTAAGCATATGGATTGCGGTACTATATTTATTTGACTGTATTTTTCAGAAGTTTCAAACTACCATCTATTGAGCAACGAGTGAGCTAAAATTTTCATGTAATTTATTCCAAATATTAAATATATATCTTGGCAGTTTCAACGATAAATTAGTCGAGCAAAGCCAATAGATTGATAAAGTACCAACATGGAATGACGTCACAATGCATAGAGTAGGTACCCACAATGATCAAAACACTCGCAAGAGGCGCTGTCAGCGTTCGTTTAATTACGCGTTAGTTTCATAGATAAATGTCATTACCATTTTAGTTTTCAAACATTTTCTAATCGAAATATAAAAAATTAACAATACGTTCACAAAATTTTTGAAGCAGAAACATGTGCGCCCTCTATCGGATGGATGGATAAAAAAATCGTTAGTGGTGCTTTCGTCGCTTCATGTCGGTACTTTATCGTATCTAGTGGCTTTGTAGTCGAGAGTGTCAGAACATTATCTATTGAGAAAAGAACGAAATAAAATTTGTTGTTATTTCAGTATTATTTGATTTAAAAAAACATTGAACAAATAATAAATGACGGGAACGTTTACTTATTTTTTTGAGTAATGAAATTTCAGAGCTTTTGTTGAAATGCAAACTTATGCCATTGTTTTAATGAAGTTTTGCAGTTTCAATTCAACTACTTCTTATTATTTAATGTAGTCTACTGAAAATTAAAACAAAATTAAAACACAACTTGCAGTTTTAACGACAATGACAATAAATAAGCACAAAACTGAAAAAGTGTAAGATTCCTTTTTTATTCTTGCGTTTAATCCAAACGTTTAAAACGAGCACAATTTGTACTATTTTAATGAGTCTTAAAAACAGCCTCCATAAAAAATGTGTTCATTACTTGAGAAATAAGGATGGTTTCTATCCACAGTCTTTTAAATTTTAATCAAAATAAAATGAATCAAGTTGTGTCCTTGCTGGATCATGAAGTATCCTTATACAGGATGACTGACAGCTTATCTAAAGTTTGTTTGTAAATTAGAGATATTTTTTTATCTCACTTTAAGAAATCAATTAGAATTTTTTTATTTCAGACTATTTATAAATTTTTTGTTGAAGGTTTTTTGTTTTTATAACACATATTTTCATGAGAGCTTCTAGCTGCGCGTGTTCATTTTTATCATTTCTAAAGTGCACTTGGTTATCTCACCTAAAAGGACAGTTTTGTTGCAAAATTTACGACTCAACAAAATGGAAAATTTGTTATTATGATGTAACGAAATAAAGTGATAAGATAACATATATTAATCTGCAATAAATTCTGATCAAATGTTATCAAACGTCTTACGAAATATTTCACCACTTTTGTTATTGTTTTCTAAAGCAGAGTATACTTCCGTGCAAAAAAATTAAGTGCAGTAATTTTTTTTAAATTAGTTTATACATCTCAAAAATAATATTTCTGTCAACTTGTTCAACAAGGTTCCGCTAGGTTTTCATTTGTGACTCTGCTTCGTATTTTATTCTGACAAAATTATATTTGTTCTTTAAGTTCACTTTAAACTATAATAATTCATATTGCATCACAAACTCTTTTAAACGGACACTAAATGACGCATAAACACTTAACGTTTCGCAGTCGTTCGACAGCTTCGTCAGAAGTGAAAAATATAAATTATATATAAATATATATATATAAATTTTTTAAATTACAATTATTTTAATTTAATTGCAAAACAATTTTTACTATTTCACAATTTTATCAAAGATCAAGTACATTACCAAACTTAAAGATTGGAAATACTGCAGTCCTACCCAATTCCAGCAGATGCTGAATGTATATCATGCTTCAAAACTTATACAGGGTGGTCCCGAAATAATGTGCCAAAAATAAATCAATTATAGGAGATGACGGGGTGGTTCTACAGGTTGTAAAAATATCTTTATTTGTCAAAAAAAATAATAATAATACGGGTCTCGGCTGGGGCATCCAGAACACACTCTTGCAGAGTGTTATTTAAAAATTTCAGACTTTTAACTCTTTACGTGGATTACATTTTTGAAATTTGTGTTTATATTTTTAAAAATAAATAGTAATAGTAATAGTAATAATTTTATTGCCTTAAAATTCTTTGGAGAACATGGCAGAGTCAATAACTTGTGTATAATACATATAAAATTATCTGCTCGTCAAATCGAACCATCATTAAAAGAACTAAAATTAGGATTATACAATACAAATACAAACATATTAGAACAGAATATACAAGTTGTTGTCACCGGTAACAGAGAAGTCTTGATACCTATTAAAATTAAAAACGCAGTAAGTGAAGTAACAAATTGAAAGGAAGCTAGTTTATCCGAACGTCATTTAGGTATTCATTTACTGAATAATAGGGGACTTTAAAAATATTTTTAATTTCTAATTTGAAAATTCGCCTGTTCGTTATATTTCGTATTGATTGTGGGATTTTATTAAAGATTTTTATGCCCATAAAATAAGGACCTCTCTCCAGAATGGCCGAACTGTGTCTTGGAGTGCATAGGCTGAGAGCTTGTCTAGTACAAAAACCGGAACTGAAGTCCTTATTAGTAGGGAACTTAGTAGGATTATCATAAACGAACATTGCTAGATTGTACATGTACATAGAATAGAACGTCATTACTTAAGTTTTTCAAATAAGGGTTTACAGGAGTCTCTCCACTGAGCATTGGCTATAAGCCTAATAATTTTTTTTTGAATAATGAAAAGCCTATTCACATGTACGGATGATCCCCAAGAAATTAAACCGTATTCGAGGTAACTTCGAACACTCGCATTATAATAAACTAGAAGAACTTTCTGACTCACGCATTTTTTTAACTGTAATAAAGCAAAATGTGCTGAATTTAGCTTTCCAGCTACATATGATATGTGCTGATCGAAATCAAGCTTACAGTCCAACATTACTCCGGGAAATTTCGTACTCAGCAAAACTGGAATTGTAGAATTACCGCAAAGTATGGAAGTTTTGTCTGAGGCACTACTTTTAGATTTTTTTGAAAAGAAAAGTGAAACTGATTTTTCAAAATTTAAAAGGAGTTGATTATTGTTGCACCAGGTATTCATCGTATCAACACAACACGCACTTGTCTGTTCTAATTTACATAAATTATTCGATGTTGTAATCATAGAGGTATCGTCGGCATATTGATACACTTTTATATCCTCTCCCACCTTTGTCCTACAGAAACTGTTTAAATCATTACTGTAAATCAAAAATAAGAGAGGAGACAATATTCCGCCTTGTGGGACGGCTGATTCTAAAATCAGATTCTGTGATCTAAAGTTTCTGCCTGTAACATTGGGCGCGTTTAGCGAACCGCAGCTGCTGAGTTGCTTACTCAGCAATCGTTTGTGATTGGTTCACATTAAGGTAATAGCCAATCACAAACGATTGCTGAGTAAGCAACTCAGCAGCTGCGGTTCGCTAAACGCGCCCATTTACTTCTACAAATTGCTTCCGATTTTTAAGATATGACGAGAACCATTTTGCAACCGGGCCAACTAAATCATATAATTCTAGTTTTTTGAGCAGGATTTTATGATCTACGACGTCAAAGGCACGTGAAAGATCGAAAAAAATTCCAGCAACTTTCTGTTTGGAGTCCAGAGCATTTAAAATGTTATTAACCACTTCAAAAATAGCAGAGTTCGTGTTCTTTCCTTTTCGGAAGCCATGATGCGTATCAGACAAGAGATTGAAGTTTTCTAAGTAGTGTATAACGCGTTCGTACATTAGTTTATCAATAATTTTAGCAAAAATTGAAAGATTTGAGATTGGTCTGTAATTCTCAATTTTTGATTTATCACCTTTTTTGTGAATTGGAGTTATTTTCGCTATTTTTAGGGCTTCCGGGTAAGAACCAGTTGAAAAGGAACAATTAATAATGTCTGCCAAAGGAAAAGCAATCAATTCAGCTGCTTCGCGAACGATAAAACATTAATTAAAGTTTATTTTAGATAGTAACATTCATAATCAATATGTGAGGTAAAGATGACTATTATAGGTAAACTCAAATTGCTAAATTCAAGGTTGTTTCTGGTGCTCCCAACCATGGGCCTTAATTTTTTAATAAATCGCATATTCACATGATAGAGGAATTTCTTCTGTAACTATAGTTTTTAATTTAGTATACCCTAGATATGTATACAGTGTTGTAACAGATACATTTTTCAAAGTATCTAGATTCAGATACAGATTCTTACCCTAATTTGTAACTCGATACAGTTGCATATACTTCTTTTTAAAAGTAACTAGATCCAGATAAAGATGTAGTATAAATGTATCTAGATATGTATCTTTTAGATATTTTTAGATACATACATAACTGTGTTACATAATAATAAAAATAATAATGTTCTTTATTTCAACAAAAAAAGAAAAAACTGACAAAGCATCAAAGTTTGAAACTGAAAAATGTAAACAGAAAGAACGTTTTGTAGTAGTACAAGTAGTACAAGATATCAAATGAACTAATTCACAAGTTCAAAATAGATTAAATTACATACAGGGTGAATGACAATTGTACCGACAGAAAAAAAAACGCATAAGAGAATCGATGTTACAGATTACGGGAAGAATGTTCGAAAAATTCTTGTAAACAGTTTATAATTAATTAAAAAATTGCGTACGGAATACGGCGGCCACATACTACTACTACTATAATAGGACTATAATTTTTTTTACTGACTCTCGCTTGCACACAATGCGACCTTGACAAACATTTCAATTTATTTTATTACTCGTTTAACAGCTGGGGAAGGCAAGTTTCTTTTACGCGACGTAATTGTTAGTAATTTCTAAAATTGCGTACGAAATACGAATAATAAATTCGCAAATAATTGTATAAATAATGTTTGTTAATTCGTGCGGATTATTTACTAGAGTGAAATGTGCCAACCGTTTCGTCCACAAAAAAATCGCAAGGATCTAAATCTGGTGACCAAAGGGATCGTATGACCGGCCCGACAGGCATCTGATAGTAAATAAATTGTAATAAAACTATCAGGATACAATCTGTTGTTTTAAACGTCGCGTCGCTAGTATTATGCGAAATACTAATGGGTAATAATTATCACCACAAACAAATGATTACTTGATTACAGTTGCAAAGTATTGCTTAAACGAATCGGTTTTCTTCGAGAATGTGAAAAGATTTATTAGACCTGAAGTTATCGCCGACTATAAAAACTTTATGTGATAGATTACGGGATCACGTTTAAAAAATTCTAAGGAATAGTTCATAATTTATTAAGAGTTTGTTAAAATTTTAATAGATTTATGTTAATAATTCCTCACACACAAAACGAAATTATAGTAATTAATATTCGAAACAAATTACGAATGAGTTTACTGATTTATTTGTTTACCAGGTCTTCAAAGTGTTGTTATTCTTTGCGTGGAATAATCTACTTCAGGTAATTTGCTGCATGCATTATTTGTCAAGTAAATATTTTCGAGTTCGCATTCACGTCGGGCATTGACCTAAAAACGGAGTTGTGAAATTTCACTTAAAAGTCAATTTCACAAAGCCATGCTGCAGTATCATAATACTATGAAAAAGCTTTTATGACAGCATTTATTTCGTTCATCTGCTCCTCGAATTTTTAACCAGTAACTAAAGTAGAAAGAATTTTTTAAACATTTTTCCCATACTCTCGGACATCGCTTCTTGTCGTGGTTTCATTCTATCGGTATAATTAACAGTCGCCCTGTATATTCTTCCACTAAATATGGCTCCAAAGTTAATAGTAGTCGATATATGTATTTCCGTACGAAAACTTCTACTATTGGTTAAGCTACGTACTCAGTTGTTAAGCAGATAGAGTTTTGCGGTTTTCGTGCAGCATTTGTGATTGGCTCATTCAAAATTATAGCCAATCACAAATGCTGCACGAGAACCATAAAACGGTATCCGCTTAGCTGAGTAGGTAGTTTTACTGATTTATCCGTTGTGGAAGTTTATTATAAAAAGGCATTGCACAATAAAGGAGATCTTTCCATTAACGTTTAGCCTGTGTATTGGAAACTGTACTTTAATTTCTTGTAACTTAGGGTGAGATGGCATAAAATAATTTTTTTAATTTTTATTTAAAAAATGTATCTATGTAAATGCTCACATGCATACGTACGTACATAAATGTAACTAAATACAGTTACAGATACCAACTACTACAATGTAACTAGTTACAGATACACTAAAACTATCTAGATACTGTATCTAAATACTTGTAACTAGATATGTTACAACACTCTATGTATATAAGACTGAAAAATTCTTTTTAAGGTGCCCAAGAATTGGTTGCCATATGTATACAAACGAAGAGTTAAAATAACTCACATAACATAAAGTGCAGTTCAGATATTTCTTTTAAATTTTTCTTATTAACTCCAGAGAGTTATAAAGAAATTTGATATAAGTACCACGGTGCGAAATGACTTTCTCGACTTCAAAAAAAAAAAGAAAAAGAGAAAGTGTGATTTGTCCCTAGACATGTATGCTCACGATAGATGTAAATGTGTATTTCCAAACTAAAAAGAAATTAACAATCTACTAAACAATTAAAATATTTTAGATTGTAGAAAACAACGCCGATCCTGAATGGACCTTGCTGTATTATTTGAGGAATAAGTGTATCCTTTTTAGTCTACCACAAGTAAAAAAATAACTATAATATGTATGCCGAAAAAATTACAATGTCAATAAGGTTTATGACGAGCTACTGAAAATTACTAATTCTTGCGTTTTTTTGGTCATCAAAGTTGAAGTCTTAATTTTGTTATTTTATTTAATATTGCCAAACAATATTCTTTTCACCTGTGATTACTTTCCTTAACTCTTTTATTCAGTGCGACTATGTGGTACAAAACTAGGATGCGCAGAAGGAGGATGTGGTGCCTGCACCGTGATGTTATCGAAATATGACAGAAAACAGGGCAAAATACTGTATCCTTTAGTAAAACAATATTGAAGTATATTATTGTTTATTGCCCAGTGTTCGGAGTTAATCAAAGTATTTACTTTTTTACGTTTTTATTCTGTGCTCTCTTTTAACAGATGTCTTATTATTATTTTTCTATGCTTACTGTCTTTTAAAGTTAAAGTTAATAACATGATAATAATCTTAACATTTCTTCGCTCTAGTGAAGGCTCTTCACTTTATTTCTTGTACCTCTAGTTTACAGATTTTTGTAGCTGGCCTTCTATAGTTTCCATGACTTGTTGTAATCTCTGCTACTCGTACTATACCATCCCTTCCTGGACAGACTTTTACAATCTTTCCTATTGGCCATGTGTTTCGTGGTAAATTATTGTCGGCAATTACTACGATGTCACCAACGTTGAGATTTTCGCTTTTACTCAACCATTTTGCTCTTCTGTTAAGTTCTGGTAGATATTCTTTTACCCACCTGCTCCAAAATTGATCACATAAAGCTTGTGCACGATGCCATTGTTTCTTCACATTTAATTCATGATTTTGTATTTCATAACCAGGTAGATTTCCACCAGATGTACCAATCAAAAAATGATTTGGTGTTAAACTTTCTGGGTGTTCTGGATCAACAGTTACGTATGTGAGTGGTCTTGAATTTAAAATGAATTCAATTTCTGCAAAAGCTGTTTGAAGAACTTCTTCACGTGGATATTTTTCACGAAGAATTAATTTTAAATTTCTTTTTACTGAAGCAATTAATCTTTCCCAACTGCCACCGATATGTGGTGCAGCCGCTGGATTAAAATGCCATCTAATTCTTTTAGCGGACATTTCATCTGTTATTTTACATTGGGAAAATCCTTTAATGAGTTCTAAAAGTTCGTTATCTGCTCCATGAAAATTTGTTCCGTTATCGGAATACAAATCTGTAACTGAACCTCTGCGGGCAATAAATCTTTTTAAAGCCATAATACATGAGTCAGTATTTAAAGATGCTGCAATTTCTAGATGTATTGCTCGTGTAGTCATGCAAGTGAAAAGGATTCCATATCGTTTTTCGTGTCGCCTGCCAATTGTAACTTCAAAAAATCCAAAATAATCAACTCCAGTTTGTGTAAAGGGTTTACTGTAAGCATTTAGTCGAGCTTCCGGTAACATTCCCATTTCCGGAGTTAAGGGCTTGACCTTTCGGTTTTTGCAAGCTTGACACTTCAAATTCTTTACAGCATTTCTCAATCCTTGAATCCAAAACCGTTGTCTAATTTCATTTATCACGTACTCGTAATTTTGATGATTAGCTCTTTCATGGTACCACTTTATCAACAGAATTGTGAATTGTGTTTTGCATCCAGTAATACCGGTTCATTTTCTAAGAAGTTAGTGTTTATTCTTCCTTTCATGCAAAGTAGTTCTTCATCATTTAAAAATGGTGCTAATTTAAAAATTCTGCTTGTTTTCTTAATTTCTCCAGAATTATTTAAAATGTTTAATTCTTCAGAATAACATTTTTGCTGCACTTCTTTATACCACAGTTTCTCTGCATTCGCAATCTCTTCTTCTCGAAGTGGATTCATTTCAGCTAATCTCAATTCTTCTTCCTTCATTTTCTTTTTTCTCGTAATTTTTCTTTTCACTTTATTTTTTAACTTCATATTAGTTATAAATCGGAGAATCCAAGCAGTTGTACGAATTAATCTCAAATATTTTGAAAATCTATTTACATCAGGTAAAATTTCATTCGTTCTTTTAATTAGAAAGGTATTAAGATTTTTCTTCTTTTCTAGTTGTTCTTCATTCATTTCATAAATTGGTTCATTTTTTTGTAAAATTACAGAGATCGGCATGCTTCAAGAAAGGCGGACCGCTTAACCATCGTTCTGTTGAAATTTGTCCGCGCTTTAAAACTCTGGTAGCTTCATCAGCCACGTTTTCTTTTGTCGTAATCCAGTACCAGTTCTCCTTTTTTGAAAGTTCCAAAATTTCTCCAACCCTCCTGGTAGTGTTGTTCATAATTTTTTCACATCTTTCTACTTCTGGAGTTTGCCTGTAATTGCTTGACAATTTAACTCCAAATGATTCTGTTTTAAAAGATTCTTTTACTAAGTTGTAGATTTCTTCATCAAAAGATTGGCATTTGCGAATTTGACATAAAAACTGTTTTTCAGCTTCTTTTATTGAATTTATTTTTCCATGTAGTACCCATCCTAGAGCAGTTTTAGACACAATAGGACCGTCCCGTGAAAGTTCTACAACTTTTCTTGGATATGCCAGTTGAGAGTAATCTTGGCCAATTAATATTAAAGGACTAAATATTAAATGACTTCAGTAAACTTAATTGTTTAATTTTAGGGAAACTTTCTTGAATTTTCTTTACGTCAATCGTTTGTTTGGGTAACATCATGTTCTTCAAAGTTCTTACTCCGTTAAGAGTATGAGTTTTGCCTTTTTCATTTAAAGAAGAAATTTGAAAATGTACTTTCTTAGAATGCTTGTCTTCATGAGTGATTCCATTCGTCCATTGGTAACAAACCGACTCTTCTTCTCCATCTAATTGCAGTTTTCTTGCTAATTCAGCATCGATAAGACTTACTGTAGCGCCTTCATCAAAAAATGCGTAGGTGGTTACTTCACAAACTGGACCCTTTACTTTTACTGGTAATATTTTTAGCAATACCGTATTTAGAAGTTTGTCGACTAAACAAAGTTTTTCATTTTTTGTTAGTCTATCATGTTTTTGAAAATTTTTATGAAGTAACTTATGATGAAGCAATTGACAGTTATTAATACCACATACCTTCTTGTTTCTACAAATTTTTTGAGAATGATTTCGTTTCAAACAACAGAAGCATAATTTATTCTTCTTCACAACTTCCCAACGATTGTCTACATCCTTGCTCTTAAATTTCTCACAATTATCTAAAATGTGATACTCTTCCTCACACACGAAGCAACTTCTAGTCTTCATTGAAAATAAATTTTCTTTTTTCTTGTAATCGACCTTTCCCACTTGTGTGTCGATTATGCATGATATTCTAGCCTTTGTTCTTAACCAGTTCGAAAAGTCTTTCAAATTCAGTTGTTTTTCATGTCCTAAAATTTGGGAACCCCACTCCATTTTCAAAAAATACGGCAACTTCTGTACCAATTCGTCCATAAGTTGTGGATTTGACATATGTCCTTCACTTTTTAACACTTCCATTGAAGCAGCGAGACTAGAGACGATGTTTGAAAAGGCGAGCATCGAATCGGGCTTTCCATCTTTTGGTGATTGGATTTTTCGGGCCTTTTCAATTAACATGGAAATTATTATTTCGGGTCTTCCAAATGTCAATTCAAGAGTTTCAATTATTGATTCTAAATTTGCAGGAGATAGTAGAAGTGGTTTCACAGTTTCTCTAGCTTTTCCCCGTAAGCATCTTTGTATTCTGATAATATTTTCTTCGTCACTAAAATTACATAATTCGGTTGTCCGTTTAAATTGTGAATAAAATAAGGGCCATTCTTCTGGATCTCCTGCGAAAGATGGTAATTCTTTTCCAAATGAATGTTTCATAAATACATTTTCAAATGTATTTCTTTTTAAATTTTGACATTGATACATTTGTGGGTCGATGTCCGCTTTTGTTTTAATTTCCGTCTTCGGATCATCCATAAATGGAGATTTCTCTAGCCAAGTGGTTACCTTTTCTATATCGTTATCTTGTTCTATTTTTCCTGCTTCTTCGAATATATCGGAATTATCAATTTCACTATCCAATCTGCTTTCCGTTTCACTCATCTTTAGTTTCATTTCCATTTCGATCATTTGTTTTTTTCTTAGGAACATCTTTTCCCTTTCTTTCTTTTCTTCATGATGCTTTTCTTCCTCTAGAAGAACTAATTTTTTCATTGCTTCTAATTGTATACTTAATAATCTTCTTTTTGAAGAAGATGTAATAATTGTTTTCTGAGAGTGAGCTAAATTTGCCTCTCCGATTACCGCAGCCGGTGGATTTTCCTTTTTTTCCTTATTATCTTCACCGCTTACGTCTTCATTCTTGGAGAAACCTCTGAACTCAAGCTCAGACGACGTACTTCTGTGTTTTCGTGAAGTAAGTGACATTTTTTTTTTCTTTTTCGGTTACAATCTTCGTTGTGGACGTTTCTTTTATGTTTCCTACAGTGTCCAAGTGCTGTTCTTTTATGCTCGAAGGACCAAATGTTCGGATTTAATCAAAGTATTTACTTTTTTACGTTTTTATTCTGTGCTCTCTTTTGACAGATGTCTTATTATTATTTTTCTATGCCTACTGTCTTTTAAAGTTAAAGTTAATAACATGATAATAATCTTAACACCCAGTGTTGTTTTGCCTGCGGCAAGAATGAATTAAGATACCTTCAGGTATCAAGTGACATTTTCCAACATTTCCATTGTATCACTCCCCTCAACTGACTTTTATTGAATGCTTCTCTTTCAACAGGTTCTTTTTACATTCGATTAATTTTTCTTCAGTTATCTGAATATTATATCAGCTGTAGTTAGCTAATTAATCTTTAACTAAGTTAGTCACTTGGCAATAAACGCCTGTTTGGCGCCAGTGTGCAGCGTCCATGGTTTTGCCGTAACAACAGTAGAAGGTATTGGCTCCACCAAAACTCGCCTGCATCCAGTTCAAGAAAGAATTGCGAAAGCTCATGGAACACAATGCGGCTTTTGTACTCCCGGAATCGTTATGTCCATGTACACGTTACTTCGCAACCAGGAGAAGCCATCGATGAAGGAACTGGAAACAACATTTCAAGGAAACTTATGCAGATGCACCGGTTACAGGCCTATAATAGAGGGCTACAAGACATTCACCGAGGACTGGGAAATAGCTCAAAACGGAACTGCCAACGGACACGCAAAACCTTACACGAATGGTGTAACTAACGGTTTCACTAACGGCGTAAGCAATGGAGGATGTGGAATGGGCGATAAATGCTGTAAACTCCAAAAACCTAACGAAGACGAGGACCCATCCGATGAAAACCTATTCCAGAAGAGCGAATTTGCGCCTTACGACCAGTCGCAAGAGCCGATATTTCCCCCGGAATTAAAACTATATGACACCTTGGATAAGCAAAATCTGTATTTCAAAGGCAAGAAAGTTAAGTGGTACAGACCGACGGACTTGGCCGGTCTGTTGGAATTGAAGGCCTTATATCCGGATGGGAAAATCATCGTTGGAAATACCGAAGTCGGCGTGGAAGTGAAATTCAAAAATTTCACCTACCCAGTTTTATTGCAACCGCTGCAAATTCCTGAAATGACCGAAATAAAACATACGGAGCAAGGAATACAGGTTGGCGCGTCCGTGACTTTGCAGAACCTAGAAGCTGCGCTGAAGGAAAGTTTGGAATCCACCCCTAAGCACAAGACGAGGGTTTTCTTGTCTATAGTTAAAATGCTGCACTGGTTCGCTGGTAAGCAAATTAGAAACGTCGCGGCGATCGGGGGAAACATCATGACCGCAAGCCCCATTTCGGATTTGAACCCGATACTTTTGGCCTGCGGTGCTACTTTGGAAGTGCGCAGTAAGAATAACACCACCAGAAAAATAAAGATGGACGAGAAATTTTTCACGGGTTATCGCAGGAATGTCGTCAAAAATGAAGAGGTTCTGATAAGTATTTTGATTCCGTATACAACAGAGAATCAGTACTTCTACGCCTACAAGCAAGCTCGGCGAAGAGACGATGATATTGCAATTGTAAATGCTGCGTTTAATGTGATTTTTACGCCCAAGTCGAATGTCATCAAGGATATCAACATGGCGTTTGGGGGTATGGCACCGATCACAGTCTTGGCTACAAAAGCAAAGCAGAATTTGATTGGTCTACCTTGGGACCAAAATACCTTAGAGAAGACCTACTCGCTCTTAATAGACGACTTACCTTTACTACCCAGTGCGCCTGGAGGGATGATATTGTATCGAAAATCTTTAACGCTGAGCTTATTCTTCCGTGCTTTCTTGAATGTTTGCAAAGAGTTGCAAGTTACTTTGCCCAACGTCAAAGATGAGAGCGCTCTGGACGAATTAGAACCAGGAAAGTTGAAGAGTTCCCAATACTTCCAAGTCGTTCCTTCAACGCAACAGAAAAGCGATTTTGTAGGAAGGCCCACCGTCCACTTGTCCGCTTATAAACATGCGACTGGAGAAGCTATTTACTGCGATGATATCCCTTTCTTTGAAAAGGAATTATACGGCGCATTCGTGTTTAGCACCAAGGCTCACGCTAATTTATTATCCATCGATCCAAGTGAAGCCCTGCAAATCGAAGGAGTCCACGCTTTCTTTTCCGCCAAGGATTTAAAAGAGGACCGAAACGTTATGGTTTTCAACGAAGAGATTTTCGTTTCGAAAACGGTCACCAGTCAAGGACAAGTGTTGGGGATTATCGCAGCTGTCGATCAAGCTACAGCTCAGGCCGCCGCAAAAAAGGTTAAAGTCGAATATGAACCCCTGCAACCGGTGATCGTAACGATCGAAGACGCCATTAAACATCGATCTTTCCACGACGAGGAGCCGAGGAAGCTGGAGAAAGGCGACGTGGATAAAGTTTTCAAGGAAGCCGCGCACGTGATCGAAGGTTCGTGCAGAACGGGCGGCCAGTATCACTTCTTTTTCGAAACTCAATGCAGCGTCGTCAATCCGAAGAAAGAAGACAACGAAATAGAAATATTCAGTTCGAGTCAAGTCCCAACTGATATTTCGGTAAGTCTGAATCAAGAAAACTATTGCACCTTTGAAAAATGTTTGTTTTTAGACAATCGTATCGCACGTGTTAGGGGTTCCCCAGAATAAAGTCATTGCTAAAGTGAAACGCATAGGCGGTGGATTTGGTGGCAAAGAGGGGAAATCCGTCCAAATAGCCGCAAGTCTGGCGATTGCTGCTAACGAACTGAACAGACCGGTTAGGATGATGCTGGATAGGGATGAAGACATGTTAACTGGCGGAGGAAGGCACCCGTTTTATATGAAATACAAAACGGCGTTTAATGAAGAGGGCAAACTTTTAGGATGCGAAATATACCTTTACGCTAACGGTGGTTATTCCAGAACTTTAACAGTAGCTGTAAGTTATACTGTACAACAAACAAAAAATAAAACTAACTATTTTTTTCTATCTTAGGTATTAGAACGAGCAATGTTTCATTTCCAAAACTGTTATAACATTCCAGTGGTTCGAGTGTTCGGGTACGCTTGTAAAACCAATACGAATTCCAACGCCGCATTCAGAGCTTTCGGTGCGCCCCAAGGGATGTTTGCCGGAGAAAATATCATAAGGGATGTTGCCGAATACCTAAACAAAGACCCGATCGACATTGCCAGGCTTAATTTATATCGCGAAGGAGACATCACTCACTATAACACCGAACTGGTGAACTGCACGATACGTCGTTGTTGGGGCGAGTGTTTGCAGTCTGCAAATTACGCTCAAAGAAAAAAGCTCGTCGATCAATTTAACAGGTAACAACACAATTTGGATAATTCGAAAAGAAGCGCGCATAAAACGGTTGTTTAGGGAAAATCGTTGGAAGAAACGTGGAATAGCGGTGACCCCCACCATGTACGGCGTGTGTTTCCCATTTCCATTTTTGAACCAAGCCGGTGCGCTGGTGCTTGTTTATAGAGATGGGTCAGTTCTACTAACTCACGCCGGGGCTGAAATGGGACAAGGGCTGCACACGAAAATGATCCAAGTAGCCAGTAGGGTTTTGGAAATTCCTGCTTCGAAGATTCACATAAGTGAAACCGCCACGGATAAAGTCCCCAACACATCCCCGACAGCTGGTAGTATGGGTTCTGACCTAAACGGTCCGGCTGTTAAGGTACCTTAATTGTTTGAAAAAAAATTAAGACATTAAATTCTCTCTTACCATTATAGAAAGCTTGTGAAACAATTGTGGAACGCCTTAAACCAATCAAAGAGAAAAACCCGAAAGGTTCATGGGAGGAATGGGTAGCGGCAGCCTATTTCCAAAGAATTAGTTTATCGGCGACCGGGTTTTACGAAAATGGCAACATCACCTACAATTGGGAAACCAATTCAGGCAATGCGTTCTTCTACTACACCGGAGGCGTTGCCTGCTCAGAAGTCGAAGTAGATTGCCTTACGGGAGATCACCAGGCTTTAAGAACTGACATAGTTATGGATTTAGGTATGCGCCTCTTTTTAATTTGAAACCTCATCGTCAATTCTTTTTTAATTGCAGGAGAGAGTCTTAACCCGGCGATAGATATCGGACAGATAGAGGGTGCGTTCATGCAAGGGTACGGTTTATACATGACGGAAGAAGTACTGTATTTCCCCGATGGCACGTTATTCACTCGAGGACCCGGTGCTTATAAAATCCCAGCTTTCGCTAATATACCGAGAGAATTTAACGTCTCGTTACTGAAAGAAGCGCCAAATCCTAGAGCAGTGTATTCATCTAAGGTAAAAACCATGAACCATTGATACTGATAAGAGCTTAAGTTGAAATAGATCATAAATTCTAGTGCTGGCAATGGATAACCGATTTTGGATATTTTGGATATTCGCGGTGTACAGCATGTCACTCATGCAAATAGAGTTGCATAAAAAAAAAGTTTTCATTTAGATTCTCAATTAAAGTTATGCAACTCTATTTGCATGAGCGACATGCTGTACACCGCGAATATCCAAAATCGGTTATCCATTGCCAGCACTAATAAATTCGTATGCCTTATATAATTTATCTATTTCAGGCTGTGGGAGAACCGCCGCTCTTCCTATCCTGTTCAATTTTATTCGCAGCAAGGGAGGCGATAAAATCCGCAAGGAAGGATTCAGGAGTAAAGGAGTCGTTCAGACTGAACGCACCTGCTACTTCGGCTAAACTGCGTCTCGCCTGTGAAGATCATTTAACATCTAAGGTGAACGCGTTACATAATTTTCAAACGTCCTAGAGTAATTTAACTCTTTGTTTTAGTTTGAAGAACCCGATCCGGAAAGTTATACACCGTGGAACGTTGTTTTCTGAAGAATTAAATTCATGTACAGTCGTAGACAGTTAAAAGAGAACGCCCCCGAAATTTGCTTAGTACACAGGTCGTTCTCTTTTAACTGTTCAGCAATATTGTAAGAGCTGCAACCGCTTATAATGGGAATATATGGGATGAGAGATAGTTGATTAGAAATAATGTTACGAAAATGGTCGTAATTAAACATGAACACTTAGAATACTTTATCGTTTTTTTTTTTGATTCGTTGAATTAATTCGTTTTTTAATAATGAAAATTAATTTACGAGAAAAGCCTGAAATGTGCGCAACAGGCCGCTCTTCTCTGCTTGACTGGTGGCCTATCCGCTAGGATGTTACAGTACAACATTTTACAGACTGCTACACTGTGTAACTTTCTCTAATTTAACCATCTCTCTGTCTCTCACAGTTTATAATATGTCGGCCCGTATTCTGGATCTTATGATTAAATCGTATTTAACTAAACTCGTGATTAAAATGAACAAGAAATGTTATAGCTTTATGTCAGTTTAATGAAACGCGTTATTAAATTAATTGTAGGATGAGATTGAGAATACGGGCCATTGATATTACCGACCTTTTCAAGGCCGTAATTGTAGTATGTACAAACTACATATAATTTGAATTATTCATAATCTATTAAATAAATTGTGATTCTGTAAATCTTATATATTTAAATTTTTTTGCGTTCCGCCCCCTCTGTCATTTCGTTTTGTTTCTTTTAGGTCTGGTTTTTCAATCGCATGTTAACTTTAACCTTCAGTTTATTCCCGTAAGGACACAGTTGTCACTATGGAAGTAAACCGACAGTTACAGTTTAACTTGACTTTGAAAAACCGGGCCTTTGGGCCAGTTGTACAAAGTAGGTTTAAACTCAAGTTTAACTGACTCAGGTTTAAAGTAAACAAATTCGCATAGGATCTTAATGGCATAAGGGCAATTATCAGTGCATTCATGAATAAAATTTAATGCGATTTTGTTCACTTTGAACCTGGTTCAGTTTAAACCTCCCTTGTACAGTAGCGGACAATAAAATCCGGGCACGTCATTAGGGCAATGTAAACCTTACTTCCATATTTTTGACGTTTAGTTTACATATAAAATGTCACTAGTAATTCTGACGTTTAATAGAAATTTTACAGTTAATAATTCGTATCTATTTTTTGTTTATTCTGCATTTTAACAAAATACGTTATCTGGGGTGTACATTTTTTGAGAAAAAGAAAACCATAAACGCCGTAACTTCTCTGTGAATCGCAGCGAAAATAGTTCGATTAGCTGATAATAGATGGCGCCAGGTTCATTTTAAAATTTGAGAAGCAGTCTTACCAATTTCTCGTTAATGAAATGAGAAATTAAACAATTTAGTATAACAGGAAACACTTTTCATTTTTGTGTACGCACTAAAACTGCAGTGACAATGCACTAGGTGGCGCTAGTAAAACAATACAGTCAAGGTTATTAAATTACTAAGGTTACCTAGGTTTGCTCGAAAGTGGGTTGCGCAAATGACGTCACTAGAGTTCTGCTAACGCGCGAGTTCAAAGTAATGTAATGACTTTTGATAATGGCTACTATATTTTCATTAAACGTCGCCTTTAATAAGTTGTCGACGATGAACACTGAAAACTAACAATAATAATAATAATAATACATAAGTAACGAAGCAGTATTTATTAAGTCACAATTTTTCTTATTTTATGGTATATCTTATCACGAATTTCGTTTATGCGTGATTTTAAATGAGGATTTCTTTTTAAAGACGTATTTATAATTTAAATAATTATTCTTATTAATTATTCTTATTATTACGAACGCTCGGATGATGTGTACGTTTTCATCAGGAACTTTGTATGCCAATGCCTTCACTAATTTTTTAACGATAAGTTTGTTTGATTTCATTCCATGACCCATGTATCTGATGAATTCTGTGTCAAATTCTTTTATGGTTTTCACAAATTCATCAGAAGGCACTACTAATCCTTCGAATGAAAGGTGCTTTGCCCATGGAGGTAAGCTGAAAGTAGGGTCGTTAACGATTTTATAACTGTGCTGACCCAGATGAGGGTGTGAACTTTGAAACTTTTTAGTGAGCCATCCTGCTAAGTAAAATGTAAAAAATGAAATTTTCAAACCTTGTGTTTTTGCTTTTACGTTTGTCATAAGGACAGTTTAATACTGAACATGTTGTTCCTGATGGCATCTCAAATAAATTTGTAAATAATCAATAAATAAGGAATTACTTCCCAAATTTACTGCTAATGACAAAGAGAACGCGTGACAGCCGGTTTACGGTGACAGTCATAAATCTGGAACTCTGGTGACGTCACAAATTTGACACCATTGCTAGATACAAACCTAGGCAACCTTAGTAATTTAATAACCTTGCAATACAGTTTGTTTATTTTATATTTTAACAAACCATTATCTGAAGCGCAATAACGAACGAAATAACAGACTTTTTTTTAACGTCTCCTTTGAATCACAGAGAAAATTGTAGTTCGATTAGTTGATACTAGATGGCGCCGAGTTCATTTTGAAATTTGAGGAACATATTTACCAGTTTACTGAAACGACAAATGAAAAAATGCGTACTTTTTTAACATAGCGCAACAAACCTTTCTCTTTTTGTGAACGCAGCGACAATCCACTAGATGGCGCTAGTAAAACAATACCGTTAAGGCACTCGATCTCTGTCTGTGGACACAGGTACTGCCATCATATGTTTTTGACACTGACATTGGCTATTTGACCTTGAAGAAATTAGTTGTCAAAAATGACAAACTGGAATACTTTATGTATCAAGACGCAAATTACTTTAAATTTTCATTTTATTGACACAAAGTGTGAGTTTACAGTAAATTTAAGCGTTTATAGGAAAATATGACATGATAAATAAATAAATAAAATAGAAAACTGTACTAACCAAAAGAACATACCTGAGATATTCCAAACTAAAAGTTAACTTATCAATGTGCTAGGCTTTTTTACTAATGTTTATTAGCTTTACTAGCGACAAATTAATTTGTTTACGTACAAATTTTCTTGCATAAAATTCTCATTTACAAAAAAAATTGCGTATACTTACCTATACATATTTTAGATCAAATTATAAAAACAATGTCTGATGTATTTTAACAAATTTAGTTAAAATAAACAACAAAATGTGTCTTAAGTCAAAAAATACATTAAATTATATATTATATGAAATGTACAAATGTATCTATTGCGAGCTTATGATATTTTAAAAAGAAAAGCTGTATGTATGTACCTTTAGGAATGTTAAATACTTTAAATTTGCAGTATTTGATCTGTAATGGGCAACACAACATACTTTAGGCATTATCTAGGCTGTTTTTAAATTTATTACTCCATGAATCGAAAATTGAATGGAACAACTGTCACAATGACAACCAATTTGTTCAAGGTCAAATAGCCACTGTCACTGTCAAAAACATATGATGGCAGTACCTGGGTCCCTAGACAGAGATCGAGTGCCTTAAATACCGTTTGTTTATTCTGTATTTTAACGCAATACAACACCACCTGAAGTGTGCAGTTTTTGAGAAAAGAAAACCATAAATGACAGATTTCTTTTTCTTTTTACCGCCTCTCAGAAGCTCAGAAAAAAATAGTTGATTAGTTGATGCTAGATGGCGCTAGCTTCATATTAAAATTTAAGGAACTTAAATCCCTTTCATTGTTACCAGTTTCTCTTTACTGAAATGAGAAATTAAGAAATGTGTAGGTACTTTTTTAACATCCTGCAGCAGAAAAACGCAACGAATTTTTTCTTCTTAAAAGTTAAATTTGCAGCTCCTGACTTACCTAGGTATCAACAGAAGGCGACGGACACTTGTCATAAAACAAGGAAAAAAGAGAAATTGTATTCGAGATAAAAATGCCTACTGCGTTTGCTGAAAGAAAGAAACTGTAGTGAATTTGGTTCTGTTCTAAGTCACTATATGGTGCACGCAGTATAACGCCGCGGTAATCATAAAATTTAAGAGTGAATGCTCTAAGACTGCAGCGGCAGTCCACTAGATGGCGCTAGTAAAACAATTACCGTTTGTTTATTTCTGTACTTTCACACAATGCACCGTTTAAGTTCCGCTCCAAAAATAAGAGCATAATGACTTTGCTAGATAAAGGTTGCGGTTGCTGCGAAATTTCTGTTTATTAAGTTTGACATTTCAAATTTTTTTTTTTGACAGAAACATAACCTCAATGAAAGCCTGATTTACCAAATTTGCCTAAGTCTGCACGATGTGTCAAATTCTTGCCCGGATTTTATTGTCCGCCACTGTACAATTTTTCCTAAGTCAGTAAATATTTGATTACGCAGGATGTATGTTAATATTGCGAGTTCTTCATCACTGGTTCAACACAAATATGAAAACAAAACACCATAAAAAACACACCAAAAAAAAAGTCACTAAACTATGAATGATTCTAGAAAAAAAAAGAAGAGAATGAATCACGAAAACAAAAGACTATCAATTCATGTGATTAATAAAGAAATGAAAAAGAAATATGAGTTAACTGAAATTACTGAAACAATAGCGAATTTATTTTGGGAAAATATGACGAAATTAAAAAATTAAAAGTGCGACATCGCTTGATTTGGAACATTTGTTCTCAAGGCAAGGAAAATGAAAATGTCTGACTTTAATTTATTTAAAGATTTTATAGTGTCGATATACCTATAGAATTAAAGATAATCGAACATAAAGATGTCAGTAAAATCGGTAATGTCGATATATCGAAAGTATCGATAAAACATACCTACAAATAATTATCGATAATATCGTTATGTCGATAAATAGCAGCCCTAGTATAAACTAGTGCTAGGCAACGGTTAATCGATTTTGGATATTCGCGGTGTACAGCATGTCACTCGTGCAAATAGAGTTGCATGAAATTTTTTTTTTCATTTAGATTCACAACTTAAGTTATGCAACTCTATTTGCATGAGTGATATGCCGTACACCGCGAATATCCAAAATCGGTTAACCGTTGCCAGCTCTAGTATAAACCAATTTTTACGTACTGTTAATACAGTTTATAACTGTTGCTCATAAAGGTGTAGCAATTTACATCAATAAGACAAATCGTCGACCATCTTTTTCATTAGATAATCGACAGTAATTACATCATGATATTCCATACTTTGTAAACAAATAACACACTATTAAAAAATAGGTATGTGATTTAATTTATGAAATGATTAATTAATAAATTAAGTAAAATTAATTTGGACGAGTTTTCTAAATTTTGTTTGTGTAATCTGAACGTAATAAAATAATTAAATCATAAGTTAATAATAAAAATATTTATTCTTCATAAGTATTAATAATACAATGAATCGTCATATAAAATTAGAACAAATCCTATATAGAAAAAAATAATTAATTGTCGAGGAACTCCATGCTGTTGTAGATTAAATTGTTAAATCGAAAGAAAAGGCGACGCCAATCTACAAGATTTTATTCGTGGCAAAAACGCACGACCGCGGTTTCGTCCAAAATTAGGACATTATCAAGTGTGAGGGCTAAAAAGAAGAAAACGGCACAAGTTGAAAGCCTAAAGCCAAGCGCGTGCAGAAGCCATCTTAACGTGGCTTTAGGCTTTCAACTTGTGCCGTTTTCTTCTTTTTAGCCTTCACACTTGATAATGTCCTAATTTTGGTCGAATCCGCGGTCGTGTGTTTTTGCCACGAATAAAATCTTGTAGATTGGCCAATTGATTAATTTAGAATCAATCGATTCTAATTTATATTAGACGATAACTGAACTCGGTGTCGCAAGAGCTCAATGGCCGCGCAACAAAAGAAGAAGATTTTATTTAGAGAATTTATCAATTACTATTTAAAAAAACAGAAATTTAATTTATTTGAAATTATTTATAATTAGGGTCGGTTTGAATGCGAGTTTGCCGACACTAATTATTAATATAATAATAATAATAATAATAATAATAAAGTTTATTGACCGACAAACAATAGATATACAATACAATGCATAACAATGAGTAAGTGTTGATGTCAGTCAAAAGGAGCAGAATCAGTAATTCTATAAATATAGGATTCCTGATCTTCCTTCTGCCCTTAAGAGCCACTTAGCTAGTTCTGCACACAAGAAAGAAATATCCCTACACCTCAAGCACTATGGACGAATTGCTCAAGCACTCTGGACGAATTGCTCTCTGACTAGATGATTCTTATAATTATATTTGAAAGCAGCCACGCTGCCTCGCTTAATATAAGACGGAATACCATTCAGCGTATTAGCGATATTATAAGAAAAACTGCGCTTATAAAATTCATATTTATGAGAAGGTATAGAGATGACATTCTTGAATCTAATGTTTATATTGTGGATATCTGTCCTATATTTAATTTTATTATACAGATACGGAGGCTTTCCGCAAGCAGTAATGGAATAAAATAAGGTAGCAGAATGAAGCTTGCGCCTGTTAGACATATTCAACCATGAGGCCCATTTAAGAGCGTGAGAAACATGTTCATATTTTCTTATTCCTTATACAAAACGAAGACAGCTATTTTGTATTCTCTGTATTCTGCCCACATCCTCACTGTCTAAACAAGAGTTGTACAATGCATCACAATAATTGAATTTAGATAACACAAGAGTTTCGCATAACTGCAACTTTAGACGCTGGCTTAGTTGCTTCCTGTTGTCAAACAAAACTTTTAAAACCGAGTAGGCCTGTTGTAGTAATTTTGAAACGTGATTTTTAAAACGTAAGTTATCATCGAACACAACACCCAAATTCCTTGCTTGGTTGACAACAGGAATCAGCAAACCATCGATTGTAAGATGAGTGCGATTTTGAAAGTGTAAACGTTTATGTTTGCTACCGAAAAGCATTACTAATGATTTCGAAGGGTTAAGTTGAAGGCAGTGTTTTTTTGAATAATCAGACAAGGACTGGAGATCTGAATTAATATTTTGAATTGCTTTATCAAATTCATGAGGCAAGAAAGAGTAGCACAGCTGGGTATCATCAGCGTAGAGATGAGCCTGACAGTGCCTCAGGACTGAGGTAATCTTTTTAGTATAAATGGAGAACAATACAGGACCGAGAATAGAGCCCTGTGGCACGCCAGACCCAACTCCACGCGGACTAGAAATTATTATAAATATTAAAATAATTTGGAGCGAGTTTGTCGTATCCAAATTATTTTAAAACAAACCTAGATCGAAATAAAGACGTTTATTAAGATAAAATAAGCAACCCAAGCGAAAGAGATAAGAGAAAGCCGGACAAAAGATGAAATAAAGAAAAATCTCGTATTCTGAAAAAGGTAATGCAGTGTGTCATTCATTAACGAACAACACAGCAATATGTTAATTCAGACATTAAATTTCCAAAACTTGCTTTACTCAATACAAACAATCAATTGAACCTCAACAGACTTTAAAGCTATAGACAAAATAAAAGTGCAAAACTCTAGCGCCACCTAGTGCATTGTCACTGCAGTTTTAGTGCGTACACAAAAATGAAGTGTTTCCTGTTATACTAAATTGTTTAATTTCTCATTTCATTAACGAGAAATTGGTAAAACTGCTTCTCAAATTTTAAAATGAACAGAGAAGTTACGGCGTTTATGGTTTTCTTTTTCTCAAAAAATGTACACCCCAGATAACGTATTTTGTTAAAATGCAGAATAAACAAAAAATAGATACGAATTATTAACTGTAAAATTTCTATTAAACGTCAGAATTACTAGTGACATTTCGTATGTAAACTAAACGTCAAAAATATGGAAGTAAGGTTTACATTGCCCTAATGACGTGACCGGATTTTATTGTCCGCTACTGTACAAGGGAGGTTTAAACTGAACCAGGTTCAAAGTGAACAAAATCGCATTAAATTTTATTCATGAATGCACTGATAATTGCCCATATGCCATTAAGATCCTATGCGAATTTGTTTACTTTAAACCTGAGTCAGTTAAACTTGAGTTTAAACCTACTTTGTACAACTGGCCCAAAGACCCGGTTTTTTAAAGTCAAGTTAAACTGTAACTGTCGGTTTATTTCCATAGTGACAACTGTGTTCTTATGGGAATAAACTGAAGGTTAAAGTTAACATGCGATTGAAAAACCAGACCTAAAAGAAACAAAACGAAATGACAGAGTGGGCGGAACACAAAAAAATTTAAATATAAGATTTACAGAATCACAATTTATTTAATGGATTATGAATAATTCAAATTATAGTTTGTACATACTACAATTACGGCCTTGAAAAGGTCGGTAATATCAAAGGCCCGTATACTCAATCTCATCCTACAATTAATTTAATAACGTGTTTCATTAAACTGACATAAAGCTATAACATTTCTTGTTCATTTTAATCACGAGTTTAGTTAAATACGATTTAATCATAAGATCCAGAATACGGGCCGATATATTATAAACTGTGAGAGACAGAGAGATGGTTAAATTAGAGAAAGTTACACAGTCTGTAAAATGTTGTACTGTAACATCCTAGCGGATAGGCCACCAGTCAAGCAGAGAAGAGCGACCTGTTGCGCACATTTCAGGCTTGTCTCGTAAATTAAATTTTCATTATTAAAAGCAGGATTGAGCGCAAAATTTAAACTTTTTTTTTAACAAAACGAACGAACGAATTAATTCAACGAATCAGAAAAAAAAAACGATAAAGTATTCTAAGTGTTCATGTTTAATTACGACCATTTTTGGTCGCCTTTTCGTAACATTATTTCTAATCAACTATCTCTCATCCCATATATTCCCATTATAAGCGGTTGCAGCTCTTACAATATTGCTGAACAGTTAAAAGAGAAATTGAAATAAGCACTAACACAATTTTTTTTGGTGGAAAAATCTTTCCGCCGCAATCGAGAATCGAACTCGAGTCTTCTGCTTACGCCGCAGATACTTTAACCATTGAGCTATTGCGACACCAATTGATTAATTTAGAATCAATTGATTCTAATTTATATTAGACGGTAACTGAACTCGGTGTCGCAATAGCTCAATGGTCAGAGCATCTGCCGCGTAATTTTTCCGCCGCAATCGAGAATCGAACTCGAGTTCGATATATTCCCATATATTCCCATTATAAGCGGTTGCAGCTCTTACAATATTGCTGAACAGTTAAAAGAGAAATTGAAATAAGCACTAACACAATTTTTTTTGGTGGAAAAATCTTTCCGCCGCAATCGAGAATCGAACTCGAGTCTTCTGCTTACGCCGCAGATACTTTAACCATTGAGCTATTGCGACACCAATTGATTAATTTAGAATCAATTGATTCTAATTTATATTAGACGGTAACTGAACTCGGTGTCGCAATAGCTCAATGGTCAGAGCATCTGCCGCGTAATTTTTCCGCCGCAATCGAGAATCGAACTCGAGTTCGATTCTCGATTGCGGCGGAAAAATATTTCCGCCAAAAAAAATTGTGTTAGTGCTCATTTCAATTTAATTATGTATTATTCACTAACAATCTCCTCATTTAATTAATTTAAATTAAGACGGTTTATTTAATTAATTTATAAATTTTGCTTGAGGAATAGACATAATTTTTACAATTTTTAACAATTAAAATCTACCCGAGTTACCGATCTCGAACTTTCTCTACTAGAGACGGGCAGAGATCGAGTCTGAACACGTTTCAATTACGCTGCCAGCACCGATCCCCTCCTCTTACTCAAATGCGCAGGACAACTAGCGCGGACGCGGTTGCGAATGAAATTCGAGTGATTCTAGTTATTTTTCTTAACTTATGTTTTTTTCGGAAATCATGATGGCTTGGCACTAGTAATTCAGATTTCTGACATTGCTGCAGAAAAATATCTCGAGTCGTTCCATTTTCTTTTAAAATTTAAATGTTTACCTTAAAATTGTTTACATTGTTCACTTTCACTGAGAAAGTCCACTTGTTTATTTTGTTTTTAAGACCTCCTGCATCAAGTTTACGTAATCTACCTGGACATCCTGGACTTTAGCTGCATTGAGCCGCACTCTGCGCCCGTTCTCCAAATAAATACGTACTTATGTCATAACTTTTTCTTTTCTTGTGTATTAATAGTGGTTACAGTAAGTGAAACTTATTCGATTACACACTGTATAATGTGTTTATAAATGTTTCTGATTGTCACTGTGAATCAAGCTCGGTTTCAGTCACAGTTTAACGTTGGTTTGCAGTTTACTATTAACCGGACCTTAAAAATCGAATTTAAAGCCTTGTTTATAGTGCTTCAATAACTATAGTGGATGGTGTTTGTTTTCTGTCATCTATCAATTGCAAATGTTATTGACCTGCGTCGTTTGCTGAAATTTGTTGTTATTTTTGCAATTTTCGTTCAGTTTGTGCTGTTGTACGGAAAAGTATCTTTCGAAACGAAAATTATTGTTGTTTTTAATTGGGGGGGAGGGACTTTAGACTAGCACCATAGAGTGGATATTATGGTAAAATCAATTGAAGCCCCCTTCGAGACGTGCTGCCATTTTTAGCACTTTCCCCTGGTGGGACTGTCCAAATAGGTCTTGAGAGTCATTTAAGTTGCCTACTCTCCAGGAAAGTATCAGTCAATTCGATCTAGTGATGTAAATTGTAAGATAACAATTTGTAAGTTACATTTCATAAATTACATAAATTATGCTAAATGTCATAGGCAATGTAATATTACAGTAATTTCTGGGTAATTAATGTACATAACTTATATTTTATTATTTTATAATTTACATTATTATTCACTAGGTCGAATTGACTGATACTTCCCTTGAGAGTAGGCAACTTAAATGGCTCTTACGACCATTTTTAATTCACTTTCTACAGCTTTTGAGTCCAAGAACTACGTCCCCCGACAATGAAGAATAATAATCTACAGAGGCAACAAAATTGCTATTTGTAGAATTGAAAAGAAATGGACTTTAAAATAAACTCAACTTTACGATTTCAAATGACACGCTTTATATAATAATTCTAATTTTGAAAACTTCTCAACAATATTACAATATAACGAAAAAATATATAATTCTACTTTTTACTTTTAGTTCTCTCAGTGCTTTTTCTTTTCTCGGTACTTTTAGTTTTCTCAGTGCCTTTAGTTTTCTCAGTACGTTTAGTTTCCTCGGTACTTTTGGTTTTCTCGGAAGTTTTACTTTTGTGACTATCGGTGGCCTCGAGTCTTCCTTCCGTTTTCTTTTTCTTTTCGCACCTGATGTCGCAGTACGCTTCGAACTCTTTCAGTTTAACTTCTGCCGTGTCAAGTCTCGACAAGAAAATCATGGCGGCTAAAATGATTTCATTCTTATAAGTACCTGGAATAGTTAGTATTGTTGTAATTGGAATTACCTTCCAGTTGCGTCTCTGTGGTGAGCAATTCTTGGCCAATGTAACGAGCAATAAGTTCCAAGTGCGGATGAAGCCCGGCCCTGTACTTGGCCGCCAGAATCCGCAGCAATAAAATAGAATCTTGCGATAAGGGTTTTCCCCTTTGAAAGGATTCGTGTTCTGCTATCTTGTACACGGTGATGAACAGTTGCTTCAACTGCTTCCGCACTATCTTCTCTTCGTTTTCTTCGTCTTCGAACTAAAAGATAATCAAACCCTAACAAAACGGGATTAAAGGTCATTGAGCTGGTACCTTTTCCGCTCCTAGGATGTTTATCATTTGAATCTCACCCTCCTCAACCTGTTCCAAGATCCTCAGGAAGCCATCTAATTTAATGGCGTTGTTAATGCGTCTATTAATGATTGCTTCGACTAATTGAAGAAAGTACCTCATCGTTTTTGGCCTCGATTTATAGGCGACCAAATACAAAAGGGTGCCTTGGGTTGTCGTAATTTTATTGACCCAAACACGAGCCTGTAAGGAATTTTTAATTTTTCAACCGAAACACATTTCATACAGACAGACCTCTGTTATGGCCGCCAGTAATCGGCTGCGAATGTCTTCGTCCTTTAAGGCGTTACTGGCTTCGTCCACCATAAAACCCAATGCCAAGAGGTAGTCCAAAGGAGTTTCCCTTTCGGAAAAGTCAATAATAGATTCTTGATCGCTCAGCATTTTCTGCGAAAACTCCAACCTATCTTGTTTGTTTAAATTAAAACAAGCGTCACCGGAAAGGGTGATGTTATCCGGCCGGAATCCCCTCGCAAAACAAGTACCTATATCATCCGCCTTGACGGGGTTATCTTCCTTGGTTCGCATTTGTCTCATCTTTTCCTCCCAGAAATGGGTCGACCTGTGCGGGTCGTCCTTGTATATTTTAGAACCCTTTCCCGTCAACTTGCTCTGTTCACCAAACGAGTCGTCGCTTTGCCTTTTTAACGAATCTATCTGCGAATTGAAGAAGTCGTCGTCTTTCGAGAGGCGCGCCGCAATTGTATCCTTCTTCTCGTACGATTCGAGCAACTTCTCGAAGACTTCCTTGTCGGTTAAACCCTTGCGGAAATCGTCGGAGATTATTCGCGGAATCTCCGATTCCTTTGGTGGTAATTCCGCTGACTTCTTGCTTTCGTCGATTTGTGGTGATTCGGGATCATCTTCTGCGTTGACTCCTTCGGTTACAGAATTTGAAACAATAATGTCTATGATGGAAGACACAATAGGGCCACTTTGTATGGTGTCGGGACCCTCTTCGTCTTCTTCGTCTGCCACTGTTTCTTCCGCAACTTCTTCGTGGGAAGGTACGACCGGGATGCCTTGTAGGGTATCAGATTCTACTACATCAAGCAGCTTCGAAGATCTTTCCCTACTTAGATCAAGCGTTTCTTCTTTGCAGCGGCAGTTGTGCTCAATCTCTTTTGATTTTTTCGTACTGGTTGATTTTGACTTGTTTTTGGATTTAGATGATCCTTTCGAAGATTTTGATTTGGAATCCTCTGGAGTAGTTGACCTTGATTTGAATCTAAGTTGACTTATCTTTGCGATGGCTACCGTACTTCTTCGTCGCTCGGGCACGTCAGTTTCTGAGACTTTAGGAGTTCTCTTCCTTGACTTTAAGTTGAGCTCAGTTGTTTCTAAGATGTTCACCACACTCTTTTGGTGTCCAGAGTAACCGGCATGCAATTCGCGAGGTCTGTCAGATCTTGATCGCTGCGAAAACTTTGAATTAGAGTGTCCCGCAAGATTTATCCTTGATTTTGATTGAACCCCCTCACTAGTTTCTGCTGTATGATGATGCTTGGGGTCACTAAGAGATTTCGACTTTTCTGAATGCCTCGATTTAGTATCTTCTGGCGACTTTGACCTGGATTGAGTTGTTTCCGCTTCATTTCGCGTCACGCCAGTGCCTAAATCTAAAGAATCTTCTGAAATCTTCGATTTGAGATCACCTGCAATTTTAGACTCTGACCTTACGAGCTGAGTTAATTCTGTATTATTTCGAAACCTTGAGCTGTTAACGTATAATTCATCAATTGACTCTTCTGAAGCTTTTGAATTAAGATCTTCTGATGACATTATTTGATTTTGGAAACTATTGACGCTTAAGTTTGATTCTTCTGCGTTAGCTTTGGATTTAGTCATGATTACACGCGACGATGACTTTTCTATTAAAGCAAGGGGTTTCCTTTCTTCTTCTGAAATTTTGAGAAGTACCTCCTTTTTACTTTTATCCTTCAAACTTAATGAAGGGGATACGTCCTGCGTCACTTGTTTTGTTTGAGTAACATCAGATTGAAGGGTAATTTTTTCTTCCGTCACGAAGGCTATAGGTGCACTGTTTTTATCCGTTTCTAAATCGCGCTTTGCTGATTTCATTTCAGTTTGAATTGACATTGGAGTGGATTTGGGAGATGCCTGAACAAAACTTGTCTGCTGGTGTTTAAGTTTCGGCTTGCAGGGTATCTTCTTGCCGATCAAAAGTTCCAAGGGCATTTCCTTGAAGTCTCTGTATTGCTTGTAGTAGCCCTCCTTTCTGAGCTGCGATTCCAGAACTACTTTTTCCGCGTACGCGTGGCACTCATCCTTTTGTTTCTTGTAACTTTTTAGGGCAGAAGACAGAGGGCTTGTTGGAAATAATCTTCGTTCTGTCTCGTAATTTGTTGCCTTCTTTTCATGCTTGCTAACTTTCTTATCCTTGTCGATGCTGTGCCAGTACACCTTGTTTTTATCCTTCTCCATCCCGGAAGATTTATCTTTCGTCAAGAACGTCGCCACGTCCTTTTTTGGGACGTTCTGTACGCCTTCTTTTTTCGTGCATAAGTTTGAAAAATTGGTGAATTTGGCGACGTTTTGGTTTTCGACGACTTTCTGAGTTTTGATCGTCGTGGTTTTGGTCGAGGAGCGGAACATGTCCAGTAGGCTTCCCCCCTTCTTAAAAAAGTTTCTTATCGAAGCAGTTCTTTTGCTCTTGGTGCTTTCGTAACCACTTTCTGAGATTAACGTGTTGCTTACGTTTTGGTGGCTGACGGCTACCGTTCGCTTTTTATCCGCCTCATCTGCCTTGCGTTGTTTACTGCTATGTCTATCACGCTCGGTATGTTTCGACAGTTTTTTATCATACTGAACAGTGTTGCTGTATACCAAGTAAGTTTGATTTGCTGGCTTGACGTAAGTCGTTGAGGTATACAGCATATTATAGTTGCGAGTTTTCGGCGGACATTTTATAATTTCCAAACTATCCGCGCTGAAATCTTCCTCCTCGTTTTTGATTTTCGCCGGTTGAGGGGAAATCGCCTCCAAAGAATCTACCTCTTGTTCTGAATTATCTTCACTTGGCTTATGAATATAAAACGGTTTCTGGCCGTCGGCCCTCGGAATTGCGTTGATTTTCAAGTGCTTTGCTGCGTTCGGAAATAAAATCTTGTGGTACAATTTTTCGTCAACTTTCGGCGTGCACTTGGGCAATACGCTTTCGGTCACCAAATCGTCACCAACTGCTTTACTAGCCATTTCAGGAGGCGCGATTTGCAAATGTTTCTCAACTTTAGCCAGAAATTTCGAGGGGGTCGTGAAAACGGTGCACGAAGACGACACAGACATTAAAAGAATATTTGGCTCGAGTGCTTGCACGAGGTCGTTCTGCTCATGTACGCTTGCGTTAAGCAACTGCTTCAAAGTAAGTTTTCTATTAACGCTCTTCTTGGTGGATACTTCTATCAAAGATTTGGATTTACGCCCTTCGCTTGGAAGCGTCATTTTATTATTCAGCTTCAGGCTATGACTAGACGTGGAAGCATTCTTTTCCGCTGCTATATTTTGCTGAGCTGCGCTCAAATCTTCGAAAGAAGTCGTCCTTCCATACAAAGGGCTTGCGACGCTCCATTTTTCATTCAGCGAAATCGAGCTGCAACTGGATTGAAAACCCCTGTCGTTAGAGTAGACGCTGGTTAGAGAGTGAAGGCCGCAAGTCTCGTCAAAATTTGGCTTTCGGGTTTGCCTCCCGTTTTTCTTCGAACGCCTCGAAACTCCACGCACGTTAAGTTTCACCGAAGAAGTCGAATCGTAAGTGTTCGCCCTGTCTTCTTCAATTTTTCTCCTGTACGCTTTCTGTTGCTTTCTCGATCTTAAACCAAAATCTTGAGAATCCATGTACTGCTGCACGACGTACTTTTTATGCCAAACGTGATAACAATTGCAGCAATGCTCTAGACAGTCGTTATTAACGTTGTTTATACTGCGAGGTGATTTTTCGTAACACTCGGTGTTCTTGTATTCCGTGACCGTGTCGACGGTGGTGGCTAACGTGCTCTTCGACTGAAACAAATCCGATGATTTCTCCTTGACTTCTCTGGTTTTGGCAAAGGTGACGTCCATTTGGGCTCTGATTGCCTTAAAGATAGACGGATACAATCCCAAGACTTGCTCCAAGTGCCTTTCGAATTTGATGAACTTCACGTAATCCATTTCTGGGGATTGCCGTCCGCTGACGATCTTCACGTCACTGTCAACTTTCTCAGATATATTGTAAGACATCACCTCGTTCTTGATGTATTTTTGCTCCTTAGCGCCGAACACCCTCTTCAATCTTTCGAAAGTACTGGGTGGCTTCTTCTTTTTAATTTTTTCTTTTGCGGATTTTGAAACTCTCTCGACTATTGCGTTGTTATCGGAATTAGTCGAATTGGAAACGTTTTTCTCTGCTGCATACAGGCAATCGTAAATCTCATCAGTTTGTGGATTACTTTCAACTTGCGCGATTGGGTTTATGTGGTTGGTTGTTTGTAGTGATTTGTCTTCGAATTTTTTTAGAGTTGTGGCAGCACCGTCGCCTTTCACGGTATCTTCGACGAAATTCTCTGACGTATTCTGTTCTTGATCTACAAGCACATTTTCGACATTCGTCGTGCCTATATTTTTATCAACTTTGAGGGGTCCTTCTGATTCAAATTTCCCCGACGCTACCTTATCGGATTTGGACTCCGCTTTGGCTTTCTTCTTGGAATCAATGAGCGCTTTCGTCGCCTTGTACTTTTCAAAATAACTAGAACTGAGTACATCACCTGAAGAAGATTGCTCCGTCGACGGCGACTTACGATTACTCGTGCTAGAAGTATTCTCATAGCTTGAAGATCCAGTGGTAACGGGGCTTGACTTATTACACCTTTTAACCTCCTCATTTTTTATTTTCATAGCACGATTGTTTTGAAGTGACTTTGAGTTTACCTTTTGATTACTTGGTTTGATTATTTTTTTAAGCCGACTTAGTTTTTCATTCTTCTTTGTTTCATCGTAACTTGACGTTTCGGTGCTTGAATCCGGGCGCTTTTCAGTTTGCAAATGCTTTTCCGATGTTTTTATTTCTAAGTTGCCGTTGAAATTTTTGTTCTGTTCAATCGTGCTGTACAAGTAATCTATAACTTCCTTCATTTTTATGACGTCGTCGTTACTTTCAAAATCCGTTTGGGTGTTTTTAATATCGGTCGACACGTTCGGTTTTTCTGTTGTGCGATTCCTGCATCGAGAACTATCAGTGGAATGGCTTTCTTCCTTAATCATTTGTAAAGTTGATTTGGGCAAGATTAGGCCCGGTTTATTTTTCCTTTGCACTTTTTCTTTGGCTTGCCGAAAACGACATAACTTCAATTTATTGAAACAACATTTCACGTCGCCTTCTTTTTTGGCCTCTTCCCTTTCCTCAGGTCCATTTGGACGTCTTTCGTAGTACTTAACCGAGTTAATTGTTTCGACTTTAGTTGCCCGTGCGACTTTAGGAATACGCATTTTCCACAAAGATCGAAAATTCTTTTTCCTATGCGAGCGCAGTTTCGATATCCTTCTATACGCAATTAAAGACGTCGCTTTCTTCCTTCTCACGTGTGCAGATGGTACGAAGGTCAACGGCATTTCTTTGACGACTTTAATTATATCACCCTTGTTAACTTTGACATCTTGAGGAGTAGTTTCCTTTTTGTCATCTGTGGGGTAGTTTATAAGAGGCGACGCGTTTTCAAAACCAGAACTTTCATTAATTTCAACGGGCGACAGAAAGGTCACGTGAAGATTGCGCGGTTTTCCAGAAACGGTTCTTTCGACCGCTCCGTTCTTTAACCGTTTAGGTGGCTCAGTTCCGGATACCGTAAAGCCAACAGTGATATTGCCATCATTAGCTATAGCTCTCGTTGATATCTCCAGAATTTTTTCGCCGGAAGCCATGTGAAAAAACGATAACTTTCTACTGCACACTTTCTTCTCGGACGCTTTATCTTCGACGTTCTTCTTGATTAAAGCTGGGTGTTGCAAACGTGTCTCTTGTGTCGATTTACGAGCGAAGCTTTTGCCCAACGCAAGATTCACCTTTTCAATTTTTGTCGAAAATAAAACTTCGGGGGACAACGAAGTTTTGGTAAGCAAAATTCTCGATCGCTTCCTATATAATTCTTGCACTGGAGTCACATTCAGATGAGTAAAACTCACCTCTCTTCTAAATAAACCCTTTCTTACGCGTTTCCTCCTCTTCGGGTTTTTTTCCTCTAAAGACCTCAGCGCTTCTTCCTCAGAAGAACTACCGGAACACTTAGTTCTCGTTCTGATTTGATTTCGCCTTTTCTTTCTCACCCCGCTGGTTTGCAATTTCGACCAGGAAGTATTTTGGGCCGCGTTTTTACTTGATGGGCATGTTATATTGCTTGGCTTGAACAAATTCAAAATGGCTTCTTTTTCTTTCTCCGAGGAAGGATGAGGTTTCAATTTGTAACTCCTCATATCCGATGCCGCGCTTTCGTTATTGTTGTTCGTGGTGTTTGAATCTTTGTTGCGTATCGGTTTTGAAATTACTCTGCATCTGTTTTGATGTGCACCCAATTTGCATAATTCTTCATAAAATTTTCCTTTGGGTGAGGCGTGGGTAAGAGAAGTCTGGGTTGGTAATGCCGATCGGGTATGCACTTTCGTAATTAAAGATTTAGATTCTGGATTTCTCCTGTTTACGGAGGTGTCTGATTTCGTTTTATTTTCTTCTTCTGAGTACTGACAGACGAACTCGTATTCCTTTCGAGTGCAAGATTTCGACCATTTTCGATTTTCCTTGCGAATAGTTTTCCGTGCATATTTTTCCGTAATGGTCGATATGCCTTCTGTCCAATACGAATCTTTGCCAGGATATTTTGGCCAATTGTTTTTAAATGTTGTAGTCGATAAACTCAACGAAGCTTTGGATTTCGTTGTTTGCGCTGTAAATGGTTTATCCAATTTAATTTTCTCGGTGTTGTTAGACAAGTCCTTTTGTTTCTGTTTCACAGATGATTCAAATTTTCGCTCGACCGAAGCAGATATATCAAAATTTTCGACGCGTCGCTTTTTTGATACATCTGAGGCAGACTTTCTTGATTTCTGCTGTTCGACAACGGCCTTCGATTTAGACTTGCAAATTTCTTCTTTGGTAATCCGAGACTTAGATCTTCCCTTCTGTTTTTCACCTTGATCGTTTGTAATAGGTGAAGTACAAGGCCGTCGCTTTGACCTGGATCTCAATGAGGCGGCGTGTTTTCTTTTTTCCGCCTTCAGTTTTAATAAGAAATCATCTGTTAATTTTAAACTAGATGTGGACGGAGCCAATTTTTCAACAAAATACAATTTTAGAACTGAGTTGCCTTTAGTTTTATCATTTTCTGCATTTTTGGACGGCTTATCATCAATGACTAGGGAATCCGCATCGATTTTCTTTGTGGCATTGCTTTCCTTTTCGTTGGCTCCACGTTCTTTTGAAGTAGCTAAATTATTTTCATTTTCGCTTACAATTGGGGCTGCTTCTAATTTAGTATTTTTCGTCTGGCTGGTATTCCAGGAGTGATTTCGCTTCCTTAGATGTTTCTTTCCCCCATGTGTTTTATCCTTGTGGATAACTTTGACCTCATTATCCTGCGACTTATTTTTTTCTTCTGCAACATTATTATCTTTCAAAATATTGTGAGGGCATTCGTTTTCAACTTCCAAGGACTTCTTTTGCTGAACGGCTTGCTTGGGGTTGCTACGTTTCTTGGAGTGCTTTCTCTTGGCAGTTTTTCGCTTTCTTTTGCTCATAACAACTTGTAACTCTTCTCCTTCTTGTACGTCCCGTTTTGAAACGTTTAGGATACGTTTGACATTTGAAATTTCTTGTGATTTTTGGCTATTCTTCCCGACATTAGCCGCAGAGATATGTTTTCTTTTTGAATTCGAGTTGTGTTTTTCCTTAGCTTTACTGAAATCTTCAATTTTCTTTTTTAGTTCATCATCAGTACTAGCTTGCTTGGAATTTTCATGACGTTTCTTCTGTTTCCTTTTACGACTGTGCTTGTCCGGTTTTACCATAATTTCTTGAATCGTTACGTCACTGGTTGGTGAATTGTTGTGGATTCTTTCAGAACTCGATTTTTTGTTCGAATAAATCGAGCAATAATCCAAACTCATTTCTGAAGCTGTCCTTTCCTTGGCCATGCATAAAGTAGATTGAGTGTTAACGCTGTTCCATTGCGAGATGTCATTTTCCATCTTGTTAATTATTATAATTGATTTGGAATTGTAAACCGTTTCCAGTTTTGCGAGGGTGCAATCTTTTGACTCATTTTCGTTAGGGGTGTTCTCAACTTCTACGCTTACATTGCTCTTTTTCCTTTTCTTCTTGTCGATTTTGTTTGGAAGATTAACGAAATACATAGTTTTGGCATTTACTAGATTATTATATTTTTGAACGATTTCTTTGTTGTCGATAAAACTTGTACAATGAGTAGAGTTATCGCTTTTTACTACGACAGGTTTGTGTTCGCTCTTTTTCGGCTTATGTCTTCCATGCTTTTTCGTCTTACCGCTTTTATTTAGATTTTCAAGCACCCCATCACTTACACTATCGCAATTTTTTAAAAATTTTTCCATCTGCAGTACCTCGCTTGATTTTTCGTTCATAGTTTTATCGATTGTTCTTCTGAATATTCTGTTGCCTTGTGGAATTTTGCTGACCATGGGGAGGCCCCTCAACTTAGCGGACGTCGTTTCCAGTGGGAAAAATTTGATTACTGTGTTGACTTTCTCGTTCTTCGTTATGATGTCTAGTTCGCAAAAATTTGGCTGAGCTAAACCAGAAAAATTCAACGAACACTGATCCACGAGCTGAGTTTGGACGGACGAACGACTGGTTTCAAGCAACTTGTCACCGTTGCAGGTGCAGTATATCGTCGCTACGGCATTTGATTCATTGTTTTCCGTTAGAATTCTGTCCTTAGTTGCTTCAACCTCCTTGAGATCCTTCTCCATAAAAAAGTGTGCTAGAACTATAGTGGTGTCTCGAGCTTACGCGTTGCCTACCGATTCGTATGTAAGTAACATAATTTTCAAGGTTTCAGGGTGACACTCACTGGCGCATGAATTTTATTTGGGAACCACCAAAGCTTCAAACTAACATTTTGTGCTTTCTAAATGTCATTTCGTTTGTATTGTTTTCTGTTTGTCAAAAGACTGACGTCTTTCTAACGTGTCGTATAAATGTCCTGAGTGATCATAGTTTTCAGTAAAGATGTAAAGCTTAAGAGATATGTTATTTGGTTGGTTGCTTTGCTAGCTAATTTCCTTTTATCTCAGTGTCGAAATATATCGAGGAATTGTGAATCTTTTTATAAAACGTTATTTTCCCCGTGTAACCCCTAATGTCTACGGTAACCCCGGAAAAATCATTTGCAGATTCACAATTAATAAAATTCGATAAGACCGGCAGGTTGATGATTTCCAGTTTTCGGAAAGTTTCTTCAACAAAAACATTCCCTTCATATTCGTCCGTTCCGCATTTCTTGGCTGCAAAATTTGAATTGCGAACCAGAACATTTGGTAAGTACACGTAATACATGGTTCTGGCACTGGACAAGTCCAAAAAATCTCTTTCTACAGGAAGGAGCTTCTCACGTAATTTTAATAAACTCGCACCGCTGCATTGTATTTTCTTGTAGTCTTCTAATATGGGGTACGTCTCAGTGAATTTGCTTGTGAAATTTGTAAATAAATTATTAGAAACACTGCGCCCTTGAATTTCTACGTCGCCGCCGCAGTGGTAACAAAGCGTGTGTTTTACTGTTGCAAAATAATTAGAATATTCCTCGTCATTCCACTCTTCATTTATAGTTTCCAATGGCGTACTATATCGTTGTAATTTTGTTGAAGTTATGTCCAATTCACAGTAACATGGTGTCACAGTATCAGGTGCTTTAATGGTATCGATGGTACCTAAAGTGAAGAGGCAGGACCTTTTGCTACCACATGAGTGGAGACTAGCCGTACTACACTGCCAGATACTTGAATGACTTTCCAGAGAAGAGCTTGACCATTTCTTACCAGCTGTGCTACAACGAACTTTCATCTCCGTATGACGAGATGACACAATCCTAGTCCATTATTATGTAGAAGCAGCATAGGATCATCAGATGGAAATCCCTTTTTCAGAATGAGTTTATCAAAGGCATCTTCATGAAATGGATTCGAATTGTTGCACTAAAAATTTTGACATGTACGTCAAATAATGTTTAAAAAAAATACGTTTGCAATATTGTGATTAGATATTTTAGTTCGATTGTTGAGAGGTATTCTTTATAGCCATTAAGAGTCCATCAGAGCATAACACAAATTTATTAACATGTATGATAACAGTATCTACTTCATACATAATTGTTTATATTTATTCATGACATACTATATTTTTATGTATTGTTTAATGCATTGCATTTCTATCTACCAAAGCCAACATAATTATTATATTCAACGCAGCCCCTTAATTATGTTTATTCGAATTCTGCCTTAGTGCAATTGCAAAATATGTTAATTTAAAAAAAAATGTTATTATGCTACAAGTTTAGTCTGAAACTTCTTAAATTTATTATAGTTCAAGGGTTTGGTAAATAGATCTGCAATTTGATCTTCAGAAGGGCAATATTTTATAGTAATCAATTTATCTTGAACTTTTTCCTTTATATAATGAAAACGAACATCTATATGTTTGCTTCTTCTGTTAAGTATTCCATTCTTTATAAGATTGATGGCACTTTGGTTGTCTACGCTAAGCTGTGTTTTAAAACTTTTTCCTGTCAATTCCTCTAAAAAGTTTTTGAGGTACATTAGAGTTCTTGCACATTCTGCTGCTGCTATATATTCAGCTTCTGTTGAGGAGGTTGCAACAATGGGTTGTTTCCTAGAAGTCCAACTAATTGGGCCTCCATTATAATATATAACAAATCCTGTGGTGCTCTTCCGAGTTTCAGTATCCCCAGCATAATCTGCATCACAGTAAGCAATAATATTTTCAGTTTTGTCATTTTTTCGTAGGTAAGCAATACCTAAATTTGTAGACCCTTTAACATATCTTAGCGTCCTTTTTAGATTTAGTAGATCTGCTTGTGCTGGATTTTCTACATGCCTTCCAATGAGATTTACAGCTAGAGCTAAATCTGGCCGAGTTTTAGTTGAAAGATATAAAAGGCTTCCTGTAGCCTCTCGATAAGGAAATTTTACATCTTTTTCTTTACTGCATTGGAACTGGTGTACATTTTTTTCGGTCGTTATTGGGGTTGTTGCTGATTTGGCGTCCACCATTCTGTATTTATTTACAATTTGTTCTGCATAATGATCTTGAGTCAGCTTAAAATCTCGTTCGGTCATAGACAGATCCATTCCTAAGTACGTCTTTGGATTTTCTTCTACAGTCATTTTTAAATTCTTTTCAAGGTTTTCAATTAATTCATGCATTTTTACTTTGTTGCTTCCAATAATGATCCCATCATCTACGTGTATTGCGAGAAAAATATCATGATTTTGATTTGCATAAACACACTGTTCAGTTTTCAATTGTGTAAAACCTTCTTTGTTCAGGAGTTCCGAAAGAGTTCTGTTCTAACAAGCTGGTGCTTGTCGAAGACCATACAATGCTTTCTCTAATTTGCAAATTTTTGAATTATTTTCGAAACCTTCAGGTAAAGTCATATATATTTCTTCATTAATTCTTCCATACAAAAAAGCGGTTTTAACGTCAAATTTCATTACATGGTAATTCATTTTTGCACCGTAAGCTAACATTGCTCTTAATGCATCACTACCGACTACTGGACTAAATATCTCATCAAAATCTATTCCTTCTTGCTGTTGAAAACCTCGAACGACAAGGCGGGCTTTGTAGCGATCATCGTCTTCCACTTTGAAAATCCAACGGCTTGTAAGTATGTTTTTACCTTTTGCTTCTTCTCGGTTTACCAATTTCCAAGTATTATTTTCTTCAAGAGCTGCTTTTTCCTCTTCTATGGCTAATTTCCATTTTACACTTTCTTCTCCGTTGATCGCTTCTTTGTAGGTAAGTAACACATAGTCGTTCAGTTTAGATGGAAGTCTTTTGATTCTTTTTCCTCTGCCAAATTCTTCTGCTGCAGATCCTTCTTCATAAATTTCTTCAGAGTCTTCTGCATTACTGTGTACATGGTCAGTAATTTTATCACTTTCTTCTCCTTCAGGGATACCAAACTCATTTATCACATTGTGTGTATTGGCCGTGAGTTTTGTATTTTTATTAACATCAGTATCATTAAATACAACGTCTCTAGACATCATTACCTGATTTTTTTCTGGATTCCATAGTCTGTAACCATTTAGGCCATATCCAACAAATATGCATTTTCTTGAACGTTTTTCAAGCTTTTTTAGTCTTCTGGTGTTTTTAGCATAAGCAACGCATCCAAATATTCTTAGAATAGAGAGATCTGGTTTCTTATTGAACCACAATTCAGCTGGAGTACATGAAATTGTTGATGAAGGACTTCTGTTCAATGGATATGTAGCAGTATAAAGAGCTTCACCCCAAAATTTATTCTCGAGACCAGAATCGAATAATAAGGCTCTCGTTTTGTCCATTAATGTCCCGTTAAGTCTCTCAGCTCTGCCATTCAACTGATGAGTGTAAGGGATGGTGTAATCCAAAAATATTCCTTTTTCTTTACACCAATTCCTGAAGTTAAGCGACAGGTATTCACCTCCATTATCACATCTTAATTTCGAGACTCTGCTATTCCACTTAGCCTCCACTTCGCTCACATAATATTCCACAATTTTCGGGACATCACTCTTTTTCTCGAGAAGGTACACCATAGTAAAATGAGTGTAATCATCAAGAAAAGTAATATAATACTTTTTGTTATCCCATGTTCTACATTCAACTTCGCCTACGTCTGAATGGATAAGTTCCAGAGGTCTCTTCGCTCTTAATCGTTCGTTCTTGAAGGGACTTCTAGTTTGCTTGGAGTTTTGACAAGTTTCACACGTTGTTTGTCTGTCATTCAGATGTATATTTATTCCGTATGACATTTTAGCAAGTTTTTTTATGTTCTCTGCACTCAAATGGCCAAGTTTTCTATGCCAATCTTCATAAGTTGACGCATCTTGAGAAGTTAAATGAGTTTCATCGTTTTTCTCATTATTGGCATTAATTTTAATGGTGTAGAGACCTGCATCATCTTTCTTTCCGTGAAATATAAGTTTGCCATCTTTTCTTACTTCAACTTGTTCATTACTAAATTTCACCTCACCTCCATTTCTGGTTACAGCGTTGACGCTCAGAAGATTTGTAGTCAGCTCAGGTACATAAAGAACATCTTTTAGCACACAATCTTGCGTTTCTACAGTTCCGATCTTCTTGGCTTCGATGCAGTCACCTTTTTTCGATGTTTTAATTTGTACTGACGTATTTTCCTTTTGAAGCAAAAAATTTTCATTGTTTGTCATGTGAGATGTTGAACCGGAATCTAAAATCCACTCATTATTTCCCGTACTAAGCCATGAATGAGCCAGGAACGAGATTATTTCCGGCAAAACTGTCAAAATTCTTGACATGATCATTTCGTTGTCAATTTTCTTTTCGATTGAGTTAACGCTAAAAACGATGTTTTGAATTTTACTGATATTGGCAGCCATTCCTTCAGATGAATCAAATTCAAATTTAAAGAACTTTTCTAAGGCTGAGTTTTTTTTGTTGAGTCACGTCTGACTCGTATAAGGACCTGAGTTTTTTAAACATTTCTGACGAGGTCTCGCAGTTCATGATATGTATTTTATTTACTTTGTCTACTGTAAATACTATCATTTTCTGTGCCTTCGCGTCACTCAGCATCCAATTTTTTTTCTTTTCTTCCGAATCAGTTTCAGCAATCTTTTCTTTTCCCAAAACCACATCTTGTAGAGAGGCAGCTTTGAGCAGAACAAATAAGTCGAACTTCCACATAGTGTAGTTATTATTTCCCGATAGGATTTCCACTTGTGAGAGATCCATAAATTCATTCCTAGTGGCCATCTTTCACAGAAACACCTTTTTTTTATAGTCTGTCAGTCTAATTTTTTTATTAGAATTTTTTTAATCGTTCTTGTTTTACTGGCACTATCAAAGTACTCACTAATGCGGACACTGCTCTGGGCCCATAACCTGTTGAGAGGTATTCTTTATAGCCATTAAGAGTCTATCAGAGCATAACACAAATTTATTAACACGTATGATAACAGTATCTACTTCATACATAATTGTTTATATTTATTCATGACATACTATATTTTTATGTATTGATTAATGCATTGCATTTCTATCTACCAAAGCCAACATAATTATTATATTCAACATCGATTACTTCAAGAAGAATGAAAAACGTATTTACAACAAGGCAAGGCCTGTAGTGGAATGTTTAATTAAACATTTTTGGTTCGTTGTAAATAGTGGTTCAGAATGTAAAACTGACAAATAGTCAGTTCGGCATTTTGACAAAAAGTTTGACATTGACAGATTATAAACGAACACTGACTTAGAGCCGCATGCAAGGTCCGCTTTTACCTCATCTGTATAATACTCATCAACATTTAATAATAATTAAATAATTTTTCGGCATTTACAAAAATACAATTTCATTACATACTAATAAGCATATAAATAGAAATGTGCACGTGGTGCAGTTGATTTTATTTACAATAATTCATGTCTCTATTGAATCGAAAATAAGCAACCAATAAATATAAAACGAGTGACATAAATAAGACATTTTGAAAATTAATCTACAAGAGTTAAACAAACATAAAACGTAACACCACCGCAAGCGTAACACATGCAGTTAACGACGGTTGCTAGAGTCTAGCGCAGCGGCAAAAGCCGGCGATTTGAAAATTCCCCGGCACGTCCGCAAGCTGCAAACAAGCGCGGGTTTACGTGAGGGAGATGGCGATAGTTATTGTGCAAAAGATTCGTGAGGGAACATTTGAAAGCTTGCGCGCGCTTTGTACACAGGGGGATCGTTGAATATCCCACCCAAACCGTGCAAGAGCTAGAGCAAAATAATAAACAGACCAACTATACTCTCTGTTCTGTGTTGTGTGTGTTATCGTTTCAATGATTTGTGTTTTTCGTTTGTGTATTGTATATTTTTTTCTCATCTGCTTCGAACTGTTGCAATTTGCCATTCGAAATACGAATCACAAGCGTACATTCATTGGTATGTAAAACATTTTTTTTAAATACTTTACATTTTTGTATATGTACCTATAAGAAAAACGGTTAAATGTTGTAGGTAGTAAAGCAATAATTTTGTAAAGTTTTCATTAAATGCTAACCATTCCTTGAATATTTTAATTTTTATAATATACATAGACTCTTGTTAGTGCATGACAGTGCATCATGAAAATGGTATACAATAGGTCTGTTTGTTATCCTGCACCGGTGTACACTTTTTTTTACGAAATATGCTTTAATGAAGCCTAACTTCATTGATAATGTGTTAATACAAATCATACACATCCATACTGACATACCACACAAACATTTCAGGTTGCATTAAGCTAAGTTCACACGCAAAATGTTTATTGCGGATCGTTTCTAATTGGTTCATTTTGAATTTTGAACCAATTAGAAACGATCCGCAATAAAAATTTTGCGTACCCGCAATGCATGTGAACTTAGCTTAGAGTATTTTGCAAAAATGTATGCATTGGTGTGCAGGATAACAAACAGACCTAAAGTTTAGGATGACATAAAAAAATTACCCTAATTTAGTTTTATTTCTCACGATCATCTTTAATTCGTAAATAAGTATTTTATCGGTACTTATAGGTAATAATTTTCGTTAGTTGTCAAGCCTTTACGTGCGATAATTTATAAGTATAGACTCAGTGTTGTAACAGACAGTACATATCTAGATTCAGATACAGATACTTACCCGAATTCGTAACTCGATATAGTTACATATACTTCTGTTTAAAAGTAACTAGATAGGGATACAGATATAGTATAAATGTATCTAGATACCTTTTAAATACTTTTAGATACATACATAAATGTGTTAAGGCTGTTTTGCATTATAACATTTTTTGGTACAAAGTGAGAGAGATGAGCTACCACAGTGAATTCTGATTGGTTGAATTGGCACTTCTCACTCACTTTGTATCAAATTTTAGCATAGTGTAAAACGGCCATAACATAATAATAAAAATAATAATGTTCCTTATTTCAATAAATAAAAAACTGACAAAGCATCAAAGTTTGAAATTGAAAAATGTCCGTATCCTTAAAATTACATGTTTTTGATGTTTAAATGAACGTTGCGTTTATTAAGAAAAAACAATGTACCAGTGAAGAAATAAGTTATTATTTTTAATTGATTTTGACTTATGTCAAAAAATTCTTAGATACTCTCAGGGTATAGAGTATTCTCAACTTGTTTTAACCTCATGTAATAATAGGAGATGGAGATACTCTGAAAGTGCTCTAGAGAGCAGTGAATCCAAAACGCTATAAGACATACCTTTATGTACAGTCTTTACGTACACAGTAATGTCTCCCCAATAAAAAGTTAAATTGCGGCCTAAACACTGCTGACGTTGACATTCGAAATGATTTAAATTTGATTCGCAACTAAAAAAGCAGCTCTTACTTTATAGTAACAAAAAATTATTCTCCTCACAACACCTGAAGCTAGACTCTGAACTGTGGTGTCCGCGCAAACAAACATTGACAATAGGCACCTGACACGTATTGTATACACTTGCCTAAGGCAACAAACTTTATTTGTACTTCTCAGCAGTGTTGTAACAGATACATTTTTCAAAGTATCTAGATTCAGATACAGATACTTATCCTAATTTGTAACTCGATACAGTTACATATACTAGATATAGTATAAATAAATCTAGATACCTTTTAGAGACTTTTAGATACATACATAAATGTGTTACATAATAATAAAAATAATAATGTTCTTTTTTCAATAAAAAAGAACTGACAAAGCATCAAAGTTTGAAATTGAAAAATGTAAACAGAAAGAACAATTATCGTTTTGTGACAAGTTCAAAATAGATTGCATTGCATACAGGGTGAATGACAATTGTACCGACAAAAAAAACGCATAAGAGAATCGATATTACAGATTAAGGGGAGAATGTTCGAAAAATTCTTGTAAACAGCTTATAATTAATTAAAAAATTGCATAGGAAATACGGCGGCCACGTACTATAAATGCGGTTGTATAATAGGACTATAAATTTTTTTACTGAGTCTCGCTTGCATACAATGAGACCTTGACAAACATTTCAATTTATTTTATTACTCGTTTAACGCCTGGGGAAGGCAAGTTTCTTTCACGCGACATAATTATTATGTATATATATATATAGTGGCTAAACGCCCCATGTGGGGCAGCGCCGCTTCTTTAAGAAGCTCTCTAGATCCTTCTTCCGGGGTGGATCGGTCCCCATTTGTTTTCCTAGATCATCTTGCCTATTTCGCTCCATTGCTTTCTATTTTGCGCCTTTTGTCGCCACCTGCTAACTCCTGCACTTCTCAAGTCCTCTTCTACTTCTTCTATCCACGTTGTTCTGGGCCTCCCTCTTCTCCTTCTCCCGCTAGGTTCCCATGTCAGCATTAGTTTGGTTGTTTCTTCTGGTTTCGCTCTCCAAACATGTCCAAGCCATTGTATTATCTGTTTCTTAATCTTTGTTATTATGTCCTCTTCTATTTCTTCGTAAAGCTCATTGTTCATTCTTCTTCTTACCTCATTCTCCGACACTTTTACTGGTCCTGCTATTGCTCTTAATATCTTCCTTTCGGCTATTTTTATTTCTTCCTCATATTTCTTTGTTATGCTCATGGTTTCGGCTGCATATAACATTACTGGTCTTATTAAAGTCTCATATATGTTTATCTTTGTCCTTCGTGATAGATTCTTGTTTGTCAGGAGCTTCTTATTAGCATAGAAAGCTCTGTTTATTGCCATAATTTTTTCTTTAATTTCGATCTCCCTGCATCCATCACTAGCTATCATGACGCCCAAGTATCTAATTCTATCAACTTGCTGAAATGTATATTCACCCACTTTGACGTTATTATTTCCTACAACTTTCTCACCGAATTTCATTATTTTTGTTTTGTTTTCATTTACCTTTAAACCAAGTTTCTTCCCTTCTGCGCTTATTGTTTCTAGCATTTTGACCAGTATTTCTCTTTTTTTTGTTATAATGACTATGTCATCAGCATATGCTATCAGCTGACTCCCCCTTGATCTTAGTGTCTCTTTGTTAATGTCTCTTGTTGCGTATTCAAGCACTAAGTTAAATAACGTTGCAGATAGCGTATCCCCCTGCCTTACACCTTTATTTGCCTTGAACTCTTCCGTTTCTCCTTTTATTGTTTTAATACTCATCTTGGTTGATTTCATTGTCATTACCGTTAGTCTTCTTATTTTTGCCGGTATCCCAAGTTCTTTCATTGCCAACATAAGAGACTTCCGGTCTACAGTGTCGAATGCTTGCTGAAAATCAATAAAAAGTAGCTCTAATTCCATTTTGTGTTCGTATGCTTTTTCCATTATCTGCTTTAAGTTATGAATAGCATCTGTTGTAGACTTTCCCTTCGTAAATCCGCACTGATATTGGCCTATAACATATCTTGCTTTATCTGTGAGTCTTCGTTGGATAATCGAGGATAAGAAATTATAGAGAGTGCATAATAAGGCGATTCCTCTGTAGTTTCTGCAGTCTTGTTGGTCTCCTTTTTTGTGTATTGTTATTATTTGCCCAGACTCCCATACATAATTATTAGTAATTTCTAAAATTGCGTACGAAATACGAATAATAAATTCGTAAATAATTGTTTGTTAATTCGTGCGGATTATTTACTAGAGCGAAATGTACCAGCCGTTTCTTCCACAAAAAATTGCAAGAATTTAAATCTGGTGATCACAGGGGTCATATGACCGGCCCGACAGGCACCTGTTGTTTTTAAACATCGTATCGTTGGTATTATGCGAAATACTAATTGGTAATAGTTATCACCACAAAGGAATGATTACTTGATTACAGTTGCAAAGTATTGCTTAAACGAATCGGTTTTCTCCGAAAATGTGAAAAGATTTATTAGACCTGAAGTTATCTCCGACTATAAAAATTTATGAATGTAAATAGAATACGGGATCATTTTTAAAAAATTCTAAGGAATAGTTCATAATTAGTTAAGAATTTGTTAAAGTTTTAATAGATTTATGTTAATAATTCCTCACATACAAAACGAAATTATAATAATTAATCATTCGAAACAAATTACGAATGAGTTTAATGATATATTTGTTTACCAGGTCTTCAAAGTGTTGTTATTCTTTGCGTAGAATAATCTACTTCAGGTAATTTGCTGCATGCATTATTTGTCAAGTAAATATTTTCGAGTTCGCATTCACGTCGGGCGTTGACCTAAAAACGGAGTTGTGAATTTCCACTTAAAAGTCAAGTTCACGAAGCCATGCTGCAGTATCATAAAACTATAAAAAAACTTTTATGACAGCATTTATTTCGTTCATCTGGTCCTCGAATTTTTTACTAGTAACTAAAGTAGAAAGAATTTATAAACATTTTTCCCATTCCCTACAATATACGAAGAAAGATTCTCAAAAAAGGCAGAAATAAAACATATTCAAAACTAGCAAACATAGAATCGGAACTAAAAAACATCTACTTCAACCTCACAAGGCAGTTCCATTACATAGAAATAGAAAACATTAAAGACAAAATAGACACAATTCTAACAGCACAACAACTAGAAAATAGAAGAAAGAAAAACATAAAATTACAAAACCTAAGAAATATGAAAACCAACACAATCTTACATCTAACCATCAATTCTACCCAAGGCTAACCAATCTGTCATCTCTACAACTAACCGATAAAGAAATTTCTCTTTTACAACAAGGATATAAATATTCTATCCCAACAAAATCAAACCTCAACCTACTTGCCATAGATATAGATGTAGCAATAAATGGACACCCCCAAGAAAATGAAATAAGAACCAAATGCACAAAACTTCTAAAGAATCAAGAAAGAAGAATAGAAAATCACAAACCTTCACACAATCACATACAAGAACAAAACACACTCAAAACTTTGAAACAAAAAATCCAAGAACGAGACATCATCGTTGTAAAAGCAGACAAAAATGCAGGTATGATAATGATAGACAAACACGAATACATCAATAAAACCGAACAATTTTTAACAGAAAACAATTTCACTATCATAGCAAAGAATCCTCTCAACAATTGGATTAACAATACAAAAATCATACTAAAAGAAACCAAAAACACACTCACTAAATACATAGATGAATACAAATTTAACAAATTAATTCCAATGAATCCTCGCATACCACGCTTATATGGACAACCTAAATTACACAAAAATAATAAGCCCATAAGACCCATAGTCAATTCCATAAACTCACCAACACACCAACTAAACAAAACACTCATAAACATCTTCAATAACATAACCAACTATAACACTAAATACACAATCATCACAATTAATTAGTGAACTCAATAATTTAAACATAAACCAAACAGACACACTCATTTCTTTTGATGTCACCAATCTTTACACTAACATCCCAATAGAAGAATCCTTAAAACTACTACACACAATTTTAAACAATAATTTAACTAATAAAACATAGACATAGAAAATTTAATAAAACTTTTCAAATTAACCACATCATACAATGTTTGTAAATTCAACAATACTTTCTATAAAATGTCAGATGGCCTACCCATGGCCCCATGGGAGCCCCAAACGCCTTTTTAATAGCAAATATTTACATGGATCACATAGAACATCAAATATTTAATACAAATTATAATTTCACAAAACATATTAAATACTGGAAACGTTATGTAGATGACATAATCTGTATATGGACAAGTGACATAGACACCTTAAACAATTTTCACACCCACATTAATAACATTCATGAAAACATTAAATTCACTCTCGAAATAGAAACAAATAATTCAATAAATTTTCTTGACCTCACACTCACAAAAGTCAACAACCACATACAATTCAACATTTACCACAAAAACATTCAAACAGACATAATCATTCCACATAATTCACACCATCCAAATAAACACAAAAAATCAGCATTTCACTACTATATAACACTATCATCAACATCAACACCCCACTATCACAAGAGGACAAAAATACAGAAATTAATATAATAAAACAAATTGCCACAAACAATGGTTACAAAACAAATTTAATAGATAACATTTATAATGACATAATACATAAAACTAAACCTACTAACGACAACAATGATAAAAATTACAAACTATTTACTTATCAAGGTAATATTAACTACAAAATAGAAAAATTATTGAATAAATACAACATTAAATGTGCAACTTCACAAAAAACAAACCTTTTAACCATATTGCAAAATAGCAAGGACAAAATAAATCAATTGGAAAAAGACGGTGTATATCAACTTAAATAAAAGATTAAAAGAACATATCCGCGAAAAAATCAATTCAAACGTAGGTAAACACATTCACGAAACCGGTCATAACATTAATACCAATAGCATAAAACTAATTCATGAACAAGAAAAAGGTTACAAACTCAATTTACTAGAAGCATTTGAAATACATAAAATCAAACATAATAATAACAAAACCTGTCTCAATGACCAAATTAATCTCAAATTTAACCCTATTTACACTTTTTTAAATACTTAACACTGTCAACTCACTTCACTCCACATTTACTTTATAACTTCACTCCGTTCGATATTTTACGTACGATTTTATAAGTTTTCTTTTCTTTCTCTCCAATGATTATTGTTATTTATGTTATATAGACGTTTAACAGTAAGTATCTTGTTTGTCTAACATTACCATACCAACAAAACATTATAACATTTTCACCACATACACATAACCTCACACTCAAACTTACATTTCTCATTATTACTTCTATGTATTGTTACAGGCCTGATGAAGGCTTGATAAGCCGAAACCGGTAGCTGTTAAGAATAAACATTACACAAAATTAGGAAGTATCATTACTCATCGCAATTTTTCCCATACTCTCGTACATCGCTTCTTATCGTGGTTTCATTCTGTCGGTATATTTAACAGTCACCCTGTATATTCTTCTACTAAATATGGCTCCAAAGTTAAGAGTAGTCGATATATGTATTTCCGTACGAAAACTTCTACTGTTGCTACGTACTCAGTTAAGCAGATAGCGTTTTGCGGCTTTCGTGCAGCATTTGTGATTGGCTCACTCAAAATCATTCAAAATTATAGCCAATCACAAATGCTGCACGAGAACCATAAAATGCTATCCGTTTAGCTGAGTAGGTAGTTTTACTGATTTATCCGTTGTGGAAGCTTATTATAAAAAGGCATTGCACAATATAAAGGGGATCTTTCCATTACCGTTTAGCCTGTGTATTGGAAATTGTACTTTTAATTTCTTGTAACATAGGGTGAGATGTCATAAAATAAAAATTTTTATTTGAAAAATGTATCTATGTATCTAAATGCTCAGATACATACATATATGTAACTAAATAACTCAGTAAATCAGTAAATACTTGTAACTAGATATGTTACAACACTGCATGCAAATACTTTGTCTTCTACAATGCCTTGTATAAAGTACAAAGCGAATTATTTTTTATTGTACATACCTCGTAGCTATAAGAATTTTTTTTAGCAGCCTTAGCCTTTAACGTTGTAGTTGTTCAAACTGTTTACAGTATAATAAGTGGCATCTAACTGGAATAAAATAAAATATTTTGCCTGAAATGAAAATACATAGTAACATTGCAAGTGAAAATAATTAAAGTAATAACAATAAGACGGTACAATGTAGACGTAAAATGTATAGTACAAGTACAGTTTGAAATAGATATATATGTCTACATAAGTATACATATTAGGAATATAAAGAACATCACTTGTCGTATATGAAGTTTTTTATATTGTGTAATTAAGTATGTCTTTAGGTTAATTTTGCAGGTCTTTAGCGTTTTATACAGTTAACAATCTATTCAGATAATTTGGTATATAGAGTTAGGCCCGTGTGACACTATGATATTTCTTGTGCAAGCATGGGCGTAGCCAGCTATGGGCAAGCCCGGGCATTTGCCCGGGGTTAATATTCGGACAGAATACAGAAGTACATATTAGGATATTTTTCGAAAATTTTAAAGAAATTATTTCTAAATTAGAGAAATTTTCAACTGATCCAACAACAACGAGCAATACAAAAACTAAAACATATCAACTTTTTAAATCAGCAGAAGATGCAACGTTTTTAATAATTCCTTTGGTTGTAATTGCAAAATACTCCTCAACGTTGGAATCCGTTGCTAATGGTTTACAAGCAGCTTCATGTGCAGAATCATATAAATGAGTTGTTAAAGGTTTTAAAGAATAAACAATAGATTTGAAAATATAGCCAAAGACCTAATTATTGAAGTACAAATTCCTCGTAAATGTAGTCGTCAAACTTTAAGAGATAATCATCCTGCAAATACTCCAGAAGAGTATTTTTAAAGAAGTATTTACATACCTTATTTGAATTTATTAATTAAAAGTCTTCAGGAGAAATAGACCGGGATTCTTTCTCCTTGAATTGCATCCTTCAAAATTAATAAAATTGTCGGGAAAAAGTTTTTTAACGATTATTAAAGAAATTAATGACGTGTACAAGATAAATAAATCTTCTGAAGAAAATCAGTTGTGGTACTCCATTTAGAAACAGAGAATAGAAGATGGAACACGACAAGTATCAGAAGATATCGATTACGTACAACTCATCTCAGAAGAACGCTATATTTCCTGCTATTCAAACAGCTTTGACAATCGTATTAACTTTACCAGAAACTACATGTACAAGTGAACGATCATTTGGTACTCTAAGGACCGATTTATCAATCACAAGTTAACTCCTCTAATTTTCAGTGTGTTCCCATAGTAACTACTACGAAGACAATCGTTGTTGTGGTAATTAACTGAAGGTTAATTTTAACTTAAAGCTAACTTTGTTGTTGTGTTTGATAAGCCGGGCCTAAGAAGAGTGAAAACTTGGTTGCGATCTACTATGGTCGACCATCGATTATCAGGATTATGTCTGATCAGTATTCATCGAGAGCTTTTGCAGAATAATGAACAATCGATTATAAAAGAAGTGACTGAAAGTTTTGGACATCAACAGCCTAGAAGACTGCAATTTTTGTTTTCAAATACATAAAAAATGTTAGGCTTTTTTAAAACCAATATATCTATACCTACTGCTAAACATCTGTTAATTATTATTAATAGTAATAATTATTAATAGTATATATGTATAGGTAGGTACATACATATTATTTTAAATATGCCCGGGTTTAGAAAAAAGTCTGGCTACGCCCATGTGTGCAAGATTTGTTACGAAGTGAGCGAGAAGTGCCAATTCAACCAATCAGAATTCACTGTGTTATCACCTAAGTGTTATCAAATCTTGCATGGTGTCACACGGGCCTTAGACAGGAGTTAAAAAGCCCTCAATTCTCATTGATGACGTTAACTGATTTGAAGTTACATGTTTTAATCAAATATTATTTAAATTTGCAACAGTTGCATGCGAAATTGAAAATAATGTTTGCAAATTAGGTATTTGATATGCATACTTTTGTCTACACATACTCTCATAGAAATATCTCGTTACGTCTCCTTCAGCTATTATTTGAAGGCTTCTCAAGCAATTCCAAATTCAATGGTATTTAAAATTAACCGCTGGTAAAAATAACGTGGCATACAAAATATTTATTAATAGGTACTTACTTCAAGTACGCCACAAAAACCTACCCATTACATTCATTACAGATATGTCAAAACAAATAATTATGAAAGTTAAACCAGTTTTGAGTTAATAATATGATTCCGTGAATTGTCTTTTTTATTCTTGATTGAAGAACATAATTCGTTTTGGTGCCAATTCGTTAATTTATCAATAATACGTGTGTGTGGCCAACTTTAAGTAGAAGTTAAGTTTAAGTTAAAGAAATTATTTTTGATATTCTTTAGTTTAGAATTATCGAGATATAAAATCATTTTTAAATAATCGAATTAATCGAAATTTGACAGAATGAATAAAATTATGTATGCAAAGCATATCGCTCTGGATATTCCAATAACATGTGTGTTAAAGAGATTAATAGGTTATCAATGTTTAATCATGCTTTAAATATAGACCATATGCAGTTCAAAATTCCCTAATATTAAATATAATAACATGTGTAATGTTGATGATATCACATTGTTCAAGCTTAGTATACTGTTTTCGCTAGTGTGCAACTCGGAGTATCTTCATCACGTATTATTACGTGAGGTTAGAACAAGATACAAAGTGCAAGTGTTATTTTTTAAATTCTAGAGTTACTTTAGCCCCCTTATTATGTAACTCACAATCAAAGAACGGACAGTTTTAGGTATCAGATGTTGAATGAGTGTGAATGAGTAAATATAAAATAAATGTACAAGATTCGGGTTCTCGCCAGGAGAGTTCAGAACCGTCTGGATCATGCGCACAACAAAAAAACGTGCAATTTTTTTTGTTATGCGCATGCTCCTGGCGGTTCTGGACCTCTCCTCGCGGGAACCCGAACAGGCCTTTTGATTCAAGGGCTATGGTGCGAATGACTTTAAGTTTCACCTAAATAACGACAATAATTAAGTGACTTATTTCGTGACTTATTTTACCCTTTTTATAAGATGACCTCACCTCACTCATTTGCGTGTTACATTTAAAACTGCTGAGGAAAATGATCTGAGGAATTACCGCCCCCCTTTCGTCCTCGTGAGCTAACTTTTGATCGTCCTCACTTGCCTGAGTTCGCGTTTTATAACCTACATTTATCTCTGATTTGAACGTGACATTTTGCGCCAAACGTGTAAACGCTATTGATGTAAAGTGAGGTTGAATACCGTACATCAGATAATTTTTCCTTAGTAAATATATAAATGGAAAGCAGCTATTTACATAGAAATGCGTTGTATCTAAGTTGGTACTGATTGGTCAAACTCAAATCACAAACTCACTTAACGATTGTCGTTATGAATTACAGAATAAGGGGGTAAGTCCATCTCTTTTAACGTTTGTCATATCAGAAATATAGAGGGATGATAATTGTTTGTAAAATTAAGTGAGAAAAAATTATTAAAACATCACAGATGCGACCCCCAAGTTATGTTAAGCAAAATTATTTTTTGAAATCTTACCTGAAAATGTGTTTTAATTTTCTGTCAATAAAATGTCAATAAAAAAGTTTCCACAGTCTGTATACTATTGAGAGAATTTTTTTCTGTAAGAAGTACCTAATCTAAAGAAAAGTTTTACCACACACTCACCCCACTTCACCCTAGATTAGACAATAAAGAATAAACTTTCCTTTTGAAACTAAGACTGGGATGGCGTCAATGCTTAATTACATATCGAGTAACAAAACAGTTTTAGGTGAAATAATACTAGGGTTTTATTTCAACTACTATGAAGGGGTTGTGAACATGATTTGCATGTCCTGATGAATGTTTCTGACTTCATCATCAAGACGTCTTCGCAATCAACAATCGTGACGACAAACTTGCCAAACCGCCAAAGGATGGCAGACTTCAGAGTATACAATCGTTGGTTGTGGACTGATTCCAATCGAAAAATGTCTGTCGATAAGTAAATAGGTACCATTTGGGCGCGGTTTTACAAACATAAACTAAGGACTATTCGCCGAATAACATTCTTCCATATCTACGTCACGTTATTTCCAGAATAGTGTTATATACACAATCAGTTTATTCGACGATTGTAAAAGTCGGGCCTTAGAGTCCTTTATAAAAAGAGTGGGTGGCAGTTTGGAAGATTGATGTTGGAATAAACAGCTAGCCAATCGAAGAAACTAAATCCATTTATTTATAAAGAGTGCAGTTCGCTGGAATAAACACCTGGCCAATCACTTATGAGGAAAGCAATTCGCTTTTGATTGGTCCTGCTCTTTATTCTGCCATTAATCTTCCAAACCACCGCTTCATGTCTTTACTGTCTATAGTCTATACATATAAGGTATTTTAAGTACCACTTATCATCGACTGACATCTTTCGGACTATGACACTCCCATTGTCCAAATTGAATTTTCTTTAAATATTAGAAGTTATTTTTTATTATATATGTGATTATATTTTACAAATGAAGTTAACTAATGTTTAAAATTGTAAAATAACCACCGTGTGCTTATGAAATACGTCTTCAATCAGTGATCTAAAAGCAGTGTTAATAAAATGACAAATAACCATTGCATTATGGAATACACCTGATGAACTGTTAATTAAACTCATGCCAAAAAATTAACAATCCATTAATTGAAATCAAAGAAACTCACAATTAACGATTAACTAATTGTAATAGGAAGAACGAAACAATTACAATTGGTTAATTATTTGTAATTTTTGTAGTCTCGATAATTACAATTCATTAATTGTAATTATAATTATAAGGACCCAAAAATTACAATTAAATAGTTGTTAATATTAATACTCATCTAGTATTTAAATTTCATTAGGATTTCGTTTATATGGTCATTTGTGGTAGTATAGAATATCAGCTGTTTTCATTTTACTAATTACATTATATTTTTTTATTTTACTAATTTACTTTATAATTGCACACTTTAGTAGTTGCCTTCTATTTTGTTTCTGTTGGGCAAATAAATATTATTATTAGTGTTATGTGTATGTATGTACATTATGCAAATTATTAAGGTAACAAAAAATGTGTTATATCTCTTTAGACTATTTTAATTATTTTTTTCTACTTTGCGTTCACAATGAACTCATTGTGACACCAAAAACAGTTTCACAATGAAGCTCATTGTGACACTGTTTTTGGGGAAATTTTAGTCATTTTTAATTGAAAATATTTAATAGATTTTACAAAATAACTCTGTATTTATTTGTTACTTAACAATATACTCACAATGAAGCTGGATAAGAAAATATTAATAACTTGTTAATGTGACTTTTGATTAAAACGAAAGGTTTTCAGTGTTGCCACGCATTACAACTAAAATTCCCCATATACTAAGAAGATCCAATATTTTTCATATTTTTGTTCAATAAGTGACGCAAAGTAGAAAAAATAGTATATTATACACGTTTCACAAGAGGCATTGTAACACTCGTTCCGTTGGGGCACTCCTAGCTCGCTACGCTTCGCTAGTCGTACCCCAACCCCACTCGTGTTACAATAAGCCTTCTTGTGAAACTTGTATAATAATATACTATTTGAGTGAAGTCTGATTACTTGTCATAATTTCAGAATACAATTATGTTATATTTACCTATTTATATGAATGTATATAGTTCGCTGGAATATTTCTATTTATATAAAATGAATAATTCCCAATAAAACTGTAGACTTACTTTTTTAAATTTGAAATAAGTTAAGGCAAAATTAACAAAATTTATTTGTGGAGTTTCATAGCTACAGCTTTTGGAATTCACATCTAAATAAGCATGCCGCAGCATACAGAGGCGTACTCGCTTCGGCGGTACATATACTAAAATTGGAACGATACAGAGAAGATTAGCATGGCCCCTGCGCAAGGATGACACGCAAAATCGTGAAGCGTTCCACATTTTTTTTAAATTTTAATAACTGCTTTAACTATAACAGTTTTTTTACTCTTACAAAAATTTGTAAATTAGAATAAGCTCTATTTTTTCAAAGCATCTTTTGATACCTAAGTACTTATGTTACCCTTAATTTTAATTGTTAGAAGAAAGCTTTAATTTATTGTAACTTGTAATTTTTATATACTTTCACTTACTTAATGCTAAAAATAAATTAAATAAAATGACATTTCTTTGTTCATTTAAGGATTTCACTTTAAAAAAACAGACAGTCGAATATTCGCTACTCAAAACGTAGGACATATTTTAAATAAATTTGTTGATCTTTTTTTTTATGAAATCAAGTACGTACATATTGCACATTGTAAAAACAAAATTCTAGTAATTTTTTTTAATTACTCTGTTATTAAGTAAGAGTTTTACAAACAAGCAGGGATAAATAAATGCGCATTCGAGTAATAAATACATAATAACAAAAATTCAAAATATCTTTAGAAATACTTTGACACTCAGCTATAATGCGTTTTTCAAGCAATTTAAAATACTTTATAAATAAATAAAACAAAGTAAAATGGAACAGAAATAGAAAAAATAAAATCAGATACATACAAAAGGCACAAAATATGAAGAAAAAGAAGAAACAAATCATCAAAAGAAAATACGTAATTTAATGAATAATTAAATAAGAATAGAAATAGTATAAATAAAAATCTACAAAGGAATAATAAATAGAACACAATATGCAAGTAAAAGTAAAAGAAATATTTTCAAGAGAAAATGGAGTAGAAATTGAAAAAATAAAAAAAGGTACTCAGAAAAGGAATAAAATGTGAACAAAAAGAACAAACAAATTTTCAGAAGAAAATATGTAAATATTAAAATGTTATTGGCATTTCATAAAGAAAATTAATTAAATAAAAATAAGAAAAAAGAAAATAAACCAAGTCAAATGACCTTACCTTCGTTAAATGTTACATTTTTCGAGTTGAATTGATAATTGTGTGTTCAAGAGGATCTAATTTAATTTTATAGCATCTCAAGTTTTCCGTGGAAGGAATTATATTTTGCATAGTTTCATATATGTTCGTAGTTCACGTTAAAGTAAAATAATTTTCATTTGTGTTCTTAAAACCTAGAAAGAAATTAAAGAATTGGATTTAGAACGTCACGAGAAATAAATGTTTGGAAATTACCTATTATGTATAAAGAAATCCATGTTTTACGTCATGATACTGTAAATTAACTTAGATAGGAATGTTTGTATTGTTGAATGAAAATTGTCCATATTCGTTGTATTTGATCATAATAGGCATTTTCGATAATTGGAGCGGTATATACCGGTAAGTTTATTTTCTCACTCTTACGTGCATTAAACGCATTCGCCCTATCTCACTTTTCTACCTCGATCCATGTACCGCTCCAATTATCGAAAACGCCTAATCAGGGTTGCCACAATCGTTACAATTGTAACGATTTCATTACAATTTAGTCGCTGTCGTTACGTCGTCACTACATTGTTTAAAACAAGCTAATTTCATTACTAAATTAATGATACATTTAGCGAGAAATCGCTTATTCATATTATATCACAGTTTTGTTTTGGTAAAATTTGAAACATTCAGATTGGCTATCATGAAATTACTATTTACCAATGCTCTGGTAAGGGGTAGATGCACAGTGCCTTATGTTTTCTGCATTCTCGATTGATATCAGCATGTAAGTGAAATCTGTGAGTAATTTTAGCTCATGTATGCGACAAGGATGCCACTCAAAGCCTAGATCACGTGACTTAGAATGAACAATGTTTCTTAAACGGTTGTATATACCATCTCACTCTTAAGTTAATATTCCTCTTGCTACTCGATAAATCTGTGCTATTTACTTATGACAGTTTGGCCTAATCGGTTTTGTGGTTTGGCGTTTAGATTCTGCAATAGATAAGTAAGGTGGACTATTTTTGATGGTTTTACAGGGTTTCTCGGTTATTTATAGGAGTAAAAGAAAACCGTTTTCTCGACCCAGTGCTACTTTTTCGAGAAAAACTTAGTGGTCAGTGGTGAAGACAAAAGTTAGCTACGTGGATTCTTTCGGGAAATATCGGCCGAAAACGAAAAATTATTTTTCACACTATTTCAGCTGATATTTCCCGATCGAATGGAGATAGCTAACTTTTGTCTTCATCATTGAGTTTTTCTCGAAAAAGTAGCATTGGGTCGCGAAAACGGTTTTTTTTTATTCCTATAAATAACCGAGAAACCCTGTAAAACCATCAAAAATGGTCCACTCCAGATTTTTATGTAGATGAATCGATGGATGGAAGTAAACATTTAAGAGATGCTCATTATAATGTCCGTATTTGTAGGTTTTTACTTCTATCGAAGCCCAATGCAGCACAAAATGCAATCAAATTGTGCAATGAATGAATCAGATGTTACAAAAGAAATTACATTTTAATTTTTCTTTAATAAATTATAAATATGTAATGTGGCAATTTTATAATTAATTAATTTATAGTTTATTTAGCACTAAACTTATTTCCTACTCCATTTGAATATCGGCATAAAATTAGGAACTATTTACATACATACACAGAGTACTAGTAAAACAAATACAATAACTTGGGATTAACTATTTTGAATTTCTCACCTTTCATTACATTTCATTACTAATTGACTGTCCTTTTCATTACATTATTTTAATTGCTTGTGGCAACCCTGCGCCTAATCTGTGTGGAAGAATATTGGAGGGAAACATGTTTGAGGTTAAATAACATATTCGAATTATATCTACAATAAAAATCAGAATTTTGTAACAAATTGACAAAATAATTATAACTTACCTTTTTCTTAAATATCAGTAATAAAATTGCCATGTATTAAGTTTAAAATTATGAAAAATTGTATGTAAGCAAAATGAAACGTGTTGTTTAACGGATGCTAATGTCAGAAAATTTGAAGTGTCAAAGTTGGTAATTTTGTAACCGAATTTAATTTTATGAATGACGAATTTGTAAAAAGGGAAATTTGTAAAAGTGTAGAATAAGCAGTTTTATAAGAAAAGTTTTGAAATTAAGAAGGTAGAAAAGAATTTAGAAACAAGAATGAAAATGACAGTAGTGACATCTAGCGGAAGAATCATAATTACCGTTACCAAGGAGATAAAACAAAAAGAAGTAGAGATTATTAAATAAAAAGGAGCAGATAAAAAGTAATTTGGTGCATCACGAAAATCATTTAAAGAGAACGTAAAAGCTAATAAATCTGCAAAAGAATAAAAGGAAAGGCAAACTACAAAGTGTGTACGAGAAATTAAAAAAAAAAGAAATTTAAATAGAAATTGTGCAAGAAAGCTGACGGCTGAGAAAAAGTAAGAGAACAAGATTAAGTAAGGTAGTAAAGCTGAAAAAGTAAAAAGAAAAGTAGTTAAAGCAGACCAGCAAAGCAAAGAAAAGGTAGAAGAAGGACTGAGAAGAATAGCAGAGAGGGAAAAAGTTAGAAAAGGATTCTCAGAAGATAGAGAAAAAGGAGGTAGAAAAAGAAAAGGGAAGGAGGCAGAAAGACAGTAAAGGTCAAGACAATTTTATTTAATATAAATTAAGATTTAAGGACATTTAGATTTAAGTTTGTGTGTAAAAAAGAAAATTAACAAATGAATAGAGTTATTCTGCTGAAGTTTTGTTTTCATGTGTAGAAAGACTAATTTTATTTCTTGTATTTTCAAACATCTATTGATTTTTCTTTAATTTCAAAATTCATGCCACGTTAAGAACCTGAGATGATAAGCTAGCCGAGGTAAATAAATTATTTAAGACAGTACAATTTTTAGAAAACCAAATTTGGGACTCATAATCATTACAAATATTGAAGCTCGAAGTGAGGCTCTTTAAACAATACAATAAGTGTAACATTTTTGCGCCCAAGGTGGGGCATAAACAATTATTGAGTTTCCTGTAATGTAGTGATTAGAAAGCATCATGTATGCACAACTATTAGAAATATTTTGATTGAGCTTTAATGCTGAACAGTTTCGCGAAACTTGCCAAGTTATATTAATTTACTTGGACACAAATGTCTATTACATACATCATATGTCATCATGATAACATTTTGCATGTAATTTAATGACTCCACTATGTCAAAATGAAAATGAGAGAAATAAAAAGCTGCCTTACGCCAACTTTCGAGTCGACCCGTAACAAAAATAACTTTTAATTTGCTTAATTGCAAGCCACACTCAATCCGGGGAAAAAATAACTTCTCGACCGTTTTATCCTAGCGAATACTTCCCCGTAAAAGGCAAGGCGAAAAGTCAGCTAAACGCCGAAGACACGTAATTAACGGGTAGGCGTTAACACTGTGATTTACCGGGTTATTCAACTTGCAAGTTTCCGCATCCGTTTTGTTTATTTAAACTAACAAACCGAGTTTACTCCGGCGAATGCGTGCGAACCGCGTTTTAATAGCCGATCAGTGGAAATAATTCAATCCACGAACGGTTTTCCTAGGCCGAAACTAAATCGTTGATTTCAAAACTATTTTGGGTTAAACGCTTGAGCGATCGTTGTATCTCTAGAATTTGGATTATTAAAATACGTGCTCGCGCACATGCGTTTCCTTTATCCCAGAACTCGAACAAGGTGTTATTATTTTTATAAACTTACCAGTTAATAACTTAATGCACACGTATTTATGTTAATGTGTGAAGACTTATCTAGCGATTCCTGAGAATGCGTTTGCTGTTATTGTTGTCTGGCTATTCATATAATGGAATAAAATACATCATTTCTTTTGTAGGTAGGTAGGTAATTGACATGAAAAAGTTTTGTGTTGTTACAAAATGTCGAGAGTAAAAATCCAACGTCAAAAATCTATTGAAGCAGATAAAGTTAAGAGCAAAAGAATAAGGCATGTCAGGGCAACATATTTCACTCTATAGTATATCGAGTGTTTCTGAAAGGTATCCCCAAATTAATTACACAATATTGATCTTCAAATAATGTTTTTGATTGTTCTTCCGTCCTCAGTTAATCCAAGGAAGTGATTCTTCCTACTTTCCAATCAAGGGATGATGGGATAAAAAGTATGATGTATCACATTATAACGTATCGCCTCAAATTTCCTTTCACTCGATTCTAAAGGCAAATAATCAAAATATGTAAGAGGTTTTACATATACAAACAGGATTAAGGATATAAGCACGTAAAACATGATACGACTAGGAATTAGGACGTGTGTGAAAGTGACCTGTGAAGGCAAGCTTATCTAGACGACTTGGTTAATGATTAATTAATTCGTGAGTTCCTATTTTTGTTCGTATAAATTTATACGGAACGCTTTTTCTGTCGTCGTCATTCAATTCAAGTCACACTTGATCGTTTTAAGAAAACCGTTAATAACTAAAGCACACCGAGTAATGTCACCTCTATAAATGTTAAATCTTACCTGCCAGTGGTGTAGTGGTGTCTTCTGCTTCTCCTTTTGTTTATGACCAGTTTGGTCAAATGCAACGAATTTTCAGAAAAAAAGTAATTGGGAAAGGTATAAACTTTGTGAGTATTTTCGTGACCGGCAACGGAATCGGACGTGTTTATTTCGCTTCGTAATTTAAACCTGTTTACGGGTCATTACAAGTGATAAAAACACGAACAATTGTGCACAATTGAAAGTGTAAACAAACATAAACAGAGAAGTGTTATTTGTAAAATATGTTCTGATAGTAGGTAGCGCGTGATTGGAGGCAAAAAGAAGACAGACAAAAGAGAATGAATGAAAGACTCTTTTCGCAGCTAAGACCAAATACAGAGTGATTTAGTATTTGATCGAATTGTGTAAGGGATGAGTAGTGACGGTAGCACTACGGACGAAGGGAGAAAGAAAAGGAATAGAGAGGAAGATAAAAGCCCTTTTGGGAGAAGTAAGAAAACGTTTCGATCACCCTCAAAAATGGAGCAAAAGGAAGAGGATAAACTAGATAAGGTAATAGAGATGATGTCAAAATTAACTATAGAAATAAAAGAAATAAAGACTGAATTATATGAAATAAGGAAAGAACAAGGAGAAACACGAAAAGAAATAATAAAACTCCAAAACGAAAATGATGAAATAAAAAAAGATAAAGACAAATTAAAGAAAGAAAACGAAGAAATTAGAAAGGGTATGGAAGAGGTTAACCTAAGAATAAAGAAATTAGAGAAGGAAAAAAGACGAAATAATATAATTGTAACTGGATTAAATCTGGAAGTCAATGAAAGCAATACGTTAAAGGAATATATGAAAAATTTTATAGAGTCGGAAGTCAAGGTAAAAGCTGAGGTTAAAACAGCACACAAGCTAGGCCCAAGTACTTGCTTAGTGGAAATAGACAATAAAGAAAATAAAAAAGAAATTATGAAAAATAAAAAGTTATTGAAGGAAACGAAGAATTTATATAAACGATGACTTAACACCAGAAGAAAGAAATACAAATGAAGCAATAAGAGAAGTAGCTAAAGAGGAAAGAAAAAAAGGAAATAGAGTTAAGATGGGATACGAGAAGATAAGTATAAATGGCAGGTGGTATAAATGGAATAATAGGACAAGGACACTAGAGGAGGGATTAAGTAACGAAGTGAATGAAGCAAGAAACTAAATGAAAGACAAAAGGAAAAATGCAAGATGACGAATGTGGCAAAGAAAAAGGTTACGAAACTGGAAAAGAGGATCCAAGCGAGGAATAAGGAAAAAGAGTATATAAAAGTAGGAACATGGAACATAAGAGGAACCTTTGAGGAAGGGAAATTAAAGCATATTATAAATGAAATAAAAAAATATGGATTTGATATAGTGGCGATGCAGGAAACAAAACAAATGGGAGAAATGATAATGGAAATTGAAGGATATGTGTTTATGAATAGTGGGGAAGTAACAGGGTTCCTAATTAATAAAAAACTAAAATCGCTAATATTAGATTTCAAAGCAGTGTCGGACAGACTGTGTCTATTGAGATTAAGGAGTAAATTTCAAAAAATTACATTCACGAATTTCGATGCACCAACCGAAGAAAAATATATAGATACCAAAGAAGAATTCTATAATGAAATGGACAGAGCATATGAAGAAATATCTGCCTATGATATGAAAATAATTTTGGGTGATGCAAATGCTAAAATAGGAAGAGAGAAATTATATAAACCAACAATAGGGAATCATAGCGAACATGAAAGATCAAATGAAAACGGTGTATTTTTAATAGATTTTGCGAAGGAGAAAAATTTGGTCGTAGTAAGTACATATTTCCAAAGAAAATAAATTTACAAGGGTACATGGCAGTCTCCAGACGGGAAGACAATAAACCAGATTGACCATATTTTAATTGAAAAACCGGAAATAAAAGCAATTAAAAACATAAGATCGTATCGGGGTCCGGATGTAGATACTGACCATTTCATGATGGGAGTAAGGATTAAGCAAATTCTACCAGTTATTAGAAACCAAATAAGAGCAGGAAGAGAAAATAAAAAGTAATTAGATTGAAGAGTAGAGGAGAACAAATACAATATGAAGAGATGATAAAGAAAGAATTAGAAATTATGGTGGAGAATGATAGCATTGAAGATAAATGGAAAGAACTGAAAATAAGTATAGAAAAGGCTGCTAATAAAAGTGGCAATAATGAAACAAAGCTCGGAAGAAAATAGTGGTTTTATGAAGAATGTAAAAAAGAATTGGAAGAGAGGAACAAACAAAAATTAAAAATGTCAAAGGAAAAAACACAAGAGGCAAGAACTAAATATGAACAGCAAAGAAGGAAAACAAAGAAGGTGTTAAGGGAAAAGAAAAGGAAATATAGTGAAAATATACTACAAGAAATAGAAGAAAACTATAGAAACAATCACATTAGGAATTTATACCAAAGAATAAAAAGTGAAAGACGAGGATTCCAATCGAAGACTGTTTGTTACAGAAACAGAAGTGGAGAAATTATAGCTGGAAACAGATGGAGAGAGTATTTTGATGAATTATTAAACCAAGAAAGCGAGACAGATCAAGACGAAGGAGAACAGGATATACAGGAACGCCAATGTCAGGAAGAGGAACCACCACCGAACAAGGAAGAAATTGAGGAAATAATAAGAAAATTAAAAAATAATAAGAGTCCTGGAAGCGACGGAATAACTGCGGAATTATATAAACATGGTGGACAAATATTAAAAGAACAGTTGCAACGGTTGATAGAGGAAATTTAGAAAAAGAACAGTTACCAGAAGAGTGGGCAAAGGCAATAATTTGTCCTATACATAAAAAGGGTGATAAAAGCGAATGCGACAACTATCGAGGTATCTCTCTGTTAAATGTAACATATAAAATAATGGCAACCTGTATAAAGAATAAGCTAGCGAAAGAAACGGAAAATATAATTGGAGAATATCAGTGTGGTTTTAGGAAAGGAAGAAGTACCGTAGACCAAATCTTTGCGCTAAGAGAAATACAGGCGGAAAGTTATGGTCCTCTTCATTGATTTCAAACAGGCCTATGACAAAATAAAACGAAAGGAGCTTTACAAAGCATTGGAAGAACTAGGAGTCAGTAATAAATTGATAAAAATGATAAAATTAACGCTACAAGGAACAAAGAGTGCTGTTAGAATACAGCAACAAATATACAGAGACGTTTGAAATCAGGGAAGGGGTAAGGCAAGAGATCCGCTATCGTCGCTACTTTTCAGTATAGTGTTAGAAAAAGCAATAAGAGAAGCTAGTATCAACAGGACGGGACTTATTTACTAAAAAAGGCACCAGTGTCTAGCATTCGCGGATGACCTTGTACTCATAGCAAGAAGTAAGAAAGAGCTAAAAGATGTAACGGAAAGGTTCGAAGAAACGGCAAGAAAAATAGGCTTATACATAAATGAAGAAAAGACAAAATATATGGAGTGGATAGATAAGGAGTCTAAAAAGGGACAGTAATAACTAGAGAAGGGAAAAGATACAAGTTTGAAGAGGTGGATAAGTTCACGTACCTGGGAACAGTATTTACAAGAAAACCAATTATAGATATTGAAGTACAGGCACGAATAATGGCAGGAAATCGATGTATAGGATCACTTAGTAGGGTACTAAAGAGTAAAAATATCTCTAGGAAGGCAAAGTTAAAAATTTATAAAACAGTAATAAGACCTATAGTAACATATGCAAGCGAAACATGGACCTTGAATAAAATAGTGCAAACAAGATTAGAGGTGTGGGAAAGGAAAGTGCTTAGGAAGATATTTAGAGGAAAGAAATACGAAGATGGATGGATAAGAAGAACGAACGATGAGTTGAAAGAACTTTACAAGGAGACAAGTATAACAGGAATTATAAGAACACAAAGGCTAAGATGGCTGGGGCACATAGAGAGAATGCCTGAAGAAAGAGTGCCCAAGCTACTAACTAAAAATACAATCGGTGGGAAGAAGAGAAGAGGCCGTCCAAAAACAAGATGGAAAGCGGAAGTTGAGAAAGATATGGAAATAATAAAAGTTAAGGGATGGAAAGAAAAAGCGAAAAACAGAAAATTATGGAAAAAAATACTCAACCAAGCCATGGGCCTGCTAGGCTCGCAGAGCTAAAATATATATATAAACTTTCCGTATAAATACAGGGTTTATACTCTGTATTTTAATTACTAATATCCTTTTATCAGGTAAACCTAAATATTTGTATCGCCGTTTTATGACATCTAAACAAATTGTATTAGGAGAGCGCGGGGGTAATGAGAGCCTGCGAGAAATAAGAACCAGCCTGGTTTAGGTATAACTAATAAACGATAAATATAATTTCTCTTAATGACAGGGATGATATACTGGATATGTCATTTTAATGGCTTTTCATTGTACGAAACAGCATAAAATTATTATATCTTTCAAAATATCGCTTCGTTGATGGAAAAGTGACATGTGAAAATTGCAAAGTTTCCAGTAGAGTGATATGAACTTTTCGGGTAGGGTAAAAGGTATAATTTGGATAGGAAAATGTGCGTTATTCGATTGTATCTGAATATTATATGTGCAATAGAATGCATTCATTCAAAATCTGTGCTAATATTTCAGATTTTATTTAATACAACCCTAATAGCGTGCTATATTCATCCCTTATTTGTAGTTGTGTCACTTTTCTTCAGAAGCAGATATTTGGTTGCTAGTTTAAGTTTAAGTTATTTAAGTGAAAAATAACATTTTTTGGGTATTTTTTGTGAAACATTTTATTAAAGAACTCAGTTTTTATACAAAATCCGTATGAAACAAACTTATACATTAAAAAAAAAACATAAACTGACAACGAAACAGCAAAAACTAAAAACCTGAAATTCTTTGGCACATTTTGGTGAAATCCTTATTTCTCATAAGTTGCTATAAAATTCGGCATAACGGTGAGGAATATGTTTAAGTCTCATTAATTCCAATAGCCCTTTTTTCTTCTGTTCAGGAATTTTTATTTTCTCTTCGTAAAGTGGTCGTAATGTAATTTTTTTCGTTCTATTTACTACTGCCCTAGGTTTTTTATGTTCACTACGCTGTAATCTTCTTGTGCGTAGGACGTCTTATAAAGAATTTTAAACGGATCTTCTTTTTCAATTTTTATTACTTTCATATTAGTTATCTTGCTATCTTCATCATTACTTCTGTTATCTACATTTCCAATTGTTTCATTTAATTTTTTTAAATCTTTGAAAGACAATTCCTGCACTTTGTATGGTCTTCCTGTTTTCTTTGCACTTTTAATTAGAGCAACGTATTCGGTTGGTAAAAAAATTGGTCCCGATTTTAAAGTACGTTTCAACTGGCGCTCGATCACAGAATGTGCAGAATCCCCTTCGTTCTGTGTGTGTCCCGTTAGTAGAAATTTATGCGTTATAGATTTTATGTTTGTGAATGTCATTAAAGCATAAACATACATTGTCAAAACGTACCGATTCTTTTGTTGTCCCACACAGTTATCTGAATAGAACACAATTTCTACTGCACCATCAGGATTTGATATTGATATCTCTTCTATAAATTTTAGAAGACAAGAACTTCGCCCTTAGGTTTCGTCTCATACATAGCAATAGCACTGATCTCCTTGTTCTTTCTGTCGTATTTCATTAAAAATATTGATCTTAGACTTATAGTAAAATATTGACGTATCTCCCTGAGGACATGGCATCACAGCCTGGAGATCAAAACAAGCTACTACATAATTTTTATCAACTTTATCTTTGTCAGTCTGTTTTTCAACACGGGACAATTCTTTTTCTGATAAATGGATCTCGTATTCGTATTTTAAATGTTCTTTATCTTCTTCAGAAGTATTTGTGTAAGTCGCACAAACTCCACATTGGTCATTTTTTGGCTTAAAAAAGGAAATGTTGAATTCACGACTGAAAATTTGGTGATAAATTAAATACTTGGCATAAGGTAAGTTATTATCTTTGCATTGTTGCACATAATCTCTGTGCAAGTCACGTAAACTCTTACCACCTTCAATGAACTCTGAAATGAAATCCTGGGTATGGAGTTTATATGATTTCGTACTCTTTCTTTTATGCCTGTTTCAAGTTTTGGATGATTTCCATGTTTTCCACGAAAATCGCTGGAAATCATTCCTCCAACTCCATTCCGTTTCTCAGTCACTGTTCTTATTGGTCGGTCTGTGATATCTAAATATGATCTAAAAAATATTTTGCAAACACGAATGCGATCTCCATTAATAACGAAATGAAAGGCATTGTTATCGCGTCGTTTGTTTTCATTCCGAGGATATTGATATTTTGGTTTAATGGACGTCATGCATGACGATAAATAGTCTCGTTGTCTTTGCAAGTCTCCGAGCCCAATAATTTTCAAAAATCTGTTGGCGAGATTCTGCAGAAACCCTTGAATTGCATTTCAGTTTACAGCTGTCTGTACAGGGAGGTTTCATTTTTCTTGCCTTAATGACTTCTGATGACTTTGAAGATGACACGTATTCTTTACCAGAATTTTGAGCTATTTTTGCTGAATTTTTTTCCAGAGCAATTTATCAGATTTACGTTTTCTAGTTCGCTTAATTAATAGCATTATCATTTTCTGTGCTAGGATTTTCTACGTGCTGCTGTACTACTTCAATTTCTGTATTTCTTGATACATTTTCTTTCTCAGGCTCTGCTGAATTTTCACTGTTGGAATCGGATGAATAATTTGGGTCTTGAAATGAATCATCAGATCTGTGAAACGGATCTTCATCACGGCTAGTAAATGTGGAAACGTTTTGATTCTCATCAGACTTGAACAAACAATCATCTTCATTGATGAAGGAAGAACAACCTAAAACAAGACAACATTTTCACGTACTTTAACTCTTATATAATACAAGGACGGACAACTAGTAGAATAAAAAACCAAATGACACTTTAATAACCTTTTTCGGATGATGTATTCACCATGCCTTTGGTGGTCTCCTCACTTTTGACAACTTCCCAACGTGGAATATTATCCTTATTAATTTTCTGCGTCAGCTTCATAATCAGTTGAGTTCGTTTAGACATCATTTTGGGCAATAACGGCTACTTAACCTAAAACAATTATTTGTCATAATTACAAACTTATTCTATTTGTCTTATTACTCTCATTCCGCCCGTCTCCCCTACATGCCTTGGTAATTAAAGAACGAATAATTTCTGTTTTTAATTATGTAAATGGCTATTAGGTTCCTTTTATTTTTACTGACTGTTCGAGTTGCAGCAACCTAAAAAGAAAACGGGACTGAATTTAACATAAACACTCGTCTCTATGAACACAAACTAATTAAACGGTGCATAAAGCAGCATATGGTGAAACAAAACCAACACGCTCTTTCAAAGGGAAATTAAAGTTTGTTTACATGGCTGCTAGTTTTCATGACAAACTACACCCAGTGATTTTTTTAAACCAAGAAATTTCTGCTTCGTTGCTGAATATTTCGTTTCCATAGAGCAAGTTGTACTTATGCATAGGTATACATTGTCAGGTAGATATCTAACCTGTCTACCTTCAGAAGGTCGACAATTACAACACACAATGAAATACGTATGTACAGTAACGGCAAAAAAAATGTTCATACATGTATATGTTTCACAATGAATAAAAATATTATTTTTATACCATTAAGGCCCAATTTTACAATTGTGGAATAAGCTACACACCTACGTCACGTTATACCACAGGTTATACCAATAATAGTGCTTATCCGATGATTGTAAAATCGGGCCTAAATATACTAGATTATGAAAAGTAATTTCTATCTGTTTATACAGGATGTATCACTTAAAAAAAAGCAAAGCTGTGCCCTTTTAACACTGTAAAGTATTAAATAAATAGCTCAGTGCTGATCTTGGAATAAATTTTAATACTTTGCACTGAAATATAAAATCATTGAGTTCGAATTCTAATATAAATATCCCCCCTTTGTAATACATGTATTTAATTAATCAATTCTTGTCTGTACACAAAGAAAAGTATGTAATGTGTAAAAAGATTGCGTGAAGTTCTGCAAAATTAGTTAGACCTTGACAGAGAATATTCAAGCTATTGATTAGCTAACTTCCCGGGTTTTATTTAGAAGGCGGATGCAGCTCGTCTATTTTCCAATATTCGTAAAATCAATACGATAATTTCCTGTGCAATTTGAGCCCTTGCTTGTGCACGTCCCTCTATACATGTATGGACAGATGGTGGGACCCACGTTTGTTCAAATAATGCAGGCCCATACATAAATGTACGAGAAAATTCATTGCAGCATAAAACTGAGTTGTATTTTAGATTTATTAGCCATATTATAAATGCACGTCATTTATACAGGGTGGAACAAAAGTATCAAATAATGGCTGTAACTTTTTTTATTTGAAAAGTTATGAAAGAATGTTTAATACAAAAGTTCTTTGTATGCTTTGACGTATATGGTTCTTTCGTCTTGTCTTTTGTTGCTATGTTGTTTCGCAGTTTCAGAAAAAAAAAATTAATTCAATCATCCAGATCACCCCTAGATTCGCCCTTGCAATGAACTGGGGACTTTAAAGAGTAAATATTTTGGTGTTAACGTACACTCGTATACGTTGACGTATATTTATTTACCTACACACTTTCAGGTAGGAGCCATAGCTTTAAAAAGGTGAAGGTCGGATAATTCAAATAGCCTACATACATCCTTGTAAGTACCCATTGTAATTTAAAGCCAAGTTAAATTAACATGTACAAAATACAAAATATGATGACATGATGAGAATAAGTAGAAAAATGATATAACGATTGAGAGCGAGACACAGGAAAATGATATTTTTTCTTTTTGCAATACTTCTATTACACACTTTACTTCAAGTTATATGTACGTGGTATTTGCTTCATACTTTTACTTTATGGTGTGGCTCTCGTACTTTTTTAGTTTATACTTTCATGTTTTCATTTTGTCGCCCCTTCCTATTGTACCGGAAGTTGTATAACATCATTTCATTTAAAATAGGAAAGTTAATTGATACAACCAGAAGTTAGGTAAAGCAATATCAATATCTCTACTCATTTGCATATGTAGTATTTCCTTTCCTTATTGGACGTACATATAATTTTGATCGAGACCATTGTATTTGAGCCAGTATTGTGAGGTCTGCTCTGCATAGTCCCATAGCTGCACATAATAAAGTGGATTTCCCTGAATGCGTATGATTGAATAAAGCGACTATAAAAGAAGACACACCCGGATATTTTAAAACTATACAAAATTAAGTGCGTCCTGAATGCACTTGCTTGCCTTTTGTTACCGTCCTGCTGGTTGTGTGTCATAGCGAATGAATTTGGCCCCGGAACTTGTTCGGTTGCATAAAAGGTGAATATAGGCCGATCCTTTCGTCGTTAATTCAATAAAGAAGCGAATATTTATTTTGTACATACATATTTAGTCCATCCTGTGTATGTACCGTGCCGATTATTTTGTTGAAACAATGCTTTCTCTAAAATTTTTCTTCGTGACGAAATATGCTTTATTTATCCTAGTTTTATACGAATTTAATACTCATAAAATGAGTTCTAAACAAACTGTAAGTTTTATAATTGGATTAATTTATTTAGCAACAAACACCAAACATGTCAAATATTTATAATGCGTGGGCGAGGATGAGGTTTGATGAACTCTGCTAATTACATATTTATTACTGGTTGAAAGAAAAAAATAATGAAATACGAGAAACTGGATTACACAATAGATTTTTCTGTGCGTACTGTAAAAGTAAAATGAAAGATGCCTATTAATAGGGAAGAGAATTTTGATTAGGTGCAAAGTCAATGTTCCCAATGTACCCACTGGTAAGCTGCGAGTGTGACCGTATACACAACCTAACGAGGGGTGAGTTTCATCATCCGGAAATGTTTGAGGGGGATGGCAGGTCAATAAGGGAATTATTAATAATTAACTACTTTTTTTCTATTATCACTGGGTATAATAAAAAGGAAAATAAATGATTAGAGACCTTACACATATTATTTATGAATTATATAGGAGTAAGTAAGTGTAGTTAATTTATATGCCTAGCGATAATTATTCTGATTGATTAAAACAGTAATTATATTACAAACATCATGATATCATTATTTTAATAATAAATATAAAAACGTTTTATCTCCTACAGACATATTTCTTTTAATGCCCTTCAAATCTGCCTCATTGATGATGACTAACCATGAGATGTCATCGTTTTGTTCGGATAAAATAAAATGATTGTAAAGGTTCGTTTTTTAAAACGCGCACGATTAATTTTTTTATCGGTTGCCTGTCCGTGTATCTCACTGCATGTTTTACGGTCCATGTAATTGTCGACCTTCTGAAGGCAGACCGGTTGAATATTTTATACGATGTGCACACGTTCTAGGAAACGAGACGTCCAGCGAAAGAACGAAGGCATTCTTTGGTTAAAAAAAAAAAAAACGTAAGTTTTGCACTTTGTTTTGAAAATTAGCAACAACAACGTAGGCTTCGGTTTCTCTCTGAAAAAGCACGTCGCTTTTGTTCTGCTACGAACTTATTCAATGTTAATTAGTGTGTGCTTATAACGAGAGTTCAAAAAGAATTTTAGTACTGGGCGGCTACGGATTGTAAAACGTGCGCCTTTGTTATAACGTCGCGTCGTATCCTTAAAATTACATGTTTTTGATGTTTAAATGAACGTTGCGTTTATTAAGAAAAAACAATGTACCAGTGAAGAAATAAGTTATTATTTTTAATTGATTTTGACTTATGTCAAAAAATACTCCCAGGGTATAGAGTATTCTCATCTTGTTTTAACCTCGTGTAATATTAGGAGATGGAGATACTCTGAAAGTGCTCTAGAGAGCAGTGAATCCAAAACGCTACAAGACATACCTTTATGTACAGTCTTTACGTACACAGTAATGTCTCCCCAATAAAAAGTTAAATTGCGGCCCAATCACTTCTGACGTTGACATTCGAAATGCTTTAAATTTGATACGCAACTAAAAAAGCAGCTCTTACTTTATAGTAACAAAAAATTATTCTCCTCGCATCACCTGAAGCTAGACTCTGGACTGTGGTGCCCGCGCAAACAAACATTGATAATAGGCGCCTGACACGTATTGTATACACTTGCCTAAGGCAACAAACTTTATTTGTACTTCTCAGCAGTGTTGTAACAGATACATTTTTCAAAGTATCTAGATTCAGATACATATACTTAACCTAATTTGTAACTCGATAGAGTTACATATACTTCTTTTTTAAAAGTAACTAGATCCCGTTACAGATGTAGTATAAATGTATCTAGATACCTTTTAGATACATACATAAATGTGTTACATAATAATGTTCCCTTTTCAATAAAAAAGAACTGACAAAGCATCAAAGTTTTAAATTGAAAAATGTAAACGTTTTGTGACAATAATTTGAAAAGTAGTACAAGACATCAAATGAACAAATTCACAAGTTCAAAATAAATTACATTGCATACAGAGTGAATGACAATTGTATCGACAAAAAAAAAACGCATAAGAGAATCGATGCTACAGATTACGGGAAGAATGTTCGAAAAATTCTTGTAAACAGTTTATAATTAATTTAAAAATTGCGTACGAAATACGGCGGCCACGTACTGCAAATGCGGCTGTATAATAGGACTATAAATTTTTTTACTGACTCTCGCTTGCGTACAATGCGACCTTGACAAACATTTCAATTTATTTTATTACTCGTTTAACAGCTGGGGAAGGCGAGTTTCTTTTACGTGACGTAATTATTAGTAATTTCTAAAATTGCGTACGAAATACGAATAATAAATTCGCAAATAATTGTGTAAATAATTGTTTGTTAATTCGTGCGGATTATTTACTAGAGCGAAATGTACCAGCTGTTTCGTCCACAAAAAAAATCGCAAGAATTTAAATCTGATGATCACAGGGGTCATATGACCGGCCCAACAGGCATCTAATAGCAAATAAATAGTAATAAAACTATTAGGATACAATCTGTTGTTTTAAACATCGTATCGTTGGTATTATGCGAAATACTAATTGGTAATAGTTATCACCACAAAGGAATGATTACTTGATTACAGTTGCAAAGTATTGCTTAAACGAATCGGTTTTCTCCGAAAATGTGGAGATTTATTAGACCTGAAGTTATCGCCGACTATAAAAACTTCATGAATGTAATAGATTACGAGATCACGTTGAAAAAAATCGAAGGAATAGTTCACAATTAATTAAGAATTTGTTAAAGTTTTAATAGATTTGTGTTAATAATTCCTCACATACAAAACGAAATTATAATAATTAATGTTCGAAACAAATTACGAATGAGTTTACTGATTTATTTGTTTAGCAGGTCTTCAAAGTGTTGTTATTCTTTACGTGGTATAATCTATTTCAAGTAATTTGCTGCATGCATTATTTGTCAAGTAAATATTTTAGAGTTCGCATTCACGTCGGGCGTTGACCTAAAAACGGAATTGTGAATTTCCACTTAAAAGTCAAGTTCACGAAGCCATGCTGCAGTATCATAAAACTATAAAAAAACTTTTATGACAGCATTTATTTTGTTCATCTGGTCCTCGAATTTTTTACCAGTAACTAAAGTAGAAAGAATTTATAAACATTTTTCCCATACTCTCGTACATCGCTTCTTATCGTTGTTTCATTCTGTCGGTATATTTAACAGTCACCCTGTATATTCTTCTACTAAATATGGCTCCAAAGTTAAGAGTAGTCGATATATGTATTTCCGTACAAAACTTCTACTGTTGCTACGTACTCAGTTAAGCAGATAGAGTTTTGCGGCTTTCGTGCAGCATTTGTGATTGGCTCATTCAAAATCATTCAAAATTATAGCCAATCACAAAAGCATCCGCTTAGCAGAGTAGGTAGTTTTACTGATTTATCCGTTGTGGAAGCTTACTATAAAAAGGCATTGCTCAATATAAAGGAGATCTTTCCATTACCGTTTAGCCTGTGTAAATTTAGCCTGTGTGGAAATTGTACTTTTAATTTCTTGTAACATAGGGTGAGATGGCATAAAATAAATATTTTTATTTAAAAAATGTATCTATGTATCTAAATGCTCAGATACATACATATACGTAACTAAATACAGTTATCAGTAAATCAGTAAATACTTGTAACTAGATATGTTACAACACTGCATCCAAATACTTTGTCTTCTACAATGCCTTGTATAAAGTATAAAGCGAATTATTTTTTATTGTACATACCTCGTAGCTATAAGAATTTTTTTTAGCAGCCTTAGCCTTTAACGTTGTAGTTGTTCAAACTGTTTACAGTATAAAAAGTGGCATCTAACTGGAATAAAATAAAATATTTTGCCTGAAATGAAAATACATAGTAACATTGCAAGTGAAAATAATTAAATTAATAACAATAAGACGGTACAATGTAGACGTAAAATGTATAGTACAAGTACAGTTTGTAATAGATATATATGTCTACATAAGTATACATATTAGGAATATAAAGAACATCACTTGTCGTATATGAAGTTTTTTATATTGTGTAATTAAGTATGTCTTTAGGTTACTTTTGAAGGTCTTTAGCGTCTTATACAGTTAACAATCTGTTCAGATAATTTGGTATATAGAGTTACTCCCGTGTGACACTATGATATTTCTTGTGCAAGATTTGTTACGAAGTGAGCGAGAAGTGCCAATTCAACCAGTCAGAATTCACTGTGGTAGCTCGTCTCCCTCACTTTGTAACAAAAGTGTTATCAAATCTTGCATGGTGTCACACGGGCCTTAGACAGGAATTAAGAAACCCTCAATTCTCATTGATGACGTTAACTGATTTGAAGTTACATGTTTTAATCAAAAATTATTTAAATTTGCAACAGTTGATTGATGTTATTTGATATACATACTGTAATATATTAAGAGAAAACTTATGATGGAAAAATAGTTCTTTATTTATCGTATTATGATGTTACCTTAACAACAACAATTCTCTTTTTTATGACAAACCAACTTACTAAGATATTATGAATATACTACGTACACTACATTACATACGCCCCTTCTTAAGTTATTGTTACATAATAAATTAACAATTTTAATATTAATAACCTAATCTAACAGGACACTTAATATACACTACATTACACATACTTTTGTCTACACATACTCTCGTAGAAATATCTCGTTACGTCTCCTTCGGCTATTATTTGAAGGGTTCTCAAGCAATTCCAAATTCAATGGTATTTAAAATTAACCGCTGGTAAAAATAACGTGACATACAAAATATTTATTAATAGGTACTTACTTCAAGTACGCCACCAAAAACTTACTCATTACATTCATTACAGATATGTCAAAACAAATAATTATGAAAGTTAAACCAGTTTTGAGTTAATAATATGATAACTTTTTTCCGTGAATTGTCTTTTTTATTCTTGATTGAAGATCATAATTCGTTTTGGTACCAATTCGTTCAATAATACGTATGTGTGGCCAACTTTAAGTAGAAGTTCTTTTTTAATTTTTCGTATTTTATACCGAAATTATTTTTGTATATTCTTTAGTTTAGAATTATCGAGATATAAAATCATTGAAGGATTTTTTTAAATAATCGAATTAATCGAAATTTGACAGATGAATAAAATTATGCGTGCAAAGCATATCGCTCTGGATATTCCAATAACATGTGTGTTAAAGAGATTAATAGGTTATCAATGTTTAATCATGCTTTAAATATAGACCATATGCAGTTCAAAATTCCCTAATATTAAATATAATAACATGTGTAATGTTGATGATATCACATTGTCCAAGCTTATACTGTTTTCGCTAGTGTACAACTCGGAGTATCTTCATCACGTATTATTACGTGAGGTTAGAACAAGATACAAAGTCCAGGTGAATCGAAATTTTAAAATTGTCGATTGTTATTTTTTAAATTCTAGAGTTACTTTAGCCCCCTTATTATGTAACTCACAATCAGAGAACGGACAGTTTTAGGTATCAGATGTTGAATGAATAAATATAAACTAAATGTACAAGATTCGGGTTCTCGCCAGGAGAGTTCAGAACCGTCAGGATCATGCGCACAACAAAAAAACGTGCAATTTTTTTTGTTATGTGCATGCTCCTGGCGGTTCTGGACCTCTTCTCGCGGGAACCCGAACGGGCCTTTTGATTCAAGGGCTATGGTGCGAATGACCTTAGAATTTTTTTCTGTAAGAAGTACCTAATCTAAAGAAAAGTTTTACCACACACTTACCCCCATGCTGCAGTATCATAAAACTATAAAAAAAACTTCTATGACAGCATTTATTTTGTTTATCAGCTCCTCGAATTTTTTACCAGTAACTAAAGTAGAAAGAATTTATAAACATTTTTCCCATACTCTCGGACATCGCTTCTTATCGTGGTTTCATTCTGTCGGTATATTTAACAGTCACCCTGTATATTCTTCTAGTGTCTAGTAGTCGATATATGTATTTTCGTACGAAAACTTCTACTGTTGCTACGCACTCAGTTAAGCGGATAGCGTTTTATGGTTCTCGTGCAGCATTTCTGATTGGCTCATTCAAAATCATTCAAAATTATAGCCAATCACAAATGCTGCACGAGAACCATAAAACTCTATCCGCTTAGCTGAGTGGGTAGTTTTACTGATTTATCCGTTGTGGAAGGTTATTATAAAAAGGCATTGCACAATATAAAGGAGATCTTTCTATTACCGTTCAGCCTGTATATTGGAAACTGTACTTTTAATTTCTTGTAACTTAGGGTGAGATGGCATAAAATAAATATTTTTATTTTTTATTTAAAAAATGTACCTGTGTATCTAAATACTCAGATACATACATAAATGTAACTAAATACAGTTATAGATACCAAGTACTACAATGTAACTAGTTACAGATACAGACACACTAAAACTAGATATGTTACAACATTGCTTCTCAGTAAAGCAGCTTATTAAACATTAAAATTTTACTAGCTTTTGTTCGATGTTTTATTTGTATTTGGCTTTCTGTTCTGATGATGATAGAATGCACACAAAAATAATAACAAAGGCATTTTATCCTTACTTATTACTTATTTACATTGACGTGCGTTTTAGATTTTATAAATTAAGAAGCAACCAGATATGCGAATAAATGAATTAGACCGAATGAAACATTTTTATACCTATACATGTATTTACACTTGCTGCCTTGATTATACTCGTACATACGAGATAAGTGTTTTATAATGATCCGGAATAATCGTTACAAAATCGAAAAGAAAGTGCATGGGTATTACGCCAGCGTTCTTCCAATTTTGGCGAAACACACGCAGGACCAGTCGGTCACGTGTGTTATTCAGAGAATGAAAAACTTGCTCGTTGTACTGTCGTGGACGACTTAAAGTGAACGCGGTATGAATTAGGTCTTAAAGAGAACGAGTGGTATTAGTAAACGAATTTTCATCAAGGTTTAAATTTAAATGTCTATGGTAAATACAAAATAAATTCTAACACGTGCATTCAGAACCCATGCATTTCCGTATGGTATGAATACTTGAATATTAAAATTAATGTTAAAAAACGAGTTTGTTAAGGTCACTGTATCTGAATCGCGAATTAATTAGTTAAGAAAGGCTTGATTTAATTGAATATGAATCGATTAAACATTCCGTTTGCGTCCGCAGCTATTAAGTGTATTAAAAAAATTCATGAATCGTCATGCATCAAACTTTTTTACGCTCATATATGGATGGAAAGTTTCAAAATCGAAAGGAGAGGGAAATTTACAGTAAAATATAACTAATTTATAACAAGGAGGTGGAAAATTCAAATTTGGGGCATTTAAGAGTTAGTTTGTTAACAGAGTTAATTTGGTTGCTGCTGTCTAAATCTTTCCCTAAGAAAATGCACAGGGTAATTCTATTGCAAAAAATCTCTTTCTATAATTGAGCTATCGAAAAAGGAGCGCCTATATAGGCGAGGATATATTTTACATTATTTTTGGTATATCTAAAAAGGCAGTGGTAATGTTCGTAATGCAATCCTATACTTATTTACATTAGTGGGATGACTAGCTTCTCCTATTCAAACTCGTTGGCTAAATTTAGCCGTTTGCTGACTTACTTAATGGCCAACTTATCGAGTTACTCGTAATACTTGGGTATCCTGCGAATAAAATGCCTAAATAACATGCGTTCGTATAAAGAGTCTTACAATATAGACTGAGCGAAAATAAATAATTAGACATTTCAAATTTTTTTTTTACAAAATACTAGGACATACATGTGGGCAATAGAATTAAAAAAAGAATTCCATTTATTTGGATTCAACGGGGGAATTATGAAGCACCTTGAAATTCCATCCGAAACTATAATTTTTTTCTGGTGCAAACTTACCAACAGTAATTTGGAAGTAGGTAGGTGTGTTGTATAAGAAGCTACTTATTTGATTGTCTGGGTGTTGTTTCCGATAAAATTCGGCACTGAGGCAAGCGCCATAAATAAGAAACGAAGAGAAAGTCATTGTATTCCACGGTGGGCTCGTAAAAATTGCATCGCACGTACAGTGCCGGCTCGGTAAATGCCATAAAAATTTCCATCGCGTGCATTCGAAGTTCTTATTACGTAAGCCACGGAATTCTGCCGGCCGAGAGAGAATTTTACGAGTTTCGTCGACTGCTTAAGTAAGTCCGACTCACGTACAGCATACACCGTAATGTATTTAAACTTAACACATGTTTAAGAACAGGGATTACTTTTCAGTTGGAAGTACCGTATTGCAATAAATAATGTAAAGCTGCGGCACGTTGGCAGGAATTTTTGTAGGTGTGTGTAATTTATATCCATTTTACGAACGTAAACTGTATTTTCTATGTAAGAGAGTTATTGTGGTATAAACTGCGTTTTGTAATACATCAATTGCCATCATTGAATTCCCCCTTTTAACACTTATGCCAACTCACAAAAAATTTGCACTTTGATCCTTATGGTTCTAACCCAATAAAGACATTCTTAGCAACTTCCAAATTCCGTCCCTGTTCATCACTAACCCGTGCTTTTCCCCACAAAACTTTCTTATCAATGTCAATTTGAAGAATCTGTTGTTGGATCGCAAACTCTTTCATCTTCGCTCCATCCTACAACATTGCCTGGTTTGTTGAAGATGTCGGCGAGGTCGTCACGTTCGTCCTAGAAGCAAATAGGTTTGATTGTCACGGTATATTCTTGCTTCATGTCACACTGACGCTTTTCTGGATCTAACTCCGCCTCTCAACTTCCAAATTCCGCCCCTGTTCCTCACTGAGGTGCACTTTCCCCTAAGTCTTCTGCAGAGAACGTTCTTGTCGATGTCAATTTGGAGAATCTGCTGTTGGATCCATTCTTTTTCATCTTTGCTCCATCTTGATTAAGTGATCCCACAGAATCTTTTCCAACGTTCATATTATTAACAAGTTAGAAAAATGAATGGAATTAAGGTGGAATAAACGAAAGGATCAAAGCCGGAGTAAAAGTGGATGGAGGTCTAAGTAGAAGCTTTATTAGTAAAAGGGAGGTGTCACAGAAAACGAAGATGAAGGTATATAAATCAATTTACAGGCCGGTACTGAAACGTGGTATGTATTAACAAAGGCACAAAAAAGTAGAATCCAAGCAATGGATGTGAAATATCTGAGGAGGGCAAGGAGAGTGTCGAGACGAGATAAAATCAGAAAGGAAGTCATCAGAAGCGAGTTGGGGGTGAAGATTGTAGAACGAAGTCAGTTGAAGTGGCTGGGGCATCTGATCAGGATAGATCAAAGTAGGCAAGTCAGAAAAGTGTGGGAAGCAAGAACTGTACCAAAGAGAGAAAGGGGTAGGCCAAAAAGGTCGTGGAGAATATCGTATCCATGAAGAGGTACACCATGCAAACACCCAGGAAGTTAGCTAAGAACAAGTTAGAGTCGTGTGGTCTAGTATACGACAGATAGATTGGGAGGTAAATGGGGTGAATTAGCCTTACACCAGTAGGCAGAAATGCTTCAGATAATATAACCTGTGGGCAAATAAATTAGATTAGAGCAGGCGGGGCAAAGAAAATGTATGTCTGTGATTAAATAAAAAGTCAATAAATTTGACAGTCCATGAATGTATTGCATTAATTAATTCAGTTAATCACAGACATACATTTTCCTTGCACCGCCTACTCTAATCTGATTTTTATTTGCTCACTTTTTATACAGGGATATTCACATAAACCGTTCGTTAAAAGTTTTCAAGGTTGCAGTTCACATAGATATTTGAAATTTAAGGAGCAAAGGTTTTCCGTAGAGATCTCTTTAAATAAAATAAAATTGTCTTTGTATCACTTCCGGTACAACCGGAAGTGGTACAAAGACAATTTTATTTTATTTAAAGAGATCTCTACGGAAAACCCTTTCTCCTTAAATTTCAAATATCTACGTGAACTGCAACCTTGAAAACTTTTAACGAACGGTTTATGTGAATATCCCTGTATACATACAGATTGATTCAGTCAACTGGGTCGGGCGGGCGCGTGCCTGGTATGTATTCGGGACGGCCTTGGGAAGCGCTATATAATTCTTCTTAATATGTAAAAAAGTATCAATAAAATCATTATTATTCAACAAAACGTGTCAATGTAAATATCCCGAATACATACGAGGCACGCTCCCGTCAACCTAATTGACTGAATCAATCTGTATATATGAAAATCTGAAAATTAATAGTAAGAGTGTAAAACCTCTCGAATTAAATTACCTCATCCCATTTCCTTAATTATATGTACTATATTTCAAACATAATACGTACACCTCTTCATCCTATACAATACAATAACGTTTATTAACCATTAATACAATATCCATGTTATATGTACAGATATAATACAGTAACACAGAGTAATGTTTATGGCATGTCAATTTTGCAGAATCCTAAAATCATAAAATATAATACAATTACAAAAAAAAATTTAAAATAAAAATATTCAGTAACGAAAGTGAAACGTTACAGACTGAATATACATATATAAGACCAGCACAGACATAATTGAAATACACGATTTGTATAAACACACAATCACAGCGCGGCTCACTAATTACCAAAGGTTCGAGAATGTAGTATAAACTCATCTATAGAATATGGTGCCATCAGCTTTAAATTGTTATACAGAGTTTTTTTAAATTTTGCCAGGGTAAACCCCTTTATATTAGATGGAAGTTGATTATATAAGTTAAGATCAATAATATTCTTTTTTGATTTTGTTAATTTCATTCTCGACTGTTTTAAAAGATTTCCAAATCGAGTAGGATATGAGTGATTTTCATTTACAGTGCTAAAATTATTTTTATGTTCGTGGATGTGCACTAACGTACTGTAAACAAAAACAGCAGGAACTGTTAAAATGCCCATCTGTATAAAATATTGTTTACAATGAGCGTCGTATTTTAATCGACAGAAAGCTCTCACTGCCATTTTTTGGAGTCGAAATATTATTATTGAATCTGCAGAGGCACCCCAAAGCCTTACACCATATAGAACATGTGAGTGAAATAAGGCGTAGTAAGCCATTATGTTGTATTCTAAGGAGATCAATTTTGATAATTCTCTTAGTACAAAAATTTCGGAGGATAACTTGGAGCTAATGGATTTAATATGTGCATACCAGGTTAAATTATCGTTTAAACTTATGCCTAAGAGGTTAACAACGCCGTTTGAAGTTATATCATGATTTGTTGAGAAAACCATTATTTGTGTTTTGTTCTTATTCAAGCTAAGTGAGTTTCTGACAAACCATTGCTCTGCACTATCTTTCATGTCTTGTACCTTCTGTAACAGCGCATTAATATTGTTATCAGAACAAAATATATTTGTGTCATCGGCGTAAAGTATGGATTGTATAGGCTCCATGAACTTATTCAGGTCATTTATATACAATAAAAAGAGAACAGGTCCCAACACAGATCCTTGCGGAACACCGTACTGGACCCGTACTCCCCTTGATAGTTTGCCATTAATTTTAGTGCACTGACTTCTATCTATTAAATAACTTCTAAAAAAGTTCAGTGTTGAACCGCGAATACCACAACAAGTTAATTTATTTATTAACAATTCGTGCTGAACGCAGTCAAAGGCTTTTGTCAAGTCGCAAGCAACTAGTGCTGTGTGTTTGCCTTCTTCAAAACCCTCAACTATGTTCCTCACGAGCTCTTCAACTGCCTGAACACAACTATGTCTAGGCCTAAACCCGTATTGGTTTTTATTCAGCACATTAAATTTTTCTAAGAAATTTATTAATCTGTTTTTAATTAAAATTTCCAAAACCTTTCCTAAAACTGGCACAAGTGAAATAGGTCGGTAATTATTTTTATCTTCTGGATTTCCCTTATCTTAAGTACAGGAACAACCACCGAAATTTTAAAAGCTGATGGGAAAATACCCTGCTCGAAGCATAAATTGTATAAGTGAGATAATATAGGAGTTATAAGTTCAGAGAGATTTTTTAGGAATTTACTGTTAATGCCGTAAAAGTCTTGCGAGTTTGAATTTTTAAGTGATTGAATTATATTACTAATTTCTATAACAGTTGTAGGTTGAATAAAAAAAGAACGATCTAAAACTGAAACTACACTAAATCGATTATTTTCTGCTTCATATAACAAAGGTAAATTTTTTACGATATTTTCGGCAACATTTGCAAAATAAAAATTTAATTCTTCGTTATCAATAGGAATGGTCTGTTTTTGGAGAACTTTGCCTCTCTCAAGGTTTATTAAATTCCAACATGCTTTAGTTCTGTTTTTGTGGTACATACATTAAGTAATTGTTGTACGCATTCTTTTTTGCAGTTCTTATATTGCTTTTATATATCTTCTTAAAATTATTATAAATAATTTTATCAGAGTCTAAGTTAGTTGTTCTATACAAATCAAAAAGTTTTTGTAACTCAGCGCGTTGGTTCTTTAAATCTAGTGTATACCAGCTGATATTGGTTTTTTGTTTTCTTTTTATGATTTTTGAGGACTGTTTTATGTTATTTTGTAGGAGATATATCAATTTGTTTGCAATTTGTTCAGGGTCGTTTGAACTATATAAATCCTCAAGATTTAACTCTTTGAACAAGTTATACGATTTGCGCATGTTGATAAAATTAAGTGTTTCATTATACTGACTTACGTGAGTTTGAAAGCCATACTCTGGGAACATTATTTTTATTCCAAAATGATCCGATAAATGAGGATTGAAAACTTCAGATTTATAGGAATTACAGTTTGTTAGTATATTATCAATACAACTAACCGATTCATTGGTAAATCTTGTACCAGAGTCAGTTGTTGGTTTTAGTCCATATGTTTTAATCAAAAGTAGTAAATTTGTTAGCTTATTTGATTCGCGCATAAAGTTAATATTGAAGTCTCCTAATATAACGAAGTTAAAATTTGTGTTGTTTTTGAGGAGAAGTTCTAAAACTTGTTCAAATATATTAAGAAAGGTGTTCATGTTACCCTTACATGATCTGTACAGCGCCAGGACAATTGTGTGAACTTGAGGTAACTCAATAGCGCAAAACTCTGCTTCTATTTCAACACTGAAATCCTTTACCTCCGACAATTCTTTAAACTCTACATTCTCTTTTACAAATATACAAACCCCGCCATGAATGTGTGTAGTCCGACAAAACTGTGAAGCTAATTTGTAATTATTTATATTGACTAGACTTAAAATTTCAGGTTTAGCCCAATGTTCCGAAAAAACACGCAACAGAATATTGGTTGTCACTAAAGTATAAGTTTAACTCATCTATTTTATTAGTTATGCACTGTATATTAATATGCATTATGCTAAGTTTTTTGTCTATTTCGACGGGTCCGGGTATATGATCTACTATTAGCTCTTCTCTATATTTTTCTTATCAAAGTTAATAACTATAAGGGGTGCGTTCTTTTGTGTCACTCTTACATACACTGAAACGCATTCGCTCTCCCTCACACTTCTACTCGGAGCGTGCCCCGAGCATAATGTCGAACGCACCCAAGGTAGCGCGCATTAGAATACATTAGGTGTGTTTGTTATCCTGCACTAGTGCAAACCAGTGTACACTTTTTTCTTAATACCCGTTTGGTATTATTCATTGCAGTTACACTACCTTGTTTGTTATGTTAGTGTAGTGTATTTCGTGTTACACAAACTACACCAGCACGGGAGAAAGAGTAACGAGTGCAGATAGGGTAGACATGCGCAATAGATTATTAAACGTCATTTGTGTGATCGATTGCACGTGGATATGTTTTGCTAAATCTCACAAGGAAATGCAAAATGATTTATTCAAAACGTAAAATACTCGTTTACAAAGGTTTTATTTTCGCCAGATGCGTTTACAACTAAAATAGACTGCCTTGTATGCATTTTAATTCTATTTTGAAATAACATGTAAGATTTTAGGTTATAGTTGATGTTTACAAAGTTCAACGATTACAACACGTGGAAAAATAAACCGCACAAACTACACTCAAGCAGTTTGGTAGCACCAACTTCACCGCTGTACACTTCCTACACTCGCGTTACTGCACTCGTTACACGAATGCTATCCCGTGTAATGTTACCAAACAGACCTATTATGTGTTCTGTTATCTTCTGTGGTTTTCAAAAATAACTTTAAAATTTGTAACTTAGACCACATCCTGCAAATAATTAATAGACTAAAACTTAAAATTTATCTGATGGAATTAATTATTATTAAAATTACACGAACGCAATCATTTGTGACTGTACAAGAATTCTAAACCTACCGTAAATGAAAAACAGGAAATTGAGTTTTAAAGATTACATATCCAACAAAAACACATCACATATACAATATATAGGTGAAATCGTATATATTAACAGTTCCATTTTCGTTTTCAATAAAAAAAGCCAATTAATGTCGCTTCAAGTGAAGTGAATTAATGTGTAACGCAAACACACATAATTAGAAACCATTTTTTGATCTTAGATTGAAAGCTAAAATCTAATCAGGAATTAAAATGAGACGAAGTGTACACAAAAAGTCTGGCTTGCATTGACAATTTCGTATTGAATTTCTCTGCTTATCATAATATAATATCGGAGCAAATTAATTTTAATCTGTTGCTTCCTGATGCAGTTAATTTCCGAAGAGAATATTTTTAAGGATTGCGCACAGATGCAAAGTACCAGAAAATAGTAGCACTAGAAGAAAATTTCTTTTAATAACGATTTAATAAAGTATTGAAACGTTAATTATGCCGACATTTTCTCTAACAATTATGATGTAATTTTTTTATAATATAGAAAGTCCAGATTGTTTAAATAAAAGCGAATCCCTTTCTTTTGTTGTGAAACCATCAAAACGCCAGAATTTATTGACGTTATAACTAGGCATTCATTTATTTATACGTAAGAGTTTGGGGAAAAAAATTATACAAAACAATCATATTTCCCATGTATGTAGGTACATATTTTTAGTCGTGTTTTCCAATTTGTTCTTTTTACTATATTCTAGCTTTTAAAATCGTGAAGATACATTTATTTGTGTACAATAACCGCTCTAACGGCCGGTGATATAAAATTGGAACGGTATGTCCTCCAGGCCGTGCGTCCAGAAATACGCAACATCGCAGATGCAGGCGCAATCGCTTTTATTCTTATTTTCATACCGGGTGAGAAATAAATATCATCTCGGAGACAGAAGAACACCGCGGCATATTTAGAGCGCTACGAATTGCTATTCCTATCGTGCTATCTAAAAGAAGTTACTTTTTGAGGGTTATTGATAATGAGGATCACATGTATAAAATATTTTTTACAACCATTCATAAAATCCACTGAAGTTATCTCGAGTAACTTCACAGCGTTCATAAATTCCCCGAGTTAATGGAGTAAACTCTACTTACAGCGTTCATATTCGAAGTTAAAATTACTCAAAGTTACTACTCACCTCTGAGTTGTAGGTAAAGTTTACTCGACATGCGCAGTTAAAGAAAATTCAAGAAACTGCGCGCGGCACGCGCCTCATAACCTTTGGTCATAACTCATATGCAATTGTATGTTGGAAGAACGTATTCATAATTACCAAGTTGTTACCAACACAGAATTCAAGTAGTCTCTTTCCATTACTATTTAATATCTGCTCACCGTATCTCCCAATTGTGTTCCTCCATTGCCCACTCTTGCATTAAAATCTCCAAGTAATATTAATCTACCGGTTTATTCTTGGATTGTTTCTTGTAGCACTGCCCAGAATTTATTCTTTTCTTCGGCTGTCTCATCTTCATTTGCCGCATATACAATCACCACTGTCAGCGTAATGGGTTGCCTATATCTATATTGTAACACGCCGACGTGTCACCTTGTTTGTTGACTTTTACGGACAACTAAATAACCAATAAAACTGTCCAAACGAAAACAAATTAAATTTCTTGTCAAATTAAATAACTGTTATAGTTTACCTGCGGAATTCCAAGGGTCACCCAAACGGTTTGTTATTGCAAATTGGACATGCCCCATCCCTATCTGTCTACGGCTACAGGCTTGCTACTTGGGATTTATGGCCGGCGCTAGGACTACCCACTGTTAACCTACTTATCGTGTTACGCTTGCGGAGAATCCGCAATAAAATAATATTTCTAATTCGGCTCGTAGTCGCTGCAAATCTGGACTCACGTTGTGGTAACTCAGTTCTTTTTGGTGCGTCGGTGGATAACTTGAGAGATCAAAGGAACTAATTATGTTTGAATAAAAATACGGAAGTTGGATTTAATTAATTATTATTATTGCAAAAAAAGGGTAAAAACTCCTTGTACTCCAGCCACTGCGGGATCTGATGTAATGAGCGGAAAAACTCTTGCATTAAAACAATACAAAGAATCAAAATCAGGAAGTACAGTGGAACTCGCTTAACAGATTTCACTTTCGATTATCGGAGCGAACTAACTGCCTTCAAATCACACAGCTGGTGGTTTCGTGAATACACAAATGGTTGTTGGAGAGCTCTGCTCCTTAATTAGATTAACAATTAATTTAAGTTCCACTTAGATTGGTCTTGGTACTAGTGTTTGTCACTTCAGGTCATACTCTAAGGCCCGTATTCATAGACAAAACTTACGCTATGCGTTCACCAAAACATTGCGAACACGTGTTTATGCGTTGCAAAGACGTCTTTTACAAAATGTAGTTCATAAACTGTTCTTAAACCCTTGTTGGCTGTGCGTTAATTACACGTGAAATGTGTACATTTCATGAATTATTAGCGAATTATTATCGAGCGCATAGCGTAAGTTTTGTTTATGAATACGGGCTTTAGACTCGTTCTGCTCAATCAACCAACGCACAGTGTGACATAGTGGATTTACAGTATACTTAATCAATGAAAGTAACTAATTAATTACTCAGACGTTCTAGAGAATTGGTAATCAATAGCAATCGCCAGTTTTTCAGGGACTCCTGTCGGAGGTGATGGAAAACCCTATCGCTAGCTAAATGAATTAATTGAGGTCGAATGGGTAGGATCTTTTCTCGCTACGTCCAATCGCCTTAAGAGGGTGGTACTATGTACTCCTTTTTTCAAATCCCTCTGCGTCGTTTTTTCGTCGGCTAAACCTATCTAACTAATTTATTTCGCAATGGACCCAAATTGACTGTTTTCGGCACTCCACTATGGGTGGTTATGGACTTACAGTCTCTCGGCAAATCGCTTCTAATTAACCTGCAAATCTTTCGGCAAAGACCGAGACAACTCGGTTCACACACTACAGGGTGTGAGAGAAGCTTTGTTAAGAAGATGGCTCCAACTCACGCCCTGCACATTCCCTTGTACACATTCATAAATTACGCAACCCCAATTAGCTTGTCCCACAGCCTCGCGGTGGTCTCTCAACATCTGCAACCACTTAACGCTACAAGTGACCAGGCTGAAATTTTAATACCTCCTGTGCTTGTTGAAACAAAACAGACTAAGGCGAAACACAACTTGAACTTGCAACGTAATTTGATCTCTTTCTCTGTACGAAGATTTAGTGCAAACCCACCCATACAAAATCCGAAAATCCAAAGCTGAAGGTTACGATGATTTGTTTATGATGGCAGAAGAAACCCGGAGTGTTATTTGCAGGCTAACGTCACAAGTTCTTAAAGACTCTCTGGGTAGTTTATAGTCTCTTGAAAAGGGACAGCGCGGCGCCCTAAAGCATCCGGCCGCAATTTTACTGCGTAGAGTCCGAACACATGTTTGTTATTTGACGTTAAACACGCAATAACCGATTTTGTTTGAAAACAAATTCCGCGACCGTTTCAATATATAAACCTTTAATAATCTCTCATTCATAAATTCCCAATTATATATTTTTCTTGAGGCTCTCTTTGTTTAACGTTGTTGGACGGATAATTTGAATTCAGTTATTGTTTTCTTTCGTTATCTCCCAGTCGACTTCCTTTTCATTTTCCGACTTATTGGTTATTTTATTCGGACGGCACATTGTACCTCTTTCTCAAATCTTAAGTCTACTTTTTTGTTTCTTGTCTCTTTCTGTTGTTATCTTCTTCTTTTCACCGTACTGCTACAGTAATCTGTAATCATTAATAGAAATTTCGAAGCTATAGGTAGATCCAGAGGAGGTGGATGTTTAATTGCGATAAAGAAAACATTTTCTATTATAGAAATTGACTTTTCTAAAATAAGGAAAAAAGTTCCAATTGTAGACATTGTAGGCAGTAAGTTATTGATAAAGCCAGGTAAATTTTTACTCTTGATCACACTATACATTCCCCCTTATATACAAGCCGAAACGTTGGATTTGTTTTTGACATTACTTGAAGAATACCTGCTTGATTTTGATTGTGAAATATTGATAACGGGTGATTTCAACGTAGCCACTCTGCAACTTCAGAAAGGGAATGCCAAATCAATAAGTCTTAATCACTTCATAGAAATTCTGAATTTGAAACAATGGAACAATATTTTCAATGCTAGCGGAAGATTACTTGATCTGGTTCTTTCTAATAATTATAGATTAATAGTTGATAAAGAAGATAGTCCTTTAGTTAAAGTGGATCTTCACCATCCACCGCTAAATATTCAAGTAACGCTAAATAAAAATCGTGGATCTATACCTAAACAAAATGAACATATTAAATACCGCGATTTCAAAAAAGCGGATTTTCATAACTTATACAGTGAACTGTCACATATTGATTGGAATTTCTTGCATTGTTTTAAAGATATTAATTTAGCATGCGAGGCTTTTTATAATAAACTCAATGAATTAATCGAAATATATGTGCCAATTTCTGTTAAAAAACAGCATCGTTTCCCGAAATGGTATTCTAGAGGTCTTAGAACTCTTATTAAACAAAGAGAATCTGCACGGAAGAAGTTTAGAAAATTTAAACGCAACGCTGATTGGTTAAATTTTAAAACGATTAGAAAGGAAATTAAGTTTCAACTTAAAATAGATTACAAGGCATATATTGATAGTACACAGAATTCTGTTATCAATAATAGTAAGAATTTCTGGGCTTATGTGAAATCTAAGAACCAGAAGAATAACCTACCGAATTCTTTATGTTCAAACAATAAAGTAATTACATCTCCATCTGAAATGGCGGAGGTTTTTGCAGATTATTTTAGAAGTATTTTTCAGCCCTACAGCGATACTGCTACACTGTGTTACGATAATTATATACCTAACATTAATATGCCTCTAAATCATTCTGTGTTTAAAATCTCAGAGGAGGAGATCATTAATACAATAAAAAATCTGAAAGAGAAGTTTACGTCAGGGGTCGATGATATTCCAGCATTTTTTGTTAAAGATTGTGCAACTGTGTTGGCTGCTCCATTGTGTTGCTTATTTAATATTTCTTTAAAGACGTCCACGTTTCCGGAGCTATGGAAATGTACTAAAGTTACGCCAATTCACAAACAAGGCGATTCTAAATGTGTAAGAAACTACAGATCAATAGCTATTCTCAATAATTTTGCCAAAGTATTCGAAATGTTAATTTACAAGCATATACATGTGGCACTCAAAACTAATTTCATTAGTGACAACCAACATGGTTTTATGAGTGGAAGATCTACAACTACTAATTTATGTAACTTTGGTCAATTTGTATTAAATACATTGGATATGTCTGGTCAAGTTGATGTAGTATATACTGATTTTGAAAAGGCATTTGATAAAGTTGATCATAAGCTTCTACTTCACAAGTTGTCTTTAATTGGTTTCTCTCCTGGTTTAGTTAAATTTTTCGGTTCTTACTTGGACAAACGTAAATCTAGCGTAGTAATCGATGGTACTAATTCTTCACCCTATTTTCCAACTTCGGGTGTACCTCAAGGGTCAAACTTAGGTCCCCTTTTGTTTTCTATATTTATTAATGATTTAACAGGAGTTATTACGTGTCACAATTTACTCTTGCAGATGATGTAAAGATTTTTACTGCAATAAATGGTAAAAGCGATTGTATATTTCTACAACAGCAGTTAAATCATCGGGTCGATTGGTGCTCAAGTAATAAACTGAGTTTAAATGTGAGTAAATGTAAAGTAGTTACTTTTACTAGAAAAAAGAATTCTGTTTGCTACGAATATAAGATTGGATCCTGTGTAATTGAGAGGACGGAAAAGATAAAAGACTTGGGAGTTATCTTTGATTCTCACTTTACTTTTGAACCACATCTGAGGGAAATTAGCAACAGAGGTCTACGAATGTTAGGTTTTATTATACGAAACAGTCGTGAGTTCACAAATGTAAAAGCAATTAAAGTATTGTACACTGCCTTGGTTAGATCAGTTCTGGAATATTGTTCATTAGTATGGTTTCCCTTCTATAAATATCAGAAAGATATGCTGGAAAAAGTTAAAAAAAAATTTTTGAAATATTTATACTTTAAACAATATGGTGCTTATCCCAATAGAGGTGAAGTATCTTTGACTACTATGTTAGAAATGTTTGAATTTAATAGTTTGGTAATACGCAGGATTGTTTATGCGGTAGTACAACTATTCAATATGCTTAATGGTGCGGTGAATGATAGTAGCATGTTGTCACAGATTAATATCAGAGTCCCCGCGAACACTAGGTGTAAAGATACGTTCATTTGTCAATTTGCTCGTTCTAATTTTGTTAAAAAATCACCTCTATATGTAATGATAAACTATTTTAACGTTTTAGCCGACCTAATAGATATTAACACGATAACGGTTACTAAATTGAGAAAAACAATCTTAGGGAAAATGACAAGTGACTTAATTGCAAGTCATAATATTGCTCAGTAATTGGCTTTCTTGCTGTTGAGCATTTCATTAATAATAATAATAATAATAATAATCTATCTGTTCTTTTAATATTTTCTAATTTCCTAAGAAAGAAGAGGAAAGGAACTTGCAAAATATGCCACCCCAATGTGGCAAACGAAAATATAACTTGGGCGTTGCTTAGGAAGAACCTATCTGCTTTTTTTATTCGACGTTTTCTGATCATTTCCTTTAGAGTCCAAATGAGCACAACAGGAAATTCACCAACTACGCGAACCTCTTTAACCTTCTAAATTAATTAACAGCAATGCCTCCGTTTTGTATTAAAATCTCCTGTTATGGTTAGAACAGATTAATTAGTCTCGAGTGGTATAACACTTTATATTTGACATCTTCAAGTGGTAGATAGAATAAATTGGAAAAATAGCAACAGTTTTTTTTATCTACGAATCTATAGTCTGTGGTATTAACCAATTAACAATTTTGTTTAAACAGATCAAAACGTGATAAAGTTCATGGGAATAAATGTTGTCGTCGACACGGTAGGTGCATTTCTGATTGTGATCACGAGGTCATCTAGTTGTTTTGTTGGCGGCAGTGCTGTGAATTTTAAATCAAGGAAGGATCGGAATTTTGCACGCTTCTGATTAATTGAAATTCTTCTGATTAAGTTACGTTTGAAATTCAGAGCGTTTTGTTAGCGAAGTCTAATAAAACTTAACTTAAGTAAAGTTTTTATTTTTATTTTATTGTTTATAGCGACTATAACAGAAAACTATATAAATCTAATTAACCTGAATTATCTTTTAATATGACCCTTTTGCCATAAACATCGCCTTACCTGCGTAGTAAATAGTGTCATATCATATACCTTACGTACACCACTGATTAAAATAACATACGACAAAAAATTACCTTGACTTTTGTTGAAATGCCTTTATAAGAATATAATTCAAATAAGCTCTAAAAAGCTTTAGCCTTAGATCGTTGTCTCTCCCTACTTTTAGCTCTTTTAGCATTATTCATATAAAATATTTGTTTTTGCTTTGATCTTTCTCTTTTTTTTTGTTACTTCCACTTCGTGGTGATCTCCTGGGAGTGCACTCATCTATATTCACGAAGAAGTTAAAATAAGAATTATTCATAAAAGATTTTTTCCACACATGCATTTGAAGAGGATCTTACATTTCGAACGTATTATGTTTATAGCAAACTCGCGCATGTTGCATGTACGAGTATAGTCGGACAGATACGAAAATAGTAGAGCACTGTAGAAGTCCGCTGAAAATATTTTATATGTCATCGCATTTTCCAGTTGAATGACTTCGTTAAAAATAGTTCTGCATCTGCTGCTATAAAAACGTTTAGATTATTAGCTACCAATGGAATGAATACTTTTATACATTATTTAGCTGGATAATGAATGAAGCATACACAGGGTGATTCTTGAATAGACCGACAAAAAAGTACTGATTTAGTACTATGTATTATGTCATTGGCTTTTAACCTTTCAGTTACTTATAACATAACATGATTTCAGTAAACCAGATTTTATGAAACAAACACATCTCATGTTGTTGTAGCTACACATGCATTCTAAATCATAACATATACATAGGAGGCCCTTAAAATTCCAGTCAGTTTATACTAAACACCGATAAGATAAGATTCGGGTTTTTGTTGCGTTACATTTATTGAACGTTGTAGCGTGTTTATTTATGGTAGTCCTTTAACAAACACGGTGTAAGAAAAATTATGCAACGCTGTCATCTCCTTAATCAGATAGATAGGATATGCAGGTGAGTCATTCTCATTTATGCAACACCTATTCTCTTTTCCTTCGTCTCCTAATAGTCTACATCTACAAAACCTGTACTATTAATATGTGCATTTATATTCGCGTTACGTACGCACGGAGGCAGTCTCCTTGAGGTCATTGGACATGAGCAAGCTTGTTTATTTCGTTCATCGTATGTAGAAAACGTGCGTATGTAGTAATATGTCAATTTGAATTGGGTGTAAGAGCGGCAGCTCATTGAGATTTGAATGGTTTGATGACGGCCGTTGTTGCAAGGTTGATGTTTGAAAAGGTTAGAAGGAAAAGTAGACCGGTTTCCTTTTAAAGGTAGAGAACTGAAATAAATCGTTGCCTTCCTTAAAATAATAAAGTAATAAACATAAACGGAATTGTTCGTTGCTTTTGCAAGTGAAGGATATTAATTAATTAACAGTTCAATGAATGACATCATGATAATTTCATTAAATACGCACACTCACAGGCATTTTTTTTTCATTTTTAATAAATTAGCATTCAGGATTAAAATAGCTTTTTTTTTTACTTTGCGTTCACAATGAATTCATTGTGACACCAAAAACAGCTCATTGTGAAACTGTTTTTGGGGAAATTTTAGTCAATTTTTAATTGAAAATATTTAATAGATTTTACAAAATAATTCATTATTTATTTGTTATTTAACAGAGTACTCGCAATGAACCTGGATAAGAAAAATTAATAACTTGTCAATGTGATTTTTGTTTAAAACGAAGGGTTGTCAGTGTTGCCACGCATTACAACTAAAATTCTCCATATACCAAGGAGATTCAATTTTTGACAGTATTTTTCATATTTTTGTTCAATAAGTGACGCAAAGTAAAAAAAAATAGTATATTATACACGTTTCACAAGAGACATTGTAACACTCGTTCCGTTGGGGCACTCCGAGCTTGCTTCGCTTCGCTCGTCGCACCCCAACCCCACTCGTGTTACAATAAGCCTTCTTGTGAAACTTGTAAAATAATATACTATAACGCAGTGAATAAGTTTCTCAGGGAATCATATATTATACAACAAGTATATAAGATTCGATTGGAAAGAGAAAGGAGTCTCAAATATCACATATGTACAGGGATGACTCTTGAATAGACCGACAAAGAGAGAATGTTGAAAAAATCACAGAACGTGGAAAGTTTTGAGTTCTCCAGAAATAATTAATAAAATATTAGGTCCGTTCCATTCGTCAAGATTTCGAGTTCTGAACCGTTCAAAATCTTACTGAGCATGAGCAGTGCACAAAATTGGATATAAATTTCATACTGCGCATGATTTGAACGGTTCAGACTTGAAATTCTGTTAAATGGAACAGACTTATTGTCAGTGTTGTAATAGATACGTTTTTCAAAGTATTTAGATTCAGATACAGATACTTACCTTATTTGTAACTCGGTACAGTTACGTATACTTTTTTTTAAGTAACTAGATCCAGATACAGATATAGTATAAATGCATCTAGATACCTTTTAGATACATACATAAATGTGTTACATAATAATAAAAATAATAATGTTCTTTATTTCAACTTTCAACCAAAAAAAAAACTGACAAAGCATCAACGTTTGAAATTGAAAAATGTAAACAGAAAGAACAATTATCGTTTTGTTACATTAATAAAATTACACTGAAAAGTAGTACAAGATATCAAATGAGCAAATTCACAAGTTCAAAATAGATTACATTGCATACAGGGTGAATGACAATTGTACCGACAAAAAAAAACGCATAAGAGAATCTATGTTACAGATTACGGGAAGAATGTTCGAAAAATTCTTGTAAACAGTTTATAATTAATTAAAAAATTGCGTACGGAATACGGCGGCCACGTACTATAAATGCGGCTGTATAATAGGACTATAAATTTTTTTACTGACTCTCGCTTGCACACAATGCGACCTTGACAAATATTTCAATGTATTTTATTACTCGTTTAACAGCTGGGGAAAGTTTCTGATTGATTAAAACAGTAATTATATTACAAACATCATGATATCATTATTTTAATAATAAATATAAACACGTTTTATCTCCTACAGATATATTTCTTTTAATGCCCTTCAAATCTGCCTCATTGACGATGACTAACCATGAGATGTCATCGTTTTGTTCGGATAAAATAAAATGATTGTAAAGGTTCGTTTTTTAAAACGCCCACGATTAATTTTTTTTATTGGTTGTCTGTCCGTGTATCTCACTGCATGTTTTACGGTCCATGTAATTGTCGACCTTCTGAAGGCAGACCGGTTGAATATTTTATACGATGTGCACACGTTCTAGGAAACGAGACGTCCAGCGAAAGAACGAAGGCATTCTTTGGTTAAAAAAAAAAACGTGAGTTTTGCACTTTGTTTTGAAAATTAGTAACAACGTAGGCTTCGGTTTCTCTCTGAAAAAGCACGTCGCTTTTGTTCTGCTACGAACTTATTCAATGTTAATTAGTGTGTGTTTATAACGAGAGTTCAAGAAGAATTTTAGTACTGGGCGGCTACGGATTGTAAAACGTGCGCCTTTGTTATAACGTCGTATCCTTAAAATGACATGTTTTTGATGTTTAAATGAACGTTGCGTTTATTAAGAAAAAACAATGTACCAGTGAAGAAATAAGTTATTATTTTTAATTGATTTTGACTTATGTCAAAAAATACTCCCAGGGTATAGAGTATTCTCATCTTGTTTTAACCTCATGTAATAATAGGAGATGGAGATACTCTGAAAGTGCTCTAGAGAGCAGTGAATCCAAAACGCTACAAGACATACCTTTATGTACAGTCTTTACGTACACAGTAATGTCTCCCCAATAAAAAGTTAAATTGCGGCCCAATCACTTCTGACGTTGACATTCGAAATGCTTTAAATTTGATACGCAACTAAAAAAGCAGCTCTTACTTTATAGTAACAAAAAATTATTCTCCTCGCATCACCTGAAGCTAGACTCTGGGCTGGGGTGCCCGCGCAAACAAACATTGACAATAGGCACCTGACACGTATTATATACACTTGCCTAAGGCAACAAACTTTATTTGTACTTCTCAGCAGTGTTGTAACAGATACATTTTTCAAAGTATCTAGATTCAGATACAGATACTTATCCTAATTTGTAACTCGATACAGTTACATATACTTCTTTTTTAAAAGTAACTAGATCCCGTTACAGATATAGTATAAATGTATCTAGATACCTTTTAGATACTCTTAGATACATACATAAATGTGTTACATAATAATAAAAATAATAATGTTCTTTTTTCAATTAAAAAAGAACTGACAAAGCATCAAAGTTTGAAATTGCAAAATGTAAACAGAAAGAACAATTATCGTTTTGTGACAATAATTTGAAAAGTAGTACAAGACATCAAATGAACAAATTCACAAGTTCAAAATAAATTACATTGCATACAGAGTGAATGACAATTGTATCGACAAAAAAAAACGCTTAAGAGAATCGATGCTACAGATTACGGGAAGAATGTTCGAAAAATTCTTGGAAACAGCTTATAAGTAATTAAAAAATTGCGTACGAAATACGGCGGCCACGTACTGCAAATGCGGCTGTATAATAGGACTATAAATTTTTTTACAGACTCTCGCTTGCATACAATGCGACCTTGACAAACATTTCAATTTATTTTATTACTCGTTTAACAGCTGGAGAAGGCAAGTTTCTTTTACGCGACGTAATTATTAGTAATTTCTAAAATTGCGAAATGCGAATAATAAATTCGCAAATAATTGTATAAATAATGTTTGTTAATTCGTGCGGATTATTTACTAGAGCGAAATGTACCAGCCGTTTGGTCCACAAAAAAATCGCAAGGATTTAAATCTGGTGATCAAAAGGGTCATATGACCGGCCCGACAGGCATCTGATAGTAAATAAATTGTAATAAAACTATTAGGATACAATCTGTTGTTTTAAACGTCGCGTCGCTAGTATTATGCGAAATACTAATTAGTAACAATTATCACCACAAACTAATGATTACTTGATTACAGTTGCAAAGTATTGCTTAAATGAATTGGTTTTCTCCGAAAATGTGAAAAGATTTTGTTAGGGTTCTGACCCAGGAAAGAGATTCAACCAAACCTCGTTTAATATGTGTTTTATTTCAGGAACATTATAAAACATGGAATACTTTTTAATGACACATTGACAACTTATGTTATTTTTATATCGTTGCCATGACATGCCCCAACACCTCCCCCTTTGAAAAGTTAATATTTAATTATAAGATTTTGCATAAGGCTTAATAACTAATTTTTGAGGTGGAACTCTGGGTCGTAAAGATCTTAAGGGAGTAATATGGGAGCTGTCATTTTGTACTGTTTCTGCGATGTCTTCTGTAGTATTTTCGTTGTCTTGATTCTCCAGATGAACAGGGATCGACATATTTTCATTGAGATTATCAAGATTAGAGCAGTTTTCAATACAACGTTCATTCGACACTGAAGGATTGTGATTGAGGAGTCTATCAGTCGTATCATAAAATACCCAATCATCATCTAAGTTTGAAGATATTTTCGACGGGGTCCTTCCTCCTTTCCAAATATGGTTTATATGGCGTTCAATAACTTTTCCATTGTCAAGGCAAACTAAGTAACGAGATTTAGATAGAATTTTTGTTACTTTACCTTGAACGCGTTTATTTTTCGCTAAAGCGACTACAACATTGTCACCAATTTGTAGTTCACGTTGCCGGGTTCCATGGTGGTTAGCAAATTCAGCTTCCATTTTTATTTGTTTTTCTAAACTTTTTTCAGATGGATATTGATTTGATTGTTTGGGCAGCAATTTAGAGAAAGGTGTATTTATCCTTCGACCTAAAAATAATTCTGCCGGAGATTTTTCATGGGGGGCTGAAGTACAGGGTGTGTATCTATAAGTGTATAGAAAATCTTGTAGTTCTTTCCTCCAGTCATTCGGGTTCTTCCAGATAGCTCTTTTAACGGAATCCACCATTCTTTCAACTTGCCCGTTTGACTGAGGATGATTTACTGCAGACAATAAATGAGTCACATGCATTTCTTTGCAAAACTTGGAAAATATATCAGCAGTAAATTGAGTGCCATGATCACTAACGAGAACTTCTGGTGGGCCGTATCTTGAAAACATTTCACGACATAAGTCAACGGTACGTTTTGCAGATATCGTCTGAGTTACACCAACGTCGATGAACTTTGAATAAGCATCTACGAATATTAATAAATACTGTCCATCTATAGGTCCAGCGTAATCAATGTGCATACGTTCCAAGGGTCTGGTGGGGATAGGCCAAGGACTGATAGGTATTTTAGCAGGTAATTTTCGAGTTAATGCGCATGAATTACATTGTCGAACTAGTTGCTCTATGTCATTGGACATTTTTGGCCAGTAAACATATTCTTGAGCAAGTTGTTTCATTCTTCTTATACCAGGGTGGCCTTTATGAAGAGCAGTGAGAATCTTATTTTGTAGATTCTTTGGAATTACCACTCTTTCACCAAGTAATAATGTTTCATCCACGACGGAGAGATTATCTCGACGTTTTTTATAGTGTTCGACTATATCAGAATCAGAAGACGATGACCAATTGTTCTTGATCGCTTGAATAACATTAATGATATCTTCATCTTCCCTAGAAAATGTCTTCAGTTCTTGACGCATTTCGGATCCGAATTTATCAATAGAATTATTTCTAATAGATTCAATTTCGAATTCTACAGTTTTGATGCTTGCTACTTGCAAATCTTCAAGATTGTCTTGTCGGAATTGTGCTATCAAACGAGATAAAACATCTGCCTGACCAAAATCTTGTGTTCGGACATATTCGATTTGAAAATCATATCCAAGAAGTCTTATAGCCCAGCGTTTAAGACGTGCTGCTGTTGTAGATTTAAGACCTTTGGTTTTGTCGGTTTGTAATAAAGCGACTAGAGGCTTATGATCGGTTTGCAGTATGAATTTTCTTCCCCAGACAAATTTATGAAAACGTTCAACCGCAGTAACCAAAGCTAATGCCTCTTTTTCCAATTGTGAGTAGTTGCGTTGTGCATCCGTGAGACTTTGAGCCATATGATAAACAGCTCGTTCGTGGCCATCTTGATCTCGTTGGAGAAGTACGCCACCTATACCTGTAGAACAAGCGTCTGCTGCCACTATAAGAGTTTTTGATGGATCGAAGTGTTCCAACAGTAATGGACTAAGCATGACATTCTTGATCTGTTTTAGAGCAGAGTCATGCTTATAATTCCAAATCCAAGGACGATTTTTCCTAGTTAGATCTTCTAAAGGTTGTTTGATTTGGTGAAGGTGGGGAATGAACTTTCCATAATGATTCACCATACCAAGTAAACTTTGAAGTTCGGGTATATTTTTAGGTTTTGGCATTTCTGCAATTGCATGAGTAGCATTTGGGTCAGCTGCAATACCTTTAGCATTCACAATCAATCCCAAATATTTGATTTCTTCTAAAGCGAAATTACACTTCTCTAATTTGAGACTCCAACCGTTATCTTGAAGACGTTGAAGTGTTTGTTTGAGACGAAAGTCATGTTCTTCACGAGTACTTCCTGCGATTACCACATCATCAAGATACGCGTAAACACCATCAAGACCGATCAACGTATTATCCATAGCTTGTTGAAATATTGCTGGTGCTGTTTTAATACCAAAGGGTAGTCTTTTAAACCTGAAAAGACCTTTAGGTGTAGTTATCGTGGTGATATCTCGGCTTTCTGCTGCAATTTCAATCTGAAGAAAAGCTTCACTGAGATCTAATATGGTGAAGAATGAGTTTCCATTAAGTTTTGTAACGATACTGTCAATTGTAGGTAAAGGATGTCGATTATCTAACAGAGCTTGGTTTACTCCAGTAGAATAATCAGCACATAAACGAATTTTACCATCGTGTTTTTTCACAATAACAATCGGAGAACACCAATTTGATGATTGAATGCGCTCTATGATTTCTAGTTTTTCTAATCGCATTAGTTCTGCTTCCAGAAGTTTTTCCATGGCATATGGAATTTGTCGACATGGTATCTGTACAGGACGGGCATTTGTGGTTAATATAAAGTTTGCTTTAAAATCTTTACACAGGCCAAGTTCACTAGAAAATAATCTTGGGAACTTCCTAGAAATGTAATTTTGATATGTACCTGATGTTGAAATCATGTTTTGGCGAGTTGTGTTTTTTATAGCTGAACATCTAGCGTCTTTGTTAAAGTTTAAATCCCGAAACTCAGCGAGGGACTTTGACCACAGGTCAAGTGAGTCAATAGCATTTAAACCAAAGAGATTCAAACCATTTCGTGAAACAACATCTATATTTATGTTACCCTTACGCCCTGCAGCTTCAATTGTGCACTGAAATCTTCCTATAGTCTTAAGTTTGTCGCCGCCTGCATGTTCAACAACTTCAGACTTGTTGAGAGTTGGAAAACCTAGGCGTTGCCAAACATCTTTCCCTATCGTAGTAACGTCTGACCCGGAGTCATATTGTAAGTGAATTGTTTTCCCGTATATTTCTGTAGGAATGTAGATTCGCCTACGTTTATCGGTTGACGTTATTGATTTTATCAAAAGATTTCTGTTTTTATTTGCATTTTTATTCGTGTGATCATTGAACTTCTTGCCTGATTGGCATACCTTTGAAATATGACCCTTTTTTGAGCACTTATTGCAAATTGCATTGCGAAAGTTGCATTCTGAACGGTAATGTGATCCGCCACAACCATTGCATCTCAGGTTGTCAGATGAATGTATGGTGTTTTTAGAGAGATTTTTAAGTGAATCATATTTCTTTTTCTTAAATTTTATTTTATTTATTGTAGATACTGAAGCATCACCAACTGGATTTTCTAGTTGCTTTAAGCTCGAAAAAACATTTAAATGGGCCTCTAGTTCTACGGAAATATCTTTTAGAGAAGCATTTTCGTGTTTTTCTACTACACGTAAAGTAATCTTTTTTAATTCTTCATTTTCTTTTGAAAAACAGAATGATTGAAGTAGTAATAAAACTTTCAAATTGTCATCGCTAAGCTTTGATCGTTCAAAATCTGCGGCTAAGCGATTGATTCGATCGATGTGTTCTGTAATGGCTACAGATTTATCGTATCGGAAGTTTAAAATTTCGATTCTCCGACGTGTAAGAGAGATTCTATCGCGGAAAAGGTATTTCAGTTTTTCAATTAAGTCTGCTTGTAACATTTTTGTCGGATCTTCTGGAGCAACGTGATCTGCTAATCTGTCAAATTCGACTGATCCTAATTTATCTAATAAAAGACGAGTTCGCATTTCTGGTTGCAGAGAAGCAGCTTCTGATACAAGTGTGTATTCGTAACGTTTCAACCATTTTGAAAATGTTTGATTTTCGTCGTCAGTGCGATACACAAATTTTTCTATGCGTGAGTGCAACTGATTAAAGAGATCTGAACGTACCTGTGTCACATTGGTACTTGAGGCTTTGGTTTGTTCATTCTGTAATTGCAGCTTGAGGAGACTATTGATAGCTGACGTCAACGCCTGGATCTGTTCCGTAGTTTCCGTCATGATATCCTAGCCGAATCTTGAATCTTTTATCCTGAATCTTGAATCCTGTTCGCAGCGCCAAATTGTTAGGGTTCTGACCCAGGAAAGAGATTCAACCAAACCTCGTTTAATATGTGTTTTATTTCAGGAACATTATAAAACATGGAATACTTTTTAATGACACATTGACAACTTATGTTATTTTTATATCGTTGCCATGACATGCCCCAACAGATTTATTAGACCTGAAGTTATCGCCGACTATAAAAACTTTATGAATGTAATAAATTACAGGATCACGTTTAAAAAATTCTAAGGAATAGTTCATAATTAATTAAGAATTTGTTAAAATTTTAATAGATTCGTGTTAATAATTCCTCACACAAAAAACGAATTTATAATAATTAATATTAGAAACAAATTACAAATGATTTTACTGATTTATTTGTTTACCAGGTCTTCAAACTGTTGTTATTCTTTGCGCGGAATAATCTATTTCAGGTAATTTGCTGCGTGCATTATTTGTCAAGTAAATATTTTCGAGTTCGCATTCACGTCGGGCATTGACCTAAAAACGGAATTCCACTTAAAAATTCCACTTAAAAGTCAATTTCACGATACTGCAGTATATAAAACTATAAAAAAACTTTTATTCGTTCATCTGCTCCTCGAATTTTTAACCAGTAACTAAAGTAGAAAGAATTTTTTAAACATTTTTCCAGTGCTCTTGGACATCGCTTCTTGTCGTGGTTTCATTCTGTCGATATAATTAACAGTCACCCTGTATATTCTACTAAATATGGCTCCAAAGTTAACAGTAGTCGATATATGTATTTCCGTACGTTTTTTTTTTTAATTTTAAGGTGTCATGTATGAAGAAATTTTTAATTAAGCAGCACGTAGATACTGCGTTACACCGGAACAAACTAAATAAACTCAACTCTGGAAATGGTTCTCAAAGTCGCCTTATTTAAACATTTAAGAACATGGACAAAAAGACGGCGGAACAAGAGTTCTCCAAGGAGTTGTGTGAGGCATTCTTAAGCGCCAATATTCCATTATCAAAAGTACAAAACACGAAATTAAAATGTTTTCTTCAAAAATATTCCCGACATCATGTTCCCGATGAAAGTACATTAAGGAAGAATTATGTGAACCAAATTTACACCGAGGTAAATACCAAAATCGCGTTCATTGATTGGTAACCACTTGCTTTATTTTGAAGTGGATGAAACTACAGACTCTTGTGGTCGATATATTGCTAATCTGTTGATTGGTTGTCTGGCAAATCGTATTTAATAAGTTGTAAGCAGTTAGATAAAACTAACTATTGTACAATAACTCGATTTATTCATGAAGGATTAACAAATTTTTTTCTGCCTAATCCAATTCCACATGAAAAAGTAATATTGATGTTATCAGACGCTGCTCCTTACATGTGTAAAGCCTCAGCAAATTTAAAAATGTTTTTTCCTAATTTAATTCATAAAAAGTAATATTGATGTTATCAGACGCTGCTCCTTACATGTGTAAAGCCTCAGCAAATTTAAAAATATTTTTTCCTAATTTAATTCATACCACTTGTTTGGCACATGGTATTAACAGAGTTGCCCAAGAAATCAGAAACCAATTCCCTCTTGTAAATGAATTAATCAGCAACGTAAAAAAGATTTTTTTAAAAGCGCCATTACGGATTCAATTGTATAAAGAATCATTTCCGGGTTTACCGTTGCCTCGACAAGCAGTAATTACTAGGTATGGCACGTGGCTAAATGCAGCAATTTTCTATTCAAAAAATTAAAAATTTAATTTTAGAATTCTCTGACAAATCTACTTCTATTAAAGAAGCCAAAAAAATTTTCAAAAATAATGTAATACCAAATCAATTAGCGTTTATTGCAAGTAATTTTTCTGTAGTGGCCGAAACAATTTTAAAATTAGAATCAAAAGAGCTGCTTTTGACTGAATCAGTAAATTTAATAAACAAATGCCATAGAGAATTATCAGCTGTTACAGGAACTGGAGACTTAATTTTTAAAAAGTTTAACTCAGTATTGAATAAAAATGAAGAATTCAAAATTCTGTCAAAAATGTCTAAAATTTTGAATGGGGAATTTGTTGATGACGATGACCTTGAATTAGATCCATATATTGTAAGCAATTTAAAATATGCGCCCATTACTTCCGTCGATGTTGAACGATCTTTCTCGACGTTTAAACATTTACTAGACGACCGACGACATTCGTTTAAAATGGAAAATTTAGAGAAACACCTAATTGTCAATTTTTTTCATAGTAATAAATAGGCATATAATATGTATATAAATATATTACTCCTGTTATTTTTGTGAATAGGTAGGTATATTGCTAAATGTTGTATTTTAAAAATGTATAATAATAAGAATAAATATGTTTTAGTTTATTAAATTGGAATGGACTTTCATTTTTTATTGTTAAAAGTTTTGCATATCGGTGCATGTTTGGCATATATTAGAGCACATTTTTTAATATCTTGTGCATATTCTTGTGAAATTACGTGCATATATATGCGCATATTTTACAGATTTTCCGTGCATATAATCCGAGCCTTAGTAACTACGTATATAGTTACAGATACAGATACACTAAAACTATCTAGATACTGTATCTAAATACTTGTAACTAGATATGTTACAACACTGCCTATTGTACCCCAAACGACGATACTTCCATGGCGAACAAATAGTAAATACAATATATACAATAAATACAATTATAAAAGTGTATTATTGTGCATTTTAAAAACGAGTGGATTCACAAACGTCCTTGTCGAAGTTCACATGACGTAAGGCGTTTATGAATTTTATGATATTCCGGGCAAAATCTCCACCTTTCGCATCGCCTAGTCGTCCTGCTCTTGCAGGATTCAATAATTAGTTAAAAGTTTACGTAGCGAATCGCGTTACTGTTCGGGACACTGCAAATGCATTTTAAACGCAATGTAATACACAAACTCATACAGGTTTTAATTCAAACTGAAGCTTACGTTAGGAAATTTATTTAATTTATTTGTTTAGTTTAAGATCCAGACGATCTTACATAAATTGCTATCGTTCATTCACCCTTCTGACATTTGATGGATGTATACCAATGTATACGTATACATAAAGTAGGTACTGCAATTTAATGTTGAAAAGGTTTATGCTAACTTTTATCATTCGCTTCTCAATGTGTTATCCTCTTTCTTAGTTTTTTCTTCTTCTATATCAACTCTTTTATCTTTTGGTAAATAGATTCGTATTGACAACTTTTGGGGCTGTGATAATGAAAGTAGGTTGTATAACTTTTAAATAGTTCTATTTGAAATCCATATTATACTTTTTATTACACGCGGTTATATGCGATGTTCTGGACCGTCTGCGCAAGATTTATTTAAGGCAACAAACAAGAGTACTGCGAGAAACTATTCGGTGGTTCCTAGTTCTACTTTAAGACACAGTCTCATAACAATTTACGATTTTACTGACCAATGGTTTAACGTAGACACTATTTTAGAGAGTTTCTATTACTTGCAGATGTGGATAATGTTCGCTCATCTGTAAACAAACACATCGGGGGTAACTAACAGTTGAGACTAAATTCAAAACGTTGCATACTTTTGCTTATTATTATTTTATCTTGACACCTTTGCGTTTTTTATTTTAAAATGCACAGCTACCAGAAAAATGTTATTATGTATTTTGATACCCTGTTTGTTGTATCTATTAACTATTAATTGACAATGCAGTTAATCATATTTTCATTAGTAGTTTAATTATTGGAAAGAACTCTAAATGGGTATAACTATCTACCTATGTTGTTTTAATAACAGTATAAACGTCGCGTCGATGTGAAATTTAATTTTTCTGTACACGTAGATTGTTATCAATGTTGTACCAACGTAAGGTGCGTTTGCTGATTAATTATTTATCAACAACCGCATATGTTGATTTAATTAAGACCCCGTCTCCCACGCCCAGAGGCCTTTTTTTGCTTTTCATTGCACGCAGTCGACCATTCCGGATGGTCGATCAATTAGGACATTCGGTCACTCTGCACAGTTATCCGTCCGTCCGGAACAGTCGATCAATTAGAACAATCAAAAAAAATTACTATTATTCAATGAAATTCACGTTGCAATTATTTTTTATTGAACTAAAAAGAACGTCAACTATTAAAAAAGTGATTTATAGTTTCGTATTCTTCACGTAGTCTATATTGACTTTTCTGGTTGGAAACCCTTGATGGTTTTTACATTTCTGAATGAATGAAGGTATTTCAAAAGACATACAGGGTGATTGTTAATTAACCCGACTTGCAACTCCCCATCCGGGCATACACACACTTGATTACTGGTTGTAATATGTGACGCAGCCAAGTTTTACATTTCTACAATATCTCATAACGTTTATAACGCACTTACAGCTTTAAATTCGGCATACATTGGCGTACCAACTTTTTGAGTGAATTTTTAGTTAATTATAAACTATTCCATACAACATTTTTCCCGTAATTTACGACACCCATTTTCTCTACGCGGAACAATTCTCAGTCACCCTGTATTGTATCTGAAATATTATTAGGATTCTCACATTCTCCAAGCATTAAATTCATGAGGGTTTTATTTAAAAAAGTTGTTTGAGAAAGATTTTAGAATGAAGGAAGATGAATAATATGTACTAATAGAAATACAACATTTTTTTTGGTAAGAACGTACTCGGTCGTGGAAAAGAAACCTAATAAAAACTCTTAACCATCTGGTGACTTTATCTCGGTCTGAACTGTGATAATGATAACAGTACACCGGATGTTAGATTATCATAAGTCTATAATAACGTGTTTCACTTTCACAGTGAGTATATTATTTGAATACAATTATTCATTACGGTTCGGGTATTAAAGTTAATTAAAAACATTCTCTTCTATGCACTCCACTCAATATTACTGCATGTGTTTATATTTTTAAACATAAGTACTTACGTGCTCCAAGTATCACAGATGGCCTGAAAGTGTAAGTAAGTACATATATAGAACTACACAAAAAGTACTAGCTGTGTAATGAGCACCGAAAACTATTTGTTATAATATTTTTAACGCTTATCATGTTAATATTTCTGCCATGAAAGTAAATTTCACTTCTGCAAAAGATATTAAATAATTCAGAGTTGTTTGTAATTAGGGTATATTAATTCGTCTTTAATTTTATTTTAGAATATCATAGAAATTTGTATGTAATATGTGAACAGGATAAGTTTAAAAAACTTTAAAAAATCATCACATCGGTAAATGTGATAGTTTAGAAATATACGTACACAAATAGATAAAGTTGGTGGTATGCAAAAAGATTGTTTATAGTGTTGATTTATCGATAATATTGATAATGCAAAATTCAGTGCATTATAAAAAATAGAAATGCATGACCCTTGAAAACAAGATAACCTTCACGTCCTAGTAAAATACTCTGTGTTTATTATGTATACTTAAGTATTTTGATAACGTTTACGCTAATACACCGAAATAGGCAAATATCAGTTTTTGTCGGTCTTAAATTTAGTAGCTGCATTGTTACTCGATACAAAATACAGTTTAAATATAAATTAAAAACTGAAATAAAAATTAAAAGAACTGATGTTTATGATTTATGATAAAGAGAGATCAAAATAAAAACGAATTAGTATAGGCGTCTTAAATAACGTCATACTAATATTAATTGACAATCAATTGTGACATAAACAACACGCCGAAAAAAATAGAACGTATTCTATCTCCAAGCCATACATCTAGCCCAAAAATTTCTTGTTCCAAATACTGTGCGACCCTAAACTATTTAGATAACTTTTAGTTTGACATTTGCTTGCTGACTCCTGTCAAATCTGACAATAAGTTGTTTAAACGCACTCGAACGCTGGAGTCAATGGTCAGCAAGCAATCCTGCGGTTGTCTTCATATTAAAGAGTTTAACAAACCCTTATGTATTCAATTAAAAGATTTTTTCTTCTGTCGTCAAATGTATCTTGACAATTTGATGGTCAATAGGTTAATTGTATCGATTAAGCTTTCGAGAACGCGCGAAGCGCATTGAGGGCCGCTCGCCTTTGGGGGCTCGCGGCAGCTAGGGAATTGAATTTTCTCTCGGGTTCCTTCGACCTTGGCCCCGAAGTTATTCGTTTAATTTGAAAAAAAAAATTTTTTCAATCTCAACTCGTTGCTTTCGTCGACTACGGTTGGGCTCGCTCGGGTTGGGTTGACCTTGATCTTTCGTATGACCTTGACCTTTAACTTATCGAGAAAAAAAATTATTTTGATTTTTTTCGATCGCCATTCCTCGCTCGGGTTGACTACAGTTGGGTTTGCTTGAGTTGGGTTCGCTTTGGTTGGGTTGACCTTGAACTTCCGTTTAACCTTGACCTTTAACTTATCGAAAAAACATTATTTTGAATTTTTTCGATCGCCATTCCTCGCTCGGATCGACCACAGTTGGGTTCGCTCCGGTTGGATTCGCTTGGGTTGGGTTGTCCTTGAATTTCCGTTTGACCTTGACCTTTAACTTATCGAATTATTTTTTTTTTTAATTCTTTCGATCGCAATTCCTTGCTCGGGTTGAATAAGAAATTTTTTCATATTGTTCTCAAATTCGCGTTCGTAACCTTGACTATGACCTTTGGTATAATGACGTTTGTTCGAACCACAGGATCTGACCAGTTCAGAACCGTTCGAATTAGTTGGTCTTCGAAGAGTGAATTATTTTGAGAAGTAGGTACGAACTCTAATGAGTGCATGTTTTGAACGGTTCAGAACCAGTCAGAACTCATGGTTCGAACAGACCTTAATAGTTAAGTATACCAACAGAAAACTATCAGTTTTCTGTTAACCTAGAATTGAAACACGTCAGTTCATTACTAAACCTTAAGTTAAGCATAAATTGCAAGTTAACCAACGATTGAAATATCGGCCCTAAGTATTTGCATGTGGGATTGTTTAACGTTAACTGCAATATCGTATCCCCTCCAAAACTGAAACAACTGCTCTTTGGCAGGTGCAGCATCGGTAAAGAGCGAAGTGATCTAGGTTACTTTGGATTAGATCACTTAATGAATATGTGATCCTGGATAAAAGTAAACTGATCGCCGTTGCAAATAAAGGACAACTTAAGCTACCTACTCAGTTAAGCGGATAGCGGCTTGCGGCTTTCGTGCAGCATTTGTGATTGGCTATAATTTTAAACGATTTTGAAAGAGCCAATCACAAATGCCGCACGAGAGTCGCAAAACGCTATCCGCGTAACTGAGTAGGTAGCTTTACTTATATGACACACGGCGGCCAAGTTTAGTTACCACTTTGGAGAAGGAATGACTCCCTCCTGTTTATTCTTTACTCGTCCGCTGTTAGCATCAGAAACAAAAATTTTGACAAATGGCATTTGAAACGGAATTCATAATATAAATAATAATAATATGACATTTCATTTCAAGTCTGCTACATTAAATGTCTATTTCCAGCTGAAATTGAAAAAAACAAAAACGGGAAATGAAATTTTTCCAATTATAAATTTGGTTGTATTTGTCTACTTGACAATACATACAGCTGAAATCAATAAAAACGGGAAAAAATTGGCACATTTTTTCAATATTTTCATAGTGTGAAAATGACTTTATTAGAAATAGGTTAGAATTATTTGACGCTACGTCAGTTTAGAAATAAATAGGTTAGATTTTTTTAAAAGGTATGTACGAAATCAATAAAAACGGGAAAAAATTGGCACATTTTTTCAATATTTTCATAGTGTGAAAATGACTTTATTAGAAATAGGTTAGAATTATTTGACGCTACGTCAGTTTAGAAATAAATAGGTTAGATTTTTTTAAAAGGTATGTACGAAATCAATAAAAACGGGAAAAAATTGGCACATTTTTTCAATATTTTCATAGTGTGAAAATGACTTTATTAGAAATAGGTTAGAATTATTTGACGCTACGTCAGTTTAGAAATAAATAGGTTAGATTTTTTTAAAAGGTATGTACGAAATCAATAAAAACGGGAAAAAATTGGCACATTTTTTCAATATTTTCATAGTGTGAAAATGACTTTATTAGAAATAGGTTAGAATTATTTGACGCTACGTCAGTTTAGAAATAAATAGGTTAGATTTTTTTAAAAGGTATGTACGAAATCAATAAAAACGGGAAAAAATTGGCACATTTTTTCAATATTTTCATAGTGTGAAAATGACTTTATTAGAAATAGGTTAGAATTATTTGACGCTACGTCAGTTTAGAAATAAATAGGTTAGATTTTTTTAAAATTATCAAGTCCCTGTTGTCAAGTAGACAATTCATTGACAAACGCAACCAAATTTACAATTGGAAAAATTTCATTTCCCGTTTTTTTTTAATTTAGCTGTACCTTTCAAAAAAGATACCACCGATTTTATTTTTCATAGCCCTCCTCTTATCTAAATAATTTTGGATCGCACAGTAGTTTATTGTAGAAAAAACCAAATTTTATACGACAAGAAATAAGGTTGCTACTATTATTATTCTTGATGTACAATTATATTTAGGTACGTCATTTTTTTTTGTTTAGTAACAGCAATCTGTTTATGTTATGTTATGTAATTCGTATGTACATTAAGTACATAATAAGAAAATGTATTTAAGTGATTCTAAAGCTTAATAAGCTTGACCTTGTCCACTGCATAAACTGCAAGAACGGAAACAATCAATTGTCATCAAATCATAAAGGAAAATAAAAATATCTGTGCTGTGATAGAAATAAAGTGGCAACCATTTGAGTATGACCTTTGCCGGGTTAAATCGGCACTTTCCATGACGTAACAGTAAATTGTATGTATGTGCAGTGATTATTGTGATTAACCAACGATGATTTTTTTTTTTTTACAGAAATTTCATAACGCAAGTAAATACGTTCACGTTCAGAATAATATAATCATCCAATTCAAAGCAATTTCGAAAGAACGTTCTCACTGCAAGTGAAATTGTATTGTGTAATATTATTAATTGTTCGTTTTTTCATGGGAATGGGGAAAGGTACCGCTTGATTTATGATTGTTATTATTAATAAAGCCGCTTTACTATCTCGGATCGATCTAGTTTAACTTTCTACGGCCATTGTCTGGCTCTTCTCTGCGTATTTCTTGGGAAACCTGTCTCTTTCTCGGCTTGCAGAGTGAAAACGCATTACTTGTGACGATATCTAGGAAATGCTTTAATGAAATAATTAGCTTAAACGTTTACGACGAGTAACGGCGTAACAGTTCGCCTTCTTGAAGAGATAATCTTCGAAAGTTGTTCTAAACAGAAACTTCACATCATAACGATTATTGCTCCTAATGTATCTAAATAGTAAATAAATTTAGTAATCATTTAGGTATGTTGTAAAGCATTTCACTACTTATTTTGCTCAAAAATGACTTTTTCCCGAAACCACGGAATTGCAATTGCAATTACGTAATTAATGGGTATTTATACGTCTCATTATCTACTTCCCAACCCTGATCGCAATTCATATGCTCAATGTGTAAGATAAGGAAATCACGTTTTTGCACTAAAATGGCCGACTTTCCACTTTCGTCAACTTCAGTGACCACTTTCGTCAATTCAGTGACCAGTTTGGTCATCTTTAGTGACCATTTTCGTTCATAATGCTTAATGTGTAAGATAAAGAAAACGTTTTTGCACTAAAATGACCATCTTTTCTAGTTATTTTCTTTCCGGCAAGCTTAAATGGTTGACATTTCTAGTGTTTTTTTTTCCGGCAAGTTTAAATTGCCTACTTTTCTAGCGACTTTCTTTCTGGAAGTTTAATCAAATTTAACGCCTGTCAAATAAAAGCTTAAAATGCTCGAATGTGTCGTTGTTAGGGTTAGATGTTTAAATTTCGCGCCAATATTTTGCACTAAAATGGCGACTGATTGCGGTACTGTAATTATTTAGTGGCGGTAATTTCTCTGTTATTAAAAGAGACATCTGGCGGTAAATATGCCAATTGAGCTTCGGAATTAGCAAATGGTTTGCGACAAATGTTTAGTTTTCGAATTTTGTTAAATACTCAATAGATGTCACTAGTATTTTTAGAGCGTCCGTTCGTTCCTATGTCATTGGCTATCTGGAGAGATCTATTATCTGTGATTGAACTCTATCATTTTGGAGAATTTTTAGCAACAATTAAATTCAGTTGAACTTCTACTTCACATTTCACCGAATCAGCTAGATTCCTGGGAGGCCTTCATCTTGTCCACTGGCTTATTTATACCGCGACTTTTTGATATCTCTGATATTTAACTAGAACGTGCCTTTTGATGTTTGGAAATGTGATGTCGGCTTTACAAGATTAAAAAAATCACGGTTACATCAGCTATCGTAATAGTAACTTAACAAGATTGTTGAAAGATTCCTTGGGAATGAGTGAAACGTTGTCTACTCTGGCATATTGTATCGACAGGGACAGAGCAAAAAGAAAGTATAAACTATTATCAAAATCACGAGAGATGAGCCCTGCGTCACCAATCACCGAAGTTATAACCGGCGAATATTTCAGTATTATTTCTTTGTCGACGGTGAATAAGAAAAGAGGATAGAGTTATGCTTTATATACACGTATAATAATTATGATTACGATAATAAGCCAGTAGTACACAAGATGAAGGTCGCCCAGAAATCTAAGAATTCAAATAAAATTGACCGTGTTGATGACTGGGCCAAACATGAAGTAGAAGTCCACCTGAGCTTCGAGGAAATCCAGCTAACTCAGTTTCAAATACATACAAGAATTAGAACAAATAATCATAGATTCTGGCGAACGAAACAAGGCTCAAATCCGTTGGGATAGTTTGGCGGAAACTAAACGAGCTTTAAATACCTTGTTCAATGAAAACAACAGGACATAGAAAAGTATTGATAAAACTGAACGTTAAATTATTTTATTATTCATTTATTATCAACGTCTTACTAAAAAAAAGTTCAACCTGTTGCTGCAAGGACAACTTCATCATGATTTTTTTTTTTTTCAATTTAAAATATTTTATCTTATTTCAATCAGAGAAAAGGCCTTTCTAAGTACAAGGTGTTGCCAAACTTTTATTAATACTGTAGGTTTCCCTGAAAATAACTGTACCTGTCAAATGTTTCTAATGTTGGTACCTCTTACCAGAACGTTAAAGAATTTAGGGATAAAAGCAACGATAACCGTTGTTTCCATGCAAGTCAATGAAGGCGAGGCTAGCACGCAGAGGTAACGATTTTGATGGCCACCACTGTACATACACACATCATACGGATGATTGATTATTACTCAAAGAATTGAACGTCTTCTTTGTTTCAACTTTTTAGTTTTCAAGAAAACTTTTTGCGCATTGATCATGCAAGGAATCAGTTCCTATAAAGTCCAGAATATAGGGATTCTGATGTGACGAAATAAGAATGATTGTCGAAATGTTCTACAATATTCAACTTTTATGTTTTATTTCCTGAAAAAAGTTGAACAAATAATAAGGCTACCCGCAGGCAGCCGTTATCCATCTTCCCCTTGCTGTTTTTCTTGTTGTCGCAGCCGCTCATTTAAAATGAATAATAAAACTTTACAACGTGATATGTCTACGTACACAAGAACAAAACTATTTGTTAAACATTTTGGAAACGGTTACCAAAGAATGGTAGGTATGTACTAAGTTTAAACTGTCCAGGAACTTGCTCTCACCCTTTTACCAGGTAGAAGAGGCCCATTTAAATAAAAACAAATAAAGTTTTGAGAACTGATAAAAATCACGAGATGTAAATGTAAGATGTAAGAGCCAGTAAATTGTTGAAAGTTAAAGCACCAAAATATGGTCTTAACTACCAACAATTGAAGTAATAGTTTAAACGCTGTAAAGTCCCATACCTAGTTATAAATTTGGCGCTTACGTAATTGTAAAGGAACAACTTTTAAATACTTTCAAGGTTTCTTCAATTAAAAAGGTCAAGTTCAGGCAAATTGCCCGTGAGTTTCTAAGAATCGACAGTTGTTGATTATTTATCGCTTTTATCAGGATACGATTGAAGTAAATGCAATTGTATTAAATCGAATGGCATTTCCGTGAATTCAGATGAAATGATTAAATTACAACTCCAAGAAGAGAAAAAAAAAAAACAAACAATAAAACTTGCACTTGCTCTTATCGAAAACAAAGTTCCTGGAATACCTTCTTAATTAAATTTTATCGTCCATTAATTTTCTATTTTCGTTGGAATTTTTAATAGGTAATGAAGTCTGTTAATTTATAATACTGATTATCTCTCTAGGGTGATGACATAAATTTATTTATAGATTCCTAATTGCTTTTTAGTCGAGAGCGAATTTAAAATGTATTTCTTACACTGGTTTTAAATGAGTAAACAAAGAGTCATTAATGATTGAGTGGATAAATTTATTTTTTCTACTTTGCGTTCACAATGAACTCATTGTGACACCAAAAACAGTTTCACAATGAAGCTCATTGTGACACTGTTTTTGGGGAAATTTTAGTCATTTTTAATTGAAAATATTTAATAGATTTTACAAAATAACTCAGTATTTATTTGTTACTTAACAATATACTCACAATGAAGCTGGATAAGAAAAATTAATAACTTGTTAATGTGACTTTTGATTAAAACGAAAGGTTTTCAGTGTTGCCACGCATTACAACTAAAATTCCCCATATACTAAGAAGATCCAATATTTTTCATATTTTTGTTCAATAAGTGACGCAAAGTAGAAAAAATAGTATATTATACACGTTTCACAAGAGGCATTGTAACACTCGTTCCGTTGCAACCCCACTCGTGTTACAATAAGCCTTCTTGTGAAACTTGTATAATAATATACTATTTCACACTTTCCACACTTATTAATTTACTATAAATGATGATAATACTAGTAGAATAAAGCATGGCCTTCTAAATGAAAAGCGAGTTCTATCTGGCCTGCTCAAAAGTGCAGTTCTGGCGTGCTCCGCCAAGCACTGCTTACAGGGCGCTTTCATAACCTAAAATCTTGACAGTTCTCTCACATGTGAATGGTGAATGAGTTCGTGTAAGAATAATTAATGTTATTGCTGTAAAAATTTGAGCATACTGGATATTATTTACGTTGGAATAAGGTGGATTATTTATGTCCAATTTCGACAACTTAATTTAGCATTAAACTATTACGGTTTTAGATGAAAATCTTACCTGCATATACTCAGAATTTCTGTGGTAAGTTACAACATGTATAATAAAGCTTTTTTTCTCATTATGCGTAATTATCAACGCCTTTCTTAACACGTTTTACGATATCAAAAGTCGAAACTCTTTTATGTAACTTGTTGTAATTACCTATTCATAACACGAAAGCTTTTTAAAGTGCCAGTCTTTCCTTATTGCGCAAGCGTACTTCACTCCGATGAGATCAAATGATTTGTACATGAATTTATACCACATAAATTATCTTGTATTACGGTAATTACAATATTAATTAATTTTGCGTGAACTCACTATGATTGACACTAATGACGGTGCACTTCACTCATTGCCGTCAGTGCCCCATAACCAGCGTCAAAGTGTCGACTTTTGGCGTTTTCTCGAGCACAATAATAATAATAATAATAATATATTTCTGCCAAAACATACAATGTTTGCTATCGTCAAGTAGAGTACATACATATAAAAGAAGAGTTACAAAATCAGAATGCAACAAAAGGGACATTCAAGAATTCGTTCCAAGAATAAAAGGCGTGAGTTAAAAGAAATTTTTTAACAGTTGCTTTAAATTTTGACGCAGGCATATCCCTTACATGGGTTGGTAAATGATTGAAAAGTTTAATTCCGATATAATTAAAGGGTGAACTCGGCAAAATCCGGACACCTTTGACAGAGCATATCTTAGCAATCCTTGCATCAAGGTAGCTACTAGTTAGCATCAAGGTAGCCAGAATATACAAAAACAAAATCTGTCAGTACTATTGTCGCCGTGTCATTAGTTGTCAAAATGGTTTCGTTGGAATTGGAAAGAAGAAAACTGATTTTGCACGAACATATGCAAAATAAAAACGCGAGTGTTCGTCAGATCGCTAAAACTTTAAAAATTCCCAAATCTACGGTTGCAGATGTCATCAAACATTTCAAAGAACGCCTGACTATCCAAAGAAAGTCTGGAAGTGGGGGTGAACATGGTCAAACTGAACATAACTTGGCCAAAAAGGTTCTTCAAGCACATACAAAGAATCCAAAGATTTCATCCCGTGAAGTTGCGGTCAAGGTAAAAAATCCCAGACATATGTGCAGAAAGTTAAAGCCAGAGCTAGATTAAAAAGTTTTAAAGCCCAAACAGTACTTGATAGAGACGCAAAACAAAATTTAAAAGCAAAATCCCGCTGTAGAAAGCTTTATGAAAACAAATTAACGACATCCAAATGCATTGTTATGGACGATGAAATCTACTTTTCAAAAACTTTAATTATATCGCTGGGCAGGTTTTTTATACAGCCCGCAGTCGCAAGGATGCTCCTGAAGCTTGCAAGCGTAAGACTAAAGCAAAATTTTCACAGAAATATCTTGTTTGGCAGGCCATCTGCACCTGTGGCTTGAAAACCACCCCCTTCATTACCTCTGGAACTATAAACTCAGAGATGTACCGCAAAGAATGTCTCCAAAAACGCCTGTAGCCGTTCCTTAATAAACATGACAGTAAACCATTATTTTGGCCAGATCTGGCAACGTGTCATTACTCGAATGAAACGATCCAATGGTACCTTGATAATGAAGTAGATTATGTTCCTAAAGAATTTAACCCACCCAATAGCCCAGAACTCAGGTCAATTGAAGAATTCTGGACTATTGTGAAGACAATCTTGAAGAAGAATGCCGCAACGGTCACAACCATCGACCAGTTCCGCTACAAGTGGCTTTGGGCGTCTCGAAAAGTTGATAAAGTCATCGTACAAAAACTTATGCGACGAGTGCGCCATAAAGTTCGCTCAGTAGCATATGCTACAAATTCGGAATAATTTAATGTACTATAATTTTTAGTATTGTTGAGTAGTTTAAAAATAGATATTTGTTTTTCTCAAAAATTTTGGGGATTCTGTTTTATAGCCTTTTTTAAGTGTCCGGATTTTGCTGAGTTCACCCTTTAGGTCCGTTTTGGCTTTTACTTAACCTTAAGAAACTAGTTCTAAGATCAGCCGCGTTTCTAGTCTGATGGTGATGGATTTCTCTTTGTTTAGTAAAAATCTCTAACCGTTGTTTCACAAACATTAGACATTCTAATATGAATATACAGAGTAGTGTTAAAATTTGAAAATTAATGAATAGATGTCGGCAATCTTCTCTGTAACTAATATTCCCTACAATCCGGATTGCTCGACGCTGTAGCCCAAAGGCTCGTTGAGCCGCCGCAGCGTGGCCCCATACCAAAACACAGTAACTTATATGGGAATGGCAAAATGAATAATAAATTGTTTTTAGAACTTTGCAGGAAACAGAATATTTCATAGATGACAGCAAATAGATGCCGCTACAGATTTTTTTAGAGATAAGATCAATACGCAAATCCCATGAAAGAGATGATTCAAAGGTAACACCTAAAAATTTTACCGAGTTGTCATAAATAAAAGTACTGTCTTTTTCTAGGGAAAAAATGACTTTGGACGTTTTCGTTTCGTTTAAGCTAAGGCTGTTTATCTTAAACCAATCGTGTAGTTCTGAAAGTGTTTTTTCGGAAGAATGTATTAGGTCGAACAGGTTATCGTTTCTATGTGAGACTGTAGTATCGTCCGCGTATTGGATCAGCTCAGCGCCCTTGACAACAGAGGGCAAATCATTAATATAGATCAAAAACAGTAAAGGGCCCAAAATGGACCCCTGGGGTACCCCATGAGTAACTAGCCGGTTCCTAGAAACCTCATCGTTAAAAGATACAAACTGGAATCTGTTGTTTAAATATGATCTGACCATATCAACGCAGCCACTACCGACCCGAAAGAATTCGAGTTTTTTAAGTAAAAGATTATGTTCAACACAATCGAATGCTTTTCGCAGATCGCAAAAAATAGCTAAGAGAGATTCCTTATCTTCGAAAGCATCAGAAATTGAGAATACTAAATCGCAAACAGCATTTTTAGTCAAAAGATTCTCTCGAAAGCTATACTGTTGTTTATTGAACAAATTATGAGTCTCGATGAATTCGGGAAATTGAAATTTCATAATAGATTCCAAGATTTTGGAAAAAATTGGTAATATTGATATGGGTCTATAATTCTCTAACAGCGAATGGTTTCCTTTTTTATAAATGGGGACGACCTTTGCAAGTTTTAAAGAATCGGGAAAGACCTTTGTTTTTATGCACTCATTCATTAATTTAGTAAGAGGTGCCACGATTAAATTAATGATACATTTAAGTAAAACGGCGTTGAGACCATAAGCATCCTTACAATTGCTGTTCTTGAGCCCTTTTATTACATCCCTCATTTGTGCAATAGAGATTTCTTTAAATTGAAAGATATCATTTTCATTAAATACTATAGTATTGGGGAGTACATTAGAGATTCCGTCGTTACTAGGGTTATTTTTTTAAACTGTCTAATATGTTATCTACATTAGTAATTAAAAACTTGTTAAAATCTTCAGCAGATATTGAATCGTTTGGTACATTGTTGGGTGCAGTATTGTTTCTTTTAGCATTAACAATTTGCCAAATAGATTTGATGCTATTGTTTAGGATGAACTTATCATAGGCCGTTACCTTTTTTGTTTGAAGTAGAGTTTTATATTTGTTGGTAAAAACTTTTCGCGGATTCAAGTTTCCATTTGAAGGATTTTGATAGTAGGCACTTTTTATGAAACAAAGAGTTTCACGCATATTACGAACCTCATCATCAAACCAATTTATCTTGACATCGTGTTTAGTATTTCTAATTTTTACAGAACGTTCAGGAAAACAATTTACTACAGCCTGTTGAAAAATGTCAATAGTTATTTTAAATTTATCTTCAATATTCAAAGTTGGATCGCTAATGAAAGACCAATTCACCTCATTGAAATAGTTGAAAAATCTCAATTTGCCGTCTGAAGTTAAGGGGCGAATTAGTTTGACATTTTGTTTGGTGGGACATTTTCTAACAATATATTGCACTCAACATACAGACCATAATGGTCCGAAATACAAGTATCAATTACAGTCGTATTTCTAATTAAATGAGTGTTATTAGTAAAAACATTATCAATACAATTTTTGGCCCGAGTTGCAGCACTAAACATTGATTTTAAGCCATAGCCCCTGAACAGATCTAACAATACAAATGTCTGATTGGTGAGAGTGTTAAATTGTACATTGAAGTCACCGCACACTAGAATATTACTATAACGGCGTATACTTATCAATACAGAGTCAATTACATTACAGAAGGTGTCAAAGTTCCCATTTATAGGAGACCTATACACTGATACCACAACTAAATCCAGATGTGGGATTTCAAAAATTCAATGTAAATTTTTCAAAACGCCCAGGCCAGTTAGAACTCGCTTTTGATTTAGAAGACCATGGAATAAAGAATCAAAACTGACTCACATAAAAAATTGAGAATTTCCGAACGAGTTGATTTACAAACCCATGGTATCTACTTAGCACTTCTTAGTTAATTTCATGAGTAGGTAAACTTAAGTCGTATATGTTTTCGTTTCATTAAATCAAACACTTTATTTTTATTTTGAGTAGTCTAAAGTAAATGTAATTTTTGTTTCAGCATGAATAAGTGAAAATTGAAAATGAACATGGAACCTCCCAACACCACCACGTTACTCGATTTGCCAGTTGACGAAGAAGTATCCATCGACCTTGACGAAACTGCAAACAGCACCATTCATGGATTTAATGCTTCTAACGTAACAGTTATTGAAAAGCACGATGAGATTGTAGGTGATAAACGAGTTAGTATGGAGATAGACATAAAAATCGAAACGACCATGGAAGTTGATTCCAACGAAAAACTTAAAACGAATTCCTGTGAGGGTAGTGACAGTGGGGTTGAGGTGTTGGAAACCGCCGAGAACTGCGCCTTGCAGAGAACACTAAGTGCGAACAGTGAAAACGTGCAAGACTTTCGGATGATCACTCCGGCGCAATCGTACGACTCGTCGATCATCAGCTGCTGTTCGAATTACGACGAAGCTTACAATTTGTTGGCGAGAAGAAACTCGACGCTTTTTGAAGACTACAAGCTGAAGAACGGCGATGGGACCAGCGAAGGTGGCAGCGAGAGTTCGTCGGTCACTTCGGCGAGAGATTTGAAGCGCATAAATAACGGCACGAAGAAAAAAATGGCCACTTCGTCGGATAAAACGAAAAACTTATCCTCTACGACACCCGGCAGATTAAGAATCAAGCCATCGTCGACGCAAAGAAGCGCCCCTAACACACCTATTAAATTAAAATCGAGCGAAAAGGCTGGAATTAAAACCAGTACAGGCAACACAAAAACGAACTTAGTGCGAAGCAAACAAGCCACCGACAACTTAAATCTAAATTTAGTTCGGAAAGATTTGAAGAAGTCCTTGGTGAAATGTGGGCCTACGAAAACATCGTCGCAAGTAACCCCAACCGACGATGGTAGGTGGCCTTCGGTAAACAGCAAGCCAGCTCCGTTACTTACCAGATCTCTCAGGGGTGGCCTACCTAATGAAACCCCCCTTAAATTTCGTAGTTTGCAAAGTAGTGAGGCCAAGAACACGCTGGAAAAGTACGGCACTTTACCTAGACGGCGAAAAGAAAAATCGGCCGATAATATAAAAGATTTGCAGAACAAGAAACCGAACAGTAGAGACAACAGCGCATCGAGGGCGTCGCTCCTGAGGAAGCAAAGTTCTAGAGAGGGCACTCCGGCCAAAACGCTGCCGCCGTATCCCAGGAAGAAAGTAATTCCGAAAACCAAAATCTATCACGAAACCAGCGTGCAGACGGCGTTGACACTGAGTGACATTGAAAAAGCGCTTTGTGGACTTTTGGTGAGTGCGGTGAATCCCCGGGATGTTGAAAAGAGTGAAAAGGAAGTACAGGTTGATGTGGGAAGCATCGAAGAACAAAAACTGCGGGCTCAGTTTGCGGACCTCAATACAAAATATGAGCTTTTATTGAGAGAGTTCGAAGAAGGAAAAGAGAAACTCAATGACACGGAACAGAAACTAAACGACGCGAATTTGGAGAAGACTGGGTTGAAGGAAGAGCTGAGGCAAAACACGGAGAGAGTTTTGGCTATTTTGGGAGGAGACGAAGATATGGGAAATGACGGTAAGGATTATATTATATTTATCAAGTCATCGAATTTGTAAGTCGATGCAATCAAAATTCACTCAGGAAGTTTGAGAGCCTATTATTTTGACAGGCACTATGAATGAATTAGTTAAGACATGATTTTTAATTCCATGGTCTTCTGAAGATGATTTTATACGTCTCGCATTTATTTAATTTATTCTTAACTTTTGCCGATGAAATTGCAATTTATTGTAAACTTAATTTCTCTACTTGAAATAGAGTGCCTTCAGGTATAGATGAGTGGCATACGTAGGCAACCAAACATACTTGTGCTTAGAACCAATTCATTTGAAACGCCGTTATAAATTAACTACAACGTATACGGATAAAAGATTGTGTGTGTTGATTACCTATTTATCAAAATGTCGCTTAAATCAACCTAACCAGAAATTCTCGTATGAAATTTAATAGAAGAACGAAACCAGCTGGGTCTATATCTAACCCGCACCCTCTTTATGTCTACCACATTTCCGCAGCCTATTTAAGCGGGGTCCGCGAAACATCAGCTTTCACAATTCACTAAGTGAAAAGTGATGTAATATCCTCAGAATTCCTCAGTAGTTTGGAATTAAATATTAAATTACTCTCACATATAACCGTAAATTAAGTGGGCGTAATTAAATTTAATAACTGCATACCCAATGTGTTTCTGATTATAATCAATGAAACGACTGCACAAAGCCGGTTTTACAACAAATAACGTTATTAAAAAAATTACTAACCCCCATTTTGAAAACTCATCCAAGAACGATGGGTTAGAATATATTAATTGCTATTGACATTATTAACGATACTTGCGTAAACATGTGGAAATGCTAATAACTTCTATTCATAACATTTCGTTAACGTTTGTTTTCTTCGTTGAGGTACTTGTTAATAAATAAGAACGTGTTGATGTCTTTGCTAATAGCAAATATTTTCCGATAGGTCCCGGATGCTAAAATGTCATTGACAAGATTTTTTTTTAATATATTTATAAGAGGTTGATAATTTGTCTTTGTTTTCACTGGGGTTGAAATCGTTGTCGACGTTGATAAAATCCGAACTTGTACTTTTTCAACGAAACACCCTGTATATTACTGCATTTTTGAATTCGCGAGTAAATTCTAGCCTGAAATCATGTGTCGCACTATGGGTCTACGACAAGCGGTTCTCGACTTCCTTCGGTGACCTTGAACAAAGGAACCGAAAACTACTCGCGCTAGACCCATCATGCGACACATGAATTCAGGCTAGAATTTACCCGCGAATTCAGGAATGCATTAATATACGCCGTGATCCATTAAAAAGAAAGTGCAAGTTCAGATTATATCCTGATAAGGCGACGTTCGATTGTTTTTTCAGTGAGCGTCATTCGATTCTATAGGAAAACACCTGTAACTATTTTTCTAGATCCTCAAATGAGAACGTAAATAATAGAAGAGGGGCGCGAGAAACATCCGCGTCCTTTAAGGCCGAACTAAAAAAGAAAGTGCAAGCAGTGGTCTACACTCTACGGTAATCTCGGATGACGTACGCAACAAAGAAAAACAACCTCGCTTTTATCAAAATAAAACTTGAAATTACAGTGCTTCAACGAAACACCCTGTATATTACTACATTTTTGAATTCGCGAGTAAATTCTAGTCCGAAATGATGTGTCGCATCGTGGGTCTACGACAACCGGTTCTCGAGTTCCATCGGTGACCTTGAATTGCGGATCCCAAGAATACTTGCGCTAGACCCATCGTGCGACACATGATTTCGGACTAGAATTTACCCGCGAATTCAAAAACGCATTAATATACGCATACAAAAAGCGCATTACATTTTTTAACGGAACATCCTGTATATATTATGGCATTTTTGAATTCGCGAGTAAATTCTAGTCCGAAATCATGTGTCGCATCGTGGGTCCACGACAAGCGGTTCTCGAGTTCCATCAGTGACCTTGAACGAAGGACACGAAAACTACTCACGCTAGACCCATCATGCGACACATGACTTCAGGCTAGAATTTACTGGCGAATTCAGAAGTGAATTAATATATACGGTTTTCCATTAAAAAAAAAAACGCATTACATTTTTTCAACGAAACACCCTGTATATATTAATGCATTTTTAAATTCGTGAATTAATATATGGGATTTTCCATTAAAAAAGCGCATTACTGAATACAGCCGGTTAATTTAAATGATACATCGATAATAATCAATCAAGAAAAATAATCGATTATTGCCTAATAATTAATGACGTAATAATTAATTAGTAGTAGACCATACTCGACTGAAATAAATAATTAATATTGATCGAGTCAAGGTTAATCGAATCAATAACTCAAATGCAAAGGAAATAAAGCTATTAATCTGAAACAATTGTGCTTTATCAAACACAAAAAATGATCGATCAATCAAAAAAGACACTATTTTTAACTAATAGTTAATGTAGACGATTAATTTACATATACTATCACAATCGATTAAGTCAAATCAGAAAAAATAGATTAATCACTTAATTTCATTAATATACGATTAATCGAATCAATCACTGAAACAAGCGAAAGTAATTAATTCAAAGTATCGATCAATTAATTTAAAAGAACTGATTAATAAATTCTGAACAATTGACTGATCGAAAAGATCAATTCATGCAAGACTTTCGATTATTCGAGTCAGTTGCATAATCAAAGTTACTTATTTGGAAACCGATCAAACTATTAAAATGGTTCTTCAAGAATAATCGATTATTGATCACAATCACCAGTTGAATATTATAAATATTCACTGGTGTTGAAATCGTTGTCGACGTTGTTGTGAGTAACAAAGTTATTGTCGTGATCGGTGGGGGAGGGAATGACTTCAGGTTTATCTAAGGTCATCCAAACCGTAACCACTGAATCAAAATTATTTTTATGGAATCCCGTAGATTTGTTTCATATCTTATTCAAGGCAAACTGCCTACTTCTGATATCAAACACATAAAACTGACCGTTCTCTGATCATGATACACAACAAATGACGCAAAGCTAAACAGAAGTGTTATCAAATTTTAATAAAACAATTATATACAGGGTGACTGATAATTGTTCCGACGAAAAAAAAAGACATGATAAAGAATGGGAAAATGTTAAAGACAACTGTCTAAATAAAAACCTTGTCAAGTAGGGTACATTTCATAATAATTCTGTTATGTAAATGCAATGGATAAATTCTCGATCACAACCTACTTAACCAGGTTTTTATTTAGACGCTCGTTACTTTAATTTTCGAGAAATAATTAATCAAAAATTAGCCCCAAAACGACGATGCGTCTCTGATTAAATAGTAGAGGAGCAGATGAACGAAATAAATGCCCTCATAAAAGTTTTATGGTAGGCACAGCGGCGTAGCCTGGATTGTGAACGTGACCTTCAAGTGGAATTTCACATCAACTCTGTTTTTTAGGTCAACGCCCGACGCTGTGAAGTACGAACTAAAAAATATTTACTGGACAAATGCATGCAAATCACCTAAAGCAGATTATTCCACGCAAAGGACAACGGCCCCAGCTTTGACCAGTAAACAAATAAATCACTAAAACGAAAAACAATTTAAATCTCCGTGTTAAGAATTCCTAGTATTTTTTGTTTCATTTTAATTTTAATTGTATTGTAAAAAAAGTTTATTTCCACAAGAAACGTGTCCTTCGTAAATATTTTTAGGCGACCAGAATTTCAAACATTTTAATCAGTCAATACCTTCGTAATCTGTTAATTATTATAATTTCGTTTATGTGCGACGAATTATTATTATTATTATTAACACGGAAGAGAAAGATGAAGAGACAAAAAATGAAATTTACGACGAATTAGAAGAAACATATAAAAAAGTACCAAGTTATGTCATAAAATTAGTAATAGGAGATTTTAAGGCGAAGATAAGCACGGAATTAATATTCAAACCAGTTTAGTTCGAAAAGAACAAGATAATTGTAATAAATCTTGTCGCGTCTTGATTAAACAAAGGGTTCAAAAATTTTCGCGCCCATTTAAATTTTGCGCCCGGTTCTACTTTTACAAAAGCCGCATCTGTCAGGAACACTTCGATTTCTTTCATTTCGCTCTATAATTGTTTTTTTTATTTCTAAAACCTGTTTTACATTACACTAATTTCTTTAAATTAGATTTCTTATTGATTTCCTTTAATTTGTTTGTTTGTTACTTTCATTTTACAGACTAAGCCTTCTGTGATACACATTTCTCTAACATTTAGTTTTTAAAGTGAAATGGCCAAAAATTTGAAGGCCTTACCGTAGAAGAGGACGTCATTGAGTTTGGGGCACCCTATGCCTATAATACATAAATTAAAAGATTTAATTAATTCAGCTAGAACTGAAAATAATTATAAATGAACTTCGATGAAGTATATGCATGACAAAGAAGATGGCGCTGCGGATGATCAAATCAAACAGGGGACAATTCATTAAAAATTCCACACAGAAATTATTTCCACGCTTTCGGTGGTGATCGATTCTAGTGGAGGCTAAGAGATGGCGCCATGGTCAAATAGTTGTATTTCGTTAAGAAAGATGGCGTCCGAACGCCCTGTTTGTTTCAAAATCGTTCGTACTCATAAAAATCGATGTTTTCTTGAAACAAGAAATTTATGCGTTTCCCAAAAAAAAAAAACAAGAAAGTGAAATTATAAGCAGAAAATTTCACCCATGACTATGACTAAGAGATGGCGCTGCGGTAGAGCAAGTGCACGGAAGTTTACGCTCCGTAAAGAAATTGCGTTCAGGATGATCGGAGTGAGGACAATTCATTAAAAATTCCACACAGAAATCATTTCCGGGCTTCCGGTTCTACTATGCGGTGGTCATCGATTCCAGTCGAGGCTAAGAGATGGCGCCACGATCAAATATTTGCATGAGCTTCGTCGTTCGTTGGAGAAGATGCCGTCCGAAAGTTCTGTTCTTTAGAATCACTCTCGAAAGCTACGCAACTTCGTTAAAAATCGACTTTGTTGCTATGTTTTCCAAAATTTTGAAATGAAGCGCATCTAGAAGAATAAAATTCCAGTCATGGCTAAGAGATGGCGCTCGATGATGAACAGTTTGATATTTTTTAATGACAAAAATGTGTTGAAGGGTCGAACTTGAGACGGTTATCGATTCCAGTCGAGGCTAAGAGATGGCGCCACGTTCGAATATCTGCGTGAGGTTCATCCTTCGTTAAAGAAAATGAATTTGATATTAAAGAAATGATTTCCCTGTTTTCCTAAAAACTTTGGAGGGAATATGAATTATGAAAATAAATATCACAAAATCTTTTAACCGGACACTAAATCGCGCACTATACACTTAACGTTTCACCGTCGTTCGACAGCTTCGTCAGAACGACGGTGAAACGTTAAGTGTATAGTGCGCGATTTAGTGTCCGGTTAAAAGATTTTGTGATATTTATTTCATCGGACAAGAACCAACTTTAAATATGAAAATAAAATTCCAAGAGATGGCGCCGCGATCAAATGCGTGCATGGAAGTTATCGCTCGATAGTAACCGTGTGATATTTTTAGACCCAGTTTCATAAAAGGTCGATCAAGTTAATCGTGTGATTAAGCAGTATCATTGGTGGAAATTTAAACTTTCCTCCAATGACATTGCTTAATCACATGATTAACTTGATCAAGTGGTTAACTACGTTTTTAACTGGGCCTTACGGTAGAAAGGGCGTTGAAAAGTCAACCATGCGACAGTTATCGTTGATCGATTCCAGTCAAGGCTAAGAGATGGCGCCACTGACACATACCTGCGTGAGGTTCATCGGTCGTTGAAGAAACTGGCGTTCGAATGCCCTGCTTTCATTTTCAAAATCCAGGCCAATATATTAAATCGTTTTCCTAAATATTCCGCGAGGAAGGATAAAATTCCAGTCGTGGCGTTACGCTCAAATATGAGCTAGAGTTCATATGAGCTACCGTTACTAGATAATTACAGTAGCGCAAACAGCCGACAGCAAACATGCAGAGTCGAATGAAAATGGAAGAAAGCTAATCGAATTTGCAACAGAAAGAGACATGAAAATAGCAGGAACTTTTTTCCAGCACAAAAGTATTCATAAGGAGACCTGGATGTCCCCGGACGGACGAACAAAGAACCAGATAGACCATATTTTAATAGAAGGGAAAGATATTAAAAGCGTAAAAAACGTTAGGAGCTACAAAGGAGCGGAAGCTGGAAGCGACCACTACCTTGTAAAAGCAATACTGAAGCAAACTAAACGTAAAAGAGAAACTGTGCGAAGGAAAGACCGTTCCTCTCTCAATGACGAAAAGATAAAAGTACAGTATAGGAATAACCCGGGAAGAGAATTAGAACAAATGCAGGGTAGGGAAGAAAGCATACAACAAGAATGGAATGGACTCGAAGAAGCTACAAAAAATGCGGCGGAGATATTTAAGAAAACTAAGACACAAACGAAACAGAAGGACTGGTATGATGAAGAATGCAAGCAAATAACAACAGAAAGAAATGAAGCTACATCATAATTCAGAAGAAAACAGAAAGAAATTCGAGGATTTAAGAAGAACAGTAAAGAGAGTATGTAGGAGGAAGAAAAGGCTGCACCTAGAGAAGAAAATTTTGCAAATAAAGAAATTAGACGCTTTTACCAAGCAATAAAAACGGAAAACAAAAGGTACAGAAAGAAAATATTATTCTGCAGAAAGAAAAACAGCGAGCTAATTGGTGGAACGCAGGAAGGCGTAAACAGGTGGATGGAGTACTTTTACGAAGTGATGAATAACGAAAACGAAGAAATAATACCAGAGATGGATCTTAATGGAACGGAAGAGGAGGAAAAGGTGGCAGAACCAGAGATAGAAGATATAGAAGAAATAATAAACAAACTCAAAAATAACAAAAGTGCGGGAGACAATCAGACCACTTCCAAATCACAAATGGGGTACGTCAAGGGGATCCATTGTCAACCTCACTCTTTATCTTCGCATTGGAAAGGGTACTACGTCAAAGTAAAATACATACGCAAAGACCATATGCACCAATGCCTGGCGTTTGCTGACGATCTTGTAATAATAACTAGAAGAAAAAAAGAAATAATAGGAGTAATAAAGAGGCTCGAAAAGGCGGCAAGGGAAAACGGTTTGGAAATAAACGAAGAGAAAACAAAATACATGGTGATGAGGAATGGCAACGAACAGACAGGAAAAGATTTGACGTTTAAAAGTACGGTGGATAACAAAACCTATAGGTTCCGGATCGTCAACAACGTAGGGTACCTAGGAGTTAATATAAGTAACAGGAATTCGGAAGAGGAAGAGATAAATGCAAGATTAATAAAAGCGAACAGAAGTGCTGGAAGGAAAATATTAAGCTCTAAGTCGGAATCTAGGAAAATCAAAATAAGAATATACCAATCGATAATACGGCCCACTTTATTATATGGTAACGAATTGTGGATCTTGAACAAGAGTGAAGAGAAGAAATTGGAAGTGTGGGAAAGAAAAATCCTCAGACGAATATATGGAGGAAAGAAAACAGGTGACATATGGGAAAGACGAACGGACCAAGAAATAATTGATCTATACCAATCTCCATCCTTAACAGCAGTCGTTAGATCCAAAAGAATACATTGGTTAGGACATGTGAGACGATTGCCAACGAACCGAGCAACGAGAATGGCACTAAAAAGGGGCATAGGTGGAAGAAAGAAAAAAGGCAGACCGAAGAAAAAATGTTTAGAAGCTGTAGAAGATCTTATCAAATTAAATATCAGAAACGTCTCCGACGGCGACAGCTGCTACAAGTGAAATTTGAGGGAGCTGGACGTACTCGCTAAGCGTTTTCTTTGTTTAACACACATGAACAGAGAACAAACAATACATAGCCCACATCGTGTGCCCTAGGACTTACAGGTCGCACATTGACCGCCGCGATCAGCAGATTTAAATCCTTGCGATTTTTTTTGTAGATAAAGCAGCTGGTACTTCCGCAAGAATTAACAAACAATTATTTACGAATTTTTTACCCTTACTAATACTCAATTCCAATTATTTTTGAAATTACTAATAACTACGTTTCGTAAAAGACTCAGACTTCCGTTCCCAGCTGTTAAACGGGTAATAAAACGAATTGAGATGTGTGTCAACGTCGCATTGTGTACAAGCGAGTAGTCAATAAAAAACTGCTGCCGCATTTATAGAATGTGGGCGTCGTATTTAGTGCGCAGCGATTTTGGGGTAATTTTTTTAATTGATTATAGGGTAATAGCACCAGGACACTTTAACGCGAAATTTAAAGATTATCACTCAGCAAATGTAAATACATCACATTTCTTAAAAAAATTGCATTTCAAAGTACAGACTGGAACTTTTTCTGTCACCTCCAGAACATAGAATAAAAAAAAAATTGTATCTTAATTTTCAAAAATACAAGTAAGCAAGTGTGTTTTTGATCCAGTTATGGACATCACATTTTTTCACTGTTCCCAATATGGACACCTACTGAACCACTTATGGACATCTGAAATATTTAGAAGAAATCCGTTGGAAACTACATAATTTTTAGTAAGAATTTATGAATCATATACCTACATATATGTACATACACACAGTTGGCCTGACCAATACTATCTATGCGTTTTTCGTGAGTAAATGAAGGATAGAATAGTAAAAACCGCATGAGTAAACGAAATAGACGTTGCCGATTGATAATACGGGCCACGCTCCGGCCGCAACATTGTAATATCTCTATTTCATTTCCACACAAGTTTCAATGAGCCTCTCCTTCATTTACTCACAAGAAGCGCATAGATACTGTTGGACAGGCCAGGGCTGTATACTGTAACTAATGTATGTAAGTAACATAAGCAATAAAAGTACAATAATTAAAAAATCAAAATTTATCCTCTTCCTCATTATCTAAACTTGATAAGTCATCACTTTCACTTTCATTTATTTTATTACAGATTTCACAGAGAAACTCATTACTTGACGTATCAATTGGAATTTTTGAAGCCATTTAGCTTTTCTTTCAAAATAATATTGACTTTTCCAGTATACGTTACATTTATAACAATTCCAGTTAAGCTTTTCATTTAGGCCCAGTTTTACAATCACAAGTTAACTTTATCTGACGGTCTATTGCTATAGTAACAATTGTGACCACAATCATTACTACGGGAATAAACCGACAGATAAAGTTAACTTGTGATTGTAAAACCGGGCCTTAATAATACTTCAGTACCTTTGGCTTTTGCAACTTGCAGCTTCACTTATTTGCTTGCATTTTTTCATCTTTCTTTTCTTATCTAATACGCTTTCTTGACTCCATATCTTTCTCTTCTTGCACTCTCTGCTCCTCTTTTTCTCATAATATTCTTGCCATAATTCAGAAGTCACTACTGCTGGTACTTTTTCCTTATTTTTGCTTTTTTTATTTGTTTCTTTCTCTTTGAACCAGAAAAGTGCTTTGTTAAATAGCGTAGAACAATTTTATCATAAATAAAAGCAAAACAGCAAGCTAATTCTATCATTAAATACCCATGTTCATTAATGGGTCCCCATCAAAATACTGTTAAGGACCCATTATGGACAGTCTGTCTAACATTGGTAAACTTGTCCATACACTGAACTAGTTATGGAGACCTAATCTAATATATCTCATAACCGTTATTTGTGTATTTTTATTTTAGAAGCATGTTAAGTACTGCTACTAGCTTCATATATTGCAGACGGGAAACTATTCTATTTAAACTGAAAATAAAAGTATGTTATGTTGTCCACTTACCTTGCTTACACTAAGTAATAACAAAGATTGGAATTTAGGAAGCTGTATGACACACGCTCGAAATTTGGCGCGAAACGATTTTATTATGAGCAAACTTCTATTTTGTTACCGCTCACTGTATTTGACAGGTATAGAAGATTAATTTGGTTGTGGAAAGATGTCGCTACCATCACTGACATTCTTATTTTTTATTTTTAAATTTTACACTGTCCATAATTGGGTGCATGTCCATAATTGGTACATCTACCCTACGCAGTCCAAAAGAATTTTTTAAACATTTTTCCCATAATCTGTGATATCGATTCTCTTATGCGTTGTTTTTTTTTGTCGGAACAATTATCATTCACCCTGTATGTACTTACAAACTTCTTACTTAACTTAAATATTGAAAGTAATACTATTAATTATTTTACAAGCCCCAAAAGGCTCGTACGAATTGACTAAGACCGATTTGGATACGATATGATTCACGGAAATTGTTACCTAAAACCACGAGCAATTTCAATAAATGTTTATCTCTGATAGTTTACGTGCATCCGTAACTGTAACTAGCTAAAATATTTATAAATTAATTAAACTTCTAGTTTTGCCACTGAAAATCGCAGTCAATTTTGCTCATTATTAAGAAAGCTTGCCTTTACGTGTACGGGGTGACTGACAATATAAATACAGTACAAGAAAAAAAGCAATATGCGAGAGTATGAGAAAAATGTTAAAAGAATTCTACGTACTTTAGTTTTCGAGAAATAATTAATTAATTAAAAATTACACCCAAAATGACGATACGTCCCTAATTAAGAAAAAGTAGCAGATTAATGAAATAAATACAGTCATAAAAGTTTTATGATTTGATGTGAACTTGACCTTTACGAAATTGACAGAGCTCCAAAATATTTACGAAATTATTTGTAATTCATCTCATGTAAATTATTCCGTAGAAATAGTATAAAATGGGGAATAAATATCGGACACACTTTGAACACCTGCTTTGTCAGCAGGGCTGGCCACAAGGGGGGTGCACTGGGTGCTTTGCACCCGGGCTCCGAACCACACAGGGGCCTCCATTAGGTCTGTAACTAGATAACCTAGCATTATATCCAATCTTCTCAAAGATGTACAAATTTGTCACAAAACTACAAAACCACGTCTAGTTAGGGCCAGTTTTTCAATCACAAGGTAACTTCAACCTTCAGTTTATTGCCATAGGAACAATTGTTTTCATAATTGTTACTATGGGAACAAACTGATAGTTAAAGTTAACTTGTGATTGACAAATCGGCCCTTAGCGACTTTTCAATTTAAACTTGACTGATGTCGATACAAGGTGTTACTGAACTCGAGTAATTTATTGAAACTTCCAAGAAAAACTTAAATAACAAAATAATTTTATTATCTACTAGAGTAATTAAATATATTAGCCTAATGAATATTTTGTTGCATGTGTTTCGTGTCGCTATGTGAACGACCAAGTTTCCAAATTAATTTAGTTCATCGGTGATGTCTATACAAGATGTTATTGAACATGTTAAAGTGAACCTTCCTTTTAAAAGGAAACGAAAAAGTGAAGACGAAAATCGTTCAAGGAAGATGGTTGGAAGAAATAGAAGGAAGCCTACGAAAGAACGTGAACAAGACAATAATATTCTCTTCAGGTCTGATGAAGAAGTTACTTACAAGAAGAATGCATTCAAAAATGGCGCACCCAAACGGAAAGGAAAATATGTAAATAACCGACTGAGATTCAAAACCTCCGTGAAAGGAATGGAATTGTAGAAGACACTAAAGTTTAACGAAATTTAAACAACGTGAAGTTGCTAATGATCCATAGAAACAGTTATAGGAAAGTTGATAAAAGAAGACAAAATGTTTAAAAAGGAAAATTGCTTGTGATGAGACTAAAGAAATAGAGATCATAGTGGCCTAATTTTCCGAGAGACCTTTTTAGTAGGACAAGAAATGACAAGAAATCAACTAAACAAAGGCCAAAACCTCCTGATAAATAAGGAAATATGATGAAGCGAATGAACAACCTAAGGACCAAGACGAAAAGTTGTAGGAAACCTATGAAACAACCTGGCGGAAGACAGAAGTAAAAAATAAAAGAATGCAATATGAAAATCTGCCTAAAACAGTTCAAGAAGATCAGTAGTGAGAGAAGAAATGATGTACTTAAGATAAAAATGAAGAGAACCGAAGGAAGTGATGCCCAAGATCTCTGAATTAAATAAAAAGTGACAAAATGAGTCTTTCTGGTGCAAATCAAAGGCGAAGTCTATATATGAAGAAACAGAAGAAGAGGAACTCTTCCAGAAGAAGACGAGATTCAGCAACTGGAAGGTAAAAATTCCGGAAGACTAGATAGAAGAAATAAAGGCAGATTATATTTATGATGGAAATAAAGAAACCAAATATTTCAGAAAAAAAAAACAATACGTTCCAGAAAGAGATAAAACTTTCAAATGAAGATATCACTTCCAGAAAGTAGTTGCGACAGAGTATTTAGTTGGGAAAAGAGAAGTGAGCTGCCTTTGCAAGAGGTCTTCCAATTTTCTGTTCCAGATTTTTCTCCTCAATTAATACCACGTTTATTCATCGCTACTACTGTGTTATTTATTTTGGTCTTCCTTTTTATAACGTCCAAGGAATGCCACTATTTATAATACCAAGTCCAAGGAGTACACAAAAGGAAAACACAAGCTGGTCAAGACCTCCTCTATTTTTCTTTAACTACAACCACTGCCATTACTTCTGGATAAAGACAGGCAAGAAGATATAAAACTCAAGCGCATGTGTGCAAGTTTTCCCAACGTTTTCAATTACAGTTCTTGCTGGTATCGAAATACAATTGGTCGTTTTCGTTTTTAATTAAGTATCGGTCCATGGTCCTGTTGCTGTTACACCATCTTCTGGCCAAATCACTTGTGAATCGAGCTAGCGTCACTGTCTGACTTCAGGAGGAGTTACCTCAAGACCTAGTGTGGTGAGGAGAAATTCTGAAAAGTCTATCTTTAAGTCAAGATGCTGTAGATTGTACATCTCGTTTTCTCTCCTTGAATCGAATAGACGCTTTCTAGTGAGACCTAAAATAAAAAATAGAATAACGAAAAAGTGGACAGAAATCTACTGTTTTGGATTCACGTCATTTATTGAAACTTCACGAATCGGGAAAAATTTTAAAAACAAAAACCTTTTAAAAGTTCACTCTGTATAAGTTGCCTCTATATAAGCCAGAGCAGTTTTCTGATTTCTTTTTTATACGTTAAAAAAAATTGTATTGGTTTGTAAGTTGAATTTCTATTGGGTGAAATCGGATGCCCTTTCTCTTTTTAGGTAGTAGTACCTTCAGTCACCGCTAGATCTCGATAACTTCGTTAAGGATTGTATTATTGACTGTCTTTCTTCATTCGGAATTTAAAGTCTTAGAGCAAGAAAGAGTTACTTGTTCAATGGAACAATGTGTAAGGCACAACAGGGCTGCGTTTATAAATTACACCCTAGGGTCACTCTCGGGTAATATTGTGATCTCTCTCGCATAAATGTATTTATACATTTTGCTTCTCACATAAGAATCATAAAGTACTAAATCAGGCGTGTGTTTCCATAGCAACAAACACATTTTCTTTACCCTACTTAAAAGTGGGACGTGAAAAGTGATCTCGTTGTCATGGAAATCATGTAAACACTAGACTTCTTAAAACTGATGAGCGAGACGCAAAATAACTAAAAACTTGTGAGTGAGAAAGATGCGATTATACACCCAGGGTGCACTCGAAGGTGTAGTTTATAAACGCAACCCTGATGTTACCATTTGACAACTGTCAAAATTGTAGGGTTAAGTTTAATAGATAAATAGTTAATTAATTAGGATTAGATAGTTGATAAATACAAGTAGAGAAGATGATATAATTTTTTTTATGTCTATTGGTAAGAATGTTTGACATCGAGATGAGGGTTTGAAACTTCCAATTATTTATTGATTTTAGAATTTATAATTTGGCAACACTGTTCAATATCAAATTTAAATAACTGTGAAACTTTTACATAATATATTTGTATAATCTCAGAAAGTTCGATTTGGAACATAAAATATTCTTCACTGCAACTTACTCTGAAAATACTGTGAAACAAAAACATATAATTGAGCCGAAGCAGATACCTAACCACAAATATACGACATTGCCAACTTATTCAGTGTTACCAACTCTATAATAGAAATGACGCCTTCAAATAATCGATTTTTTTCTTTGTAACCTATGTATGCATTTGTTGGGTAACATGGTTTCTTCAATCGTTCTAAAGAATGTCCATGTTGTTTGAAATCGCGCCATCTGTTGACGTTTTCTTGAATTACTTGCGACGTTTTAACTGGTGAATTTAAAACGCTTGAAAATTCAATCGCCATCAATAAAATAAATAAGAACCACGTCATATAATAAAAACTATGCCATCTATTGACGTTTCCTTGTACTGTAAATATCTGTACCACGGCTTCCTCGATTAATGAAGCTCAGTGTGCTTCATCCGGCTAGCCGCATTCTTAGTTCAAAGCTTTTTTTCTGTGCTTAGAGGGAGCTACAGTACAGTAAAACATCATATGACATTTCTTATTTGTCAAGTCACGATTTCAAAGTTGATTTTGGATGATGTTGAAGTAAGTCATTATCATAAGTTTATTAGTGCTCTTAAATAAATTGTGTAATGGCAGCAGTATCAACACGATCCACAATGACAAAGCAATGATCGTTTATTAAGCTTTGGTCTGGCTGGCTTCGGCAATGGTTATTATGATGAGTGTTTGCATAACGATGAAATCTTCAATTCTGACTATGAATTTTGATGTGATTGAAGCATAAAATTTAATTCTAAGTGGAAGACACCTTTAAGCATTGCAAGTTATGTGTATTTTGTACATTTGAAAATAATTTATTATTAGTTTGCAACTTCAGATCTGACACATTGGAACTGTTGCTGAAACTAAATCAATAGGGCCTGTTCAGGTGACCTTAGCAGTTGAGTTGCTGAGTTATTGTATAATATGTTTTCATTCTGAAGATGGAGTGGTTTATTGTCAATGTTTTGTGTTTGCAGATTACAAAAATTTGTTAACAGTGGAGGTATTAATTTCGATATAATAATGTTACAAATATTGGCGTTGTGCAGTTCACATGAGAACATGGGATTACCACTGAGATATGAGACAATTACTCTTTTTAAAATTATTTCCAGTTCTTGTTTAGGTAAGCTTGGTAATATCTCTAGGATAACTTATATTACATAATGAATTAAGCCAACAAACTTTTCAGAGGGATAATTCAGTTTTCCTCTGTCCTGGTTATAGATCAAGTCAAGGAGAGGACTGGTTTTCTTGCAAGAATCATCATGCAGAGTAAACAAACATGAATTACATTCCACAGACTCTTCAACTTTCATGATTAAATATCCACATAAAAATGCAATTGCTGCAGATTCAATCGAAAGAGAACCTAAATAACTGCCTTTAAACTCCCTCATCATCTCCAATTTCTTAATTGTTATCTCGCTTAAGGTAATGCTAATTTCATTATCTTCTAAATTTTCCTGAATATTTCCAAGTTTTGCAGTGCTGGCATAATGAACTTTACTCATCGTGTTACTGGTGTTTACATTTTCAATCAAACCACTTTTTAAAATTTGCCGGAGTGCATATTCAGCTGCTCTACAATCAGTCAAGTAATTTGAACCACCACGAAGTCGAATATTTGCAAAAATGGATTCGACAGCATCAGAACTAAAACACCTGGTTAACACATAATGAAAATTTAAATCACGAATCAAATATGGGATGCAGAGAGATGTGCTTCTGGCTGTGAAAACTAAAGCTTCTGCTGTTTCGTTAGTTAATCCAGCCATACCTGCTTCTCTTGATGTAAACTGTATGTCAGCAATAAAATAGGTGAATTCATTAGGCAGCCATGAAAGACGTGCATCTTGAATATCTGTGTATGGAGCATTGTTAGGTTCTCTTTGATGGATATATTGAGTTTTATTGCTGACATCGTGAATTTGAAAGTATTTGTACATGTTTTCCATATATTTTACTGTTGCAATGCTGTCTTTGAAGTGAGAATATTCTGCACCACCATGATGAATAAGGTAGTTCAAAGCTGCTGTTACTTGAGGAGAAAACAGATTAACAGCCAAATTAACTTTCATTTTCTCTAAACTAGAAGAGTAAAGATGTTTCTTTGTTAAGTTTCTAAGTGGTTTAATCTACTTTGTACAACTGGCCCTTAGAGCGGTATTGACTTGGTAACTTAAGAATTGAATTACTTGGAAATTTATATCCTTTTGGTGAACAAAATCTCCAAGCAATACAATGTCGAATTGTAATCTCAGACCATCTGGGAAGCTTTTTTTTATAATTTCGAATTTGATCTAATATGAATGTTGCACGAGGATTCATTTGATTGCAATCTTCTGTAATTTGTTCTAAATGTTTCCAATATACATTTTGTGTTTTCTGCTTTTGTGTTTGTAATTCTTCTTTCATTTTATTATACTGTATTTGTAAACGTCTTATTTTTTGTGTGAGACATTTATTAGTATATATTAGATCTTTTATTTCAATGGTTGGTGCTGATGTTTGAGTTGCACCAGATATTTTATATGGTACTTCAGGCGTTAAATTTTCCAAACAAGTTAGATTTTCATCGACAAACTAAAATTATTATTTAATGTAATTGATATGTATGTGTATATTTTAATAAATAAACCTCAAATATAGAAGGCACAGCTTCTGCAGTTAATAATTTACGTTTCTGCGTAACTAAAAAAACTGTCGTGGGAGAAATGTTTACTGCAAACTACCGCATACTCCGATAAAGGTGCAAAATCTAAAGAAACGTAACGACTTTTAAGATAAAGTAATTTTACAGCATTAATGTTGTACCTGTATGATTTAACAAACTCTCTTTCCACTTTAAATTTACTTCCATATTTGCTGGTATGCAATGGAAAGAAACATTGTCTTCCGAATTGCAATTGCTTACGCAACATCTCCGCCGTAAAGGCATTTTTTTTATAACGATATCAAATTTAAAATGAATTATTTGAATTATCCGTCAAATCGTATAAATATTTCAAATTGACGTGTACACATAGTAACTTGAAAATTGTCCAGAGGGCGATACAGTACAGTGCGTCAAGGTCATTTTTCCAGGAACAACTTTTTTTGAAATGCGGCTAGCCGGGTAAAGCACACTGGGCTTTACTAATCTAGGAAGTCGTGATCTGTACGCCTGATCTAGAGTGCAAAACATTACCATCTTGGTGATTCTCAATCAGAAATCGAATTTTAACGCTTAAAATTAGGAAATAGGCAACCCATTCCACTTCTGTGCATTCAGTACAAATACCTATAAAAATAATTGCTCATTCGATTGACGGGTTGCCTATTTTAAACATCTACAAGGGCACTCTGTACACACACCTCGAACAAATTTTGCAAATAATTAAATGAAATAGAATTAATAATTACTTTACTACAAAATGAAACGATTGCTTCGTTTTGACTTTCAGACGAGAAAACGTCTAACGACAGCTTGCTAATGTTAGAGAACCGTTTTCAAAACGCCAGCCAGGTGATAATAAACCAAGAGAACGAAATTTCAAGACTGAACGCCTGCTGCAGGACGTTGCACAGGGACTTGGACAAGAGCTTCGCCGCACAGAAGATACTGCTTCAGCAGCAGCAGGAGTTTCAAGAGGAAAGCGCGGAGCTGAAGGAGTTCATGCAAGCGGAAAAAATTACGCTCTCGGATGCCTTAAAAGATGCCGAGGGCGAAAATAAAAAGTACAAAATGTTGCTGGCTCAAAAAGACAAGGAAATCGAGAATAAGCACGAAGAATGTAAGCATTTAGTGAGAATTACAGAGCAGAGAAGGTAAGAATTTTTTACTTCCTACACCACCATGTACAAATTCTTCATTTTTTTTTAAATTTTCAAATCGATATGAAATTGATTTTTTTTTTAAATGAAAACAGGCAAGAAAACAGAGTACTACAAACACGATTGGATGCCATAGAAACAAGAGGAAGGGAATTACTAGTGCACCAAGGCAGTAGTGTATCTGGAGCTGCTGTGGCTCTTTCAGGCTTGGTCTCCAGACTTGATGGTCTAGTTGAAGAGTTAGTGTCTTCTTACAGCATCTCCCAACAAGAATTAGATGTAAGTGTGTGTAAGTTTCATGGTTTTACTACAATGCACTATTTTTTAAAATATTTTCAGGACGTTATATTTCATAATGAAGCCTATAGCAACAGCAGCAGTAGTCCTGAAGAGAGTCCTAGTAAATTCAGAATGTTCATGAAAGAAAAGTCCCCGTCTCCTAAACGCGGTTCCACTTTTATAGCTGCTGTGATCAACGCCATCAGAAATGCAACATCGCAGGCAACATTTTCAGGGCAAAGAGACATAAGTAAGGACACAGTGTGCACAGGTTTGTAAGAAATTTTAATTTCAGAGATGTTTTTTTTTAACAAAATTTCTTATTTACTTTAGAAAATTCTGATTCAACGGAGATGTTAGATTCGGAAACGGAGCCCTGCTTGATGATGGAACCCGTTCTAGAAGACGTCATTATTCCAGACGGTCATTCGCACAACATGATCTCTTCCGGCCACAACATGCTAAGTTCCTCCCATCTCACCCACAGCGAAAGCCTAAACAACCTGTCACAGGCCATATTAAACCGTCAGGTTTCGGAGCAAGCGAGCATGAGTCTAACGGAAAGCCTGAATGCGTCATTTACGAGTGAAATTTCTTCAATGTCTGATCTTTGCTCATCAGTGTCGCTAGTCGATCAAGTCATAGAGGTGGACAATCTGGTAACAAGATTACTGAAAGTCATTAGAATCATACAGCTAGAGAACGAAGATGTGATGAACGAGTTGCAAGATGAGAGAGACGGTTTCTGCCAACAAGTTGAGAAGCAAAAGGAAACCAACAAGATCGTAGTGAAGCAATTAAAAGACTGGGAGATTCTTGGAGCCCGATTAAAAAGTGAGGTCAAGGAACTCATGGGGCAGTTGGGCAAAAAGAATCACGAAAATGAAGAGATTAAATGCGAACTGAATAATCAACGCAAAGAAGTTGAGGTATTTGGGGGAAAATACGAGTGCCTTCAATTGTTGTAACTTTTTTTGTTTAGAAATTGAATCAAGATGTGTGCGAGTTATCGACGGCTCTCTCGAGAAATGAGTTGGAAGCAAAAACGAAGGAAGAGGAAGCAATCGAAGCTTTACAAACTTGGAAGATACACGGTGATATGCCCCCGAATGAAATACTTGGGAAAATTCTAGTTAGTCAAAATGAGGTGATGTTTTTAGGTTTGTTTTTCTTCAGTACAACGTTGTAGATTTTAGGCTGCTTCTTTAAAAGAAAAACTTATAGAATATGAGCAACACATAAATGAACTGAAGCAGGAGAATTTAACTAACAGACAAATCTTATCGGAGAATTTAAGGAAAGCACTCACGGAAGGCAAGAAGCAGTACGAAGCTATCGATAACGTACTTCTTGTAAGTGTGTTGCAAGCTTACTTTCGTTTAATGAATTGAGCAAATTTTCTGTTACAGACTCTGCACAGTATTCAAGGAATTGTCGACCAGAATCCACCTTTAGCGAACATTCAGCAAGAATTAGAAAAAATTTGTATGCAAACTGCATCTCCAATGCCATTAGTTATACCACCTCCAGACTGTAATGCAAATGCCGGTGTAGTTCAAGCCATGGCGAACCTAGAAATAGTATCCCCAATAAATACTTCCGCGTAATTCACTTTCAGTCTCCCTAGTCACGAGAACAAAATTTCATATTTATATGCAATCAGTTAATTAATTTAAAGATAGGTTTTCTTTGACGAAAGTTGTTGAAACCTGTTGACGCTGTGACAAATTTTATTTTCCTAAAAATGTAATGTAATAGAATTTTCAACGTTTTCACAGCTTAAGACATGCATTTTTTTTATGTATCGATAATTTTGCACTACACTTCTCAAGAATGGTCATTGTTCCTCTCTTTTTCATAATAAAAGATCAAAAAAGTGTACATCAAAATTAGTTTGTAAAATAAATTGTTACATTATCAACCGAAGTTGAAGAATAAAAAAAATATGACAAGGCTGATTTTGCCATTAAAGTTAACGAACGTCCAAATTCCCTTTAATATTATTTAGCAACTAGAATACGATGATATTATGTTGTGTTTGTCATTGCCTAACTTTTACAGACTGTAATATATATATTCACCACTTTTTTTATATTGTTTATGTACATGAATTAAAATTGTATATTATTACATTACTGCATTGAGTAAGGTGCTTATATATTAATCATTTTTTGCCATTATTTTTAGTGTAAATAAATTCTATTCATAGAATATTTCGTTTTAATTCAAACACACAAAGTTCCTAATTTATTAAATATTTATTTAAAAAAAAATCATTCTATCGAAGTAAACCAAATATTCTCCTGTTTTATTTGTGAAAAATGAATCTAATGTGTATTTTAAATTAAACTACGTAAGTGAAAAATTAATAAAACAAAAATTAAAATGAATACATACGTCAATACTAAAATTGCAGCTACGGCATTAAAAATACAAACGATGATAATCATTGGCCCCGAAAGCGCAGTTACACTTGGGGCATTTCCTCTGCCTCGTCTCGTAACGTGTTTTCAAGCAATCATAGCAAAACACATGGAAACACTTCGATAATACTGCGTCCTTTCTTTTGACCTTGCAAGACGGGCACGTCAGAGTCTCTTTGTACTCCCTGATTTCTTCCATCATCACTTCATCCAGTGTGGTACCTGAGATTTCCATTTTCTTCATTCTTTCCGCTTTCCTTCGCAACTGAGCTATCTCTTCTTGCAGTCTCTTCGTCTTATAAGCTTCCGCCTCCAAAGAACTTGTCTTCTCTGCCACGACTTGTTGAGCCTCTTTCATTTGGGAATGGTATTTCTCTGCAAACGTTTATTTATCACTTACACACATTACGATGGTGTTCAAATCATACCTAAATGAAGTTTTAAATCAGCGGCTGACTGGGCGGATTCGATCGCTTTCCTCTTGTGCATTTCCATGGCTTGTTGCCGCAGTGTTAATTCTTTTTCAACCGTGGCCAATGTGTTTTGCAGTATTCGCTCTTTTTCTTCTAATTTTCTCACGACCAAATTGCCCGCTTCCACTTGAGTGGTCAGCGTACTTACTTGTTCTTTTAAAACATCCTTTTCCTCTCTGGCCAATTTGTGTAATTGATTTGATTTAATGCGTTCCGTCATCAGTTTAAAATTTGCATCATCTTTCTCACGCAACTGTTGAATCAAACGGGAATTTTGTTCCTACAAATAAAATTAAAAATTACAAATAAATTTTTATTTGTACAAAGGCTTAAACTAAATAATTGCTTACCTGCATATCTTCGAAAGCTTGACCAGTAACTTCCATTTCATTCAATAAAGCCTCTTCCTCGTGTGATCCGACGAAAGGTCTCATTTGATGCAACACATTATGTCCTGCCCAATTCCCATCGTTCGGTTTTTGGGAAGCCACTTGCTTCTGCAATTCATATTTCTGCTCCTCGAGTTGTTTAATTTTCCTCAGCGCTTCTTCGTCAGCTAATTTCTTCCTATCCTCTCGTTTACTTTCCTATAATAATTACACGTTCTTCCAAATGATTTAATCATGCATTCACTGACCTGTATCTTCTTTATTTGTTGCCGCATGTCTTCCAGTTCGGTTCTTAATTTCTTTTCCGCAGCCATAAGTTGAACCTTATCACGTTGCTCTTTCGTTACACTTTTATACATGTCCAGCAACAGCTTCATTTCCTTCTGTTCGTTTAATGCTTTTCTAAGAAAATAGGTTTTTAACAAAACAAAAAAGGTTTCAAAATAAAATACCTACTTCAACTGCGCTTTTAAATCTCTAATTATTTCGTTCTCAGCAACCTTTGCTTCTTTGGTCCTTTGCACTTCCCTGTGATCCTTTTCCGTTTTAACATTCGGATCCTTTTTGATAGTGCCTTTCTCCTGCTTCACGCCTTCTTTTTTAATGTTAGGTGAATTATTACATCCGCCAGCTTTATCCTTGTCTCCGTCGGCATCTTCGGTTTGTTCGGGTTCCTCATCGCCCTCCTTCTTTATGATCGGTGTGCCGCTGGGTTCCTCTTTTATCTGTATCCCAGACTCGACGCTCGAATTTTCTTCTTCCTTAATAACTTCCTGCTTGATGTTCTCTTTCGATTCTTGACTGGCGTTCTGCTGCTGCCCCAATTTCGTTGTTAGGTCTTCTATTTCCTTGCGCAGCTTCGGAATCTCCGTGTTCGCTTCCTTGTATTTTCGCTTGTACCTGTGAACTTCTCCTTTCAGTTGCTGGGTATTGTTCTGCAAAGACGTAATCAGATGCCTCATCTCTCGGTTGATAGGACCCGTCTGCTCGTTGGCAGCCAAATTTTGCTCGAACTCGATTCTCAGCATCTCGTATTCTTTGCGCAGCTGTGCCAGGACGTCTTCCAACTGCATAACTTCCTGACGCAGTTTCTTTTGTGCTATTAATTCTTCACTCTGAAATATTTTATTACAGTGCGAAGTGCGAAGCAATATGCGATGTTCATACCTCCATCATTTCTATATTTCGCAAGTGGGCATTTTTACTCGTTTGCAATTGTTGTCTTGCTTCGTCTAGTTGGGTCTTAAGTTGCATCGATTCATTGTACAATACGGAAAACTGAGATTGGAGACACTTGTACTCGGTTGTTTCAACAATTACGCTCTCTGGCAGTTGACGTATCTGAAGAACAGAAAATAATACTTATTTTATTACGATAATTAAGCGAACATAAAACTTACATCCATTTTAAGTTTCTCTACTTCCTTGAGTGTTTCGCGATGCGTTTGATGCAACTTATCCAATTCTTGTAACCTGTTGTTGGCCAGCTCTCGCCATTCTTCTACTTCCTTGGTCAAATCTTCCAGTTTAGCTTGGGAGACGGTTGACTGAACGACCGCTTTAGGTTTCTCTCCTTTATCGGGATCACCGTGCAGCTGATGATACGTCTTCAACTTTTCGATCGCCTCGGCCAAATGATTTTCGAGCTTATCATTGCGGTTGCGGACTTTTTCCAGCTCGTATTGCAGATCGTCAATTTGGTTCTTGAGCTCTGCAATTTCTGTGTCTTTGGCAGTAACGGAATCTTGCAGTTCAGACATTTTGAGATTGCTGGTGTGGTATTTCTCGTGCAGGGCCGTATGTAATGCCTGCAAGTTTCGATTTTCGCCCTGCAGTTGAATGTTCGCTTGGCGAATGATTTCGTCCACGCTTGGGGCATCTTCTGCAAGGTTTCAATAAATAATTGCAAGTATTATTAAATTCTTTTATCTACCTATTAAAAAAGAAGCATTAAAATAAAAGTTCAATCTTATGCCCGTTTTACACGGTCATATTTTTGTATCAAATTTATTACAAAGTGAGTGAGAAGTGCCAATTCAACCAATCAACATTCACTGAGGTAGCTTATCTCTCTCACTTCGTAATAAATTTGATACAAAAATATGACCGTCTAAAACGGGCATAAGTTAAAATAGTTCGACAAAAATTTAAGATGATTTCTTTCATACCTTTTTAGTTACTCGTTTTACAGAAGAAAAAATGTTTCAAATCATGTGGAGCATATTTTAAAAATAGTTCTTGTATGCAGAGTATTCCGTTTATTCAGGGTGTTATGTTACACGGTGTTTTTTTTTAATAAATAACTCACGTCATTGTTTTAAATGGAACACTACACTTATTATTACTTATTTGGAAAGTGCTAAACATCTGTGCTTTCAAAAAATTCACGAATTTTAAATGTCGGATGGCCACTAACAAACAAGAATTGTAAAACGACTGATTCATTTCATGGTGCACCCTGTATCCGACAACAACAGCATGGGATACCACAAGGCTCCTTGATTGGTCCGGTTTTCTTTATAATACATGTACATTAATCATGTACTTGCCGTACTATATAGAAAAAGAAAACCATCTTATACATAGTTTACACAGATGACACTACATTCTCAATTAAAAGTAAAAATATCAACAAACTACGCGATCAAATGATAAGAGAAGTAAGAAATACTGAATTGTGGTTCCAAAAGAACCACTTGGTTTTAAACAAGGACCAAATGGTTTCAATAATTTATAAAATGATTGCAGTGAACCAAACAGTCACCTTTTTAGGATTAGAAATTGATGATCACTGGTTTAGCAGAAAAAAAAATTTAATCATTTCTTGTCTGAATGACCATGCGGCCATTAGGACAAAAGTAAGACATCAAAAAGTATCAGGCTTTCTAATGAATATTTTTAAATGAAGAACCCCCTTCTAAAAGTATTGATAAAACAGAGTTGTATCATTATGAAATAAAATTAATATTATGTATTACTTCTGTATTTTTTTTTGAATAATATTGGGGAAATTGGAGAAATTTCAACTTTGATTTGGGGAGAACCGCACACAAACATCTGGCAACACTGTTTGAGTGTGGCATGAATCACATGTGGGTCAATACGATAGGCAGGCGAATGTACTAAAACTGTAAAAATTATTGTAAACTAAAAATACTAACGTCCTTCGAGTTCTCCCTTGAGCGCCAATGTAATTTTCTCATTTCTCTGCATCAATCGATCGAAAGCCTGTATAACTTTCGCAACGGCTCGCTTTGAAACCTGCACTCTGTTGGCCAACTTATCATCCAATTCCTCTTTGTCCCACGTCGATAGTTGCATTAAGAATGAAGTCGTCACCTCGCTTTCGTTCTTATTCTCCGATTCGTCGGCGGTTTCAGCATCGAACCTTTGCAACAAGATTCTGATGTCCTCGTTCAATTGATTCCAGTAACGATTAACAACGTTTAAAACAGCATCGTCCTGCGTCTGCCTCTTCTCCAACTGTTCTATCCTCTGACGCAATTCGGCTTCAGTACGGTGACGTTGTTCGATACGCTGGAAACAAAAGACTTTTAATAGGGGGCAAATCGAGCCTAACTTGTTAACCGTACTTGCGCTAACTTTTTGTTTTGGAACTGCAGGACCTTAATGTCCATTTCTTCCAAAGTGGAAACTGGGCCAATTAAATGGGGCTCGAAATGTATTTTCTTTATGGGTGGCTGGCTCGAGCCACCTTCGTCTAGATGTCTTTTAGACATTTTTTTTTTTGTATTGTCTTGTTTACCGTTTTAAAATTGAACGCTTTCTTTTTCGATACATCGTGACGAAAACTACATTGAAATTATGTGGTGGCATTGAAATCAGATGCTGTTTGTAAAATTGAATTCATTAGCATTGATTTGAAATGAAAAAACATGTAAATCGCAGCACAAGAACACACAAACCATGACAGCAACAACAATCTTAATGTTGAGTTCGGAAATTCACGCGGTGCAAGCTCGGAGTGGAAAATAGATTGAGAACACAGCTGTTTCGATATACGTAAAAGTGAGATAAAAGTGCACGAGGAGTGAATAGAGTGAGCGCGGAGGAATTACCGAACCCACTGAAGCAGTAGCAGTAGCGCATCACAGATTAGGAATACTCAGATAGGACACTGTCAACGTGTCAACTAAACGTATTTTTTCTTAAAGCGAATTTTAGCGACGAATCAGGTTATAGTGGTTATGGAACTAAATACTTTATCGACAAACACGTGACGTCATTGTTATATATTTTGAATGCGGTTTGTGGAACTATTGGATGATGGTTAAGAAGAGTGTTTTAAGTTGTCATCCATTGTTCGTGAAAAGTCGGAACATATCGTACAATTCGTAGTTTGAAACAGTTTGGATTTAGAAGATAGGTTATGTTAGATGATATTTTGTTAATATTTGGTAACAATCTCTCTATTATAATACTGTCATCGTCAAATACGATTTCATTTGCTACGATAATAGCCATTTCTACATTCATTTTCACTTAAATATGAAAACAACCTCAATAAATTGATTGATTGACAGTTCACAATAACATGCGATGGAATAGCCCACTTTGGCGAATATCGTTTTTAATGACGTCATAACATAAACCGCGTTAAAAATGTAGGAATAATTGTTCGTCGCTAAAATTCGCTTTTAATATGCCGATTTAATCAAACTGACAGCGTTTTCGATTCACCTGCATCGGTTGCACTCAGTGTATTTGCATCTTCTTTTAACCTTATGCAATAAAATGAGATGAAGATACTCTAAGTGCGCACTAGTGCGATCAATCGAAAACGCTATTAGTTCAGAAAACAACATTACAACGTAATAGCTACATAAAAGTCCTTAAAATTATCGATGGATCGATCGTCATGTAATAAAATAATGATTGACAGTTATTCTTGACCACATATATTTGGATCTTTTCATAAAAGTCGAAGGACGCATCCAGATCGCTTTAATGATGATGGGAATGAAGAATTATTAGAAGAGGTAATTAATAGTTATTTATAAAATGTATAAAATCATGATATTACAAGAATACTTTCTCGAGCGTAAAATCTTTCAAGATACGAGATTTCTAAAGACATACATAATTTGATATTTTCATGCTTTAGTACCTAATAAAAATGAATAATTTAATTACAAATCTAATCGACTATTGCTTTGTCGTTGTCTTTCTGGATATTGTTGGAAGTAAATTGCGCTCGTTATTACTAGTGCTGGCAACCTAAATCGATTTTTTGGATAATCGGTTAACCGGTTTTGGATATCCGCGGTTTTGGAGAAAACTGAAAACCGGTTATCCGGATAACTCGGTTATTCGAGTATCCAGTTATACGGAAAACCGGTTATTCGAATATCCAGTTATTCGGATAACCGGATATTTGGATATTATCAGTTTCTTGGATAATCGAATAATCGGTTTTAACCATTATTTGGATAGCCGATTATAACCGAAACCGGTTTTTAAAGAAACCGATTATTCGGTTTAAATTTTTTCCGGTTTTTGCCAGCAATATTAGAAACAGCAGTATTATTTTAATAAATAGGGAATTAAAGAAAATTCCTTTTGAGCTAAAATTATGTCGGTAGAAATATTTCAAGTACACAAACTGAAACTATTTGCGTTAGTTTTATAATTTGTTGAACATTGTTCATTAGATATAACAAGAATAATTATATCAGGAAAAAAACTTTTATTTTTATTACTTATTTAAAAGCACAAACATATTATTGTGAGTAGTGACAAAAACTCAGTTCTTTTTAATATGTCCTAATTAACCGGCTTTCGGTTAATCAATTGGGATAATTCAAAAATTGAATAATCGGTTTTTCGAATATCCGAATAGTCATTTGTTGGATATCCGAATAGTCGTTTTTGGATATTCGAATAATCGGTTTTTCAAAAATCCGAATAGTCAGTTTTTGGATATTCGAATAGTCGGTTTCTTGGATAATCGAATAATCGGTTTTAACCATTATTTGGATAGCCGATTATATCCGAAACCGGTTTTTAAAGAAACCGATTATTCGGTTTAAATTTTTTCCGGTTTTTGCCAGCACTGAATTGTTGCTGTTAACAGCACAATAAATTTTTAAATTTGTCATTCTTTGATTCATAAAACCAGCTTTTGTGATGTACGAAATAAAACTCCGAAGGTATATGAAATCTCAGAAGATTTTCCAGAACGGATTATTGTTCAGCACCAAAATACGTAACTTTGCCCTAATTTAACCGACTTCGTACTATCTGGTACAGTTTCCGAAATCCCAATGGTGAGCCTCGAATTTGTAACAGCCTGTATACCGATCGTACCGCAGGGCCGTTTCACGAAAGCTAGAAGAAGATAAAAGTTCTTTGACTTATCCACCAATCTAAATCTAAATATTTTAACAACGGTTAGGACTATCGAAACGAAATTTGGGTGAATAAACCATGCCTCAATATGAATTAATCGGTATGTAGCACTTAATAAAAAAAATGTTGCCAGACGATTTCTGAAACGAGTAAAAGTACAAGCCATCTTTATCACCTACTAGATACAGAGTTACTCAGAATCTCATAGATTTTTTGTATAAATATAAATATCAAATAAATCAATCAAATACGAAAAATTAATTTCACCTGCTCCCTGGCTCACGGATGTAGTGCGTAAAATGATTAAATTACGTAATAATGCTTTGAATAAATTTAAGCATTCTAAAAGGGATACGGATTGGAATTACTATAAGCTTTTACGAAATACTGTCACCACCTCTATACGTCAAGAGAAAAAAGCGTACTTAGAATATATATGCAGACAAAAAAATTTAAAACGAACTTGGCATACTTTGAGAACAATGGGAGTCACTAAAACGCAGTATCAAGAATATCTGCCTGACGCTTTCAGTGATCCTGATAACATAAACAATTTCTTTCTTGATACAGTAAATCAAATGAGTAATCCCGTTGATGTAAATACTTTATCTTACTACCTAAATAATCGTCTTGATAATGATCATACCCTATTTAAATTTAATGTGGTATCTGAAAGTTCTGTTGAAAAGATTATTTATACCATTAAATCGAAAGCTTGTGGATATGACAGTATTTCTATAGGAATGATAAAATTATGCCTTCCTTTTTTGACCAAATATATTGCCCATATTATAAATTATTGTTTTACTCATGGTGAATTCCCTGAAGCTTGGAAGCAATCCTTAGTTATACCCACTGCTAAAGTTAAACATGTTACTTCTTTTAATGATTTAAGACCAATTTCTTTATTACCAGTCTTATCAAAAATTCTTGAAAAGCTTGCTGTTAGCCAGATTAAGTCTTATTTAGACACATATAATATCTTATCTCCTGTACAGTCGGGTTTTAGGACGGGCTATAGCACGAGTACAGCCTTACTTAAAGTTAGTGATGATATCTTAAAGGCTTCAGATAAAGGTGATTTGACTGTCCTTGTGTTGATCGACTATTCTAAGGCTTTTGATACCATCAATCATAGACTGATGTGTGCAAAACTTCATTTTCTCGGTTTTAGTGATCTTGCTGTGCGTTTCATAAATTCGTACTTAAACAATAGGACACAGGCTGTTTTCATTAATAATTCAAAATCTTCCTTCCGACCTGTAACATCAGGAGCTCCTCAAGGGTCGATATTTGGACCACTTTTGTATTCTCTGTATACCTGTGACTTTTATTCACAAATAAAATCTTGTTCTTTTCATTGCTATGCAGATGACACCCAATTATATTTTAGCTTCAAGTTGGCAGATTTAAATACTGCTTCTATTTTAGTTAATGAAGATATTCAGCGTTTAATAAATATTTCTAATAATCATTCACTTCATATAAACCCTATAAAGTCCTCAGCTATTATATTTGGCAATGTTAAAGATCGTCAGAGGGCCATAGACAATATGAACATAAATATCAATAATAGTCTAATTCCGTTTTCTAAAACGGTTAAATGTTTAGGTGTTACTCTTGATGAAAATCTCAGATTTTCTTGCCATATTAGTAAATTAATACAAAAATCCTACTCTTCACTAAAACACCTATACATGAAGAGGCAATTTCTTCCTACATCCTTGAGAATTCAACTATGTGATTCACTTATTTTATCCCTATTCACTTACTGTGATTCTGTCTATGGCCCTTGTATAGATCTTACAACTAGTCAGAGGATACAGAGAATGCAAAATTCTTGCCTTCGCCTTATCTATGGTCTGATGAGAAGTGACCATGTGTCACATAAACTTCATGATGCTAACTGGCTTAATATGGCTAATAGAAGACTTCTTCATAGCGCTAACCTAGTTCATAAGGTCTGCATCACTTCGTCTCCCCCGTATCTTAATTTACTTTTAACTCCAAGATCCATGTTTCATGATAGACATCTCCGTCGTATGAGTGGTTTACGTATTCCACTTCACAAAACCTCACTTTTTGAAAGGTCCTTTTCTTATGCTGCCGTTAAAATTTATAATTCAGTGCCTCGTGAGACTAGGTCACTGCCACTTGCTTCGTTCAAGAGAAAATATCGTGAATACCTCATTTCCCTGCAACAATGACTAATTGTTCAGTTTTGGTTGTACCGAACTTATTTATTTGCTTATAGGTATATGTATTCATGTAAATATTTATCTATGTTTAGCAATTTGTAGCTAATTAACTTGGTTGGGTGGTAGAGCAGCTTAGCTGAACCCCGCCAAGTAAATAAAGACGTTTATTATTATTATTATTATTATTATTATTATTATTATTAAATTCGGTGCGGAAGAAAATTGTAGTCCGAGAGAATTTAGATAGATGGCGCTGATGCAGCATAACTGCAAGGATAAATGAAAAATTACAAAAAAATCTGCATTTTTTATGTAAACAAAAGTAAAGGCAGGAATCAGTTAAAAATGAAAGTAAAACAACACTGAAATAAACAACAACGCAAATAGAGAGGAATGAGAGCGATCGAAGCGTGTGTAAATGAAGTGAATATCAAAAGTTTGTTTCAAATTTCGCGCGAAAAAATGTCGTCCGATAAATTTTCGATAGGTGGCACTCTTCGCAACGCAATTGTAGCGCAATTGTACCGTCACTAAATAATTACACTACCACAATCAGCTGCCATTTTAGTGCAAAATATTGGCGGGAAATTTAAACATCTAACCCTAACAATGACACACTCGGGCATTTTAAGCTTCTATTTGACAGGCGTTAAATTTGATTAAACTTACCAGAAAGAAAATCACTAGAAATGTCGACCACTTAAGCTTGCCGCAAAGAAAATAACGGTCATTTTAGTGCATAAATGTTTTCTTTATCTTACACATTAAGCACGAACGAAAATGGTCACTAAAGTTGACGAAAGTAGTCACTGGAGTTGACCAAAGGTGGTCACTGAATTGACAAAAGTGGTCATTAATGTTGATGAAAGTGGAAAGTCGGCCGATTTTACTGCAAAAACGTGGTTTCTTTATCTTACACATTAAGCATATCGATTGCGGGATAAATTAACTCTAGAAATATGTACTGAAAGAAATAAAAATTGCCTTTCTTTTTTTTTGTAAACGAAACCAAAAGCAGGAACCAATTAAATAGTGAAAAGTAAACAAGAGACCGCTGAAATAAACAACAAAAAAATACTGATCATGATCCCACTTAGAATGGAAACATCCCTGTAAAAAAATGCACTTATTTTCCGAATTGAGCCCAACTTTTTTTTAAGACATCAGAAACTTCACTCTGAATAAAACTTTCGACAGTAAATTTTAATTCTCGAGGCCGTGAATTTTTTTTTTACGTCAAATATGGCTAATTATTAAACAGATAATTTAGATGATATATCCCAGTAAACAAGGTCACGTGATATTAACGTCACATTTTAGTAAACTTTTGTGACCTTATCACGTCAGACATCACGTTAACATGACGTAAAAATAACGGCAAAAAGTCACAGACCAAAGACGTCAAAATATGACGTTTATAGATCACGTACTTGGAACGTCATACTTTTGTGCATTAATGACGTAGTGACAGTGCTGAGCACTGGATCTGTGATTGGCATGAACTTTGAAATTTTTTGATTTAAAATTTTCTAAAGTGCTTATAACAGTAGAGAATTTAACTGTAAGAAGTTCCGATAGTATCGATTTTAAATAAAAACATTTTCAAACTTCATGCCAATCACAGATCCAGTGCCAAGCACTGTCACCAGAGTTGGGACGTAAATAATGAGTCGTATAAATACCCATTAATTACGCGTAGATTTTGTAATTATCTACGTCGCAAAAAATGAATTAACTACTGTAAAAACTATGTTGTTTTCTATTTCTTCATTTTCAGGTTATAATTAATATTATTTATACACAATATTATCTATTTTAATGTAAAATGGATAAAATTGTTGTATACAAGCATTAAAAAACATCAAAAGCGCAATATTTATTTGAATTACGTCAAATGAACGTTCAATTTTGAGGTTAGAAATGTGACATTTCACATAAATTACGTCGAGTAAAAATTACATTTAACTACGTTTGGACGTAATGTGATGTAAAAAATATTTTTTACACGTAGTTTTCCCAACCCTGACTGTCACTCTTACCCTACCTATATTGGGTGCGTTCCGAATTAACGTCGGGCGTACAACATTTTACCTCGCGCATCATTTTCCCATATAAAAATCATGCGCGATGTAAAAAGTTGTACGCCTGACGTTCATTCGGAACGCACGCATTGTGAATTTGTGGGAAAAATTAAAAAAAAAAAACATAAATACATAAATACAATAATATATTCTATAAAAACATAAACATAACAACTTCTAGTATAATACATATAACATTTGCTCCGAAGAGCCTATAAAACAAGTATTAGGTTAGACCTCAAGCAAGATGTAATCATAGATAACCTAACTTTATGTAACACGGTCAATAAGAAAACGAAAATAATAGAAATTACTTACTTAATAATAAATTTAGGATAAGTTGCTCTTGCACCAACACAATTACCTCAATTTAGACGGAACGATTACTTAACAATTCCATCAAATTCCATACGCAAAACGGAAGATGAACATGAACAGCAGAACGGCAGAAGCTGCGTTCCTTTTACCACAAATCTTACCTCAGATCAGTTAAACGTCATTTCCGTTAGCACGAACAAGTAAGTTTGGACGGATATTTCAATCTAGCGACTAATGAGAATGCACGATCGACAAGGTGGGAGGTTCAAATCACAATTCAAACTTACTTGTTCGTGCTAACGGAAATGACGTTTATCTGATCTGAGGTAAGATTTGTGATAAAAGGAAAACACCTAATAGGCGTTTACGATAATTGGAGCGGTATATACCGGCTAGCCTATTTTCTCACTCTTACAGCGTTTTCGATTCATCTGCACTGGTTGCACTCGGTGTATTTGCATCTTCTTTTAACCTCATGTAATAACACGAGATGAAGATATTCTGAGTGCGCACTAGTGCGGTCAATAGAAAACGCTATTACATGCATTAAACGCATTCGTTCTATCTCACTCTTCTACCTCGATTCATGTACCGCTCCAATTATCGTAAACGTCTAATATCTGCAAGTTAGGTCGTTGGGCGGGAAATTGACGCAAGCGCAGAAAAGTTACACGCGCTTGCAGTGAGTTTCAAATAAATAACAAGTTTGTGACAAAACAATTCACAGAACGAATATTTTTGTCACCTATGACAATATGCATTTCGATTATGAGAAACCCACATTTAAATGATAATCATTTGCATTCGTACAATTAAAAAAGTCAATAGGTTTGTTTCAGCAATAGTTCGGAACTAGTTCGAAACCGTCAAAAGCATGCAGTCATCAAAATTGTACATTTGACGGCGCCGTTAAAATCGGTCATTACTTCGGTGGGCAACTGTTTTTAACGGTTCCGAACTAGTTACGAACTATTGCTGGAACAAACCTATTATCACGTCGAGAGTACGTTTAGAAATGACGTCACTGGTTGGTCATTAAATATGACGTAAACAAGACGTGACTTGTGGAACAATTGACGTCCAAGACCAATAATGACCAGATTTTGACGTGAAAAATACCTGACTCTGCTGGAATCCTAATTTTCACTGTTTTAGAAATACTTCAACATTTGTAAGTTCGTAACATTAAAACGCGCACGTTTTTTTAAAAAGCAAAGTTGGGGTTTACTAAGAATTATGTAAATGTCAATTTTAAGTTAGTATATGAAAGTTCTGACTTATAACAAACGTGCGCGTTGTAATGTTACGAACTTACAAATTTTGAAATATTTCTAAAATAGTGAACATTAGGTATAGGATATGTTACATATTGCTATGACGTATAACCACTGGTTATTACCAGACTTTTGATGTGTCAAAAGTTTATCTTTTAACTATTTCATTAGTCTTGTGGTTTACTTAATAGCAATTTTTCTTTTTATAATTATCTTTTGTATGTAAATAAAGTGGGACTATGTAGAAAGAGCAGCAGTAGAGATAAATAAAAATGCTAGATTTATGTTCAAACTTTTTTATTTTATTCAAATTTTTAAATGCTTTATAAAAACAATGATGTTAATAACAATAGTATCGATAATGATTATTAATTTATTATAAGTTATATAAATCAGTCAATCAATAATAAGTATTATTGGTAATAAACTAATCGCTCAATGATAAGTGTAATAACTGTAATAAGCTATTCGCTCAATGATAAGTGTTCATATAATAATTGTAATAAGCTATTCGCTCAGTGATAAGTATTTATGTGGTAAGCTATTCGCTCAATGTTAATTACTTTTGTGTAAATGTAGAGGAATTCAAATGGTTTAGAGTTATTCACTCCGTGATGGGTTTCAAAAGAATGAGTGTTTATGTAATAAGCTATTCGCTCAATGTTAATTACTTTTTGTGGAGGAAGTTAAATTGTTCAGAGTTAATCACTCCGTGATGGTTGTCAGATGAATGAGAGTTTATGTAATAAGCTATCGCTCAATGTTAAGTGTAATAACTGTAATAAGCTATTCGCTCAATGATAAGTGTTCATATAATAATTGTAATAAGCTAGCCGCTCAGTGATAAGTATTTATGTGGTAAGCTAATCGCTCAATGTTAATTACTTTTTGTGTGGAGGAAGTTTAAATTGTTTTAGAGTTAATCACTCCGTGATGGTTGTCAGATGAATGAGAGTTTATGTAATAAGCTAATCGCTCAATGTTAATTACTTTTGTGTGGAGGAAGTTAAATTGTCTAGAGTTAATCACTCCGTGATGGTTGTCAGATGAATGAGAGCGAACGTCAGTTCGACGCGCTTTATATAGGCTCCTCCCCACGACGTCGGCGCTAGTTTTTTATTTTTGAAAAGCCAATGATTTATTTTATTTTTCCTTTGATTTTTATTCCATAAATTTTCAGTGAATCTTTTGTCCGTTTGTTTCGTCAATCATAAAATAATTTTCTATTTAATGTTTCATAATAAAATGTTTTAATTTTGTCTTTGATTTTCTTAAATTTGAATCTAAAAATAGGGGTTCGAGGCTAAATGACGTCACGAATCCTACCTAGTTCGAGATTATCCTGTCATCTTGTTATTTGTCACAACGACGTACATGTTTGTGTCAGTGATTGTCAAATTATGTGTTTTTTTCATCATTTTGAACAAATTTCGGTAAGTTAAAACATTAGATTGAACTATTACTCAATATCAAACTTTAATTCTTTTTAAACATAACAAAATATTAATTAATAAAACCTAATTTTATCGCCTCGTGTTTTTTTATTCTTAGATTTGTTCCGTTTGGCAATTTAACTAAAAACTTTCTCAATCGGCCGTTTCTATGCCTGAAATTCACATCATTTCCCTCTTTTTTATGAGTCGACATGACAGCTGTCACTGGAACATTATCCTGCACCTTCAAGACTACGTCCAGAAACGTTCCGCTGCTCATCTTGTTTCCTGTCTGCCAACTCCCTAGCTTGTTCCTCGAGCCAGTTACAGAAACTTCTTATATTATTGTCAACCCATGCTTCTTGTGTTGGTGAATTTAACAACAAAATTGAAGACTCTGGATCAGACACTGTAAGATATAATTTAATTAGTATAATTTTTAATATATACTTAAATTGCCCCTCTGTTTCTGTTTTAGTTTTTCATCTAATGTTCGTGTTGGAAGAAAGAAAAATGGTATTCTTAAGGAATTTCTGTATGGTTCAAAGAATACACATAAAATTAAGGTATGTTACATTTTATTTGTAAAATAAATATTTAGATCTTTGTTTTATTGTTGTAGGTGAAGAATTTCCTTTGTATGTGAAGATTGGAAGTAACTCTCTGCTTATTTGAAGAATCCGAAAACTGTGTGTCCTTGTGAACATGACAATATGTTACATGTTATTATGTTAATAATGATTTAAGCAATTTAAACAAATAAGAAAATACTAAGTGTTTCATTTAAAATTACAAAGTTGGCAGCACTGGTGAGAAATCTGAAACATTGAAAACACCGCCGACACCATCTTGACATCCGTGCTATCATCTAAATTAACTGTTCCATTATTATATATATTATTATATACCTATTTTAAAGCTTTCTTAATTTGTGTTCACAGCATGCAAAATTTTTCTTTGCTTCGATATTTTTAACAATTTTTTGCATTTCTAGATATATGTATTACTTTATTAAATAAAAAAAAATTAAGTTCATCGTGGTCGGGACCAGGGTCAGGACAAGACAAAACGTTTTAAATAAAATCTAATGAGTAATGACACCATCGTCAAGAGTTGAAAAACTGTCTCTAGAATGTATTAATTTTATTGCGACCCCTAGAGTAATAAGTAGAAACAAATAAAAAAGAAATTGCGTTCTTCGAGTTTTTGAAAATATTTCAAAAACTACTAATCAAAGTTTTTCAAAACGGACTATTTTTTCAGAACCAAAATACGTAACTTTGCCCCAATTTAACTGCCACGAATTTGTAACAGACACTATTAAGTAACAAACGTACAAACTTTATCCCTGAAAATTTAGAACAGTTTTTCGTAATTCATGCGAACAATAGTTCGCATGAATTACGATTTTTTTAAATTTCCTTTGCAATTTTTGGATTTTGGCAAAATACAAATATTTGCGTACTTTAATTTATTATGTTGTTAAATTTGTAAAACTCTAGTATTGGAATATGCATTTTATAATATATTTTTAATAAAAACAGATATTTAACTTTATTGGACCTTCTTAAACACCTACCTACCATGAGAAAATAAAAACCTAATTTCATAATGAAGTCACCTAAATTACAACGACTTTTTTTTAACCTAAAAGTCCGGCCTTTAATCATTACTTTGATAATTTGATCATTTGCCTGTTGATAATTTTTGTAATCATTCAGTAGACTTTTCCCTTCTGTTTACAACGACCACTTTTTTTTCGATTTAACGAAATTAGCAGCACATTCAATTATTGTTGATCACAGTGAATGAAACTATTAAGTTTGGCACTAAGATCATGTAACGCAAATAAATAAATTATAATTAAATCAAAACATATTAATTACATAAAAATTAAACCTTTTTTTTATAAAAAAAACACTAAAAACAAAATTATTATCTAAGGACCTTTTTTTACCAGAAAACGACGACATTACTCCCTCATTCTTAATACTTAAGGGAACTATGAACTAAGCCCTTTTTTGACTAACTCTGTTTATCGGGTAATTCTTTCTGAGAGGCAATTGTTACTGGTAAAGTGAGAAATTAATAGATAAGCAGAAAGCACATTGATGTTTGAAAAAAGGCGGAGTCGGGACAGAAGGCCAAATTATAAAGGAAAGTCATAATTTGGACTCCCTTTTATTGGTTTGATGACGAAATTCGTTGTGAACTCGATAATTTTTCTCGCTTTCTTTAGAACACTTGAAAAGTATACGAGTATTTATGCAAAAAAGCAATTTTTTGGAATATTTTGAGGTGGAAGTTGAAGCTTTGTTTTCTGTTTGCTTGTTTTCCCATGAAATCGGCAAGTTCTCTATTTTTTTTTGTTATGTATGTACGGTTTTTGTAAAAATATTTTGCACACTATCTAGAGGCTTTCTTCTAGGAGTTAAGAGAGGAACTTTAAATGCAAAAGTTGTAGGGTTTTATACGTATTACCTTTTAGAGTGTCGCATCAAGTGAAGAAAAAGATGAAGTTTGTGTTTTCTAAATGGAACATCCTGTATATTGTTCCTAAGAAGGAAGATCATTTTCTCCCAACATCAAAAATATGTAATTTGTTGACATTTCGATGAGCCGTTCACGACATATTTGAGTATAAAGTATCAATAAATTAATGTTTAAAAATCAAGCCGGACTGGAAAAGTTTTTTATTAGAGTAAGGTTACTGTATTTAGAAAGTACCGCCATTCATTTCCGCGGCTGTCGTCCCCCAAATTAAAAAGGATGAACATGCCATGAAACACTAAGAAGAAAAAGGATAGATACATAACAAGTTACGGTTGCTAGGGAGTTTATGAATGAATTTGATTAACCCCAAATTAAAAGAGATAGAAAGTTGGCGCTACCTTCTCAATACAGTAACCTTAGCATTGAGTGCTCTGCAGCGACATCTCTTGTCAAAATCATTAAAATAAATCTAGAATTTCTACGGAAAAAGGATTGTCAATTTACAAAAAACGATTGTCAATTGTTTCAACTCATGTTTATAACCTATAAGTATGTAGATACACAGGGATAATTATAAGTCGAATAATTTAAGGAGAAGATGGCAATTTCATTGAAAGCTCTGCAGCGACTTCTCTGGGCAGAATCATTAAAGTAAATCGAGAATTTCTTTTGTAAAAAAAAACTTCTCGCGATTGCCATTTGTTTTGTCTCATGTTTGTCACTTACAAGTACCTACACGTGGATATCAATATCTTTTCTAATCAAGTGACCTATGGAAAGAAAATTGTAGGTATGTCTTTGATTAATTCGTTTTTTCAAATATCAGTTTCATTTCAATTATGTATGTATTTATAACTGTCAGTAAGTTTAATTCATTAACAGAAATCTTTGTTCATAAAGAGTTTATTGTTACATTGCGAACAGTTGAATAACATTGCAGCAATCTTAGAGAACGCTATTAACAATTTAAAACGCAGGATTTGCTTGAGAACGGCGGACATTTTACTTTTACGTACCTTCTATGAACCAGTTTATCGTTGCTCTTGTCATGTACTTTCATTGTGTGGGAAATGTGAACTTGGAATTTGATATCCAATGTTTATAAAAAAAAAGCATGTAGGTAATATGTATAAATAATTCAAATGGCATTTGAAATAATGAACTAATCAAAGACACATGATTTTATTTCCATATAGGTCACTTGATTAGAAAAGATATTGATCACTTGTTAGTATTTGCATTGAAAGCACTGCTGCGACATCTCTTGGCAGAATCATTAAAGTAATTTCTACAAAAAAAAATACCTTTCACAATAAAACCAATTGCCATTTGTTTTATAACCTATAAGTACAAATGGATAGTTAAAAGTCGATTAACTTAAGAAAAATATAGGAATGGTATTTGCGTTGAAGGCAGTGCAGCGACGTCTTTTGGCAGAATAATTAAGTAAATCGAGAACTTCTTCAGAAAAAATTACTTTTCACAAAAAAAGGTTGTAAATTGGGTTGACTCATGTTTATAATCTATTTAAAAATCGAATAGTCTTCATGTAAAATAATGAAATAAAAAACGATCGTGCAGAAGATATTTTCTTTTATAAAATTAATAGTTAAGGAGCTATTGAAGCACTAACTAATGGTTGCATCCTGTATAATTCTATTATCGTTCTTGTTCTTTTTTTTTCTATTCTTTAGCGTTGCTTGTTTTTCTTGATTTTCTCTTGTTAATTTTTCTTCAATTACCATCTCAATTATTTTTTCGTGATCGATTGGCTTCTATATTTTCTTTTGTTTTATTTATTTTTTCTACGTATACTCTATCGTTTCTCTTTTGTTTTCCTTTTTTCTTCTTTTAGTTTCTCTACATCGCATTTCTTTCTTTTTGATTATTTTATCTCAATTGAGTTCACAAAGAAACAAATTTTTAAGTAGAAATTCAAAAAAAATCTTTTAATGGATACTTTAATAATCGCACAGTAGCTCAACGTTTCGTTATACAGATTGTTTCAGAATAACTATTCCTAACTTTCAGAGATGATAGAGGCCATCGAATTAAGCATTTTTTTTTAAATAGTAATATCCGGAAATTCTGTAATAAAATCAAAGCGAAAAGTAACGTTACTGTTTGTTTATACTGACTATAATAATAATAATAATTAATATACGTATAATTGAATGACGAATTTTTTGAATTTCCGGAAATTACTTTATTTAAGAAAATGCTTAATTCGATGATCTCTATCATATCTGAAAGTTAGGAATAGTTATTCTGAAACACCCTATATAATGAATTCATTATGAATTACAGAATAGGGGTTAAAGTATTTAAAAAAACCTGTACTTTTGGAATAGAAAACAAATTCGAAAAATGATTATCTTTCCTTAATTTTATTAACTAAAATTTCGATTATTTTTCTTAAATTCGACGCCACCGTTCAGTGTTTGTTGAATGGCCCTATTGACACTGTAAAACTAAAGCTGGGTTCGTTTATTCAACTCCGTTCACTCTATTTACTCTTTTCACACTGTAAAGAGTGAGAGCGAATAAGTTTTGGTATAAGTAAGAGTGAGACAAAAGTGCGACGAGAGTAAGTAGAGTGCACGAAGTTGAATAAACGAACGCAGCTTAAATGACACTTCCATTACAAATTAATTTGGCTTGTTTGTGAAGTTCATGAATTTTTTTAATGACAATTTCTAGTAATAGCTTTGCATATAATTTTAATACTTTGGAAACTGAAATTTTTTAAACACAAATTGAAGGGTGATGTGAAACTGAATCTCGAACAGCCAATAAGATTTGAGAGTTTTTGGCGGGCAAATTTGAATTACTCCTCCTCGTTAAGAAAACCTATAGTAAGTGCAAGAAAACATTTTTATTATCGAGGTCTATTTTAAAAGTGAACTCTTAGGCCCGACTTTACAATCGTAGGATAAGCATTACTCTTAGAATAATGCGATAGATATGGAGGAACATTAAAGGGTATTCGGCGAACAGTTATTCTGTCCTTATTCCACGATTGTAAAACTTGGCCTACAGGATATTCGACGAACAGTTACACCGTCCTTATTCTACGGTTGTAAAACTGGGCCTTAGTAAATAGACAAGGTCCTTATTCCACGGTTGTAAAACTGGGCCTTACTAAATAGACAAGGGCAATATGAATGCAATTCCCTATCTTCGTAAAGCGACATGTTTTTTACTTGGAAAAGTTACAGGTAGCAAATGTAGATGAAAAGCATGAATATGTTATGCTTTTAGTTTCCGATTATATTTTTAAAAACCATATCAGCGTATATTCCACAATCGTTACATATAAATATACATTGGCGCAGGGTGCTCCATTCAGAGTTCTCTTTAATCTGTGATCATACATGTTATGTGCAAGGTGCAGGGCTGCCAACCGCTTTCGAGGCTATCGACATAGCGTAATGATTCCCCAGATATGGGTGTTAACTTTTCGTTATTGATTTTTTACAAGACCTTAAAAATGAAAAATCTCGTCGAGGTACACAACAGAAAATAGACGAACATCAAAAAGAAATGTCTTAGTATTCAAGGACTCATCCAAAATTAACCTGCGACCATTTCATTTGTTTTTTTCGTATGCTTATGCGATTTCTTCCTAAACAGACTCTGCTAAATTTTACATTCTGATGCTTACAGGCAGTAATTGGGATCGCAATTGCTCAGACCATATCATTATGCTATCCACCTAAAAAATGATAATCCGCGTCTGTGCTGAATCTTAAGATATCGAGCCGGTCTTTCTCTCTATCTTTAATCCTTGAAATTATTAACGTAAAAGTAAATGGAACGTCGAGTGAGTCGATGCATGATTGTTGGGAAGAGCAATTTATTTCGTCGGCGGAGCTCCAATAAAAGAAATGAAAATTAGAAAGTCGTTGGCCCTTAATATTTTCCAAGCATTATGAGGTTCTAAGAACAAAGTAAAATCCGTATTTCTACGACGTCCCAATGCAACGCCAAATCCTGTCGTCAGGCAAGCAAGAAAGCAAGTAGACGAGAAGTGGGGATGATGTTATGGCGTGCATCGTTGAACTCGCTGTGGGTTGTTGAAATCTTGATAATTTTGGGTTTGAAGTTGTAAAATAAAGTCGTGTTGTGGTTTATTAGTTAATCGAAGTGGTCAACAGTTGAGGTCCAGTGTAGTTTTGAGAGCAGGCATTATGGCAGAAGGAAGATCTGCAAATTACAGTTCCTGTTGCCGACTCTGCTTGTCGGATAAGTACAATACATTGAAGCCAATATTTGAAGATGAAGCGGATAGTCGGGCATTATCCCAAAAGATCTTGCATCTCCTGGGAGTTGAGGTTTGTATATTCGTTTGCTTTTTTTGTGAATTTATGGAGTGGATCTGATTTTCCTACTATTTCCGTTATGTGGTAGCTTATTGGCCGCCTTACTAATAAGGGTCACGTCGTATATGGAACGCCAGTAAATTCGACCTTATTAGCATAACTAGGCTCCACACCTGCGATCGTCCATTTTTGCTGAAAATTTCTTGCCTTTTATAAAGATTTAAACTATAGTAGTAACTTGATAGGTTCACCATGAGCAAATTGGCTTGACCTACAAATAGACATTCACTGTTCTCCATCATTTTTTATTTTTTGAAACTAAACAATTGCATAGGTGTCCTCCAATGACAAATTGTCCACCCTGATATGTACTGGGTGTTTAATCCAAGTAAACAACTGGGATAGTTTTAAGAAAGAATGTTCAGAAAACCAAACTAAACTTCAAGAATGGATGAGTCTTTGGATTTCAAGCGGATCTGACATAGGGAATATGGTTTGTAATTAATTTTGATTTCACACATTCAAATTTGATGACTCGAATTTTCATACAGAGCATACAAATTAAAGACGAGCCAGTTGATCATGAAGAGAATCAAAGATTAGAGAATGGTGACATAAATGTAAGTTGTGAACCTTTCGAAGCGAACGTACTTAATTGGCATTCTCGTAGCATTCGGAACAATCGGTTGTCATCAAATCAGAACCCATTGTAGAAATTGAAGAATATTATGAGAATCCTCCTCCTTTGACTCCACATCCACCTGATATTTTGATAGAGGGTGATGAAGAAGAAACTAGTTCACAGATGAGTTTAGATGGTTCGTTTAAAATTCAAACGTGTTTTTTTTATTTTGTTTGTGATGTACTTTTTTTTTTCATTTTAGAATTTCATATCAATGGAATTAATGATGACAGTATCAGGAGAAAGGATGGCAAGCAGTGTTCTTTTTGCAGCAAAGAATTTAGTACAGTTGGCAATCGTATGAAGCATGAAAGAATTATACACAGCAATAAACGAAAGTCTGCTCATCATGCAACTGGTTCAGGTATGTAATACACTTTAATACTCTTACACTATCATGGATGTTGGTAATTAATTCATTTAAATAGTTTTGCTTAACATATCAAAATAGAATTTACTACCACGAATGGTACTTATACTTAAGTATACAATTTATTAAAAATTTCCTATTACTAGTGTTGTTACCTTTGGTTTATTTAACCTTAATTTTTACTGAGATTAACATGATTGAAGTTGCTTGATTTAAATAAATCGTGCATTCTTTAATCGCTGTTCTTGAAATTGATGCCTTTCATGTTGTTTGTAATTTATACTGGCTGTTCTCTCTTCAATACAAAAACTAAATTAGAGATTAGCTAGAGAGTAGGTCAGGTAAGTTCTACTTGTATAAATGGATTAAGTTTGTTGTCCTTTATGAAAATTTGTTCTTTATAAAAACTGCATGAACTACACTGTGATCAACAGTGATTGAAGGTTTGCATCGGAAATACTTCAAATATGTTATCAATTTTTTAGTTCACAACAGGTGTTTACTACATACTAGGATGTCAATAATAACTTGTATGTACTTGTTTGGGGTTATTTAATGTGTTTTGTTACTTATCATATGAGGCTTGTATCTGAATTTAGAAGATACAAACCTTCATTAATTTATTGATCACAGTATATATGTGATATTAAAAATAACAGCCTTGATGATTTTTTCCGAGATACACAGTGTATATTGACTAAAAGAAAAGACAACAAGTGTATTATAGTTACATACAATAGTGATTAGTGTTTTGTTTTTATGAACAAAAGTAGCGATTTTTAATTTTTCTGAATCACGAGCGTTTATTTATAACCATGACGAACAGAATAAAATTCAGTGACGTAATCAATTTTAATTTAAGCATTTAATTTATTTAATCCAAATACAATACAATGTAACTGTGCAGAGCTCTATAGAGGTACAATGTACCTGTAACTGAGACTTAACTAAATAACAAAAAATAATGGCATTTTCTTTAAAAACTGAAATAACGAAGCAATAAACTATAATAATTATAACAGTTTTGTGTATTTTTCTAGAACTATACTTATGTACGCAGAAGATTTTAAATTCGAATATGCAACAGAACTTTGCTCAAACAAAATCACTATAATATTAACTCATACAATGTTATCTGTAATCCATTTTTTAAGTTTTCCTTTTAACATGTCAATATTTTTAATTAAAGCTGATTAAAAAGTTGGATAATCTTATTTCTATTAGAGATAGAAACTTTTATATCAAATTTGACCAAAATACAATCAATAAATGGTTAATTAATTATACCAAAACTGAAATTCCGTCAAATTTAAAATACATTTTTGCTTTGGAAAAAAAATTTTCATTATCCTATTTTAATAAAAAACAAGTAGATTTTCTAAACGTTTTAAGTAGCTTAGAGTTTGGTATAAAATCTTTAGATTCAACTTCCAAAATACAAGTAAGAAATAAATTTTGTTCTAATTTTCTAAATTACATTAGGAATATTGATAGGACTTTTGAAAAATCAAAATATAAAATTCTTATTCGAGATCTTTTGGCTTGTAAAAAATTTCTTAAAGAAAATCCTAACATCATTGTCACAGTAGCAGACAAAAGCAATGTTGCTGTTTTAATTGACAAAAATTACTATATTTCAAAAGTTCAAACCATGCTCTCTGACAATAATACATACGTAGAATTACATAAAGATCCCACAGAAAATTTCCAACGTAAAACTTTCAATATTAATAATAAGTTAGAAAAATCTGTTGAAATTAGTAATAATATTGCTAAATCTCTTAAAGTACAGCATCCCACATTTCCTAAATTATACTGCATTCCAAAAATTCACAAACCTAACACACCTCTTCGTTCAATAGTTTCTACTATAGGTTCTTCTCTATATTTCTTATCAAAATTTGTTTCAAAAATTCTTACTCAAGTTACTAGTAAATCAGAATACTTTATAAAAAACTCTTTTGAACTTGTAGATAAATTAAAAAACATAGATATACCAAATAACTGTATTATAATTTCCTTAGATGTTGTTTCTTTGTTTACTAACATTCCAAAAGAGTTAGCTTTAAAAAGCATTAATGATAGGTGGATAGAAATTAAAGATTTTACAGACATTTCCAAAGAAATTTTTTTAGAAATTGTTACTTTATGTTTTGAAACATCTTATTTCGCTTTCAATGATAAATTTTATAAACAGATTTTCGGTACAGCAATGGGTTCTCCTTTATCGCCTGCTTTAGCTGAAATTGTTATGCAGGAACTAGAAAAAAGTGTCATTAACTCATTACCTTTCAATTTAACTTTATATTTTCGTTACGTCGATGATATTTTACTGATTTTGCCTTCAGATGAAGTAGACTTTGTTTTAAGTAGATTTAACTCTTTTCATAATAGATTACAATTTACAGTAGAAAAAGAAATTAACAATTCACTAAGTTTTCTAGATGTAAATATCATCAGACGTAATAACAAATTAATAACGAATTGGTTTCATAAACCTACGTGGTCAGGTAGATATATTAATTTTCATTCGTGTACATCTAAAAACTATAAAATTGCAACAATTATTTCTTTAACAGATCGAGCTGTTTTACTTTCAGATAAACTTTTCATTTATGATAATTTAATAAATTTAATAAGAAAGACTCTTGTTCAAAATTCTTATCCAATAAATCTTATAGAATCAGTAATAAAAAATCGTGTTAAATATTTACAAAATTCAAAAATTCACAATAACAATAAACAAACTTCAAACAAAAAATACATATCATTACGTTACATTGAACCACTATATGACACATTTAAACACATATTCAAAAAACACAATTTAATTTTAGCTAGCAAATCTGTAAATAATTTAAATAGTATTTTCTCAAATTTAAAAACCAAAACTAAAACAACCTAACGTAGTTTATGAAATTAAATGTTTAAATTGTAATTCATGTTATATTGGAGAAAAGCCAAAATTTAAAAAAACGTCTAGACCAACATAAATATCATATCCAAAAAAATAATCAAAATCATTCAATGCTTGTAGAACATTCATTAGAAAATGACCATAATTTTGATTTTGAAAATACCAATATTTTATATTACGAGTCTAATATTTTCAAAAGACGTTTTATAGAAATGTGTAAAATAAAAATGTCGTCGAATTCTATTAATAAACGTACTGATTTTGAAAATTTAAACTATACATTTTGTAGTTTTCTCGATTCCTTAAATAGAATATAGACCTGTCAATTTTTTAACATTTATAATGTTCAAAATATTTTTAGATTAAAAAAAAAATCAAGTTATTTTTTCAGTTTCCGTTGACAACCTTGTTAATTTTGACAATATGTTTATATTTTTCACTTCTGACGAAGCTGTGGAACGACTACGAAACGTTAAGTGTTTATGCGCCATTTAGTGTTCGTTTAAAAGAGTTTGTGATTCAATATTTTTAATTTATATGGTAACGTATTACATATTTTTATTGCCATAATTTTACTACACTTATTATTAATCATTTCAGTTGTTTTGAACAAGAATGTTGTTTCGAAGAAGAATTAAATTTTTATTCCTTGTACATACATAATACTTTTGGAATTTAAATACTCATTCTTTAAGAATTTATAATAATAGATGATACTAGCTTTGGTCATTTTTCAAGGGCATTATTTCATTAAACGGACATTTATAATACTGTTATACAGAGCGTAATAGATCGTTAATCATTATTTAGTTTGGATAAACTTGGATAATTTGGAAAAAGTTATGATGATAGTATCATCAGCATATGATAAAAGTTTGTTATTAACAAATTATTTCTATAAATTATGAAAATCAAGGGTTTAAGAATAGTACCTTGTGGAACATGAACTAACATATTTTTTTTAATGGAAATATGTAGTAAATTTAATAATTTCTTTTTTCTTCATAAATATACAGGCTCCATCCAGATTTTATGTTAGGATTTTATTTTATTAATTTCATTGTTTTGTATCTTTATTTGTGTTAAGTAAATAAATATTGCTGTTTTGCCGAAACTTACAGCGAAAAATTGGATTAACTGTAGCCAGATATGCCATTAAAATAAAGTTATTAATAACAGGAAAACTAAAAGAGACAGGTATAGGGCATTGTAATACTATTCGATGCAGAATTTGATTCTGCATCTGATGTTGTAAAAACATACAGGGTGTTCCGTTTAAGAAAATTGAGTTTTGGGCAGTTAAACATAATGGCATTGGACACCATATTGTAACTAACCTGTGATTTTTTTTGGGGGGATAACTACGAAATGATTTGAAGATCCTACTTTCAAACTTGAATCTTGAAATTTGAAAGTGTCATAGATACAATTTTTTAAAGGGAAGGTTACCAAAACTTTTTTTTAAAGAAATTTAAAGATATCTCAAAATCTGTTACATTTAGGCATAGAGTAGTCTTAATATTTTTTATTTAGAATAATGTGCAAAATCAGAATTTATAATAAAAAATGTAATATTCCATTTAAAATAAGAAAGTTAATGGCGATTTCCAGTATAACCGGAATGTAAGAGTGAAAATATTTTACGCGGAAAGATCACTATGTCAGGGCAGTGTACCAACTTTCAGAATTTTTGTATATTTCCTTCCCTATAATATTTTAATAGGCCACTCTATTTGGGAGACCCTGTATATTTTACTGGGTTTTTGTTTTTTGTAAGTAATCTGAGAAAAACAAGAAAAACATATTTTTTTTCTACTTGTTCTATAATTTTCTTAATATGTGGGTATAAATACAGAGCTGAAAAATATGTTGTGCTTTTGTTAACCTTGTAACCTTGGGGTCCCTAAATTTGATAGACATTTAACTTACCTGTTAAGATATCAAAGCAAACTGTCATCTTTTCGGTCATTCTTCACTTCAGAGCTATTATATCATTGTTTTTTCTAATATATTATTTTTTATTTAGCAACATAGGAACCAGTGTTACCAACTTAAGGGATAAATCCCTTTTTAAAGTCTTTTTTTGTAGCTATGCAGCTCAAAGTTACTCTTTTACGTATGAAGAAACCCACTTATGTAACAACTCGCATATGTTGTAGAATGTAGAATATAAAATTTATACATGGTGCCTATACAGGGTGATTCGTTAGCCTCTTTACAAACTTAGGTCCGATTTGCTTTTGTTTAGAAGGTACAGCGTGTTCTTTTACTGTATGCAAATATTTAAACCTGTAATACATCATCATAAATGGCAACGATTGAACTCGTATGTCCTTAACAAAAGTTTTACACATTTCGAGAAAATCGCAGTTGAAAATCGGGCATGAATTAATCGCACGTCTATGTCTTTGAGGTAGGTCAAAAAAAGGACATTTTATTGCGACCGCAGAAAGCATCTGTTGGAACAAAAAGCAGAACTGCAGTGACCTTTGCCGAAGTCGGGCGGCCAATAAAAGAATTTTTTTTTCACGTCGCAGTAAGTCGTATCGTATTTTATGATCATAATTCATGACACACAATTTATTGCTCCGTATCCTTTGGGATCAACAGTTTAGTTTGTGAAAATTGGTTGAACGAGTTAAGGCTAAATACGATCACTATCTTTTTTAATGCTTAGTATTACTTATTAAAATGACGCAATTCACGAACGGCGAGAGAACAGATGCTCCTCATCTACGGCGAAGCTCGTACAGTCTTTACCATTACAATAAATAATGTTTGTTATTAAATATCTTCCGTCATTGAAAAAAACGAAAATCACATAAGTTCTAAACGAAAGCAAATCGGACCTACGTCGATAGAATGTTTTTTTTTTCTTTCATAAAATTTCATCTACTTTCATTTGCCAAAGTTCGTAAAGAGGCTAACGAATCACCCTGTATATTTTAAATAGTGATGCCTTAAAAATTGAAAATAGGCAACCCCATCGACTTCCATGTTTTTATGAAAGCGGCGCGAAAATATTTCTGATTTGATTGATGTGTTGAACTTTCTAAAACCTTCAGGGGTCACGATTTAAAATGGAACCCTGTATAATATGCTTCGCAACTTTTCTCAACGTGTCTATTAAAATGATCCTTTTGTATCTTTTTTAAAACGTATTTATGGCGTTGCTGTCAGACATTCGTGGCATGTGTTTAAACATGCCGAAAGTTTTTTTTTTTCGTTTATTTTTATGGAGGTGGTTCACTAGCTATCCCCCGCGATGCGGAAGATTAATAAGAAAATGTAACTAGTCCTCACTAAAGGAATTTTTTTAAAAATAATCTGTTGACCACGTGGAAAGCAAATAATTCTTTGTTTTGTCACTGTTTGTTTCTTTTTTTAATTTGTTAATCTACTGAATTGTGCCGTAAAATCGATTGCTTGTTTTTATTTGATTTTCTTAATTTTATTTCATACTTTTTAAAAATTATATTATTTCGTTTCCGTTGCTTTCTTGACGTTCTTTTTATTTTATTTTAAATTATTAAATTGTGTTGTAAAATCGATTGTCCCTTTTTTTTGTTTGTATTTTTTTAAATTCTATTTATTTTTAAAATTTTTATTTATTGTTTTGTTTTTTCTATTTTGTCACCAGAATTGTCTTTTTTTAATTCACGTATTTACATACAGAATCAGATACTTGGTACTGAACATAGCAAGTCGCGGATAGCGCCAACGGTCCGGCAGGGTGGGTGATAACCAGCATCGAAAACATGATTAGCCAAATTTCCCTCTTTATTTTTCTAGTGCGTTCTCTGTTGCACGCATTATAACAGGACGTCAAGTTGAACATTTACCGAATCTGTATGTGCTACTGTTAATTTAATAGTAGTACATCAATTTATCTTTACTTATACATATTTAGATTTCCTACAAAATTTAATGTCGATAATAAGCCACTTTCTGTTTTAAAAAAGAAGCAAAAATTAATTTCTATTTTAGTCGAAATTTGTTGAAAATATTTCAAATAAATGGATTAATAATAAATTAAAATTAATTCGAAGAAGCTTTAGTAAGAATTTAAGATTTCAAATTTCTGACATAAATACTTGGTCTCTCCCACTCACTTAATAATAATAATAATAATAATAATAATAAATTTATTAAGCCCATGGTACACTTACAAAATGTAAATTGGCATCGTTAGTAGTCAGTACAGTAGTGAGGTAGCTACAAGTACACCATCTGAGGTGGTTGTCAGATATTACAAGTCATTAGAATTAGTATTAGAATACACCTGTTTAACATACATATGCATACATACAAGTTCAAAATTGAATAAACAGAACATTCTACCAGAAATTTTTTAAAATGTTTCTTGAATAACTGGATTGAATTGAGATCCTTAATACTGACGGGTAACATATTTCATACAATTTCAAACCCAGAACATTAGTGCTAAACTTACTTACATTCAATCTGTAGGAGGGTGCATGAAAGCTTGAACTTATCGTGTATTATGGTGATGGATTGTGTTATTTAAAATGTATTTGTCTTTATTTTGATGGATGTGACTGCACAAGTTGTAAATGAAAAGACATGTAAGCGTTAAAATATTAGAATTTTTAAAAACATTTCTGCAAGATTCAGTTTTGTTAATACTGAATATACATCTATCTTTTTTTGGCAAATAAAAACATTATTAGAAGAACTACTTCCCCCCACAGACAGATGGCGTAATTTAACCTGCTTTGCACATGTGCATAGTAAAGGTTGGTTAGTTGGGCCGTTGTGAGAACTGTTCTTAGACATTTGAAAAGATAAAAAACTGAATTTAGTTTCGAGCACAAATTTTCACAGTGTATTTTCCAGCTAACATTTTTATCTAAGGTGATTCCTAAAAATTTTATAGTTTCTTTGTTAGATAAGGTTTGACCATTTACATTTAAATTTGTGATATGAATTGGTTTTTGTTTATTATGAAACGTAATACTATGTGTTTTATTTAAATTCAATAGCAAATCATTGGTCGTACACCAATTTGATAGTGTTTGAAGTAGCGTGCAACTGTTGTTGGTTAAAGTATCCTGAGATTTATCTGAGACAATTAATGATATATCATCTGCATAGATAGTTAGATAGATAGATAGATAGATAGATAGATAGATAGATAGATAGATAGATAGATAGATAGATATATAGATAGTTATGCAGTTATGTGTACAGTCACCGACACTAAAAACGAAACGAAAAGCTATAAATTCGAAAATGAATCTTATTTACTATCTACAACTTACGGCTATGGCCTTGGACCTCGGTACAGTGTTTCGTTTTTACTGCGGGCGACTATACAGAGTACTACATATCAATTGTTTCCTTGAAATATGCAAAAAAGAAGGTAGGATGAAAGTGGCTACAGCATAAAATAAAGAAGGCAAAACAAAAACTTTCGTTTCTTGGCTAAGTCGCACCTGACACTTTTTATTTCCTAGGGTTTTGAGGGGTTTAAAGAACTGAAAAGATTCGGTTTAAAGAAAAAATTAATAAACAGTATAATCAAGAACAGTTATAATGAGTTCTTTAAAATTAAATAAATAGTCAACTATCGTCATTCGGCATTTGCCGATGTGGATTTTTTGGTTGAGTATAATAACGAAAATAGTTTTTTTAAGTGAGACAGGAAAAAAGTTTGCACATATTTGCACCTAACATAAAAAAAACAGGTTGAAAGATGGTTAGTTTTTAACCACAAAAGACGCACACAACCACTGAAAAGGTAATAATATTTATTCATTATCAAAAACCACATATTTGTTTTTCCACCATATCACGCAGTAAGATATGATATTATTAAGGATAGATTTTTTTGTGGTTTTTCTAGGAACACGAAGATAAAAAATATAAATTGCCAACTAGTTTTGCTTGCGAACGTTAACATTATTGTTAGTATTAACGATGAAAACAGTTACTATTAGCAGGCGTGATTTAAGTGTTGCGTTCATCGAACGTGGCAGGCACACATCCACAGCCGAAAACTACATCAAAGCCAAATTTTCACTATCCGATGAAAATTTAACGTATGTTATTAAGAACATACAAAAAACTCCATTGCCATGTTTCAAAGCGAAGTGGAAGGCTGCTCACAGAATGAAAGACAGATTTTTAAAAAACAATGAAGGCTGGCTTAATGGCGAATTTTCTATTCACTTGGAGGATGAATTAGGAGGCAAACGAGGAACGAATCATAAAGAGTCTGATAAAACCAAAAAACGAAAAGCAACGAAACCATTCTGTACGTCTGTTATTTTAAAAGTTAAGTGGAAGTAAAATTGACAAATCCCACGATGGAAAAATAAGCCCGACAACATTTTTAGTATCTGGTTTTGTTTGCAAAATATTAAAAAGAAAATCCTGAAATTTGATATTTTATTATGTTCTCCTAATTTATTGATATTTCTTATTTGACTAATATTTGTAAATTTGTTGGGGGGAACTTCGAACTGTTATTGTGGGTGAAGGTTAACGTTTCGCTATCGTTTGACATCAATAAATACATTGAATTTATTTATTTTCTTAAAATGATGATGTAAATTCGAAATTCTCTGAAAATCATGGTTGTTTTATATACTTGCAGTTACTTCCAATCAAGATGACTCATCTCAACATTCTATGGAATCCCTGGCCAGCAGTTCAGCTATTACAGAAGCATCTGCAGTGCCTCCCGATTCGGAAAACGAACATTCCTCTACAGAGCATGCGGAGGCAGACATTCAAAAAATACAATTCGCAGCTGGTTTGCACCTAAAGCAAACGTCTGCCCCTGTACCGGACAAGTACATCGATGGCCCACTGTCGAAAATAGAGTTAGCTTACTTAGATAGATGTAAAGCGATGGTGTCGATGTTGCACTCGTTTAAATGTTCCTGTCATAATGTTTGTTTTCCGACGGTCAAACGATTATTTGCACACCTACGAATGTGTTACACGTGGTTTCCAATATTTACGTGTTACAATTGCGTAATAACGTTTTCTAACAGATCCGGTAGCATGAAACACACCGGCAAGTGTCCGAAGCAATACTTGGAAAACATCATCAGGATGGCAGACTTGCGTAAGCGAATGGAATCAAAACTGCGCATCTACCAGTACAATAGGTGCGTGAAATGTGCTAACTTATACTCATTCTATGAAGATTACTGTGAGCACATCGACAAGGAGCACATGTCGGAGCCCCCGTACGTTTGCTTATGTTCAAAAGAATTTGGAAGTGCCGAAGAATTCAAGCAGCACTTGTACATATCGTGTTATCTGAATTACTACTGTGATGTGTGTTACACTACGTTCGAGAGTATAAACGATTTCAAAACGCATTGCGAGTCCACTCACGACGTCGTCGAGGAATACACGTTCGTCACTTTCGATGCGTCGTTTAAATTAGTAAGCCACGAAGAAATAGTGGCTGCGAATAAGAAACGTGTGTACGAGGAAGTTACCCCTCCAGATTTGGGATCAGGCGAAGAAGACGGTAATGACAAGAAGAAAATAAACTTGGGGCCGAGAGTTGTGTATCAGGATCCTGTGAACTGTGAAATATGCGACCGTAGGTTTTCGAATTATTATACTTTGAAGAAACATATGAAAGGTCACCGTAAGAATAGTTACAGCAACGGTTGGAAAAATAAGCCGTCGAGCTGTGATAAGTGTGGTAAAGTGTTTTCTACTTTCTACAACATGCTGCGACATAAAAGGGTCCATGACGAGTCTGAAAAGACTTTGCAGTGCGCTCTTTGCTCCGACAGGTTTAGATTGGTTTCTCAGTTGAAAGATCACTTGATTCTTGTACACGGGCAGGCAAACGTATGTCAGGAATGTGGAAAACAGTTCGAGTCTGTGGAAGAACTAGATCAACATAGGAGTGTACACTTGAATATAAAGGTTTATCGAGACTCAAAGACAGACTCATATCGAACGTCGACTCAACAGCGATTAACGTGTGAAATTTGTGATCGAACTTTTGAAAACGAAACCGATTTGAATGACCATATATTAAAGCACGAAACCATGCCGGTGTTGGATGCGCAGTGTGAAATTAAAGAAAGGAAAACTTTCCACAAGTTTTCTTGCCCCGATTGTGACAGGCACTATGTTAGTTATAAGGGCCTATGGTTGCATAATAAAAGGCATCACCCTGAAAGGAAAAAGGCTTCGCAACAGCCTTACCAATGTAGATATTGCGATAGGATTTTGCAGACCAACGCTGCTTATCAAATGCATAAGCAGATGCACGAACGTATGATGAAGCAAGGCATTAGTGGACCTTCGACTGTCAGAAACGGTGATGAAGAAGAAGAATCATATCACACTTGCAAGCATTGCTTTAAAGTTTTCTCAAGCAAATACAACTTGAAGACACACTTGAAAACTCACGGCATAAATATTTCTCCTGGTCGTGCTTATTCGAAGACGGGTAAATTTGTTAAAACGTTCTGGTGCGACACCTGTCATCAAGCGTGCCAGGGCTTCAGTGAATTGCAAAAACATAAGCAGGAACATATTGATGAGAAAATGCAAGACGCTGCACCGGAACTTGAAAACCAAGAAGAAGAAGAAATGATAGAGCATAAACCACATCTTTTCCCATGTGATATATGTGCTACGGTGTTTACTTCTAAAGTTGCCGTTAGAAAGCATAAGGAGAAGCACGAAGTTGAAAATCGAGGAGTAGGCAAGCACAAGTTTGTCTATTGCAAGTACTGTAAAATTCCTTTCTTAGACGTGGGCGCTTTAAATAATCACATGGAAATCGAGCATGAAGAAACAATGAAAGCGCAGAAAATGAGGAGAGATGTGTCAAAGAAGTTCGTGTGTGATTTGTGCAAGAAAGTTTTTGACACCGCCGGTGCTCTCTGTTCGCATCAAGGTTGGCACAAGCGAGGGAAGGCCGATAAGATGTTGAAATCTCAACAAAAACTATTCAGAAAAATGGTCAGCGATATTCCTAAACCCTCATCTACAGGTGTCAATAAACATGAATGTACATCATGTTCGTTAATGTTCTTAACCGATACTGCTCTTCAGATCCATATTTTAGAAGCGCATAGAAATATTAATGCGACCGTTGTACCACCACGTTGTACAATATGCAACTTAGATTTTAATACACAAGAAGCCTACGAGAATCATTCCCGTTTACATAAAATGGTCGACAGTTCGAAAGCGTTTCCCTGCAAGTACTGCTTCAAAGGTTTCAGTAGGAGTGACTCTCTGAACGCACACATAAGACAATTTCACAATGAGTATCTGAAAACGTCGTTCAAATGCCATCACTGTGATCGTATATTCGAGAAGCAGAACGCTCTCACCATTCACTTGAAAGTACACGAGAGGCAGAAAGTCACCGGCACGCCGGTTAAGCAGGCGAAATCTCACCTATATTCCTGCTCTATTTGTCACTTAGGATTTGATATACCCAAAGATCTTAGAAATCATATTATTACATCGCATCCTTTTTAATAAAACTTTTCACTTGTTAGGATATTTTACATATAACGTTGTTGATTGAATTGTAATACATGTAGTAGATTCTTTTTTTCTTTTTATATCATTTTAGTGCGTCTTACAACAATAAGATTTGTAAGAGGTTTCTTTGTAGATATGATTTATAAATTTGTATATATTATATTAATATTTTTTATAATAAATATGAGTAACTTAATGGACACTTCATAATGATCTATATCACCCTAATGTTTCCAATATTTATATTTTTAAAACGCGGAAATGAAAACTGAAAATTATAAACATTTTGTTACTATCAGAGTAATAAGTTGACATAATTTTTTGCAGTAGGCAATAATTTATTAGAGCGATGTTTTTAAAAAGCCAGCAACCCTAAATGCACTTTACCCTCATACATAAGATGAGAACCAAAGGTTTACATCTTTAAAAGCGTGCAATAAACGTTTATGGTGTTACGCAGAGAATCAGAATCGTTCAATAGTGCCGACTTAAGTTTGAACAGGCTGTATGTGATAGAACTTTTATAATATGTTACCTGTCTTACTCCAATTCGCTTAGATGAAGAGTTATTTAAAAGCTTCTTACTGCCTTACTATCTTACTGTGCCCACCAATTACCTGGTTATTAATTAATTCTGACAAGTAAACAGCTTGTATAAGCAAATAATAAATATATATGTGCCAATTAAGATTTATTGCTAAGGAATGCCAGTTTAGACGTTACCTGCTTAAGGGATTTGTCGGACCCCAACGGTCAACCCTCCAGATGGTGTAGCAGGGTGAATGGAACTTGTCCAGTACTGAAGTTAATTTTAATATTATCTAATTATGACCCAATCGTCGGATGTAATCCGCCGTTACGTTGCGATACCCTGGTTCTTTGTTTGGTGGGCAGTATAATAATTGGCAAGTTAATAATGAAACGCAACAATTAAGTAATTATTTATTGGAAAAAAAGGCAAACTCCTCGTCTCCGCCTCGGTGGGATCGGGTACAGTGAGCGAAAACCCTGTTGTTGAAATCAATACGAATAAACAACAATTGCAATTCTCAGAAAGTACAGTGTGATTCGTTTAACAGCTTTCACCTTTGGGTATCGCATCGGCGCGATCTATTTTCTTCCGATTCACACCGTTGGTGGTAGAATGTTTACACAGATGTTTGTTGGAGAGCTCTGCTCATCACTTAGATTAGTAATTAATTCAGTTTCAAATGCGTTCGAGTCTTGGTACAGCGTCCGTCGCTCTGCTGGTATTCAAAGACTTGTTCGATTTAATAAACCAACGCACAAAGTGCCTCTGTGGGACTACAGTGTACTTAATTACTGGAGTTAATCAAGTATGTGATACACCTGCCGCCTTCAGCGATCAATTTTCAAGAAGTAAATCAGTAGCAATCACCTGGTTTTTCAAGGGCTCCCTGGGGAATTATTGTTTAATCCTATCTCTAGCTAACCTGATTAATGGTCGCGTGCAGTGAGCCGGTACTTCTTCTGCTACGTCACCTGAGCGTTAATTATGGTTTTGAGAGTGGTGCTTTACCCAATGCCTGGCCTTTCAGGACTCTCTGTATATCGCTCTTCCGCCAACTAACCTAACTAACTAAGTTTTTAATAGCGCAAGGAATTGGTTGACTATTTTCGCTCTCCACTATGGGTGGTTATGGCGTTAACAGTCTCTAGGCAATCGCTTCTAATTAACCGACAAATCTCTCGGCCAAGACCACAGTTTGACCCTCCCACATATACAGGGTGTCAAGAAAATGGCCAGGAATGTATTTCAAATTGCTTGTCTGAGAGAATTCCCCTAGGGTAGAATGATTTCTAAAGTGCAATGTCTTTAAAGCCCAGGTAGATGTAGGAAATAGCAAATTGCCGTTGATTGATTAAATTATCGAACTCGGCTACTAATATAAACACAATCTGCTGTTATCGTATTTGCAAAAGTGATTATGACGCGACAGGCCGTACTAGAACACTTCCAAACGTCGAATAAATTTGTTTATGACGTCCGGCCCATCCCCCTGCTTTGGCTTGGCGCCTGCAATTACTGTGTGACGATATTAGTACATGAGCACGAAATGCCAGATAAAAGGTTACTTTGACAGATTTACAACCGACCGTGGTGGACCCCTGCAAGGAAACGGCGTCCCGAATTCTTGAGCCCCCCGCAAAAGCCCTGCTGCAAGCTCTGAGGAAGTGAACATATGTGTTTATTGAAATTAGACATGCAATCATCGTGTTTTAATTTAAAAACAATTTAGCGGCCGTTTTCAGTAGAGAGTAAAATATACATATGTATATAACTAACAAGACCAAACGTTAATTTCATTTTAATTAATTAATTATTAACAACCGTTTGATTAGGTAGGTATCTGTTAATTCCACAGAAATTTCGAAGACTAAAATATTGATGAAAAATTCATTTCTCTAATTAATTTTTTTGCTTAAATAAAGTAACGGGATGAATTTAGTAGGAAAAATACTTATTATTAATGCACAAATATTTTAATATAAACTTAAAAATCGTACAACAATATGAAAAATTATAGACTATTATACACTTATTACTTATTTTATAACGGGATGGAAAATCCGTTCTCACTATATATATTAATATATTTAGATAGATGTCTACGACTTAGTCACAATTATTAAAGATATAACAAAACTAACACAGATAGTGACATATACAAGTAGGCCTGCACAGGTAGGTCTTCCGGTCCGTCGCCGAAAGATCAGAGACTTCCTGTTGCAAGATATCATATCCTATCTATTTTTATTTATGATAGTAAAAAAGAGCCATCACAATCCTTTGGGCACCAGTCCCTACTCATAATATTGTAATATTTTACATCATAGGAGAAGTCACAAAGTAAATTGAACACTTTTAACATATTCTCACCCTTATTTTTTTTTAGAGTATTCATTTAATCATTTCCTACATTTCGCATTTTACGTACATCATTTCTTGTATTAGTTCGTGACTTCCATTTCATAAATAGATGAGTAAAAAATTGAACTATAAAAGGTCTACGCAATTGAGGTTATACAGTTACAAAGATACATGAACTATAATGAACAACAATTATCTAAGATTATATACAGATTTTAGTAAAATGCGATTACGTACAAGCAAGTATATAAAATAATTGTGTAATCTATAAGAATCATGTACATTTTGTAGCTTGCGCCAGGTCCGTACCAAAATAAATTTCTTCTCACTTTTAGCAACTACCTCGTTTTTCCTTTGACTACTGGAAATTAGTTACGACCTAGCTATATCACACCATATTGCGTTTTGTTTTTTCTGTTTCTTTTTCTTTTTTTTTTTGATTATCTGATGCTTTGCGAGTTGTTAAACGTGAGAAAGCAAAAACCTTTTGGCGACCAGTGACTCACAGGTAACGCTAAACACCGTTGACGACTGCCTTACAACCGTCGAAAAAGGCAAACATATCCCGTATTCAAAAATCTCATAGCGTCCGAAACGCACATCGTGAAGCCTAAAAAAATACTTCATATCACGTGGAGGGAGATGTATCTAAAATGCTATATAGCCAAGTTGAAAACTTGAAATCATTTTTGCTCTCGTAAATAGCAACGTTATAGGACTCACTACGGTTTGATTTGCTAATTTTTTTTGGAAACTAAAGTCGACGGCGATTTCAAATTACGTTTCGTTTTTAATGTACGATTTAGACTGCATTCTGTGGCAGTTTTCCAGGTTTTAAAATTACTCGTGTCTAAATAAAAACCTGGTCAAGTAGGCTACATTTACTAATTCTGCTATGTAAATGCAATGGATAAATTCTCGATCACAACCCACTTGACCAGATTTTTATTTAGACGCTCGTCAGTTAGATGATTATGTTTTTAAACTGTACACTAATTTTCAATCGGTTAAAAATTGCTCCAGTTACCCCATCTTACGAATTGTGCTAAACATACCACGCATTTATTCAATGGATTCGATAAAAAAATCTTCAATGATAAAAGCAGTTTGTATAAGAATGTCTAGTAATGTGTACATATTAATTTTATTGGTTTTGAAAAATGGAGCTTTTATTTAATTACGTTCAGTTTAGTTGAAGAAACCACGAATGTTGTCCTTCGTACATTTAAAACGGCGGTGCCACTTTTGCAATGGTTGTTGCATTATGACTACTAAATACCTAATTCGTTGAAAAGGGGGATGACAATCGTTCGGGGGGGAGGAATCACATGCAATAACTAGAACGCAATGCGTATTTTGTATAGTAACAAAGTCACTAACTAGAAGAATTGATAACAAGTTCAGGTACTCAGAAAAAATCGAGTGCGGTAACAAAAACTATTCTTTAACAAAATATATATTATATTAAAATCAACAACTATACAAATAGAACTAAACATGTAAGTGAAAAATAATAAAATCAAGCAAATATAAAACATACAATCTCTAAAGGAATTAATAAAAAAAAAAACAGAAAGGAAAGCATCTAGGAACCCTATAAAATCGGGTCGTTATCACGCAATACTGAAATTAAGAAATGAATACAAAAACGTTTTTGTTTTCATATAAACCCGATATGATATGCCAACACTTATAGTTTATACATAATATGAAATGGGACTAGATGATGGGTTGAGCCTTTTTTATACAAAAATAAAAAATACATATAATATAAAAAATTTAGAAAACACACTATTCTATCAGAATACTGTTAACACCATATACAAAGTAAGAAACATCTAGTCTATGACTACAATTTTATAAAAAAAATCTTTTAAGCTGGGATCAGTTTTATATTAAAGATAATCATTATTTTAATCATATTATTACTAAATTCTTCACTGTACAATTCTTTCACAAGTATGAAAATTATCACATATCAATTATTTACAATAGCACATTTCTTTCGCCTATCGATTAGATTCAATATATAAAACTAAGCGAAACCACTTGATGTAAATTATTACAACATGTATGCGTATTAAATGAACCACCACAGTATTAAATAAGAACCAAAAATATTTTTGCATGCACGACTTCAAAAAATCAAAAAAGTCCACGATCTAAAATTATAACACCTTCAATATGAATAGTTATAATTGAGAAATGTAAATTATAAATAATCTTGTACAAGTAGAAAGCTGCCGTATAAAACAGTATCACAATGCAATTTAACAACAGTCAATCGATAGTGCTTGATTATGTACTTTCCAAGAATTTCTAATATAATCGATAATCCAGCAAAAACATGCAACGACGTCTAAGATTCTTCAGTAGGTAATAATTAAAGCAAGTATACAAGTGGAAAAAGCTTTTCATATATGTATTAAAAAAAAAATTGTGAAAGAATTGAACACTTGTGATCGCAGGTAGTCGGAGGAGCGTCTAGCAGATCCCTCAGTTGGCCACCAAGAGGTGCTGGTATTGGCCTGCAGCCGGATAGGGCCAATTGTCTATCAACTTGTTGCTGTCCTGGGGGGTCGGTGCCGACGGTGGAGCTCCGACTGTTGGATTGCTTGGGTAGTACGGTCCCAGCGGCGTGTGTGTTTCAAAGGGTAACTTGCCGGAGTAGAGGTCGGGGCTGAGGAACTGATTGGAAGACTCGAACATAGAACGATGCTGGAATTGGGGGCCGTACGGGCCGGGGGGGAAATAAAAGCCTGAAGGGTCGGGACTGAGAGCGCGGCCCCCCGGCGAATGGTGCGGCGGTTGCTGATGGAGTTGCTGTTGCATAGCGCGTTGTTTGATGTAGTTTGAAAATTCAGTTGGCGACATCCTGAAAAATACACAAGCGATTTAGTTGTCTGCTTATCTTTTAAATTTCATACTTGCATCAACAGATATCTGTTTGTCAATTACTGAATTACATATTTTGATGTCATCAACAAGAGACGGAAAAGATTCAAAATTATTTTTAATTCGTTTTCATTGTGCAATCTCTTCCGAAATAAATTGGGGAGCGCCCAAATTGATTCTTCCTAATGTATTCCAATAGCTTATACTCCATTCACAATAAGAACGCAGTATTAGAAAGGATAGGACTTAACTTTCTACGCTTGTAATTGGTGGTAACACATTGCACGGTTACACAGGAACACAAAGACACGAAAATTGTATAAACACAGTTGGCGTCTTGAGTCTTGACATTGAGGTTAGGTTATTTCGTATTCGTGTTTTGTTGATGGAGTTTTTATAACATAGAGCAACAATTATACTTCAGTCAAATAAGTTCTTGTCAGAGTTTTAAAATTACAATTGCTCCTGCGTAATTCTTCCTCAGCTGGTAGCGCCACCTACTACGTTCTTAAAGTGAATGGACTATAGAGTGCATCGCTCACAACTAACATGATGACGTCGAAATATGTGACTCCGATCTTTAATGATAGACAATTTAAAAGGTATTATTATTTTAGATGATGAAAAGTAAAATTGAATTTATTGTCAATAATGATCTCCTCTTTTCGCCGACGTTTCGTATTTTTTGCAAAGGATTTCTTCAGTCCTGTTACTGTTGTTGTTCTTTGTTGCCACTGCTGCCTAGTTCGCATCGGACAGCAGCAACAGTTTTGAAGAAGTCTTTTGCAAAAAAGAATAAACGTCGTCATAAGCCTTCAACCTTTTATTCTCTTTTTAATTTCGCCTAACAATCTGTTTTATTATTATTTTTCACTCATAAAGAAGCTGTCAAAAGTGAAACGTCTAGATTTGTGCTATATATTTAAACTAGAGTTGGCAATGGTTAACCGATTTTGGATATTTTGGATATTCGCGGTGTACAGTATGTCACTCATGCAAATAGAGTTGCATAACTTGAATAATTAATTGAGTTGACTGTTACTTGATGAAAACCCATATCACTTTATTTATAAAGTGGAAGTCAGTTAAGAATGCGAAAGGAGTAAATAGAGTGAACGGAGTTGAATAAACAAACGCAGCTAAAGTGAAAAGATTTTTTTCGTGCAACTCTATTTGCATGAGTGACATGCTGTACACCGCGAATATCCAAAATCGGTTAACCGTTGCCAGCTCTAGTTTAAACTATCCGTGATAAGATTATAAAACTGTCATACATAATATAAACCTGGCTCATAGCTTCTTTGGTTCAAAAGCAGAAACTGGTTTTTTTTTGTTCTAACCAAGGCAATCAAAGTTGGTAACAGTTGGTAATTGAGATTGTCAAATGCGTGTGTATTGTAAACAAACAGAAATATTTTTTTGTGCCACATTCTAACTTCCATACTTCATTAAAAAAAAATTAATAAATGGCATTAATTACAGTGCGGTGTACACTCAGAATTAAAAGTAATATCTCCTCAATAAAAGGTTAAATCACTTCTGACCTCTACGACGAGTAGGTGAACAAGCACGTACAGAAGTCTTGTTAATGTTTGCTTTTCCGCCTGCTTGTTACATTGATCAGAATTTACATTTTATTGGGGGGGACATTATTTCTCATTCTGACTGTACCTCGATATGAATTTCTAGCCGAAAATTGTGTAAGAATTGACAAATAGCAACAATTTGCTGCCACACACACACAAAGCGGTCAAAGCAACATTTGAAAATGTAAAAATGTGTTGCAAGTCAAAAACTGGCTGCGCGATGTCGCGACCTAACCTGCTGTTTGAATGTATGTATACTCAATGAAATTGCAGTGGAGTTCTCGAGCTATTCGTCTGCTGATGAGGCTTCCAACCAGGAACGAAATAGCCATTCATTCAGAGATTGCTCGAGGATTCCATTGAAATCAACACCGACTTGCAACAAATGAAAATTTTTTATCAACTTTACATTGTAATTTAAGCCTGCACATTAATTTTTTTTATTTAAAAAGTTGAATTTATGGAAAAAATAACTAAATAAATTCATCGTATCACTAGCATTTTACTTATAGCGTTTTCGACTAGCTGCTCTAGACAGAGCACTCTCAGAATGTCCTCCATCTTGTTTTAACCTCAAGTAATAACAGGGGATGGAGAGTGCTCTGGATCATGAGTAACTTTGTCGTAGGTTATTGCAGATGGGACTTTACTTGCAAATTTTTTTATTTAAATGACACTTTTGATGCGAGTTTAAAACCAAGACATGCATGGACAGTTTCTGTTTTTTTTTTAATGACAAAAACCGCTTTAAAAAATTCGTCATGCCACTCTCGAATACAGACTTATTTAAGCATCTAGTATTTCCGTATACAGAACGTGTCACGACCCTATTGTCAGACACCTTAACTTCGTCGTGAACTTTCGCCGTCGTTCCACTTATGTATATTACGTTATTCTGGATCTTAGTCATTTTTCAAATTTTATTTAATTTACCATCAAGCACAATCACATTCGAAAAGGCTTTAACATGAATTGCAAATATAAAAGCAGCTCATATTATAAAGTAAATATGAAATCCAAATGTGGCTTATACAGCGTGTAATCGAATAAGTTTCACATATTGTAACCACAAGAAAAGAAGCGAAGTTACGACATACGTTTGAAAAAAATGTCAATAATAACTCCGAAAAAATGTATGTTTAGTTTTTACATAAAACGTTTGAGAACCGCTGGCTTTGATTTAAAGCCCCGGACGGCCCGAACGGCTGAGCGAAATTTACTATTATACGCAATAAATGAGAGCAGTAAACCCGCAGATGCGATACAATAAACGTTGAGGCAGGTCATTTATTACTTTCATACGAAAGAATACGGAGATTCCCAGCTGTTTTTTAAATTAATATTTAAGTAATAGATATGCAGATTTTTCACAAAATAATGTTTACATAATCATTTTATTTCCTTAATTAAAAATAAAACAGTAGTCATGAATCCTATCTAACAATAAGTAAAAAAATAGACAACAATTAATTCGTTAAAGGTCACATTAAAAGTATCATTGGAACAAAAAGCGCCGAACTTATCACCCCTTAATTTATGATTCTTTATTATTATTACGTTCAGACTAAGCAAAAAAAATTCCGAAAGATCGCGGAGATACTGTGTGTACGCCTGTTCACAGTGTCAGCGGATTACGATAGTTTTTATTATTATTTTAATTATTAGACGACCTTTATCATTTAATATTCTGAAAACAAATAGTAATTTATAAAAAGCGAGCAAATAAAAATCAGATTAGAGTAGGCGGTGCAAAGAAAATGTATGTCTGTGATTAACTGAATTAATTAATGTAATACATTCATGGACTGTCAAATTTATTGACTTTTTATTTAATCACAGACATACATTTTCTTTGCACTGCCTGCTCTAATCTGATTTTTATTTGCTCACATGTTACGTGAATTAAACAATAAACGATCGTACTGTTAATCTCGAGCGATAAAATCGCACCTAATTGCTTTATTACAGTAAATGATTTAAGAATGTTCTCAAAACTTAGGGAAACCGTTAAACTAAACATTTGTATTTAGTGCAGTCAATGCATTTATTTATTTGACGCGACCGAAAAAAAGTTCGCATCCGCAAAATTCTCCTGTCACCAATTTGTTTCTTATCAATGTACTTATAACTTACATTCAATATTTTAACATAAGAAATTAACAAATTATATCACATAGTGTGTTATTCGTTTACAAAGTGTGAAATATCACGATGTAATTATTGTGGATTATTTTTTTAATGAAACAGATGTTCGAAGATTCCGTTCCAAATTATATTGCGGGCGACACTAACCCAGTGACCGTGACATTTGCGGAATTTATCGTTTTACGATGCGTCTATAAAAATCGCAGACGCTCTGACGAACGAGCAGAGGTTTTCAAACAAAACGTTGATAATCAATTCTTTATATGATGAATAAGTTACAGTATTAATATGTGAAACTTATTCGATTACACGCTGTATTATGAAAGTACCGCGTAATGAGTAGCCGGCTTTACTGAGGTCGTGAAATTGTGTTTCTATTTCAAGATAATAATTAATTGTAAGTAGGTACTTATATTTTTAATATTAAAATGAATGCATTTTATATTAGTATGAACGTTATGAACTGAGGAAATAATATACGATGTGATGTGGTACATAAATAAAGCCCTTTTTTCTTTCTTGTGAGTAAAATAACTACTTGCTATTGTTTATTTCTAATATTATTATATATTGTATTCAAATGATGAACTAAGAGTCTAATTAAACTTGCTTATATAATAATAGGTTTGTTTACATACATATATGGTTTTCAATAATAATTAAAATTTATTTTTTGATATATTTGGATTACTTAAACACTTTTAATTATTTAAACATTTTAAACGTAGAACGTAGGTGTTTGTCAATTATGTCACTATGATTTATCATAAAAGTAATTACAAAGTAATTAGAAAAGTAATTGCCATGTCCTTTTTTTAAGACTTGTACTTTGTAATTGTATTGTAATTGTAATTGTATTTAGGTAGTTCCTTTTTTGAAAATATACTTTGTAATTGGAATTAATTCCTCTTTTGAAAAAGTACTTTGTAATTGTAATTATATTTAAAGTACAAGTAATTACCCAGCTCTGACTTCCCGATATATGCCTAAAACATACTCAATAAAGAATCAATATAACAGAATTAATATTCATTGCATTAATTCAGATTTTTTTTACGTATAGTAAACATCATATTCTACACTGCAGCTAAAATATTGAAAATAATAGTTTAAAAGCTAATAATTTTAATTTTAAAACGTAGCAAAATTTGACAGGAATTCAACATTTTTTTCTAAACAAATTGGATCTTTTTATAAATAATGACGACAGCCCCGTGTCATAAAATATAAACTATAAAACATTTCCTACAAACGTATTATTCGCAAGCTATGATTTTCATTTAACTTGATTCTCAAACCGAAACATAGATGTCCTCTGAAACTCACATTTCTTAAGGTACTAAATCAACACTAACGCAATCCCATTCCTCTCGTGAGAGGATTGAGAAACAAAGATAACAAATATAATTGTCGCAAGTGCAATAAGGAAGACAACAGTTTTAGGGAATTCTGTTTACCGCAATGTCACTGGTTTCAATTTAAAAGTGTGTTAGGTTATGTCTAGTTAGTTATTTACCAATCAAAAAGTTGTTATTTTGAGAAATGCAGAATGTTTCTTTTACGAAAAGGACGGAATCATTAAATGTCATGCGATAAAAGTTTGGGATGCGATATTTAAGCTCAATTTTCTTAACCACTGACAGTAACTTTGACAAACGTCATTTCAAATAATATTTCCAACTGTTTTTTATCCCTAGATGAGAGGAATGTGCGACAAGGATAGATATAAAAATCACTAAATGCGTTACCTCTATACGAAGTATGTTGATTTAGTACCTTAACATTTCTAGCAAAATATGTGATTGGTGATTACGACAAAGACCAACCCCTTACATTTTATGCTCGAATCTTATTTAGTTAAACTTAATGTAGTGGGTAAGTGTTTTATGAACAATGTGGGTTTTGTGGACGTTCCAGAATTTCGTAAAACGACTGTGTGCGCCTATGGGCCAGTTGTATAAAACGAGTTAATCACTCGATCAAGTTAATTGTGTGGTTAAGCAATATGATATTGGAGGAAAGTTTCAAGTTCGATCGAGTGATTAACTCGTTTGATACAACTGGCCCTATGACATACAGCGACCATATTTAGTTACCAGTTTGGACGAGAAACTACTGTTAGTATAGCTCTCTCCTCTTATTCTTAACTCGTTAATCAACACATATAGATTAGTGCTGGCAACGGTTAATCGATTTTGGATATTCGCGGTGTACAGCATGTCACTCATGCAAATAGAGTTGCATGAAGAAATTTTTTTCATTTAGATTCACATACAAGTTATGCAACTCTATTTGCATGAGCGACATGCTGTACACCGCGAATATCCAAAATCGATTAACCGTTGCCAGCACTAATATAGATCCAGTATTTCAGTCACAGTTTAATTTTAATTTCTATTTTATTATTATAGGAATAATTGTTTTGATAATTATTACTATGGGAACAAACTGAAGATTAAACTTAAACTGTGACTGAAATCTTCAACGGCGACAGATACATGCATTTGTCTAATAATCTCCGTAAAAATTTTTGGTGGGGGTTCATCAGCGGCACGCCTACTGACTGTTCTTTCCCTTCACCCTTTAGCCCATCAGAAACTTTGGGACTGCAAGGCGTGAGCCTTAAAAGAAAACCTGTTGACATGCATTTAAATAAAAAATCTGTAAGTATTTTTTTTTAGTTTTAACAATTTGAAATAAATAACTTCTAAGATCATAAAGCTATTATTAACGATGTGACAATAGGCGCCTGACATTTACTGTATACTTTCTAAGTCTCAACTCTCAACCGGCGATTGCGGAATTTGATACATTTTTCCTCAACCGAGAAAGTATTGTTTTGATAATTAACTTTGTTGTTGACAAGAAGAAAAAAATAGTTTACCTGTTAGCTCGCTTGCTGCTCGTCTTTAGTTTAGTGCTGCCGAATTTGGTCTGAGCAAATGTTGCAGTGGTAAAAGTAAGAGGAGTTGTTGTTCGAGGTATAAACGAAGGAACTGGCGAGGGAGAACTTTTATAAGAATTATTAAGAGACGTGGGAGAAGGTGCAGAAGATGGAGACGAGAGGTGATTGTTGATGGTATTCGGTAGGTTTTGGTTTCCAGCTTGCGATACCGCAGTCGGGATTTGACTTCCTACCACCGACGGTTGAGTGGTTCCCGGGAAGGGCGTGAGTGATTTTGGTGATAGACTCAGATTGCTGAGGCTACAGCCGACCGATTCGATCGGCCTGAAACACTGCGCTTCGGGATTGAAAGTCTTCGTGACCTCCCTGTCGGCGGAGTTCTCATCTTGTGGATCAGCCTTGTCGCTGAACAAAACTTTCACAGCACCTTTCTCGCCGATCCGGTAGCTGACTTCACCGGGATCGACCCACACGGCCAACTCCTGGGGCAAGTTCTCCAGGATGTCTTGAATCGGGACGCCGCTTTCCCGTGCCGCCCTTTCTAGCACCTTATCGATTGGATCACCAGTTTTCAGACATCTGAACGCTGATCCTTTGAACGGTTTGTCGGGATACCAATGCCCTTGGAATTTGTCTTTTAAAGCTTTTTCTAATTCTTCTCCAAAAATATTTACCCTTCTTCGAGGAAGTTTATTATACAGGTACGATATTACGAAGTTCAAAGCTACTTGTACTTCTATATGCATTTTGTTTTGCGGTTTCTCGTTCTTCGTTCGTAAGGAATATTATTTAATTAAACATTGAACTCTTTCAACGTGCTTATAATATTCTGAGTTTCGAAATTAAGGTACGTGATCTGAAACAATAAAAAGACTTCAATTAGAATTATGTATTTTTATAATCAAAGTTGTTAAACGTTATGATCAATGCAAAAGCGAATTGTACAGCATGATTCACTCTGTATAAATGAAAATAATTTTGTATTGTAGATCTCTTTAATTAAAAAAGAAACTATGTTGAATATTTTTTGTATCTTCAGTAGTTATGGAGATATGGCCCGAAAACACACTATTAAGACAGCCTGTATAAGCAAAATGTCACTTGCAATTCTGACATTTAAGATAAATTTTACTGTTGTTAATAGTTCTGGTTTATTTTGTATTTTGACAAAGTACTTCCATTCAAAAAGAAAAAATACTGACTTTGCCAGATGAAGTTTGGACAGAAGGAAGAGTTGCTGCGAAATTACAGTCTTTTTTACATTTTAGCAGAAACAACCTCAATAAAAACCTGATTTACCAAATTTGGCTAAATATGCATGATATGTCAAATACTTGCCCGCATTTTATTGTCCGCTACTCTACCTTCGCTTCTGAATTAATTTTCTGAACGTAACTCAATGGAAAAGTTCTATTTTCCTGAACGCGACCTCAATTAATTGATCGTCAATTGTGTTTTCCTTTGATTTTATCAACTAAATATCGTGTTTCTTGTTTCTTCATGTAGATATTATTCGTTTCTTTTTCTAAAATATTACAGAAAGTACAATTTGTTTTTCGTTCAAGAATTCTACGTATGGGGTGCGTTCGAAAACTCTGGTTCAAAGTAAGACATAACACATAAGATGTGTCTTTGGCATGCTTATATTGATAGGTTATAACGATTTCCTGAGATTTTCTAAAATGTTTTACAACAGTTTCTAATTAAAAAAAAATCTTCTTCATTTTCGTTCCTTCGTGTTTTTTTCGTCAAACGATCGTCATTTGCTTTGCTTCATTAATTCATCATTATTTGCTTTGCTTTGACTTTATCAACTGAATTTCATTACTTTCATTATTCAGTTTTTTTTTTCTAAAATATTACAGGATGTACAATTAGTTTTTTCTTAAATTATTATTATTGCATTTTTCTGGCAAGTTGATCAATTTATTTTCTTTTATTGTTTTTTATCATAAATTAGTTCATAAAAAGACGCGTTTAGAATATTCAGGCGAGCATTAACCGTGGAGTGCGTTTGGAAACTCCAAGGTTAGATGTAAAACCTAAGACGTATTTTTTAACGTATTAATAATTGATTGTTTCATCGCTGTAGGACTAATATAAGCATGGTTCATAGCTCATTTATTTCATCCTTTTAAACATTGGATTTGTCAGTAAATATAATGTACGAACTATGAACTATGAACTATAAGGATGAGTTCAGAAAAATTAGCGGATTTGTTAAATTTCATGATGGGGTTCGTTCAGAAAATTGCCTGGACGTTCGAAGTATTGAGTGGATTTTTGAAATAGAATGTTTTGCACAAGCTTTCCCAACGTTCCCTAAGATTTGAACAAGATTTCTAAATGTATCTTCGCTTTTGAACTAATTTTCTAGAATTTGCTCTAATTTTTCTGAGCGTTACTCAACGGAATGGTTCAATTTATGATAAAAGAATAGAAAATTGAAAACGATCTCATGAGAAGAAAAAAGAGCGCTGCTTGAATGATGGATTCATTCACTTGTTTGTTATAATATAATATAATTAGAGCAATTTTTTTTTCAAATTATTATAACTTCTGTAAATTTTCTGAATAACCTCTAAAATTCTACATGGAAGTATTTTTTATGTGTAGAAGAAAGACATGCTCTTAGGCGCAAGCATGTTCACGAGCATGTCTTTCCATCTGTGACAATTTTTCATGTCTTTCAGTTGAGATAATGAAGGGCGAAGATTTTTTCTGCGTAATTATTTGGAAACTGTTCGTGACCATTTTTTTAACAAACGAGCGATTTTTGTCTAAATTTTTAGGACCTTGTTTTCTTTGAAGCGTACGGGTTCATTTACGCGACAAAAATATTACCGACTTATTTTTAGTTTAATCATTCTGTGTCGTAGAGAAGACAGACGGCCTCGGTGGTTACGAGCTTTCTGTGTCAAATTTGATTCCAAACAATTCAGTTCAAATTCAACAAAAATGAGGGTGCCTATGACAATGGTTTCAAATTAGTAAGTGCGTCTACAAAGTGCAGCGTTGCCTATTTGTGATATCTTTAAACATTTATATCTAGAAAACCACGCACCGTAAAAATAAAAGTATATTTGTGCTCCTATTAACGTTCTCTATAACTCCCTAATCAGTGGTGCGACCCTTTTGAATCATACTGTATATAATTCAAGGATCAATAACCATAGTTATGAAACAACACAACAAAAGTTTATAAAGGATTATTATTGCGGTAAAATTATGGCAAAAATATACAGGGTGAGTCACTAAACACGCCTTCTTCGATAACTCGATAACGATTTTTATTGTTGCACGACAACAGAATAAGTTTTACTATCAATTAGTTAAATGAATATAAATATTTCATGTTCACGTTTATAGAGGATCATGGGCGTTCTATTGAAAGAAAAAAAATATGCTGCTGAGTTATTTATTTAATTATCATCTCAGACGATTATTAATATAATTGCAATACCTACTCTATCTATTTTTTACTTGCTCAGTTGATACGATTTGTTAATTGAACTGGTACATTCCATCAGCTTTCCGAAAATAAAAATGTATAAATATATTTCTCGTTCTTAGATCAATGAAGTGTAAGTCTTGTGTTGTACTCTACGATCAATAGTACACGCAGGCCCCTAATCAGCGTAGAAAAACTAGGTCATGGGGTTGCATCAGAGTATCCTGCCTAGTAGCTATTCGTTTTTGAAAACTATTCGCTATTATTGTTGCTGTTGGTACTTCTTAAAAAATATTTTGGTAAACGTGACGCCTAAAAGTAGGCAACACGTCAATCAATTTTGATACGACGAAATACTTTAAACATCTCTAAATTTACACGTAAGTAATCTCAATGTTTTAACAGATATCAACGTTTTTATGAATAAATTAAATTGAAACTGTGCTAGAAATATTGCCGCCCGGAATTCCAGCAGATGTCTCTGTAACGCGATTGCCTCAACGCGAGTGTTGACGTCAAAGTATAGTACGCATGCAATAGCGAGTATGTATTGATTTCCCTGAAAATCGTGTCATTGTAATTCGTTCTAGAACTATATACTTACATAGACATGCAGATGATAAACGAAATGCTTTGTCGATCAATATAATGTACTACCGCATCTATCTGTAATATCTACGGAATTATGTAGTATAATGCTTCAAGATAAAAATGATATATGCATGTACGTAGGGGGAATTTTAGAGATAAAGCTTTAAAGCTTAATAGTTACGATGACGTTAACACTTTAAGTATAAACGAATATAAAAAAATACACAAATAAATACAATTCTTAGTTAGGGAAAATTCGACTTAGGTAAGATTGTCAGGATCTTAAAGTAAACAAATTAATGTAAGCTTCACTTTAAATTAAATTCTTAAAACCTGCATGAGTGTGCGTAATAAAATTTGTATTTAAAATGCCCTGAACAGTAACCCAATTCGCTACGTAAATTTTTAATTGATCGCTGAATCCTGCAAGAGCCAAGTCATTAGGCGATATGAAGGCTGGAGATTTGGCCTGGTATATCATAAAATTTATAAACGCCTTACGAATCCACTCATTTTTACAATGCACTTTAATAATTGTATTTGTTTTGTTCATCGCCGTGGAAGTATCGTCGTTTGGGGTACAATAAATATATCATTAATTATTTCTGGAAAACTAAAGTACACCATGTTCTGTGATGTCCATTCTTTCAACACGTTCTCCATCGGTCTGTGTTATAATATAAAAAGAATAAGTAAATTTTTAGTTGACAGAAAACGGTCTTTTCTAAAAAAATCGTGTCGGTTTTTATTTCTCACTTTTATTGTTCAGGTCGTCTTATGATGTCATAAATTTGTCCGGGATACCGCTGCGTCCGACGACGGTAATCTAATTTCTAACTTAAATTCATGTAGTAGATAAAACTGGATAAAACTAGCTAGGAGCTATGATCATACAGCACCGACTCGGTCTATTACCGTATAAAATTAATTAATTAAATAGATTAATAGTTGATAAAGAAGATAGTCCTTTAGTTAAAGTGGATTTTCACCATAGACCACTAAATATTCAAGTAACGCTAAATAAAAATCGTGGATCTATACCTAAACAAAATGAACATATTAAATACCGCGATTTCAAAAAAGCGGATTTTCATAACTTATACAGTAAACTGTCACATATTGATTGGAATTTCTTGCATTGTTTTAAAGATATTAATTTAGCATGCGAGGCTTTTTATAATAAACTCGATGAATTAATCGAAATATATGTGCCAATTTCTGTTAAAAAACACCATCGTTTCCCGAAATGATATTCTAGGGGTCTTAGAACTCTTATTAAACAAAAAGAATCTGCACGGAAGAAGTTTAGAAAATTTAAACGCAACGCTGATTGGTTAAATTTTAAAACGATTAGAAAGGAAATTAAGTTTCAACTTAAAATAGATCACAAGGCATTAATTGATAGTACACAGAATTCTGTTATCAATAATAGTAAGAATTTCTGGGCTTATGTGACATCTAAGAACCAGAAGAATAAGCTACCGAAATCTTTATGTTCAAACAATAAAGTAATTACATCTCCATCTGAAATGGCGGAGGTTTTTGCAGATTATTTTAGAAGTATTTTTCAGCCCTACTGCTACACTGTGTTACGATAATTATATACCTAACATTAATATGCCTCTAAATCATTCTGTGTTTAAAATCTCAGAGGAGGAGATCATTAATACAATAAAAAATCTGAATGACAAGTTTACGTCAGGGGTCGATGATATCCCAGCATTTTTTGTTAAAGATTGTGCAATTGTGTTGGCTGCTCCATTGTGTTGCTTATTTAATATTTCTTTAAAGACGTCCACGTTTCCGGAGCTATGGAAATATACTAAAGTTACGCCAATTCACAAACAAGGCGATTCTAAATGTGTAAGAAACTACAGATCAATAGCTATTCTCAATAATTTTGCCAAAGTATTCGAAATGTTAATTTACAAGCATATACATGTGGCACTCAAAACTAATTTCATTAGTGACAACCAACATGGTTTTATGAGTGGAAGATCTACAACTACTAATTTATGTAACTTTGGTCAATTTGTATTAAATACATTGGATATGTCTGGTCAAGTTGATGTAGTATATACTGATTTTGAAAAGGCATTTGATAAAGTTGATCACAAGCTTCTACTTCACAAGTTGTCTTTAATTGGTTTCTCTCCTAGTTTAGTTAATTTTTTCGGTTCTTACTTGGACAAACGTAAATCTAGTGTAGTAATCGATGGTACTAATTCTTCACCCTATTTTCCAACTTCGGGTGTACCTCAAGGGTCAAACTTAGGTCCCCTTTTGTTTTCTATATTTATTAATGATTTAACAGGAGTTATTACGTGTCAGAATTTACTCTTTGCAGATGATGTAAAGATTTTTACTGCAATAAATGATAAAAGCGATTGTATATTTCTACAACAGCAGTTAAATCATCTGGTCGATTGGTGTTCAAGTAATAAGCTGAGTTTAAATGTGAGTAAATGTAAAGTAGTTACTTTTACTAGAAAAAAGAATTCTGTTTGCTACGAATATAAGATTGGATTCTTTGTAATTGAGAGGACGGAAAAGATAAAAGACTTGGGAGTTATCTTTGATTCTCACTTTACTTTTGAACCACATCTGAGGGAAATTAGCAACAGAGGTCTACGAATGTTAGGTTTTATTATACGAAACAGTCGTGAGTTCACAAATGTAAAAGCAATTAAAGTGTTGTACACTGCCTTGGTTAGATCAGTTCTGGAATACTGTTCATTAGTATGGTTTGCCTTCTATAAATATCAGAAAGATATGCTGGAAAAAGTTCAAAAAAATTTTTGAAATATTTATACTTTAAACAATATGGTGCTTATTCCAATAGAGGTGAAGTATCTTTGTCTACTATGTTAGAAATGTTTGAATTTAATAGTTTGGAAATACGCAGGATTGTTTATGCGGTAGTACAACTATTCAATATGCTTAATGGTGCGGTGAATGACAGTAGCATGTTGTCACAGATTAATATCAGAGTCCCCGCGAATACTAGGTGTAAAGATACGTTCATTTGTCAATTTGCTCGTTCTAATTTTGTTAAAAAATCACCTCTATATGTAATGATAAACTATTTTAACGTTTTAGCCGACCTAATAGATATTAACACGATAACGGTTACTAAATGAGAAAAACAATCTTAGGGAAAATGACAAGTGACTTAATTTGCGAGTCATAATATTGCTCAGTAATTGGCTTTCTTGCTGTTGAGCATTTCATTAATAATAATAATAATAATAATTATAATAAAAACGTACTCATGGTACTGTAGAAAAACCTGTACAATCACAGTCTAGTAGATCAAGATACATAAGAATTCAGTTTTATTGATCTCGATGGCATTGTAGCAATCTTTTTTTTTTTTGGTCTAAGTAACAGTCCAAAATGGCAATGAAAGTGTTAATACAAACATTACAGATGAAATATATATATCAAATAAATGGTATTTCGAGCCGGATTTTAACAGAAACATTATTGAATAGTTTAGGCCGCCACATCCTGCGATCGCTCTTTGACCTTAAAACTAAATTGCAACAAAATTTTTAGAAATATTATGATTTGATTAGGTTTATGATAGACATATCGGAAGAACTGTCTTATTACAATAACTTTGTTTTTTGCTAGTGGTTAAAAAAATAGTTGACTGTTTTAACACTAACTTAGCAAGTCCTCTTTCTTTTTTTATTAGATGCTAAATACGTCACGGGTTCGGTTAATCGATGATACATACAATGATAATAAGTAAAATTTGTATTTGACAGAAAAAGTCTTTTACTAAAATTTCGTGCCGGATTTTAAGAGAATTATTGATTGATTGATGTTTGTAAAACGATTTATTAAAAAAATGGGATAGTTTTGTAAAAAAAATTAGCAGAAAGGAAACGAATTCCTTTCTCGACTTTCAAAACCTTTCCACGCAGGATTTTAATTTAATTAAATAGGTAACGGTAACAATTGGTCCTTCGTTCCGGATTTTCATAGAATATTACTATAGTTCGGCGACATTTAATGAGCCTATAAAAACTATCAAAACTTACGAAGGAGTAACGACAAAGGTCACACAGAAATAGATTATAAACTTCTCGATGAACAAGGAAGAAATAAGTATTGAAAATACGCCCAAACTGAGTTCAAGCCAGAGTTCCCCGCATACCATATGATCCTCTGCAATTCTTATTATTGTTATTTAAGAATAAACATACAATGGTGTAAATAAATAATGATGAAGTGTTTTAAACAAGAGGATTTTGTTTATGCATTAAAATTTTTTCCTCCCATATAAATATACGAAAACATATGTATGTTTTAAAATAAACAAACGACAGGAAATTTGTACGCAACGGATATTATACTTATATATGTATATTAAAAATTGTTTGTTTATTTTAAGAGATTTTGATTTCTCTAAATTAGAAAAGTTTATGGTTTATGACGTACCTATTAAAAAAAATAATTAATTTAAAGTGACCGAAACTGCTAGATTAATCTAAGATCAAAAGAATTTAAAATTGAGCGCATAACATAAAACTGTACGTTTTCCAAAAATTGAATAAGCGTTCAAAGTTAAAATTACTTACATTTACCTGTTTGTCCGAAATATGCAAAGACACAAATGTCGAATTTAATTAACTTTACACGTTAACCATAGAAGAAGGAATAGAGTACAAAATCTGAGTTGCACGAAAATGAACGAATTTAATTAACTTTACACGTTAACTACAGAAGAAGGAATAGAGTACAAAATCTGAGTTGCACGAAAATGAACTGAAGTGTCAAGAACAAAAATTTGTTGATGGAAGGCCGCGCGTGTTAAACAAATGTCAACAAAAACCAACCGATTGAACTTAGATGACCTCACTTGGCTCTTATGTGTTTGGAATAACACCGTGGGGTCAATACATTTTGCATGAAAACAAACTGAATAATTAATAAATACGTCAGGATGATTTACAACTGGGTATCAAAAGCAATTGTATCGACTTTTTTAATTTTTTGAAACCATAAAATTAACTATCAATAGGTTTACTGCTTTTTAGCCCTTTACACTTGATGATGTCCTAATTTGGACGAAACCGCGGTCATGTTTGTCACGAATAAAATTTTGTGCCTTTTCTTTTCGACTTATACAATTAATTACAATTAATTTACAACAGCATGGAGTTCCCCACTAATTAATTAATTTTTTTTAAATTAATGTAGGTATGAATTGGAATTTACAAACTAATTCAAACCATTGGTTGGACACGTGTAGGTAATTAACTAACGTTAATATACTGGATTAAAATTTTGATGAACTGAATATGAAAGAAAATCAAATTAAATTTTCAAAGCAATAACCCTAACAAAACTCTATTACTATTATAGAGTTGAATGATTTCTGCGTTTAGGTAAAATTTTGAAACTGTAAAATCCTAACTCTTTTAAAAAGCACCAAATATTGTGCGGTGAATAAAAGATTTATGAATAGTAAGATAAACGAGTGATAACTGTCTTAAATGCATACATCCCGCATGTGTCCCATTCTCTATTAGATCGCTTAATTCCTAATGGAACAACTTCCTCGCAATTACGTCATTTAATACTTTTAAGTTTTTAAACGTTAGTGTCGCTACTGTTTTATCTATCTCTGCTTCTGCTTCATTAATTTTAAGCACAGAATTTCGCATTTTTCACATTTGTGACAGACAAAATGTTAACTGAATGTCACAAAGTTTTTAATGTCTCTGAATTAGAAGAGAGTACATAGGTTGGCCAATAAGGACTACAGCCAAACATTTGAAGAAAAGAGCATTTTGATTTTTTTTCAATCAATCAATCAATCAATCAATCAAATCTTTAATTGTAACAAAGATTACAATAAACGTCAATTAATTCACTATAGTATATGTATACAGAAAAGTAATATTACAATAATAGTAGTCGTCATCACAGTGTAACATATAAGTGTATATAACAATGGACAATATGGTATAACAAGAATAACATACAATCATTGGCGAAAATTATATAAAGTGTGTACTTTTACTAGCTGACAAAAATTCATCCACAGAGTAGAATGAGTTTTTTAATAAAAAATCTTTAATGTATATATTAAATTGCTTACTATTTTTTTGTTTTATATGTAGTGGCAATGTATTATACAGTTTCGGTCCCCAATAATCGATACTTTGCTGAGTGCGTGTCAGTCGATGAAGTGGAGTCTGAAGTGCCATTCGTTGTCTTGTGTTGTACAAATGATTTTCTCCGTTTGTTGTAAATTTATGACGTCTGGAGTGAACATATTTTAGACATGTAAGTATGTATGTATATCCCTGGAATGGTAAGTATTTTTTCAATTTTAAATGCTTCTCCGCAGCTTTCATTTTGCCTTAGTCCACATAAGGCCCTAATCGCTTTCTTTTGCAGCAAGAAAACTCTGGTCGCTTGGCTGGATATACCCCAGAAGATGATGCCATAGGTGGCCCTGCTATGGAAGTTTGCGTAGTAGGACATGCGAGCTACTTGATATGTTGCGATTCGTTTTAGACGACGTATACTGTACACGAAAGACGTTAATGATTTACACAGTTGTTGTATATGTTGTGTCCAATTCAATTGACTGTCTATCAATAAGCCGAGGAATTTTACGCACTGATTATTTATCTGTTGTTGTTTGTTGGTGTTTTTTCTTTATTTAATAATAGTGAGTTACTAGTCATCCACACAATTGCATTTTCCAAAGTACAACGCATCTTTTCTTCTAATTTGTCCTCACTTTCACTTTTGTTTACGAACGTGGTGTCATCCGCGAATAAGCAAACACTATCTGCGTTTACGCTTTTTACAAGATCGTTTATGTATATTAAAAATAGGATGGATCCTTGCGGGACGCCATGAAGTAACCTGTCGGTGGAAGATTTTTCGTTGTTCCATTCAACTATTTGAGTACGACCCTGGATACGATGTCAAAATTTGTAGTGATACACCCCTAATTCCGTAGTAGTGAAGTTTATTTATCAGTGTCTGGTGGTTCACCGTGTCAAATGCTTTTGACAAGTCACAACAAGCAACTTGCACTTCTTTACGTGTATCTAATGCCTCTATAATTTCGGAGAGTATGTCGATCATTGCTGTTACGGTCGATCTGTTCTTCCGGTATCCATGTTGGTTCGTACGTAACAAATTGTTGATTTCCATGAATTCAATAAGTCTGCTTTTTATTATTGTTTCATAGACTTTTGACACAGCTGGCAGCACTGAAATTGGTCTGTAACTATTGCATTCATTATCTGGACCTTTTTTTATATACAGGCACTACCCTAGCAACTTTCCATTTATTGGGAAAAATTCCTTCGCCATTTGTTTAATACTAATGTTAGTGGTATAGATATTTCATCCGTTATTTGCTTTAGAATACTGACGGAGAAACCATATGTGTCAACGGAAGATTTGTTTTTAAGATTTTGAATTATAGTTTTTGTTTCACTTTCCTTTACTGGATAAAAGTATAAAGAATGCGAGATGGTTATGTTATTTTTGTTCAAATAATGTTGGGGATCATTCTTTTCTTGAGTGGTAAAATTAGTCTCTTTTATGCCTATTTCGTGAAAAAATTTACGAAACTTCTCAGCTGTTAAATCACCATTTTGAGTTTTCTTTCTCCCATTCTCCCAATTGATCACATCCCACATTTCCTTTTGAACATTTTCGGCTTGCATGATACGATTTTCATAATACATTCGTTTCTCCCGTTCCAATAATTCATAAAATTGGCATACGTCATAAGACGTAGATCTTCTGTTATGTAGTTAACAACATGTTTGTTCTTATTCGAATGAATTATTTTCTCTTTCAGGGGAAACGCTTGGTTACATAGAATTATGAGACTTTCATGAAAGTATTGAGATGATTCTTTTTTCTTTCTTTCGCTTTGCGCAGCAATGCTGCGTTATCATTGTCTTGTGGTATTAACCATTCCAGACAATTTACAATGTTTATTTGTAGCTGGGTCTAAATCTTAGACAGTATTGAGATGATTGAATTGAATTTTTTGGTTTTAAAGGTTCCCAGTTATGCAACTGCAACAGTTGTTTGAAGTAAGAAATGTTGTTGCTATTTGTTTCTCGTACGGTAATGGTTTCTTTGGGATCTGATACAGTTTCTTGTTTGTGTATCAATATTTGTGCACAATGATCGGACATATGTAGATTAATAGTTTCTGCTTCACATTCTTCTGGCGGTATATTAGTAAAAATGTTGTGTATACAACTAGAACTATTTATTGTAATCCTTGAAGGGTCTCCAAATACTTTTTGTAGACCATAAGTCTCAAATAAATCCTGCATTTGATCCTTATGTCTTGATTCTTGCAAAAAATTTATATTAAAGTCGCCTGCAATAAATATTCTTCTATATTCTTCCATGTCATTTATAATTTGTAAAGCTGTGTTCATTGTATTTAAAAATATTTCGAAATTTCCTGTTGGCGATCTGTACACCACTAATATTATGGTTTTTAATTTATACAAATCGGTTGCAGCCATTTCAGTGTGAAACTCCAGTGACAAATTGTTTATCTGTTGCATAGATTTAGCTTTTATTGGATTTTTCAATAAAATCATTACGCCCCCATGTTTGGAATCTGTTCTAGTGAATGATGAACAAATATTGTAGTTCGCAATGTTTATTTTTTCCAGGTGCCCTTTTTGTAACTAATGTTCTGTGACACATATTATATCTAAATCGTTTTCGTTTGCTTGATACTCTAAGCAGTCTACCTTTGATGCTAATAATTTTTTCTTGCTATTAATAATAATAATAATATTAATTTTTCTTTTAATGCTACGAAAGAGGCAGATTTTCATTGTTCAAAAATTGTAAAGTTTCGTACTCTTGATTTTTTCGATGTACTCGATATTTTTGCAATTAACTGTACATATAAAATATGCCAAGTAGTTTAGAGTTTAATAATACAAACAATTTATGTTACCTAACATTTTGTGTGCTAATTTGCAGTTGAAATAATTAGATATTATTTATACTGAGTGTTCAACAAAATCCTACCTCGAGTCGACCTTGGAAATACGAATCGTGGTATCGTAGATTGAATTGTACAAGTGTTGTGATTATCGCAAATACTGTCAGAATATTAAATTTAGGTTTTGCGAAGGGACCGAATTCAGACAATTTATTTTAATGAATTCTTTCAAAAAGGAAAATATTATTATATTACATTATATATATGGTTCGAAACATCTTTTTGCGTTGGCCACTTCCGCCAATGAGTATGTGTCGATCAACAACTGAAAATACGATTTTTTTCCAAGGCTAACTCGGGGTATGGTATTTTTTTGTTGAACACTTGTTAGTTTACATTTCCGTGTCGCTGGCATATCTACTTTTATAATTGTCACGACATTCATCTAGTTTCTCGATAGTTCGAGAAGGTTCGATGAGCGCTCTAGCTTTTTACATGAACGGTGAGCGGCTAAAAGTTCTAGATGGCTGCGAATAATGAGCAGTCGCGAGTGACCGTGGCTCTTTGAAATCTCAGCGTTCATTTAAAAAGAATTTCTTTAATAAAAAAATCACTGACAAACACAAACTTTAAAAATAAAAATTTTACAGAGACAAAATGAAAACAACCGGAAAATTTATCGCACAGATAAGGGGCATTCAAGGAACAAATCTTTGTTTCTTTTTGTATTAAAAAAAAATCTTGTAAGCAAAAAATAAAACGAAAACTTTCTATTTTTTTGTTGCTTTTTGTCGCGTTATTGTTTCCTGCTACAATTAACATTTCTTGGCATATCTTCTTTAGTTTTCTGTTGGTGATATTAGATATTACCGAAAATTTCAACAGCAGCTTCGAAAGAGGGAACCTCTATAAAAGTAGAACTGGACGCGAGATTGAAATCAGTTTTCTACTAGATGGCGAAATGTACCTAGTGGTTAAAAGTGTATCGCAGAACGATAAACTAATTTAGTTGGTAGAATAGTTCTGCAGCTCGTTTGTGTTTCGTGTTTAGTGTTTTCATGTGTTAAATGACTGGACAATTAAATGATTTATTTCTTCAAACCCCGAATTCGTTACAATACTATGTGTTACTTATTAATTTAAAACAATAATAACTGATCAAAAAAGAATGCCGAACATTTTCAGTTACCTTTTGTGGGAACTTTTTCAATGAGACTTATTATTACTTTTTCAAATAAAAATATATTTTAGAAAATTACAATTTGACTTTTAACTTTTGTTTTCTTTTAGTCATGTATGTACAGGGTGGATCAATTTCGATGTCTCTTATGGGCATTACTGTAGCTATAAGATATAGAAGAAAAAAAAAACTCGCGGCCAAGTCTCGATATTTTATAATTACAGAGACATCGAAATTGATCCACCCTGTACAGTCCAGTGTTACCGAACAATTGATGTTAACATATAACTCTGGCGAATTATAACTGTTTCAATAATTGAGTATTTCTTTCAAGATTCTTCATTTTTTGATTTGGCTATCGCAGTATGGAATGGAAAATTTTTATTGCATCGACATTACAATTATTTTTCTGTGCATTAAGCGCCAATCGGTTCGAGGTGTAGCAATTAAAAGAATTTCTCAGTAGTATTGCTAAAGAAGCTCGTTGACAAATCGATTTGGTTTAACAGCAAAAGTAATACTTTTGTTATAAATCATTGCGTAATGTACGGAAACGTGCGACAATTGAAATAAATAGATTGCTTGTTACACGGTGAAAAGCTGTACCTAATTCAACAGATTCACACAGTGATTACATTGGAAATTAGTGATCCGTATTTAAACATTATGATGCACTCTGTTGCATTTACGTATACGTCAATGGTAAGTAAAATGCACAGGGTACTCCTATTCCACTTCTGCCATTTCCCAATAAACTAATGGCTAAATTAGCTTGCTACATGTGGTACTACATACACTATTGTTCAATAAATAATGTCTCTTTTCATCAGCTTATAAAAAATTACCAAATGTGCTAACAATTTATAATCGCGGATGTAAAAAGTCGAATTCAAAGTAGTAATAAAAATATTCTTACCGCTGATAAAATAGGGTTTAGAATAGCGTCGATTGGCTTACCTGCAACAAAAGAAACACACATTAGAATAACGTTCGCAAAAAGAGATAACTTGTCAAATTATTTGAAGGATCGTGAAAAGCTACCGTAAGTACATCGGACGACCGTGAAAAAGTTCAGTCGTTTTATGGTTTCGTGTGTGTGTGCCAATTACCTTGACATGTTCGATCACTTGGCGATTTTAATAATTCAATTACTAACTGCTTGTGACGTTCGTAACTCGCCATATCTTTACGTATAATATAGATTTTTAAAAGTTAAAATAAAACATTATTATTGCCTAAATATACAGGGTGATTAATGAGAAGCAGCTGAATTTCTAATGATACTGCGCAATGGACAATAAATGAATCCTGCAGCATTTTTCTTTGGGTGGCTTAGTTTCTGAGCTGGAAACCGTCAACTGGACGGCTGTCTATTTTTAGCACGCACATGATTAGAAAGGAAAAGAAATCACAACTGTATTGAATTAAGTACTTATTCTGCCAAAGCAATAAAGAACCGCTTGTAAATACTATTATCAGAGAAATAAAAACACACACAAACACATCGACATATTCACTGAAAATGCCCTAAATACATAGCCATTTCGTAAGTATATGTATTTAAAAAAAAATAACTAAATTAACAAGTAACACGACAACACAAGTACTAGGCGACTTCCGGCTCGACGTGATGAAAATAGCGCGATGTGAAAAGTAACGCTGTCATATTTGAACTGTTACAATAGTGTGAGATTTCTTCAAATGATAATTGAGACGAAGAGTGGAAGAGATATGAACAGGATAACCTTGACATGATGGAAAACAAGACGAATCCACATAGGCGAAAGCAAAATAATAAAAGTATACCTTCGAACGCCTGCAGCTACAAATATCCACTATACAGAACGTGTTACGACCCTATGGTCAGACACTTCAACTTCGTGAACTTTCGCTAGACTCCGGACTGGGGTACATCTTTCTTCCCCCACGCAAACGAACCAATGTGACTAGTGAATGTAGGCGCCCGACACTTACTGTATATGTAACGTTCAACATTCAGAGAGGCATCCACATTGCAAGACACATTTTTTGAAAATTTAGACTTCAGTAATTGGGGAAGTCGGATAATTTTTAAATGTTGCCTCACAGCACTCCGTGAACCGTGCGTTCGATCTGGTGTATGGAAATCATGGTTATCATTTGACTATTCCATTGTAATTATTATCCAATATGATTATTTTTTGAGACCTAAATATGAGCTTGTCGTATTTCACGAACTATCAACGAGTTAAGAATAAACAGAAGGGACTCATACTAACAGTAGTTTCTTGTCCAAAGTGGTAACTAGATATGGCCGCTGTATGTCATAAGCGCACACAAGCGTTATACAAAATTCTGGTACGTCCACAAACCAACAGTTTGCCGTTGTTTATAACCCACTCACTCCACTAAATTTATCTAAATAAGATCCCAGAAATGTCAATTATTGTATTCTATACATTGGAGTTCTATGAAAAAAGCTGGAGCTTAAATTTAAGCGAGAACTTAAACCCTTAACAATTGTTGAAATAATCGTTGCTATGAGTTTAAGCTTCACCTTAAATTTAAACTGACATTGCACAACTGGGCCTAAAAGTACTTGAAAGGAACTTATTTACATTACGCTTGCTACGCCACTGAACATCGAAAAATTCCAAAACTAACCTAAAAGTAATTTACTTTTTAACTGATGTCTATAATAACCTATAGTCCATTCACAAAACTCACGGTGACGTTTACATTTTCATATTGAAAATTTGGAGTGTATTTGATAAGTAGTAATGTGTTTAAGAGTCAATATCGACGCTATTTAATAATAGTGTATAATACGCTTATGTCCGCCCATGGTCCACGGTGAATTGAATACTAACGGTGGCAGCACTGGCAGCATTTCGGCAAGCGAGATAGAGAGCCGTTACGTCATCGCATACCCCCTCCTCCTTTTACACAATTATTAACTGTCACGGTTGACAGTTGTATTAGAGGGAGAAGCGGGTATACGATGACTTAACGTCTCTCTATCTCACTTGAATTCTGCCACCATTAGTATTCAATCCATGTCCATGGTCCGCAGTGACTCGCGAGCAGTGTTGCCAACCGCTTGGAGTGAAATATCGCTACAATTAGCAACAAAAGTCGCTAAATTGTCGCTGCAATAAAAATTTTTAAAAATTCAAAATCAACCTTAGAATTTTTTTTAATTCCCGTTTTTTATACATTGTTCGATTTTTGTGTTTTTTTTTTAAGAGAAACTTTAGAAACTTTCCTCATCACTCAATAGATGGCGCTTCAAAATCAACCGTTTTTTTTTTAATTCTCGTTTTTTATAAATTCTTCATTTTTGTTCGTTTTTTTTTTGTTAAGTTTGTATCAATGGAAATTTTAGTAATCGCTCAATAGATAGCGCTTCAAAATCAACCTGAGGATTATTTTTTTCCTAAAAGTTCTTGCTTTTTTGTTCGTTTTTTTTTTTGTGAAGTTTGTATTAATGGAAACTTTCTCATCGCTCAACAGGTGGCGCTTTAAAATCAACCTGAGGATGGTTTTTTTCCATTCTCGTTTTTTTTTAAATTGTTCTTCTTTTTGGTTAAGTTTGTACTAATGGAGTTTTTTTTTAAGAGAAACTTTAGAAACTCTCCTCATCACTCAATAGATGGCGCTTCAAAATCAACCGTTTTTTTTAATTCTCGTTTTTTATAAATTGTTAATTTTTGTTCGTTTTTTTTTTTGTTAAGTTTGTATCAATGGAAATTTTAGTAATCGCTCAATAGATAGCGCTTCAAAATCAACCTGAGGATTATTTTTTTTCCTAAAAGTTCTTGCTTTTTTGTTCGTTTTTTTTTTGTGAAGTTTGTATTAATGGAAACTTTCTCATCGCTCAACAGGTGGCGCTTTAAAATCAACCTGAGGATGGTTTTTTTCCATTCTCGTTTTTTTTTAAATTGTTCTTCTTTTTGGTTAAGTTTGTACTAATGGAGTTTTTCCCCATCGCCCGACAGATGGCACTTCAAAATCAACCTGAGGACAGTTTTTTTTTAATTCTCGTTTTCTCATATATTGTTACCCCAATGCTCAATAGATGTCGCCTCAAAATCAACCTGAGGATTGTTTTTTTTTAATTTTCGTTTTTTTAATAAATTGTTCGTGTTATTTGATTTATTGGTTAAATTTGTATTAATGGAAACTTTCCCCATCGCTCAATAGATGGCGCTTCAAAGGAATCTTTCCCCATCGCTCAATAAATGGCGCTTCAAAATAAACAGTTTTTTTTATTCTCGTTTTTTTTATAAATTGTTCATTTTTGTTCGTTTTTTTTTTTGTTAAGTTTGTATCAATGGAAATTTTAGTAATCGCTCAATAGATAGCGCTTCAAAATCAACCAGAGGATTATTTTTTCCTAAAAGTTCTTGCTTTTTTGTTCGTTTTTTTTTGTGAAGTTCGTATTAATGGAAACTTTCTCATCGCTCAACAGGTGGCGCTTTAAAATCAACCTGAGTATGGTTTTTTCCATTCTCGTTTTTTTTTTATAAATTGTTCTCTTTTTTGGTTAAGTTTGTACTAATGGAGATTTTCCCCATCGCCCGACAGATGGCACCTCAAAATAAAATCAACCTGAGGACAGTTTTTTTTAAATTCTCGTTTTCTCATATATTGTTACCCCAATGCTCAATAGATGTCGCCTCAAAATCAACCCGAGGATTGTTTTTTTTTTAAATTTTCGTTTTTTTTTATAAATTGTTCGTGTTATTTGATTTATTGGTCAAATTTGTATTAACGGAAACTTTCCCCATCGCTCAATAGATGGCGCTTCAAAATCAACCCGATTGCTTTTTTTCCTAAAAATTCTCGTTTTTATAAATTTTTAGTTTCCATTTTTGTTATGTTTGTATTAATGGAAACCTTCCCCGTCGCTCAATAGATGGCGCTGCAAAATCAATATGCAAATTGTTTTTTTTTACTCTCTTTTTTTTATTAACTAAATTGTTTCAGTAACAATCTTTTATTTGGAGGTTCCTCGTCACATATATTTCACTGTTGGTCAACAGATGGCGCTTCATACAGCTCAATTTCATATAAATATTTTTTTGAGAAAATAATGGAAATCAGACTAAAAAAAATTGGCCTAGGTTTTAAATTATTATTTTGGGTCACGTTTATTTTAATAGACGTTTTCGCCATCGCTCGGTAGATGACGCTTCGACGTCTCTCACCGCAGCTGATTGTTTCTCTAAAGCTTTTTAGTTGTGAAAATTCGAATTTTTAATTTTCTTAATGCTTATTGTTTGTCGACGTTTTCTTTTCTATCACATTTGTATTTATGGAAGCTTTTTCCGACACTCAGCAGATGGCGCTTCAAAATCAACGAGCGATTTGTTTTGTTTTCCTAACAAAATTATCACTTTCCTAATTCATTCAATTACTTAAGTGACAACCTTTCATTTGGAAGCTCCTTGTCACATTTGTTTCATTGTCGATCAAAAGATGGCATTCATATATCTCGACTTTATGTAAATATTTTTTGCATGGCCTTCTAAATGAAAAGCGAGTTCTATCTGGCCTGGGCAAAAGTGCAGTTCAGGCGTGCTCCGCCAAGCACTGCTTACGGGGCGCTTTCTTAACCTAAAATCTTGACAGTTCTGTCATCCGCACTATAGTTTTAATGTTTATTTAAAATTTCTAACAAATTCAAGTAACATTTAAAAAAACGTCGAGATAATTCATTTTTATTTACTAATAACACGCGTAGATAACTTCCAAGATAAGGAAAATTCTCTGGTTTTCTTATCTAGGTCTTCAAGCTAAATTCATTAAAGATTTGAAAAACACCGCTCAAGACGAAGACTTCGTAAATCGAAAAATTTGCCCGAAGAAAAAGTTTAGAAATTACTTTTAATAAGGCCAACCTGTTTGATGACGAGGATAAGAGAGCTTGGAAATTATGAAAGACGTCAAAATAAAGGGAACTTGCAAGAACAAATTAAAAGTACAAAACAATTTTGGAATCAAACAACACAAGCAGTACCAAAACATATGATGTAAAAAACTATTAATAATAACAAGGTGCTCTTACATAAAATATTAAAAGGAGGAAAAGAATAAGTGAAGCGATGAGAGAGAAATGAAGGGATCCACACATAGAGAAAAAAAAAAGGGGAAATGGATGGACACATTAGAACAACGGAGATAAATAGATGAGCCGATTGAAAGAGAGAAAGGTAGCTACTAAAAACAAAATGAAATTATATAAGATTTATGTTTTTACTTAATATCATAATATTGATACAGAAGTACACCGACTATACGTACCCATCATTCGAGGTCGAACTATAAACGTGAGTTCAACATAAAACAAGAACCACAGTTTTGCAAGTTTGCAATTGCAACATCTAAACTTGTGGAAACATCATGCAAGTCCGGTTAGGATGAAGCAAAACATTAATTTTCTATTTTATGATGATTGTATAGGTAGATGTTTTGTTGAAAACTTTTCGTACACAATAAATAAGTCTATTTTAGGTGAAAGTAAACGTAACTTGTACAAAACGTTTGAGTTTTCACTTAACGCGTGTATACACGACAAATAATACTATTGTACACTGACGTCGAAAAGTTTTTAGACGAAAAGCAACATCTGGCCTCACAAATATGTGTGCTTTGCAATTATGAACCTTAACAACATTTAGCCGGCTACCTGCTTTTATGATACGGTCGGCGGTAAGTTAAATGAATAGAAACGTTTAAAATATTAGTTACAGTTTCCAGTATATGTAATATACCCTACGTATATCAATATATCGCAAATGATTACCTCTTTCCCTGTTTTTCGTTCTTTTTAACAATAAATAATATCAAAAGAACAAGAAATTGTGCAATACTAAAGAAAAATTAGTACGCGGCTTCATATACCCGTACACTAAATTGGGATAATGGATATTTTCCAGAATTCCAAGATTACACTCCTTCCTAGAATTCCAAGATTTTAAAATTGTAATAGGTTGTCTGTAAAAAATACAGAATATAACAAAACCCGGGTAGGTATTATTTTTATTAACATTAAAGTAAAAACAATTTTAAACATGACTTCACAAAATATAGCTATATACCTCACTTAATTTTATTAATATTTACTGTCATAATACATTATAAATTATGCAGTTCCCATTACCAAGAATTTCCGTACTTAATGCTTATTGTATTTCCGTGCAAGAACCATAAAATAAAATTCTTAATAATAAATGTTAAATGATTGATACAATCATTTAACATTTATTATTAAGAATTTATTTTTCTTTACTTATTATTTATGTAATATAAATTAGCAAAGAAAATCAATAAGTAAATTGTTTACCAACATGTTTATATTGAATTTTTTTGAATAATAAATATTAATTTTTACTTTTAATCTAGTGCGCATGAAGTAAATAAAATAGAATAGAATTTGCATGACAACATAAATGTTAGAAATTAACAGATTACCTGCTCTCGTGAATGAATTTTATGACCCTGCTCAACCACTCGTCGAGAGAGAGAGAGAAACGGGGAGGCTCAAATGCAGAAGGTTCCAAATTCAGACGGGCTGTTTCAATAAGGCTTAAATTCCAACAGATTTACTGCTTTTCGTCTTAAAACTTTTCGACACCAGTGTACATATAAAAATCTCCCACATACACGAGTTGTTTTTTTTTTTTGAAATACTTTTTTGCTTATCGAATAAAACGTTTACTGCGCTGGAACATTCGTATTTAAATTAGTTTGTTTACCTAAAACAGGTATGTTGTTGATAAAGCGCTCGGATAAGAGCTTCCGTTACGTCAGCGAATGTTGATTAAATATACACACGACTTCATTCTTATGTAAATTATTCTCCAAATAACTTCGAATGGCTCGATTACATTCAACCATACTTTTTTACTTTAACTGATCGTGATTGTGAACGGGACACCAAATTACAGTTGATTCAAATAAATACCCTATGTTTTCATTTTAAACGAAAAGTAGTTTAAATTTATTGACTTGCAGAATATACTAGGAAGAGTAGAAGATATGCTTAGGTAGAAAATTTTTCATTCGCCATGATTTTTTAAAGTAAGAAGGTTATGGGAAAAATTATAATTAAATTATATAGGGTGTCAGGGACTGGAGTGCAACAACTTCACACGGTGGGTGGCAGCTTGGATCAAAACAATTAAAAAATGTTATAAATTGGGTGTGCCTAATTGCAACCGTTTTCGAATTATGAAAAACATTTTCTGGAAACTTGGCAGCAACGCCCAGTGTACGTACACACCTAATGCCATTGACCTCGCCTAATATTTATAAAGTGCGTTCAAAAAAACTCGATAACGGATTGATTATTCGGAGTAGCTAGTTTGTGTGTCGGGGATTCTCTTGAACTGACAATCGGCCTTAATGGTATTCCATTTTTGTGGATTTTTGGTAGTCCATACAGATGTGGAGGTTTGCTGTAGTGAGGTGTGAGTTTCGTTGTTGCTTTGTTGATATGTGAACTGTTCTTGGTGTTTAAAAATTCAATTCCTTGTAATATTCCTAGGGGTAAACATAACCTTTTTCCCCCAACACTTTTTAGGACTAAGAGGTATACCATAGAGTTTCGTATATCTTTTTTTCTACTGAAGGAGTGGGATCTCTTTCCAGCTCTTTGTATTGTCTTGTACTGAGAACTTCTTTTATTTTCTCTTCATACGTTGTTTTGTCCACCACTACTGTGGCATTCCCTTTGTCTGTTGGCAGGATTTTGATGTGACTTTCATTTCAGTTTTCGTGACATTCGAGAGTATTTTCTTGTTTGAGGCTTTTTCCGATGCGGCTCTCATTCTCCACCTATAGTTTCTACCTCGATTTTATCCTCCATTTTTTGTGCCGTTTCTTCCACTACCATAACCAAGTCTATTATCGGTATCTTCTTGGGAGCTATTGCGAAGTTCATTCCTTTGTTTAGAACTGCGATACTTGCCTCATCAAGTTGTTTCTGAGACGGTTCTGTTGGGGTCTATGGTCCTTCCCTTCCTTTTCTTGTCTTTACTTTTAAAGAGTTTCTTCTTATGTTTTTCTTTGATGTTTTTGTTGGTTTTGTTGTAGGTTTTCAATATCGATGATTGGATTATAACGTATAGTCTTCTTTTTTAGTTGTGTCCTGTAAGACCCTTTCTATGTTCTCGCACTGTTTTGTTGTCAGTTTGTATTTCGAGAATGTGTGTTGTTTGATTCTCTCCCTTATCAGTGCTTGGCTAGCTCTTTCCGAAATCCTGTTTGCTGTTTCCTGTTGGGATCTGTGGTCGTTCCCTTCCTTTTCTTGTCTTTACTTTTCATGAGGTAGTTCAGTTTCTTCTTATGTTTTTCCTTGATGTTTTTGTTGGTTTTGTTGTAGGTTTTCAATATCGATGATTGGATTATAACGTGTAGTCTTCTTCTTTAGTTGTGTCCTGTAAGACCCTTTGTATGTTTTCGCACTGTTTTGTTGTTAGTTTGTATTTCGAGAATGTGTGTTGTTTGATTCTCTCCCTTATCAGTGCTCGGCTAGCTCTTTCCGAAATCCTGTTTGCTGTTTCCTGTTGGGATCTGTGGTCGTTCCCTTCCTTTTCTTGTCTTTACTTTTCATGAGGTAGTTCAGTTTCTTCTTATGTTTTTCCTTGATGTTTTTGTTGGTTTTGTTGTAGGTTTTCAATATCGATGATTGGATTATAACGTGTAGTCTTCTTCTTTAGTTGTGTCCTGTAAGACCCTTTCTATGTTCTCGCACTGTTTTGTTGTTAGTTTGTATTTCGAGAATGTGTGTTGTTTGATTCTCTCCCTTATCAGTGCTTGGCTAGCTCTTTCCGAAATCCTGTTTGCTGTTTCCTGTTGGGATCTGTGGTCGTTCCCTTTCTTTTCTTGTCTTTACTTTTCATGAGGTAGTTCAGTTTCTTCTTATGTTTTTCTTTGATGTTTTTGTTGGTTTTGTTGTAGGTTTTCAATATCGATGATTGGATTATAACGTTTAGTCTTCTTCTTTAGTTGTGTCCTGTAAGACCCTTTCTATGTTTTCGCACTGTTTTGTTGTTAGTTTGTATTTCGAGAATGTGTGTTGTTTGATTCTCTCCCTTATCAGTGCTTGGCTAGCTCTTTCCGAAATCCTGTTTGCTGCTTCCTGTTGGGATCTGTGGTCGTTCCCTTCCTTTTCTTGTCTTTACTTTTCATGAGGTAGTTCACTTTCTTTTTAAGTTTTTCTTGGTTTTGTTGTAGCTTCTCAATATCGATGATTGGATTACAACGTATAGTCTTCTTCTTTAGTTGTGTCCTGTAAGAGTTTGTAATTATGTTACACAAGTATCTATTTAATAATAATAATAATAATAATAATAGGTCTTTATTAGGGCGGGATTTCAGCCAAAGGCTGTTTTCATCCTACCTACAAGAGGAAATAACAATATTCAAAACTACAAAATAAGCAAGAGATGTGTACAATGACAATAAAGAAAAACGATAAAATAACAAAAAATAAATACATAAGTAAGTGATACGTCTGACAAGCTCAGAGACTAAAATGTCCGATGCAGTTAATTGCTAATAGAAATTAATAATTTTACTTTAGATTTGAAATTGGAATATTTTAATGTTTTGAAGGTATCAGGCACACCGTTATAAGCGCGAGCAGCAGCATAAGAGAAAGAACCTCTAAAAAATGAAGATTTATGGATTGGTATATTTAAAGTATATTCTTGACGAGTTTTAAAATTGCATAGATCTCGGAGAAAAACTAATTTATGAACTAAATAGCTCGGATCCTGTACTTCCAAAATATTATGGACAAAGCAACATAGATGTAGCTGCCTACGTACCGCCATTTTTAATATTTTATGTTTCTCATAAAAAGGCGTCATATGAGATTTCCTATTAATATTACCAACAAAACGCATGCAAGAATTTTGACATTTTTGAACCTTATAAACATTCTCAGATGATAAACATGGTCCGTATACAATATCACAGTAATTAAATGCAGATAGTATAAGACATTCTACTAATAATAGTTTTATTCTGAATGGTAAAATATGTTTATATCTGTGAATGGAACGCAACTTACCATAAGCAGATTGAATAAGTTTATTTATGTGCAATGAGAAAGTGAGATGAGAGTCAAAAATGACTCCCAAGTTTTTAATTTGTTTAACTAAAGCCAAAGGTTCATTATCTAAGAAAAGTGCATTATGAAGAAGATAATCAATTTTACTACATTGCCAATTTGTACCAATCAGCATGGCAACACATTTTTTAGAATTTAACATTAAGGCGTTATTTTTAGACCACAAACTGAGTGACTCTAAATCCTGATTAACTTTATTTACGGCTGTCATATAATTGGAGGGAAAAAACGAATAAAACATCTGATTATCATCAGCATAAGCGTGAATTTTGCAATTTTTTATATTCTCATATAGATCTGCCATATATAAATTAAATAGTAATGGTCCTAAGATAGAACCTTGTGCCACTCCAGAGTTAACATTGCAGACGGTGGAAAATTTGAAACCTACATCAGAATTTATACGTGTCAGTTGAGACCGATCAGAAAAATAGCTGGCAAACCACTCAACCGCCGAGGATGACAAGCCGTAATGTAAAAGCTTAGCTGAAAGGAGCCTATGGTCCAGCATATCGAAAGCTTTAGAATAATCTAGTAATATTAAAATAGAAACTTTAGAATTATCAGAAGCAGAAAGAAGCTCATCAACTATATCCGCAAGAGCTGTAGTTGTACTGTGACGTTGTCTAAATCCAGATTGACATGTAGGAATAAAATGAAATTCATGTAAGTAACTATTCAACTGATTATATACTATTCTTTCCAAAATTTTGGAGACAACGGGAAGAACACTAATAGGCCGCAAATCAGTCAAAGCATTTGGCTTGTCACACTTCGGCAATGGGGTGATCAGAGCTCGCTTCCAAATGTCAGGAAAAACACATTGCTCAAGCGAAAAATTTATGATGTGTATTAACGCAAATTTGCAGAATGGCAAGCACATTTTTAACATATCTATAGATATACCATCCACACCTAAAGCACTGGTAGATATACGAGAAATTATTTCAATGATCTCCTCACAAGTTGCTAGGCGAAAATCAAACCTCGCATTCACTTTAGAGTTAACATTATTACAGAAATACGATATAGTATCGGGATTTGCTTTTTGAACATTACCATGCGAAAAAGAAGCATTAATTAAATCAGGGCAACACAAATGTGCAGGTAAATCTATAGAATTGTTTTTGTTGTGTACTCCGAGAACACCCAGTTCTTTGACAGTAGTTTATTGTTTAAGTTAATGAAACCTTAATGAAAGTCGACATGAAACAACTTTGAGGTTCTGTATCTACTAAATGAGTAGAAATCGGACCGATGTTTATATGAGAAAAAAAACTCTTTTCATTGTTCATCGCGATTTGTGAAACACTCTGTATAATAAAATTAATTTGGTTGGTTCATAAAAAAGGAAACAGTTAAAGTTTCGTTATTATTAAAGCATCTTGTATTCCTTGAACAGATATCTTTGATTGATATGTCCGACTTCGGAAAAATAATTTAGAATTTTCGAAAATTTATATATATAGGAATAAAGTTAAGTACATTTTATTTGTTAACCTAAAAAAAAAAATACTTGCTTGTGACATTAATTTTGTTTTTCACTGTCCTGATTATGTACATACAATAATATTTATACGACTCATTTAATTATTTGTTGGCTGATTTTTTTCTGGCATCGGCAGCCTATTAACAAATAAAATTCTAACGTGTCATTCAGAATAATAAGTTTACTACTATTTCAAATATAATAAGCGACAGGTATGTATAGCTGCGACCAAAAAAAAAAAAAATTATAATTGCGACCTCATGAATTGGACTGATAATTTAGTATGCAACATGTATACAGGGCGCATTATTGGTTTAATAGCTCTGATTATAAAGGAAAGTATCTTGTATAAAAGTTATCGACTGTAATGAGTTCTTACACACAGCCACATTCCATAAGTGAGTTATCCACCAAACTTATACTTTTTTAAATGGAATGTACAAATTTTTATTTCACGTTTTTTATTGAGCTCAAAGTCAAAGCATTCGCAATCTACAGCTATTCGATTGGTTGGAAGAGCTGAAATGTAGAAGTATTTTATTCATAAATAATTATTTTTACGCTTGCCACTTCTTCATTGAATGTTCTAAGGACGAGGTTTGCATGCAGGAGTATTGTTTCAAGTGAGCACCATAGTACATTGGACATTACAGTTATTATTAGCACCTTAAGTATGATAATAAAATTTGCACTCATGAATACATACGTAACACACGTAACGTTTTTCTCTCTGGTTTAAAAAAAATTGAACCAACTTGAAATTTTATTTGTGCCACGTGCGAAAACTATTCCTACACAACGAGAGCGAAACAGATTATTTTTATAATGTTATATGGAGGCTCGAATCTGCATTGCGTTTCGGTTAATTTTGTCGAACGTCGGCTACGTCATCACAGTTAAACGATGCCAAATCTGTACCTGATGCCACGGTCCTGAATCACACTTGCCAAATAATGTCATAACATGCTTGGGTATTTAAATACGTCTGAAGTGTTTACAATAGATGGAGTTTTCTGGCAAAATGTACAAAATAAACAGTTTAGTAAGAATAGTTAGTCTAGCGGATGACTGAGGAACGCAACAGATTATTTGAAAAAAATTTTAAGTAACTCAATACTTTTTCTTTTAATTTTCTTGGTCTTCATCATTTGTTCGATTGATTGAACTAACGCCACAATTTCACTGCAAATACGCACCGTTGGATGCAACCCGCTGATGAGAGCCAAAAAATTTTGAAACAGCTGAGTCCTGGATTGTCTGATGGTAACTGGTTCATAGCTAAGTACGCAGTATTGCTTTTCAAGGCTGGTTCTTTACACACAGCGTGTTTTGAGTAACTTGGCCAAGATTATGCGGCGTTAATAATGCGCGGCAAGTAAAAGTTACTTCGGTGTGTAATTTTCATGACGTAGGATTTCAAGGCGGGTTTACAGTAACCCGGCCATGCGTCACGGACGTGCGAACTCTTTACTGTTTAGTAGGAGTGATGTAATCAATGTTCAATGAAACTGAGTCTCTTTAAATTTCACTTCCTTACCTAAATTCTTCACCAAAAAAAAACATTTAGAAACAACATCCTGTGGAATGTATATTTGTTAACTGTTCAATCAACAAACACATGTGTGTTCTATATACTTCAAGTTACCCAGAACGTAATTTATGAATTATAATACTTTATACAAAACTAACTACGTATATCAAAAGTAAAAGTAAAGTCCGTTTTAAACTTCCGTTTTTCCTGTATAAACAATTTCATTTGTGCAGTAAGTTGTATGTATCAGAATTTAAATGGAATCAAAAACTATCTGGAAAAATAGAACGTGTTCTATATTGAAGCCTATCTGCAGTCCAAAAACTTTTTATCGTAGAAACTGACTACAATAAAAATTTATATAGAAATAGAAATAAAAACAACTTTGTTCATGGATACTGAACTAAGCATTCAGGTGTACACATAATCAATTTGCATTAATTACATTTTGTTTTTCCACCATTTATTTGTTTACTACTCCATTTAATTAATTTCTTTATCTACATCGTAAAATCAAGAATCTTTAGAATTGCTGCGAATCGGTAAATTCCAATGTCAGCAAAGGTCGGGCGTCTAATGTTATTACGTGCTCGATTCCTCTAACCATCATCATTACATCTTAATTTTGAATCGTTTGTATAAAGTGAAATCAAACCGTCAAGAAATTTCAGAAGGGGCATTCTGTCAGGTTCATATCAGTGCCTTGATTAACTGAATTTTTCGAATCTCTGTGGAACGTACAGTTTGATTAACTTGCACCGTACACTCGAAGTATATACAGGTGATTGTTTGAAAGTGGGAACATAGGCACGCACTTCGTAACTCTTGAATTTCTATGATCTCAGTTTCAATCAACTACCGGTATGTAGTTCGAATGCGTAATTACTTTGCAAGTTGCTGAAATTAGTGTAATAATTGCGACGAAATTAAATGCCTATTAAAAATTCAATTTCTAAATTGGATTAATAAAATTATGTAATTCATTAGTAATCTCTGCGATAAAGCGAAGATTAAAGTAATCGGTAAGGCACCTTTCACCGTCGTCACGGTGGTATGCCATTGTGGGCGCTATTAAAAATAATCTGTCGAAATCCTTGACAAAGGCTATGTATAAACTGATAAATAAAAAAAAGATTTCACAGCGACAATTGACGTGCAATTTTATAGCCGAGCCTGATTAAACGCAACGCTTTTTTTTTAATGGTGAAATTTATAATAACGCAGAGGCGAACACGAAAAAGAACAGACGCAACGTAAAGTAATTAGTGTTGCAGAATGTACTCTAACTATTTCTCAATGTCATTAAAAATTAACACGGTGATAAATTAAAGTTCCTCGCCACCTTACTATGAATATATTAATTAACATGATTAGTTAACTTTTAGATTACATTTAAACAGCACTACATTTCGTGTAACTGCGGTCTTGATATCTGTATTAAATTACGCATTCAAACGGGTTTAATGTAATTATGTCATAACGAACACGATCACTTTCACAATTTTTAAAAATGAAATCAGATATTTCAAATTCTTCAGATCATAAGAACGTACTTACTGTTGCAGCATCTAATTTGGACAAGTAAGAAATAAATAGTTTTAAGTAAAAGAAATGTAAAGTACGATGTTGAATGTGAACGGTTCTTTCTAATTGGGTTCAGTTTTATTCGCATGATTACATTTTAGTCAATTTAAACGTAACTTCTGAATTTATCGAAGAGCATATTTTTTGTTTCAATTACAAACATTTTAATACTTGTGTATTCTTACTAGTTACATCACTGTTGTTATTAAATTTGTAAAAGTTAATTCCCAATACACTAATTATTCTAGAAAGTACAGCATGTTTCTCGCTATTTGAGTAACATTGTAGGAAGAAACAAGACTTGGCTGGTTAGTAATAATGAATGAAAAATAATTCTAAAATGTCCTTGAAACTTCACGATATAATAAAATTACTTACAAATGAGTAAAAAAAAATAGTTGCAATCTAAAATAGTTTCACACTGAAAAGCACACCACACATCCACCACATTCATCGATTGAAAGCAGCAAGTAATTTCAGGAGCACGTGTACATTTTTATTTACTAGCCAGCGCACGTAGGAAAACTTTTCGTTAAAATCTAGATATAGCGGTCGACTCATCCAGAATGTATTTCGTCATTATATTCTATTTTAAAATTGTTTATCCTAATGGCGCGAAGGTGAACATAAAAAATGTCCGGGGAAATTTTAGAAAATCCTGGCTCGTCTGAAACCATGTCCGACAACTTTTTCTTGCCAACTGTACGCGTTTTCGCTGGCGTGTTTTTCTGGAATTTAAATGAAATTTATATATTATTTTTCGATGTAGAGGTATCCATATTTTCATTCACACACTAACTTTTGGCAGCGCACCTTTCAAGAGTAATTTTAAGAAAATTAATGATTTGTTTTCCTGGAAGATATACTTAAACAGCACGAGAAAATTTTCCATGCAGAAACAATGGGCAATATAAATAATAAAAATGTTTAAATTAGTTGGCATGTTGAACATAAAGTGAAGCTGAAGGCTTGTGAAATAATTTATGTCACAGTCAATTTTTTTCTTTTAAGAATAAGCGATAAATAAAGTGCGCAAATTATAGCCAAAGATTATTTAAATCGTTTGATGCGTTAACAAAAAAGTAGATAAGAGCAAAACAAGATAATTTTCCAAATCCAGTAAACACTATCAAGCTTAAACGTCAACTTTGAATCGATTAATCAAGGCATTATACGGACACATCATTATACAGATTGAATTTTTATTATAACGATACGATACGATAAGACACTTAGGCCCAGTTTTACAATCGTGGAATAAAGACGACAATAACTAAACTAACTTTTGAATTCAGTAAAAAAAAAGTTCCAAATCACCAGTACTTGTAAACTTGTAATCGAATCTGAGCTTGCGCATAATGTCGAAATATTCTTCAACTTCTGTCATAAAATATACGGGGGTTGGTTGAAGTGAACCAAGCCTTCGTATGAAACGAGGAAGAAAAAAAGGAGAGAGTTAGTTTGAACACATATTTTGACAGGTAAACAAATAAATCACCACAACACGAAAACTATGCGTGTTAAGAATGTTTTGCATATACAGTTTATTAACACAAGTAATTCCCAAAAGAACGAAGTTACAATTTGAATGTAAACGTCATAAGAAATACTGCGGCAATACACTGAGTCACCATCGCTCATTACTTTCTAACAAACTTTATGTTTCTGAAAACTTTCACAATAAAAAAAAAAACCGGGAGACATTTCGTATAATAATCCGATAACTTTCGTCAGTAATGTCGAAATATAAACATCATAAATAAAATGCGAAATGTGTTTTGCTCGGATTGCTTTCTATTTCTACAAACCGTAGTGGATACGACTTAAATAACTTGCATTCTTGATTTTAGTAGGTACAGAAAATGTCTCGGTTTTAAATTTTGTAAACTCATCTCTCGTTGCGTGCGATAGCTTCGTTTTTTTTTTTTTAAACTAGTACATACAATACTCACCACGCAAGTGGAGTGCCACGCACTTAAAAAAAGAAAGTTGGTAACCATAAAAAAGCACTAATTGTGTTGGCAGCTTATTCAAAATAACGAATAGTTGGCGGCAAACTTTATTGGCAATGACTCAGAAGGGAAAACTTTGCTCGAAATAACACAATTGTTAATAAATCAAGAAGAGACCTCAGCAAACTAACGAAGAAGCCTGTCTAATGTCATTTTTCTTAATCTATACATAGTTATAGAAAAATTTTGTGCAAATCGGTCTTGATTGTTAGGTCAAAAAGCGATTGCAAGATGTCGCTACTTAAATTGTTCATACATAGTTAGTTTTTTTAATTCGAGGCAGTAGTAAAAACTATGACACGTGAGTTTATGAATGAAAAGCTACAAACCAAAAGGATTAGCGCAACCTAGCAACCTTTTTTTAAGTCTGGCCTCGAAGTTGGCCATGAGAATTTAATTGTGAACCATCATCATCCTAACAGTTGTCAATTTGACAATGACCTTGCCATTCCTAACTTTGCTTTCGAGGTTTCGAACTCAACAGTACGATAGGACAACACAAGAATGTGATATGTTGTAACGAACGCAGAAAGATAATAAGAAAATAAGATTTACAATAAATAATTGAAATTGTGGTGCGTTCACAATAAGCACCTTGCCACGTCCAACTTCGACGCCAAATTTGAAAGAACGCTCTTTATAATTTAGCAATCTTTCTCAATTGGCAAAAAAAAAATCATGGAGCTTTGGATCTTGTGCGAAAGGTTTGGGTGCGTGTGATGCAGGTCATACAGGAGATATGAATGAATGCATTGAATAAAAAACACAGTACGTAATAAACGAAAGGGAATAACATTCGTATGTATCTGTCTTAGGCCAATATTACACTATAAAAGATCTTTGACAAAGGTCTTTTATAAAAAATATGACAGTGTAATAGGCAGTCTTTTATAAAATATTTTATAGAAATAGAAATATTTTATAAAAGATTGCCTATTACACTGTCATATTTTTTTATAAAATATCTTTTATAAAAGACCTTTGTCAAACATCTGTTGTAGTGTAATATTGGCCTAAGACCAACATACGTTTTATTCCACAAACAACGGCATTTCCGTAGTTATAGTGGTTTCGGGAGATAGCGCCTTTTGATAGTTATATATTCTTAAAAAAAGGGCCCATAATAAAACTAATTAATTATCGCAAATCTATTGCTTTGAGTTGTGCCGGTCTTCTCGTATATGAAAATAAATCGAACTTTATTAAAGTACAGAACATAGTACAGGGTCCATGAATAATAATCAAATGATAACTAAAAACATGTTCTAAATATCGTTAAAACAATTTTTTATCACGTTTAAACATTTCTAGTGTAACATATTTAACGTTTTCTTATTCTTATTTGAATGCATTACAAAAAGTGTACCGAGAAATCTGCGCATTATATTTGCAAAATTAATACATAATAAATTTAAGAATAGTAATTTTATGTTAAAAATTAAATATTAATATTCTTGTGTTGCTTTTTCAGAACAATGATCACTAGATAATAAGATGATAATAACTAGATAATAACTAGATAATAAGATCAATGATCACAGATAATAAGTTAGTGGGATATTTTCCTTTTCTAATTTTTTTTTCTAATATTTTACTGTAAGTCAGAAGAAATCAACAAATATGGATTACCTGTACTTTGAATTGACTGTACGTATGTATATTGTATGATGAATCAAATTAGAAACGGAAAAAAATTGTCTAAATAAAGAATATAAATCATCATACCTATACGAAGCAGAATTCTGTCATCTTTTTTTAATAAAAAGACACGACTATTTTTTTAAATAAAAATATATTTAATGAAGTTTCCTTTTCCAAGAATACATTTTTTAAAATGTATATTTTGTAATCCATTACTTCTCTTGAACATAATACAACGTATCCCAGCTGAGACTTTCACCGCTAATATCTTTGTTATTTATTGATGAATTTTGCTCAAATTTGATAGGTAGCTTTATTAAAAATTAAACATTCATTCAGCATCATCAGACATCATTACAATAAAAGTTTACTAGATGTCCCAGACAACTTTCACCCGTTATATCTTCATTATCTATGGATAGAAAAAACAACAAGAAAAAAGAACAACAAATTGTACACAAATAGTGCAGTGAGAAGGATTTGTCGTTAACACAGTTAGCAAAATCAATGAGCAAGGTTCGTCTGAATACAACTTTACTTTGAAAAAAATGTCCATGTTTATTTTATGTTTTATTCAACTTTTGACAGTTTTCTTTATTAAAAAACATTAACCTTTAAATCTCTGTACGACGAGTTTTTTTTTAATTAAGAGTTTTTCAGAAATACTTAGCTGTTTTATGTATTTCACAAATTGTATATAAAGAAATTAATAAGCAAACAACAATCATTTTGTATTTGTATGCTAACTATACAACATTTCAGCTTACAAATTAATGTTGTTGTAAAATCTTACGGGGTTCAAAAATTTTGATGGAAAATCAGGACGAGCCTTTGGGACTTCATATCTCTCCCACACTTTCTTCAAATCTGCGTCACATATCAATCACAATGACAGTAAAGGATTGTTCTATATTTTTATGTCAGTGTAATTAATGACAGTCCGAAATTTTCTATCCGCAGTTGTACAGATGCGGAATTTAAAAAACCATACATACACTCAAAACGTGTCATTGTGAACTTGGTTTTGTTTGAAATTATTTTCGCTTTATAAGTCAAAATCATTGTCAAAGTGACAGACCGACATTAACAAGCCGCATTTAAATTTACCCAAAAAACGCAAATAACTGTATACATTATTGAAGAAGGGTGGTCAGTAAGAATATTACCCGAAAGATTTGGGGTTAATAAAAGCACCATACAGTTTTTTCTTGACTCCTAAAAGTGAAAGTGACCTGATTTAATTATCAGTGTTTATGTCAATCAGACAAAGATCGATTTACTATTCTAATTTTGCAAAATAAAGACTAAAGACTTGTATGCTTTTTTAAATTCCGCGGTTGTACATTATTTACACTTGTATTAAAAAAATTTCTAAATAACAGTGACTTGAGATTTTAATTTATTTGACATGTCATTGAAATTTCAAAAAAATTTCATCTTTTTTTTGCAATGTGAAATTTCATAGCATGTCCTGAAATGAAATGAAATGTCCTGCATGAAAAGTTTCATATTAAAAATTATGAAATTTCCGCGCTTCTTTCAAAAAAATTTTTTTCTGAAATTTCCACATCCTTTATAAAATATTTCTATTCTTATAAAATATTTTATAAAAGATTGCCTATTACCCTGTCATATTTTTTATAAAATATCTTTTACAAAAGATCTCTGTCAAAATATATTAAAATAAATTGTCTGAATTTCAATCCCTTCGCATAACCTAAATTTTACATTCTGCGACAATCACAGTTCAATCTACGATACGTATTGTAGTGTTATGGGCCCACGTTGATGAGCCATAAATTATGTAGTGTTATTATTCAATTCTCACGTTCGTTGCTAAAAATTATTATATGCATTTCGTTCGTGAACCAAATTTATTCTGTGTTACTTTTTTTTATACACAATATTATATTTAATGTTTGTTTTTGTTTTCTCTCAGGGTGTGTTTATAGAAAATTATTGGTTCGCTTCAAAATAATTTATAATTTAAAAGAACTTCAGTGCAATTTTAAAACATATTTAAATAATGTAATTTCTTTTCTCCAATAACCCTTGCAAATTATTGAAGTTGTGTAAAATAATGTGTTTTTTTCAACCCTAGCAAATTGAAAGACGTGTTAGTGTATCTATCGCTGCATTAATTCTTGCAAATTAATGACATTTAAATGTAAGTGTAATTCAATTCAATTACAAGTAAATAACCTTTTTCCTAGACTTACTGCTTATTCATTTCAAATATAATCAATGTTTTTCGTTAAAGAATTCTAATTTCTAATTTCGTTAAAGAATTCTAATGGAATCATAGATAGAATTTATCAACAACTCTCCTCATTGGTTTAAATTTTCAAACTTCTTAGTAAATTTTATTTCTTTAATGGCGGATTTCATCAACGTTACTGAAATTTATTCATCCGTTAAAAATAAACGTTACTATGGTTACATGTGTTGAAGGTATAGGCACAGTATACTTATCAATCAGTAGGGACAGCTCGTGTCGGCACCTTTGATGTTCATAACCAATATGGCCGTTATAATCCATTCACGATCTTTTTAGACTCAGAGTAGGCCATGTTAGGGTGACACTTTTGTTGGTACCTCCAAGTGAATATGTTCCATTTTAATTTGATGGTTATATTTTTGAAAACTGACACCAAAAAATATTGATGATTTTGAGCATTTTGACTTAGTATTACAAAGTCACAAGTAATTTATTTGTTTTAATGCTATTATTTTACTTTCTTCATGCCAACGTAGAGTATAAGAAGCAATATAGTCGATGGGACTGACGTTAAAGTGTCAGAATTTTATATTTGTCACATTTTGAGTTCTATCAAAATCCATTTACGTAACTTAACGAAAAAAAAACATGGCCCTCTAGAGTCTAAATAGGTCGTGAACAATGTTTACTGGCGGGCTTTCATTTTATTGCTACTAAATTACAAATTACAAATTACAAACAAAATACCATATCACGTAAGTATTTAACAATATTATAATTATACAAATAATTTTAATTCTTTCCGCAATAATTTATTCCAACACCTTCCAACTCTCACTCTCTTTCCACCTTCTACATACATATATTAACTTTCTTTTTCCAGGTTTACTCTTTTCTTATCTCTGGCCTTGCTGACTTCCTATAATACCTTTCCAAATATCCCGTCAACTCCTACCACGCAAGCTCTTTATACAGGGAATTCCAAAAAAGGACTGACGGTTTTTGAGATGGAATATCTTTTTAATAGTAAAACAAGTAAACAAACAAGTAAAAACAGCGTCAAGATTAGATATTGCTTAATGTGTTATTAATTAAAGTTTCCATTACTTAGATTTAATTTGTGTTTCGTATTATTGTCACGTACCCTGTATAAAACAAGAAACGGAAGTACGAAACCACATTTTTTTTTCTTGACATTAATAAATTAAATATCGAAATATGTAGTTCTAAATAATTTGGCATCTTTGTTCTTAAATCAAATTCAGTTTAGTTTATCTTGAGAAATTATTTGTCATGAAATTTATCCCAATTCTTGCAGTTTTAAATTTGGCGCTCGAAGTTGTAATTGAAATATTTGTACATAGATGGCGGTAGCACGTTGTTGACTATAAGGTACTAAATCAACATACTTCGTATAGAGGTAACGCATTTTTTATCTATCCTTGTCGCACATTCCTCTCATCTAGGGATAAAAAACAGTTGGAAATATTATTTGAAGTGACGTTACTGTCAGTGGTTAAGAAAATTGAGCTTAAATATCGCATCCCAAACTTTTATCGCATGACATTTAATGATTCCGCCCTTTTCGTAAAAGAAACATTCTGCATTTCTCAAAATAACAACCTTTTGATTGGTAAATAACTAACTGGACATAACCTAACACACTTTTAAATTGAAACCAGTGACATTGCGGTAAACAGAATTCCCTAAAACTGTTGTCTTCCTTATTGCACCTGCGACAATTATATTTGTTATCTTTGTTTCTCAATCCTCTCACGAGAGGAATGGGATTGCGTTACCTGTACGGAGTGTTGATTTAGTACCTTAGTTGACTAGTTGACAATACGGTCACTAAAGAAATATAGTACCGCAATCCATATGCATAATGGGTAAGACAAAGGAACCACGTGTTTGCACAAAAATGGTCGACTTTTCTAGTGATTTTCTCCGGCAAGTTTAAATGGCCAACTTTTCTAGTGATTTTCATTCCGGCAAGTTTAATCAAACTTAACACCTATCAAATAAAAGGTTAAAATGCCCAAGTGTGTATCGTTGTTAGCGTTAGATACAGTAGAGTCTCGATACAGTGAACAAATTGATGAACGGCTTTGTCACTGTTTAGATAAAACACATAGCAGTGATACTTACAGTGTGGTTATTACTTTATTTATTATTATTATGTTATTACTGTTAATTTTGTTTGCTTTTCCAGACGTAAGCGCGTTATCACGCTTTCATGGAAATTCCTATGTATGTACTGTTTGTGCAATTCACTCTAGCGAGGCACAATTTCTTCACTGTTTAGAGGTTAATGTATATTTTTGTTTTCACTGCAGTGGATAGTTCACTATATCGATTCTCTACTGTATTTAAATTTCCCGCCAATATTTTGCAGTAAAATGGCGGCTGATTGCGGTACTGTAATTCGTGCTGTAATTATTTTTAGTGACGGTAGTTGACAACTTGTGTTGATTAAAGTTTCAAATTTTAAATTATTTAGGAGTAATATTCAATTAGTAGAAATTGTCAACACTTACTGTTGAAGTTTCTAGATAGATAAAATACCGCAATGACCGCCATTTTGAGACAAAATAAGCGCGCCTAATTTGAAATCGCATTACCTGTTCTGTTCAATTTTAAATTGACGCGTTTATTTTGTCTCAAAATGGCGGTCATTGCGGTACTTTATCTATCTGTCTTTATTTATTTACTGTTTTACTTACTGTAATCTACTAGCACCATCTATGTACAAATAATTCAAACACAATCTTAAGCGCCAATTATAAAACGACAAAAATTGTGACAAATTATTAAAAAATCATTAAAACAAGAAGCGTATTTTTCCTTGAAATTAATAAATGAAATATGGAAATAGCTTAAAATAATTTCAAATCTTAAATTAAATTTGCTTTAATTTGTCTTAAAAAATTGTTATAAAATTCTTCACAATTCTTGCCGGTTTAAATTTGGCGCTTAAAATTATATTTGTAATATTTGTACATAGATGGCGCTAGTAGATCAAGTATTGCCAAACTACATTTTAAATTCTTTAATTTACTGCATTTCTTTTGATACCTGTCAAATGTTTCTGGTTTCTCAAAAATGTCTGTTCTAAATTTAGTGATAAAGCAGTGTTCCAACAGAAACCCTAGAATTTTGACACTGACAGGTATTATAGAAAAAAGAAGAAAAAAAAACAAACTATGAATATCAATCAGTAGAGGTTGTCCACATTTTAATCTACTAACGCCATCTATGTACAAATATTTCAAATACAATTTCAAGCGCTAAATTTAAAGCGACAAAAATTGTGATAAATTTTTATAAAACAAGAAATGAAATATCGAAATAGTTCAAAATAATTTGACATTTTGATTCTCAAATCAAATTCAATTTAATTTATCTTGAGAAATTGTTTGTCATAGAATTTATCCCAATTCTTGCCGTTTTAAATTTGGCGTATTTGAAATATTTGTACACAGGTGGCGCTGGTCCATTGAACTTAAAAAAAATACGAACACATCTTAATCTACAACGCTTGGCGTTTTTTTTTTGCTACACATTTTTCTAGCCCTGGCACAAAATCATTCATCACTGTGCCCAGCATCTGTAGTGGAACTGCTTCAATTTCGTTTGAGCTCTTGAAGACTACGAGGTGTATTAATGTATACACAACTTTTTAAAAATCGCCACCAAAAAAAAAAAGAACGTCTGGCGCTGGTAAGTCAGGGAACAGGGTTCCATTAATTAATTAACATTGATTAAGTGGGTAGTCGTTGCCCCATCCTGCTGCGACCATTAATTGCCATCAAGCAATGGAAAAAAGGCTGGTAAAAAGAGTTGATCATGTGACAATATCTTTCTCACGTTACTGATACGGTACGCTCATGCTCTTCAAAAAAAAAAAAGGGGCCAATAATTCCTGTGGCTGATGTGATAACACACAGAAGGAAGCCACCTGCGCTGTTTAATTTTTAAGTAAAGAAACTCCCAGAGTTATACATAGATTGAGATGTTGTTTGTAATTTTTTTAAGTTCAACTATTAAAAAGTTATTCCATCCATTTTGCAATTCCCTGTATAAATCATCTACCCATTGTACTTCTTTTTCTGAAATGGTTTTTTATTTATTTATTTATTTATTGCAACCAACAGCAATATGCCAATTACAGGCTACAAATATGAATGTTCATGAAATAGGCGCCAATGCACATAATAAAAGAACGTAATATAATAAATAGAAAATAATAAAGCTAACAATTAACCATAAACTTACAAGATTAACTAATAAGATTAACTAGGTAGACAGATTTTCTAAAACATGTTTTCTGAATTTCTTTATGTTATCGAAAAAAACATCAACAGAATTTAACTTATTAAAGTTATCACACATTCTATTCAAAGGGGAATTCATTACGTAGTTTGTCTTTTGAGTGTTTAAAGAAAAGCAGGGTCTGTATCTTGCATCATACATAGGTACATAAAACTGTAGTTTACTTAAAATTGCGATACTGTCTAAACGGTTATTTATAAGTTTATATAGAAATATGTTTGAAAGTAAATGGCGTCTATGCGCAAGAGTTATTACACTAAATTTCTCAAGTAAAAGGTTATAAGATATTTCGTATGCATTAACTGGTCCGTATTTTTTAATATACAGGAATCGTAAAATTTTTTTTTGAATGTTTTCGATTTGATTACTGTGTGTAGCATAAAACGGAGACCAAATTATAGAGCCATATTCCAGGTGACATCTTATAAGGGTATTATACAAATAAATTAAAGTGCCAGTATTTTTAAAGGAACGAGCATTCCTGATTAGAAATCCTAGCATCTGGTAAGACTTTCGAATACAATTTTCAATGTGTTTGCTGAATGTGAGTTTAGAATCGAATGTAATACCTAAATCTTTAATTTCCTCAGTTCTCTTAAGAATCTGATTTCCTAGTTTGTAAGAAAAAACAATTGGCTCTAATTTTCTTGTATATGTTACTAAAACACATTTCTTTATGTTAAAATGAAGCCTATTTTTTACAGACCAGTTATAAATTCTGTCTAAATTTTGCTGTAATGTAATGCAGTCTTGAATAGAGGAAACGGTCTTGTATATTTTAAAATCATCGGCAAATAACTCAGCATCACAATCTTTAAGTATAGAGGGCAAATAATTTACCATTAATAAGAATAATAATGGTCCAAGATTAGAGCCTTGGGGTACACCAGATAGTACCACGAATGATTCAGATACTGCTCCTCTAAAGACCACATACTGTTTCCTATCAGTAAGGTAAGACACAAAAAATTTTAACGCATTCTTGGAGAAGCCATAAATGTTTAATTTGGTTAACAATACATCATGGTCTACAACATCAAATGCTTTAGCAAAATCAGTATATATTACATCTGTTTGTAAGTTGTTAGCTATAGAATCAATTGTATTCTGTGTGAAGTTAAATAAATTCGTAATTGTTGAACGTTTAGCCATGAAGCCATGTTGAGATGTACTAATATAGGGGAGAACATGCGAGTACATATGCCTATGTATTATATGCTCAAATATTTTACAAGGAACAGAAAGCAACGTAATAGGCCTATAGTTTGCAATATCACACGGATCCCCATTTTTTAAAACTGGACAAACTTTAGTCATTTTCCAGATATTAGGAAAAGTTGATGTTTTTAACGCTAAATTGAAAATGAATGTTAACGGTTTGACTAGTATCTCTGAACAACCTTTAAACACATAGGCAGGTATATTATCAGGTCCAACGGATTTTTTTGGTTTCAATTTTTTAATAGATTCTAAAACATCTTGTTCAGAAACAGTTCCGAAGTTAAAATTTTCATGACAAGAAACTTGACATATGTCTACATCATAATCAGCTTTAGAGTGTCTATAGACGGACCTGAAATATTCTGCAAATGCATTAGCTTGCTCAACATTAGTTTTTAATATTAATTCTTGAAATTTCATTTCGTTACTAGCATAACCCTCTTTTTTCAAGGATTTGACAAACTTAAAAAATGAGGAAGAATCTACTTTTATATTTAGTTCAATTTCTTCCACATATTTACTGTATGCAATATTAATGTTATGTTTAATATGCAGTCTCAACTGTTTAAACATCTCATAATCCGATGATCTTCCATATTTTTTAAAATTACGATGATATCTTGCCTTTCGTTTGATATCTTTAATAATATCAGTTGTGAACCATTTAGGAAATACTCTTTTTAATGATTTAGTTTTGGGAACACACTCGTCTAAAATTGTATATAATTTGTTGTAAAATATATTCACTGCAACATTTACATCTAATACATCGCTCAGCTCCCAATCTGTATCGCGCATCATTTTATATAATTTTAGAAAATCTGCCCGGTTATCAGCATTCGTGGCATCACCTTCCTCCTCTCTATTTAAGAAGTTGTATCTATGTGTTTATTGGAATTATGTTTTCTATGTAAGTATTATGTGTAAACAAAATTTATTTTATTTTATTCTTTATTGAATAATACATAATACAATAATACTTTATTGAATAATACATAACACAGCAGTATGTACGTTTGTTTCCAAGACTGTTTTTCGAGGTAGGATTTTGTTGAACACTCGATACTTATAGCCCAGTGAAGAATTTTATCAATTTAGACTTTTCTTGCAAATAGATGTTATTTTTAAACCATTTTGTTAAGTCCTGTCGCCGCCGAATTGGCAACTTTTCACGGAATTTATGAGTTTACTTGAACTTAATTTTAGTTCTAAATATTTTTGTTGTTTTATTAGTTTTCCATTCGAGTGATTCATAGGCCATAGGTTATGATGGCAGAGCATATGGTGGAGTTGAGTTTCCAAAATTTGAGTTATAAATTCATATTATTTGTGATATTCCATATTATGATGTCATCACTCGAAATACTTTATTTATTTGGTTTTATTAATTTTTGAAACCACATAATCATAATGATTAATAAAAATGTTAAGTTAAGTATTTCTTTTATTTGCACGCAAGCAATTATAATTCCTAAAAGTACACCTGGGATTATATTAACTTTTAGTTCAATTTTATTCAAAAAAATATATATATACAGGGATTTTTTCTTTTTTGTATACATACCCCCTATGTATACTTAAAAAAAAACGAGTCAACGCGTTGTGTAATTTTTGGTAAGAATAGTCAGCTGTGAAAAATCAAGTTATTAATGTCAGTTAACGTCAAATTAAGTAGCAATTAATTTTTTGAATCAAAACTTTTTCTTTAACCAATATATACAGTAAAGGCGGAAAAGAGGAATGAAGGACCTGCAGCAACAAGAAGCGGTTAGCTCCATTTTTGGTATTTTTGTGTTAAGTCCGTTTTCTTGTTAAAAATGTTTTTTGTTTGGTACAAGATTTCCCAAAAGTGCCACAAATGCAGCTAACCTCTACTTACTACATGTCTTTGTTTTGTTATTAAAGGCAGGCGGCCACTGAACGCGCCTGCCTTTAGGGTGCCTTTCTAAGGTCAGAAAGACGTTATTTAGATGAATTCAAAAAATACGGCACTGGAGAAACCGTTTGTGGTTCGGTGATTAGGACAAAATTAGCAAAACACTAAATACTTTGTAGATGTAGATGATACTAGATGGTATTAAAGTCATTTTTACTTGTCACAAACTAGAGATTTTTATCTGAAAAAATCTTGATGAATAAGATTCGAACTTATTTGAATATAAAAATTTTTAATGACGATTTTAACAAAATATTATTAACTCTAACACAAATACAAATTAGAATAGGAATTGTTATAACAAATGTTCAAAATGTCCACCTTCCACTTGCAAACAGTAAGCTAAGCGATCTTGAAAAGCACGCACAGCATTTCTGAGAAAGTCAGGGTTTAACTCATTGCATTTTCTACTTATCCTCTCTTTTAATTCGTTTAAATTTTGCATTTGAATATTGTTGTAAATTTTTGATTTCAGATAGCCCCAGAGAAAGAAATCGTTAGGCGATAAGTCTGCAGAACGCGGTGCCCAGGGTATGGGGCCGTACCTATCCATCGTTCTGGAAGTCTAACGTTTAGAAAGTTTCTAACAGCATTTGTGAAATGTGGAGGGGCTCCGTCCATTTGAAACCATGGCTCATCGATGGCCAAATTTTCAATTTCCGGAAAGATTCTGTTTCTTAATAGCTCTAAAAATTTGTTTGAAGTAAGGTTCCCATCGATAAAATATGGACCGATTAGTCTAGTATTAACTATTCCTATCCATACATTGACCTTTTGCCGGTATTGAGTGCGAGTTAAATTTTGAACGTGCTGGTTTGTACGAGACCAATATCTAAGGAAAAAGAATGAAGGAGGTTGGCAGAATGAAACGGATAAATGAGAAATTATGTTACACACCGAAAATTTTGAGAATTGACTTCTCCATTTAATGTAAAAGTGGCTTCATCAGTAAAAATAATCTTTTCTAAAATTTCTTCATGTTCATTTAAAAAATTATTTTCACAAAAATCTGTTCTTTTTGCTTTGTCTTCTTCAGATAGTTGTTGGTGATTTGAAAATTTATAAGCTTTGTATTTAAATTCTTTAAGGGTTTTAAATACGGAACTCTTAGACACATTTTTATAAAATTATTTTTAATAGAACGCCAAAATACCTTCTCGACAGAATATCTTATAGAACTGACGTTCATAACATTAATGTTAGGAATAGGGGTTTGTTAACTCCTCCTATCCATCGTACCGCAATTTTTCAGAGATGCTTTTCTTACAACATTGCTAGATTTTATAACAATATCCCTCCAGCTTTAAAACTTTATAGTGTGTCAGCATTTAGGCGACATTTACGTCTTCATTTACTTACGGTATGAATTCCCTTTCATTCATGGCGTGTGCTGCTTCGGATTATCAAACTTCATGTGCTCTATTGCTTTTCAAGTGATTCATGACAATGTTGCACGTGAACTCACAATTCGCTAGTTATAGTTATAGTTTTCTGTTTATTTTCATTGGTTTCAGAGGCAGAGCAGTAGTTCTAGCTACTGATCTGAAACCTTTTGGCTGTATACTAATTTAGTTTACAATATATTATCGTATAACAATATAATGTGTACTGTTACGGCCAATAAAATCATTATTATCATTATTATTATTAAAATGTCCAGCTACTTCTTGTAATGACGTTATTGGTTTCTCCTCGACAAAACATAAAATATTCAATTTCATATCTTCAGTCAATACATGTTTGGATTTTGTTCTCTTCTTATGGGAATTTATTATGCAACCTTCTGATTTAAATTTCTTAATAATGGTTTGAATAGTTCTAATACAAGGAATAGGCCTTTCTGGATATTTTGTAGAAAATAAGTCTCTAACCGTTCTTAAGCTATTCCCATTCTGGTACCACATTAATATTTCTATTTTCTCGTCTTTGCTATACATTTTGAAAATAACTTTTACCTACATTAAATTCAAGAAATTGGTCTAAACTGATTGCTGTCAATTTGTCAATAATAATTTGACTTTTCCAAAAAATAAAGCTTAAAATCAAAGTTAACACAATGCTGATGTTTCTAGGCTGCAACGATTACAGTGAAGCAATGCGTTGACCTGCTTTTTATAAAAGTATACATAGGTAACTACGTTACTATGTATACAAAAAAGAAAAAATCCCTGTATATTTATGAATTATGTATAAAATTTTACGCCTTACATCAATTTGGTAAGTGTATCATAAATGGGAAGTAGTAATAAATAGAATGTGTTCTTGCTTGATCTATAAATAAACTTAAATCCCTCATTATTTCTTGAATGTCATCATTATAATAAAAGACAAAACTCGATATAGAGAAAAATTGCTCCTGTTTTATTACCTATCCTCGCATGTAACTTGGCCTCATTTAATAATCCGGTAGCATTACATGCGGAAATATTTTGTTTTGGAAAACGTGTCGCATGATATAAATCATAAAATAACAATCACTATTCACTCACAAATTAAGTAATTTATTATACACTGCTCAACATTTGAACTGGTACACTTATATAACATGCGGTAAAAGTAAATAATCCATCTTAGGCGTTTGGCATGACTTCCTACATGATCAGGGCTGTGTTTCGGAATGCAAACAAATGCTTATCGAATGATATTTGCGATTCAATTGTTGTTTGTTGTTATTATCTGTCATAAGTGCAGTTACTGAGCTCGCGGACGCTTATACTTTTATTAAGTTTTAAGAGAATTTTTTCGAATTTCTCGAGTAAGTTTTAATTCAGAGTGGTTGACTGCATTTTAGAGATGCCATTAAGGCGTTTAAGTATAGAAGAGATGAGCCAAGCTATAGGAATGCTTATGACTGGTGCATCACTAAGAACTGTTGCTGCCCATTTCAATGTGAGCCACAATGTGATCAGAAGAGTTCGAATGCGTTTTAATGATACTGGATCTGTCCAACATAGGCACGGCGGAGGGCGAAATCGCAGTACAACAGTCAGGGAGGACCGTTTTATTACGGTTCAGTGTCGAAGGAATAGATTTTCTACTGCAAGAACACTCCAAATTCAGTTATTGAATGCAACAGGTACTCAAGTATCCACCCAAACAGTAAGAAGAAGGCTCCATGCGGTAAATTTAAGGTCCAGATCTTCTAAAAAATGTCCATTGTTGACCAGAGCCCACAAAGGAAGAAGGCTAGAGTGGGCACACCAACATGCAAATTGGAATGTTGAAGATTGGGGTCGTTGTTTATTCAGTGACGAGACCAGAGTGCGGCTCCATAGTTCAGATGGAAGAGTGAGAGTTTGGAGAAACAGAGGAGAACGCTATATTGAGAACCACGTGACTTATCATGAAGCTTATGGAGGTGGTTCAATTACCGTTTGGGGAGATATTTCTGCGACTCGTCGTACTGAATTGGTTATGCTTGGAAATGCTACAATGAATAGTGTCAGGTACCTTAATGAGGTATTACAACCTGTAGTGTTGCCATTTGCCAATGAAATAGGCGATGGTTTCGTGTTTGTTGATGATAACGCGCGTCCTCATAGAACAAGGCAAATCAGTGCATTTTTTGAAGAGAACAATATTACGCACATGGATTGGCCAGCGAACTCTCCAGATCTTAATCCCATAGAGAACGTATGGGATTACCTGAAAAGGTTGATAAGGTCACGAGGAGTGGATCCAAACAATCACCATCAGCTCCGAACTGCCGTTTTGGAAGAATGGCCAAATATTCCTCAGAATTACATTCGGGATTTGATTTCCAGCATGTCAAGACGTTGCCAAGAGGTCATAAGAGCTAGAGGAGGTCCCACGCATTATTAATCTCTAAGTGTTTGGTTATCATTTCTTTCCAGAGCAAACTTTTCTATAATACTAAAATAAAGATTTTGTTATTTTTCTATTAAAATATTTGAAATTCGTTATGTAAGTTTTATTCTTTTAATTCTTCGCCCTAAAAGTGTTTCCCAGAACCATATACTATCAATTAAGCAAGAAGGTGTTGCTCAAAAAGTAGTAAATTGTTATTTATATATGTTCTGCTAAGTGTACCAGTTCAAATGTTGAGCAGTGTATAAGATTCAGAAAAAGACAATCTCCGTATACGCAGCAACTCTTGCACCAATATTATAGAGATGATGGCTGAACGTACCAATTTGTGGCACGTTCCAACAGAAAGCGCAATTTGTTGTGATAATTGGCGGATAGAGGCGAGAACCATTTATGGTCAATAATAACATCTGGAAATTCTACTCTTAAACCCTTCAAAGGAGTTTCGTACTCGGTATACCCGTGCCCCATCGATTTTTGAACTATTACGAAAATAACTTCAATCACAAATGTTTTCTGCTCTAATGTAAATAAACAGTATTTTGTAACGCAATAAATGTAAAGTAAATGAGTCCAGGAAATAACTTTATTTTTTAATAAAACCAACGAATAACGCAAACAAACACTTGGCAGGACGAATGACACTAGTGACAATTCCGTTCGCGGCGAGCTTAAGCTATGACATGCCTTTACGAAAACAAAAGATTTCCATAGCCAATGCTTCCGGAATATTAAATGAACACATGATTTTCTTATTGGCTTTTTTCGTTTATTACAATAGATCACATTCTTGTATTGTCCTATTGTAAGTTAAGTACTATTGAGTTCGAAACGTCGAAAGCATGGTTAGGCATGCAAGTTCAAATGTCAAATTTACAACTGTCATGATGATGATGATGGGCACTTTTCACAATTAACCGGTTACGCCACCGGTAGACATTTTAAAATTCTAAAATCCACTGTAAAGCTATAATATGTTATTTTAGCTATAATAAGTTATTAACTTATTATAACTGTATTATTATTATATACTTATTATAATTACAGTGGATTTTAGAATTTTAAAATGTCTACCGGTGGAGTAACCGGTTAATTCTGAAAAGTGCCCGATGATTCACAATGAAATTTTCATGGCCCACTTCGACGCTAGATTAAAATTATAATCGACCTGGAACATTCAATACGGACGATTTTAAATTAAAATTCATATGATATTAAAAGGTTTTCGTAAATATCTGCGAGTGCTTTCAGCTAAATTACAAAAAGAATGATCTGCATCAAACGCATTAGCGCCCCGAGCGACGTTTCTCTATACAAAAGAGGCCGCCATCGTCGATTCACTTTGGGGGTGCGAAAAATTTTCCGTAAATATGTATATTCGTCGACGAAGTTCAAGCAAGGCAACGGGCGTTGCCGGTATACGAACGATGATATCGATTGGGAAGAACGACCCCGTTTTAGAGCGTTAACACAACTTCGCGACTGCTGCCTTCGTTTACGATGTTTATAAATATAACCGAGAACTTTATTGCCCTGGACGATCGTTTATTTTATACACGACTAGGATCACGTTATCAGCTGATAGGATAAACCAAACACCGATAAAGAATTTGATAATAAAGTTTTGCATTTTGTGGGTCTCGACGTTACGTTCACCTGTTGGTTGTTGACTGGGCACGTTTAGTTTGCGCATTATGTTATCATTATCAGTTATCATCATTATTAGTCGTTGTTGGTGCATACTTGGTAAACAAAATAAAATTTTGCACCATATTTGACAATACTTTGAGAGAAAATGTACAGGACAGATACCACATAGGTGTATGCATTGACTTAACTAGTACGATATTAGTTATATCGTCTTAGTTGTGCTTACGTATACAGTATGTTAATCAAAGATGTTGGAGTGGCTTGTATTTGAAGGTATATTTTATCTTGAAATGTAAAGTAGCAATTACTATAAATAAATTTGATAATATTAAGGAAATCATTCTTTGGAATATTACATAATTCTTCCTTTTCTATATCGTTCCAGCAATTAGAAATTATGTCTAAAGCTAATTCCATAGGAATATTTGTAAATAACGATACCACATCTAAAGAAATGAGTTGATGATCTACTGGCAAATTGAAGTTTTGAATTTTTTCAGCAAAAGTGAAAGAATCTTTAATATTGTATAATTGATGATAACCATTGTTTTGACTTTAATAATGTTAAAATTTTAGAAAAAGAAATGTTTTATAAAACTAGATTATTTTTGGAAATGTCATGCATTCAGAAGCATAATGACGTAACTGTCAATTTCAGATCTGACATTGACGATCTTAATAATATATATTTTAATCTAATAAGTCACGCCACCTAGAGTTCTTTTATTTATACACAATTTTTGTTATAAATAACACATCAAATTTTAAGTTAAAATTTTCAAAAATGTATTAATTTCTCTATTATTAGTAAGTATTATATATAATACTGTATCATAGTTTAATTAGTTGTCCAATTGTAGTAATTTTGGTCCTGAAGAAGTAATAAAATATTACGAAATATCGACCAGTATAATCGAAGTTTTATTGAAGCCGTTAATACCCGTTCTCTAAATATAGTTAAGAAGTTACTAAGATACACAGCAATATCCTCTACTTTTATGCTGTACATAAATAGTATGGGGCTGACCAAGTTGAAGTTGAAATATCCAATTCCTAAATTAATAAAATTAAAGAACTTGCGGTGGGATCGCCTTAAGTGCGATTAATTATTTTGCGTAGAGTCTCACCGCGCATCAGTCTGTCAACGTTTAAGTACTGACGACATTGAGATGCCTTCTACTAGATTCTAGATATGCGAACACGTGTAATATCTACAGATACTCATCAATTTTATGTCGAATTTAAGGATAACGTGTATACCGACGAACAATTAACAATACAGCGAATTTATTAATTAAACGGTCGAGTGAAGCACATGACAAATTGTATGCATGCACTTACGTACACGTACAGTCCGTGTAACAGCTAACGAGTCCTACAAATTATTCTACATAATCAACAAGGCTAAGCCGGAACGTCACGACACGTGACTTAATTTAGCGCGACATTGTTATCTAGACAATAACGAATGCAAACATGCGTAAGTAACAGTGACCGTATGTATTACACATGACTTCTAGAATGGATGAAATGCATAATCCGTGTTAACTGGGTCGATCTAATATTAAAACGCATAGTAAGTGCATAACAACTACAGTCTTTACGATAGTTTAAAATTTGAATATTTGAAAACTCCACAATGAAAGTGGAAAAAATAATTGTTTCTTATTCATTTTTTTTAACAGAGTGCCCCTCCTCCCGAAGCTTAAAAAAATAACATCAACACCTCGCGATTATTCATGTAATTACATGTGTGCCTCATTCACAGAATATATCATTCAGTAAAAATCAAAAACAAAAGGTATGGGTTTCAAGATGCATTGCCCAACGTACTTTACGACATTACAGCTCTGCGCAATTTAAACTTTTCTTTTTATTACTTAATTCAAGGTTGATGAATCTGATAACGTTAACATTTCAAAATAAATTGCTTTCAGTTTACAACGAGGTTGCCCATCCAATCCAGCGACTTTAATTGTTATCACTTCATCCTTTTATTTTGAAAAACTGTGTATATGTACTCGTACTTACATTTCTAATAACGTGATATTTAATTCACGCAAAATGGTATAGCGAAAGACGAAAGTAAATTTCAATGATATACAAGAGGATGCGGCGAAAATAAAACGACGAGCCGGGATGGAGCTCTGTTATTGATCTTATTTAAAAGTACAAATAACACTATTTTGCCAAATGTGCCAAGCGCTGGCACAATAACAGCGGGGCAGGCTGTGAAATCGGCGGGATCAACGCCAACATTCCTTGCCTAACTTATATCTGGATACCGACCTATTCATAGCCCTGCATCAGTCCTTAACGTGCAGTCATTCCTTGACAGGCTGACATTTGTCATTCAATAATTCGCGACTGTTAAATGCCATATTACAGGAGTGCTTTTGTAACGTGTATTATCTAAACAGCTAAAGATCAACTAAATACTTAAATGTCATAAACTGAATTAGATTCATAAATCCCTTTTCGCTAGAGCAAGAGAAAGAGAAAACCTCACTTGCCTATATCATTAAATCAGATAATGAGAATTATGAATGAATAAAAAAAGAACTAGAAAAGTATATGACATGTATAGCTATAATGATATGTTATATGTGATTTGTTTATTTAAGGCCCAGTTTTACTATCGTGGAATAAGAACGGAATAACTGTTCGCCAAATATCCTTTAATGTTCCTCCATATCTACGTCACGTTATACCAATAATAATACACTCTAAGAAATTTGGGTATTTTTACAGCAAATGGAAATGTATTTATCATAGAAAAGTGAAGAAATTTTACCACGGTGCCGGTGTAATCTAATATTTACATTTATTTTCATGGAAGTTTACGTGTAAAAACATTGCAATGTAATTTTACGAAATTCCTTGTTAAATTCAAGAGAAACAATGGCAATTTTACTGAAAATATGAGATATATTAATTTGTCGCATGTAATTTTACATTGTCCGGAAATTTACAATTCGTTTATAAAATTTTACTATAAATTTTCCGTAAATTTGAATCTTTTGATAGTTTTCGGCAACTGTCGCGTAAAAGATTCGTTGTGGATTGAGGGGGTTGCCGTTAGCTATTGCGCCATTACACATTCAGGCTTTCGGCGGTGCGTATTGTGCATAATACCGAACCTACGTGTTTATTTTTGTAGTAAGTATTTTAATTTCATTAATAATTTTAAAAACAAGTATTAGTAATATTAATGCCAATTTTTTTATCACTGTACGACACAATCAATGGTGAACATTTTATAGTGGTATAAATTTTAATTACCTATAAATACGATGCATGCTGTATGATTACTGAGTGATCACTTTCTTTTGCGTCTTAAACATTCCTTCGTTGAAACTCTTTGTTATTAGTTTTAGATCAGTATGTTTCTATGGAATATATGCAAAATAAATTGCATATCTATTAAATACTATATGTCCAAATAAATTTTTGATGAAGGCAGGCCATAGAAGATAAATTATTACGTTATTTCCATTAAAATATTGTCTAGTTCTTGAGTAGTTAAGTAAAACTGAAATTTAATTTGCCATATTTTACAGCTTCATATATCACTAATTTCAAAAACTGCTTTGTGTTGTACATTAGACATACATTTACACTTCCATGACCTACATTTATCAAAAATTTATTTGGACATACGGTACATCTTGATGTAGGAACCAAAAACAAAAACTCAAAATTAAAAATTATAAGTTTGATTAATAAATTAACAAAACACTAATGTTATACATGTATTTTTTATAATGTCGAGACAATTATAATGTTATTTAATCTGAAAATGCACAAAGAGTAACTCAATTATTAAAAAGTACTTCCTCTGTCCCAATTTAGTTGTCACATTTCACATTTTAATTTTGTCCCAATTTAGTTGTCACATTTGTAAAAATTGGAAATAAAAATATTTAAAACACAGAAACGCACGTAAATAGAAACTGTAATTTATTTTAAGAAATTTTACAAAAGAATTTACCATTATTTTGCAATAATTATGCATTGTTTTTATACATTTTTACATTTGTGTATTTTGAACACATAAAATTTAAGTAAGAGTAATTGAGTAATATTAAGGCAATGTCGTCTGTTTTTGGTCATTTCTCGTTCTTTGATAACTGTTCTTGTAGAATTAGTTATGTTCGACATCTTGATCACAGAACAGAAGTTACACGGGTGCACTCTAAAAATTGTGCGTGTCTCGCAATTTGACACCAGCCTTTTTGTTACTAATAAACGGCAATCAAATTTCACCAATGATGTGATTTAAACATATCATATGGGTAGTTAATTGTAACATTTTAATTCCCGTATTTAGTTTAGTTTATCAATAATCTTAAGAAAAAACACCAAATGTGACAACTAAATTGGGACAGAGGGAGTATAATTTTGAAGTTCTCCGTAAAATATGATTGCTCATATTATGTCTCCAGGATTACTCGTAGACTCCACATCATTTTAAAGATTTACAGGAAATCGTATTTGGATTCATAATTTCAGTTCATAATTTAAGTTTTTAATAATTGAGTTAGGAAGTTATAGACCTTACCATCCCTACAGATACATAGACTGTGGAACAAAAGTACGGAAACCTGTAAATATCTCAACAACGGCTAGGGCTATTGAAGCAAAATTTGGAACAGTTAATTTAGGTGATAGCACGGATGTCAAGATGATGTCGGCGGTGTTGTCAATATTTCAGATTTTTCGCCAGTGCTGCCAACTTTGTAATTGTAAATGAGACACCCAGTATTTTTTTATTTAAGTTGCTTAAATAATTATTAACATAAAATGTGTAACATGTCCTATACCTAATGTTCACTATTTTAGAAATATTTCAACATTTGTAAGTTCGTAACATTAAAACGCGCACGCTTTTTAAAAAGCAAAGTTGGTATTTGCTAAGAATTATGTAAACGTCAATTGAAAGTTCTGACTTATAACAATTTTGTTGAGATATTTAGAGGTTTCCATACTTTTGTTCCACAGTGTATGCATATACGGAATTGATTTCTACATTTTTTTATCATTACAGTTTTGTAGGAACAGATAAATTTAGAAATTTATGTGTTATTTAAAAAAAAAAGTTAGTGTTATTTTGTTTATTGTTACAAAGTTTTACGTGGAATCTCTGATGTATTAGCGCTAAGATAATATAATACGTTACCGGATGAATTAAAATCTTTTAATAGCAAAAAATTCAAACATTATACATATGAAAACAATATTTTAAGTAGTTTTATGTAGTTTTTATTCACTTGATGAATTTTTTAATGTTACGCCCATACTCTGAATATTCTGAGCAATGTTGTTTAATGTTTGTTTTTCATTACACTAAATTTTAACTTGTCATTATGTTATTGTTATTTACTATTTTTTATGTATACATTTTAATATTACCTACTTTTTGTTTTTGTGATTTATAATTTTCTACACCACTGGTACAGAAGATCAAATACATTATTATCATTATCAACCTTCTAATGAAAGGTCTCGCTGGGACATCCTGTATGTTATTTAAAAAAAATCAGTGTTATTTTGTTTATTGTTACAAAGTTTTATGTGGAATATCTGATGTATCAACCTTTTTTCTATCTTTAAATCACATTTAAATTTAGATATGTGTTATTTAAACAAAAAAATAAACGTTAGCGTTATTTTGTTCATTGTTACAAAATTTTACGTAGAATATTTGATGTATATATTTACCTTTTTTCTATCTTTAAATCACATTTAAATTTCTTTTGTTTTTTCTTAAATATCTGTAAGACTGCTCTTAATAAATGCGTTTAATTTATATTGTATTACTATGCCACTTTCTGATATTATACCTAGTTATTCAAAAGAAGAGAGGATCTCTAGTTGCCGCATTGCACAAAAACATGTATTGGTAAATTTTTTTTGTTTATAGACATTCTTTGTTTAAAAATTTTCAAATAAATGTTTATGCATACAAGGTATAGAAAGATAAAAGATACCAAAACCGGGACAAGAGAATAACAGAATTCTTGCAGTCGACGTGTCGTCGTGCGTTGACGGCTCTTTCAGTTTTGAAAGAGCCATAAATGTACGGCGAAACGTTGACTGTAAGAATTTTATTCTCCTGTCCGCTTTTTACATTATTTCAATACATTTTTACAATTACGATGTAATTGGGATATGTAATAATACATTTTCCAATTTAAATTTAATAAAGTAAAGCAATTTCTCATAGTAAAATTACACGTATGATGTATTTTTAAAGTAATATTACACTTTTCTGTAAATTTACTGCTTTGAATTTACATTAACATGTAATAAAACATCGTAATTTCTCAAAGGAAAATATCACATTCACTGTACTTTTCTAGTGTAAAATTACATATTATTCGAAATTTACTATAGTAAACTTACTATAAATATGTAATAACACATTAGACGCTAAAATTACATTTCACAGTAAAATTACAGCAAAAATAGCAGGTAGAAAAGTTGCCTGCTATTTTTAATGTAATTTTACATTTTTAGAGTGTACTTATCCGACGATTGTAAAATCGGGCTTAAATGATATTCAAATGGTTTCGGTTTACTACTCCACTCTACAGAAGATGATACAAGCCCAAATTACATACTCCAGACTCACACTAGAAAATTATTCATAAATCAGATAAGAGATATCAAAATGATGCAGTCAATTTATATCAGTTGCGATCACGATACTATTCCGTATGAATCATTTATTAGAAAACTTGCCAGACAAAGAAAGAAATACGTTGGACTACACGTGGCATAGACAATGACTGCAACAATAAAATATTTATGACCCGACCCCCTCTTCTGTTGCAGTCTTTCTGCATTATTGACATGCTTAATACAATATGTACAGTCGCGAGCAAAAAAATTGGTCGCCCAATGTCATCTTCTTGGCAGGTGTTAGTTTTTAATCAATTTGACAAACAGAGCACACATAGTACATGTTGTCGTGCAAAGCTTAAGATAATCACGACCATTTCACAATAAAACATTTGTCACTGTGTCAAATAATGACTTCCTTGCTTGTCCTGACCATCAGGTACATTATGTATACACGTGTCTCATGTGTCATCGTTGTATATCTACGTATTGTATAGTACATAGCCAATCAATACTTATCATTTACACAATGTAATAATTAAATTAACTTTATAAATCTGTAAATGTAGGAAATATGTAGGAGTAACATATTATGCAGTCAAATAGAGTACTATATCTGTATAAGTAGTCCAATTTGATAGTCTTAGTCTGAATGACAAAAATATACGTTTTATATTGTACACGATCTCTTGACTGATTCATTCAACAACACCTACGAAACAAATTGCTAAATAAAATTCACACTTTGACGGCTGTCAAGTAAAATGTTATTGAGAGCATTTGATTTCTTGGTAAACACGGGAAATAATTTGGGGGCACAAACGTCAGTTGGTTTTCTAATCCTTTTTACAAACCGTCAAACTTGTCAAAATGAAATGTCGATTACAAAACAGTCAATTTCTTGAAGCATCTTGTTTAGAGATCTAATTTTTCTTTCCTTTTCTAAGCCAGAGATGAGCAGAAGAAGAATCAGTTGTTTTCCTGATTGTTACAATTGCCATATTTTTTAATTAACTGTCAAACTTCAAAAAGGCAATCAATTTTCTGAAGCGCCCGGTATAAAGAATTAGTTGTTCTTTCCTCATTTAATTTGGGGGTGAACACAAACGTCAGTTGTTTTCCAAATTCTTACAATTTTCATGTTTTTTGCAAACGTTCAAAACTGTCAAAATAAAATATCGCTAAAAGAACAATCGATTTTCTGAAAAATCTTGAATAAATGTTTAATGTTTATTCCTTTTCCCAATCAAGAGATAAGTAGAAGTAACAGATGTTTTTTTAATTCTTATAATTTTTATATTTTTTAATTAACTGTCAAACATAAAAGAAGAATCATTTTTCTGAAGCATCCTGACTAACAAATTAGTTGTTCTTTCTCATTTAATTTGGAGATGAGCACAAACATCAGTTGTTTTCTTAGTTCTTATCATTTTCCTGTTTTTTACAAACCGTCAAACTTGTCGTTAAATCATTTCTTGAATCATCTTGTATAATGATCTAATGTTTCTTTCTTTTTCTAATCAAAAGATGAGCAGAAGAAGAATCAGTTATTTCCCTGATTCTTATAATTATCATATTTCTTAATTAACTGTCAAACTTAAGAGAGCAATCAATTTTCTCAATAAAGAATTACTTATTCTTTCTGATTTAATTTGGAGGTGAACGACAACGTCAGTTGTTTTCCAAATTCTTATACCGTCAAACTTGTCAAAATAAAATGTCGATAAAAAAACAACCAATTTCTTCAAGACTTTTGTTTAAATATCTAATGTTTCTTTTTTTCTAATCAGGAGATGAGCAGAAGAATCAGTAAATCCTAGTTTTTATAATTTTCACATTTTTTAATCAACTGTCAAACTTGTCTCAAAGTGAAAAGTCGACGAAAGAGTCTAATTCTTCTTCCTTTTTTAATCTTGAGGTGCGCACAGTCGTCTTCGTAATTATTAAACTTTTCAAGGTTTTTATTAACTGTCAAAGTAAAATGTCTACAAAAGAGCAATCAATTTTCTCTAAATTTCTCTAATTTTTTTCTGAAAATTCAAGAGGAATATGCCATTACTTCTTTCCTGTAGAGATTATTATAGAGTACGTCAAACTGCGTCTTAAGTATTAGCGATTGCGGTTTAATTCCAGTGTTGCCAAATCTACCGTTGCTTTGAAATGGTTTTGTAGAAAAACGGTGACGAGTACGCAATTAATTTTAGCGAATTCTTGTAGTATATTTTCTAAACTGCATGCATTATGTACCACCTTTCATGGACACCCTGTATATTAAGGCTACCCTTTAAGTTTATTTTATGTGATCCTGCTTTTTTTGCTCTTCATAAAGTTCTTTCAATTTTTTTCTCTCTGCTATAGGTTTCTTTAGTTTATACTGTAGAACTATGTTGTATTTTTTTTAACTATTTGCTTTAACTATTTGCTGATCATACAACTAGTATTTGTTTGTACCAGTTAAGTACCTACCAGTTTTCTTCCCCTCCCTTATTTCTAATATTGACTCTATAATAATATACATATTTTGCACGTTCAAATCGTCCTGAATGTTATTATATTATGTTATATGTAATGCCTTATTTAATTTAAAAAAAAGATTGACATTGCATTTCCCCCAACAATGGAAGACCTCTCATATTATTGGGCAAGTTTTTCATAAAAGAATGGGACCATACTATCTTATGCATTGCAGAAATGAGAGAAAACTATTTCTTCAAATTGTAGCAGCGATCAATTGAGGTTGAGGGTCTGGAGACAGTCCTATAAATTTTGCAGATTTAGGATTATCAAAATCGAAGCTTTTGCAGCTTTTCAATATCATCCTAAGAGTTTTATTTTGATTTACTGGTAAGCCAATTTTTATTTCTTCAATATTATCATCAGCGGCAACAGTTGTGTCGCCTACAAATAAAATCTTGCCTAGGGGTTGCCATCTTAAAAACACAAATTAAAAACAAAATTGGGCCTAAGACTGCACCCCGTGGGACGATCATCAGTCACCAAGGACATTTTAAACTTTGTAATTTCTACGCTATGGTAAAGTGCATTTAATCATGAACAAGGTCCTCAACTCAAGCACAGCACCAACAGACTGGCAAACAAGAAGGGGGACACTAAGCAACGCAAAAATTACAGAAGGATTGCACTACCAGCTTAGGATAGGAAAAGTACGTGTATATGCCAGAATATTGGAGAAAAGACTACGACAGGCATTAGAAGAAACACTGGAAGACGCACAGTTCGGATTCAGACCGAAACGAGGAGTGACAGATGCGATTTTCATCATAAGGCAGTTAATCGAGAAAATAACGAAAAGAGGGAGGAGCTTCACCTATACGTTTCATAAACATAGAGAAAGCTTTCGATATGTGGAGCAACCTTACGGAAAAGAGGAGTCGACGAAAGAATACTTAATGGCATAATGTGTTTGTACAAAACAACGAGGAGCGCGGTTAGGATGCATCATGAGGAATTCAAACACTTTGTGACGACGCAAGGGGTGAGACAGGGTTGCATCCTAAACCCCATAATGTTCACAGCAATGTCATCTGATTATTCTTATATGTTTCAATCTACTGATGAGGTAGATATTTGCATACATATTTTTTTTTTTTTTAATAATAATAATAATAATTTTATTTTCGTAAGACATACCTAATACAAAATACACTCTAATTTACACTCTGACTTCATCCTACTTACAAAACCAGTTCCTAAAATTTAAGTAACATTAAATCATAAAAGTTATAAACTTGAAAGCAGGAGAAGTGTAAAGGCAGTGCAACACTGCCGAGTGAAATTAAATAAAAAATTTCCTAGTATTAAAAAATAATGTAAAAAAAAGAAATAACATGTAAGAGACGAGTAATAGCTTTGCCACTAAGTCCAGGGACTTTACAGTGGCAACAATTAGTGAGTGACAGTTAACAAGTATTAAATTGGCAATACTGAAAGAAAATAGAAAACCTGCTGTTTGTTTACAAATGGTTATTACCAAAGATTTAACCATTAAAAAATGAAACAAAATAAAAGTAAACAAAAGTAAACACTTGACGAGTAGTTTAAACAAAAGACAGAACGTAAGTTGAATATACTTATATGCTAAGAAGCCAAGATTTTAGTTTGCTTTTCACCTCGGTGAATGATTTTAGATTATGCAATTCTGAAGGTAGCATATTAAATGTTCGTGGAATAGTCACTGCAAGAGTTCGATCGCCGTATTTGTTGAATGTTAACGGGACAGTCAATAAGCGCGCACTTCGCCCTTTTGTGGAGTATCTATGATCACTTGGAACTTTGTATCTTGTAGAGAAGTAGTTCGACGTTATTATAATGTAATATAGTAATTTTTTAACTTGTAGGATGTTACCTCGTTTGTACAGGTTACTCACGTTTTCTTTGTACGGAAACAGCTGTCTGATGATGTGGTTTTGCAGTGACTGGAGGCCGTTTATTAGGTAATCGGATGCCCAACCCCATATAGTAAGTCCATATCTGATCAATGACTCGACCATTGAGGAATAGATCAGCATAAGTGTTTGTTGCGGAACGTAAAATTTCAGATGATAAAGCCGTGAAGCAACTGCTCTCAGTCTTCCACGTAGTTGAACTATGTGGTCTTGCCAAAGAAATCGGTTATCAATAGTAATACCCAAGTATTTGTATGTGCTCACGACATCAATAGAAAGGTTGCAATTACAGTCAAGTAGATGTGTGATATGTAATATTGAAGTTTATGTTCCTTTTTAGATGAGGGGAAGCAATATACATCAATTTGGTTTTTTGATGGTTGATTATTAACTGCTTATCATGCGCCCATTTTTGGAATTCAACAAATTCTGTTTGAAGGTAGCTCTTGGCCACATTCAGGTCCTTATGAGAGGCTATGATCACTGTATCGTCAGCATAGAGGAAGCAGGAGCAATCGGTAAAGCAGTCCACTACATTATTCACGTAAATTAAGTACAAAATGGGACCTAGAATGCTTCCCTGAGGTACTCCACGTGCAATATTAAATGTATCACTGAATGTATTGGCTATTTTAATGCAGGATTTTCTATTTGACAAGTAATCTATGAACCATTCCAAAACCGTTCCTCTAATACCTGATCTTTCCAGGCATTCGATGAGGCTGGCGTGATTTATGCAATCGAAGGCTTTACTGAAATCTATGAAAAGCACGAGCACGTGGTAGTTATTGTTTAGCTTTTGGTTGATTAGATTAGCAAAGTCTTCTAAAAGTCGAGTGGTACTTTTTATGTTTTTGAAAGCCATATTGATGTTGGTTGATAATGTTAAATTTATCTAGGTAGCCCATAAGTTTTTTACACATGTATCGTTCAATGATTTTATCGATAGCTGACAAAATTGAGATTGGACGATAATTCTCATAGCTGCTATGACATCCTTTCTTATATATGGGTCGTATAATAGATTGTTTAAGTTTTGTTGGAGTATGTCTGTCTTGGAGTGAGAGTCTAATTGGTGTTTGTATTGGGCCTGTGAAAATGTTGACGTAATTGCTTAGATGACGCATCAGGATTAAATCCATACCCGGTGATTTACGATGATCCATTGATTTGATAATGTGTTCAGTTTCTGCCAGAGAGGGATGAGGTACGAACATGGATTGAAGTAGGATCCTATTCTGATTGTTAAAGAACAATTTCTTGTTGCAGTCGTGAACGATGCTGTCTATTTGATTTTCGAAGGACAATGCAAAATTAGATGCTATTTCTAGAGCAGGGACTTTAAAATTGTGTAGTATAGAGTTGTCTTGGTTGGTTAAAGATTTTTTACCCAGGATAGTGTTAATTTCAACCCAAGTTTTTTTCATATCTCCTTGACAGTTTTTGAAAAGCATGTGGTAGTGGCTTTTTTTGGCTTTTGTAATTAATAAAACAATTTTGTTTCGCTGTTTATTGTATAATGTTCTGTAGAAATTTTTATTCAATTCAGTACTACTTTTCCATAGTTTAAATAAACGATCACGGAATTGAATTTCTTTTTGGATAACAGGTGAGAGGTCTACAGTTTTTTATTGTTGAAGAGTCATTTATCGCATTTTGATAGGCATCACATAAGTATTTGTACATCTCTTCAGAAGTGTTTATATTTTCATAGTTCGATGGGCTCAGCTGTTCCAGCAGTTGCCGTTCTAGAATCTTGGTGTCGATCTTTTTGTTTACACTAAAAAGTTAAATTTCGGAAGATTGCACTTTACTTTTAATTACTTAAAATTACTTTAAACAATTGTTCTAACCTGGCAACTTCTTTAGATTCTAATTAACTCACTAAAGACCGTGTAGAACATCACAAATGTTAAGAGCTCACAGTCCGCGAGTGCAAGACAATGCTGGTCACTCACTAACTTGGTATAAGTATAATATACAGTGAAAGCTCCCATAGCGGACACCTCTCTTCTTAACTGGACAGTTTTTAATTTCCCATTTATATAATTTACATGCATTTGCATCTCTCTTAGGCGGACACCTCTAATGGACGGACAGTTTGCTGCCTAAGAGAGCTTTCACTGTGTTTGACTACCAATCAAATAATCTAGAAATAGTGTAAATAATATTTATTATAATTTCTGGAGCTTCCTTGTGCCCGCTCCTCGAAATCTCCAATCAAATATCAAAAATATTTCCAAAAACTGACGAAGCAGTTAAGGAAGCGAAGAAGCAGGCGAAAGAGTACAACATAGGACATGGAAATGGTAAAAACCACAAGGTATACCTGAAAGAGAAAAAACTGGAGCAGGTGGAAAGTTTGAAATACTTGGGGACTACTCTGACGAGACACGGGAGATAAAAAGAGGGAAGGAAGCAACAGGAAGATTATTCAACAGCATCAAGAGTAACTTCATAAACAAAAAAAAGATACCCAAACAAACTGAAACAGAGTTTGTCAACGACAAAGAAACAGAAAGAGAAAATACAAAGTTCAGAAATGAGATTCCTCAGAAGAATAGGTAACAAGTCAAGGCTGGATAAAGTAAGAAACAGTGAAATAAGACGAACCCATACAAACTGGAATAGAAGAAGGGCAACTGAGATGGCTGGGGTACGTTATGAGGATGGGGAAAGATAAGATGGTGAGAAGAGCCAAACCAATGCAATGAGCAGAAAACAGAAAGGCAGACTTTTCCATCAATCATTGTTAATATCATTTCGTGATCCACGGAAATGATATTATCATTGATTGATACTACAGAGAATTTGAGTTCTTCAATTTGTTTTAAAACTCGGTGAACCTCACTTCTCGTAAATACAGCAGTTTCTTTTTGATAACAAAGCTTTGTCGGTCGGCAGTACCTAGTCGATGAGGGCGTAGAATTTTTCCATTACATTTCAATTTTAGATTTACTAAAGATATGGTAAAGAGAAATTAATCATCTGCTTCAGCATCTTCGAATTTCTGTTTGTAATTAGATTGTCCGAAGGCTCCATCGCAGCCCCATTTATATATCATAGTGCAGTTATTCACTTTATTAACCAAATGTTGAATGTCATTCTTGCAGGCAAGGAAGATACGATCTACAGTATGATCAAGTAAGCATTGTAAAGTTACCTTCGCTGCAGTGTCAGATATTGATATGCCATTTGGGGGTAGCATTTCTTCTTTTCTTGGAGGAGTTTGTGATATCCAGCGTATATATCGGCATTGTAGAGTCTAGTTTGTCCTTTTATCAATAAATATTGACTTTTCGACATTTTTGCATGAACAAAAACGGCAGAATCTTGGTAGGTAACTTTATTTGCGATTGATATGCTTTTTTATATCGTTAACCGATTGAGGGGAACGTTGTATCTCTTTGACTAAACATGCATCATCTCTTCTTCCTTTCGATGAAATTGATACGAGCTGCCTCAGTAACTTCCTCCAAAGAATGACTTAATAATTCATTTACTTTTCTCTTCTTCGTTTTGGAACTCGACACACTAATGTCTTTTGTTGGACGACCCTTCTTTATGCTAAGATTCATTTCATGTATAATTCTTGTCTCCAATTCAGAAAATATAACATCTTCCCCTAACCAATCTCTATTTTCTGATAAAAAACGGGTCATAGTTCTATTACATTTTTGCCATTTCTCTTTTGCTCTTTTGCAAAAGCTCTCTACTTTCGCACGTACGGTGTCTTTAATCGATTCATTTTAAGGACAAATAAAATTGAATTTATTACGGCTTCAACTTTGTTTGATTTTGTTGCAGATGTTGAATGCCAAGTCTCAAACATTAATTTTCGGGGAACTTTCCACGCTTGCACTAAAAATAGTATAAATTACCAATGGGCAGAAAGTTACTTGGAAGCCCTTTTGTCAAATAAATAGTTTTCAAAATTATCCAGCGCAAAACGACGGAAGAAGATACGCATTATTGACCTTATTAAATAATGGTATCTTTTTCATGAATTATAAATCATTCATTTGACAAAATAAAGTTTCTATTTTTAGTGTAAATCAATTCCTCTAAGCCTTCCATTTTCCAAATGGATGCTAGGTGTCGAGAACTGACAAGTTGCAACAAAATTTTAACACTTGATAATTATATTAATTTGACACCGACCAACTACGAATAAGATGGATAGAAAGTAAATGTTAATTAACGCTTATTTATTGGTCTAGTTACAGATGAAGTATAAAGAAAATTACAAATTATAGATTTTTACATCTTTGTCCACTCGAATTTATGAAATCGACCAAGTTGGCGTCGCCGCCCTTTAAAACAGATGTACGATTTTTATAATAGGTGTTGAACTTTAAGGTCTAATAGAGCTAGAAAATGCTAGGCAGAGGAAGTACGAGAAGCGGCGGAAAAAAGAAACATAAACTGGGAAGGAATTAGAGATAGAACCTGGCATGAAGAGAAGCATGGAAAAGAATCCCGTAGAAACTCAACTCCTGTTCCACCCGACACCTGTGAGGGTATAAGGGTCAGGATTAACTATTAAGTAAGTTGTAATTTCTAATAGAATATTGTTTTCTGTTTTCAAAATATGAAGCTGAAATGCCCAAAATCTAGCGTCATATACAAACTAAGAATTCTTTCATAAACACCGAATAGATCAGGAAAACATTAAGTCTTCGGAAATCTAGTTCTGAAAAGAAATTAATTAATTTCCACTGAATGAACTGAAACCAATTAAGGTTGTAAGACTGAATGAGGCGAATGAATTAAATATTAGATTTCTTTTTTTGAACATTTGCACATTAGTTTAGGTTTAAAGAGATGAAAATTGTTAAGAGAGAGTGTCTAATGATTAGACTTCGGACATTTCGGAGCGTTGCCATGGTTACGCAAGACGAGTCTATGGCGACGCTCCGAAATGTCCGAAGTCTGCTAATAATTTTTAATATGTAGGTTGTGTAAGTATAAAAACATTCGTCATCATTGCATGCTTCGAAGGCTCAATTTAGGTATAGTATGTATTTAAAGTAGGGAAAAGCTCATGCGATTCTGGTTATCCATCTCATTTATCGATTGATGCCCCAAAGCGTTTCGCAATAAGTTCACCGCTCCGATGATTTCGTATACCCCCCGATAAAAGATAAAAAATGACCATCTTTTCGGGCGAGATTTTCTAGAAGATAGCAACGTTGAAGCAGAGAGGAGCTGGGCCATAAATCTGCGGTAGTCATGCAAAACGGAACGCGAACGAAAAATCCGGCTTTAGATGCAAATTTGAAAGTGAACAGCTTGTTACAAAACAACAATTTCAAAAGAAATTTGATGCAAATTACGACGCGACGTCAGGATGAAAGTTTATGTTTCCGTTCGTTCGTTTATCGAAGTGTATTCGAAAAATTGGTCAGATTTTTTTCATTTACTATTTATAATACATTCTGAAGTTGAAAAAATGATTGTAGAAATTTAAATGCAGAATAAAACAGGTGATTAATGTAAATACAAGGTCTGTACGTTATTATTAAAACAGGCAAGGAATAATTATAAATGTTTTACGAGTAATTTAATAAGCACCTACCTACCACGCGATCCAAAACAAAATGTTTCAGAATAGGCCATGAAAATTGACCAAAAAAAAAATGGTAATACTGTTGTTTGTCGAATTTAATAGTTGGACTTAACAGTGACATTTTAATTGGTTCGAGTTGGAACACAAAACGTTCATAACTGAAAGTTATTTCAGAAACGGTGAAAAAATGGATCACGGCCTAGTTTGAATCATTTGCTTCTAGGTACTAGCTGTTCTAAATAAGTTCTGCTTTCATTTTATAAGTTCCAATCCAAATACATTTTAAGATGGACTAACGTGTCCACATCTTTTTTTTTGGGACGAATTAAAAGATCATTATCAAAAAAAAGGATATTCACCGCTGTTAGCTAACCTTCGAATTTGCTCGCTACTATCCGAAAAATTCGCTCATATTACGTCAACAATCGCACATACTCTTATTGACAACAACACTAATAGCAATCATTACGACTGAGGTCAGTCTAAAATAGCCCATCCGCTTCCCAATGGTGGCGACAGTTTTGCGCAGTACGCCTCATTTTTGTCAGTCGAATCATACATTTTTGCATTCAAGTTCTCATCAGACGCGTGTGATGTGATAAGATAGGGAAAAAAAATAACATTCATGAGAACTTTGCATGAACAACGAGGATTCGTGACGCTGGGCAAAATTACACCTTTGGTATTTGGCTGGCTTTAACTGATTACTTAATACCAGCGAAGTTAAGTAAATATTTCAGCGTTTTTCCTTGAGGGTCACATTTTTCAAATTAATAAAAAAAAGTCTTGCTTTAACTACATCATCAACTTTTGGAAAAACATTTAATTACAAAACAAACAGAGGTGAAGTCACATACATACTTTGTAAAAGCTTGTCTTCCAAATTTGGTTGATTTTAATTAATTTTATTTAAAAAAAAACAAAAACTTGGCGAAAGATTAGGTTCAATAAGTAACTAGTTCACTTTTCGGTGAACAAGCAAATATCGTGCTTTCAACAATTCCCGAGGCCCACGTGACCTTTCTCAGAAAATTTGTTGTTGACGTAGATTGGCGATACTGTAAGATATTTGCGTAACAATGAAAAAAAGTTACTGTTTTTACTTATAATTATTTATAATTTTTGTGACAAACACGTCGATAAATCTTGTATAATACATTTTCTCACAAAATTAATCGAGGATCCTATTATTGCAATTGTGGTATTACCATATGTGTAAGTTTGGTTGCCTAATTTGGGTGATCACGTGGGATTTGGGAATAATTGAAAGCACTGTATATAACCATACTTCGTTTACCGACCGAACAGATTATGTAAACACGTGCTTAACACGCAATGTACACGTGATTATGTGCACCGTCGGTTGTAGTTATAGGCAAAAGCATTTTATCGAATACCACCCCATTTCTTTCAACCAATGGGAATGCATGTTGGAAGTTGCACGTGAATATCACGTGCTTTTATTATTTTATCTGTTGAATAAACGAAGTACAATAATAATAACAATACTGCTTCTAAGATTCTTACAGTTCTGTGGGTATAAACTATCATCTTGTATTTTCCTTCAGTTTTGTCTTCATAACAATCAAGTAAGAATATAGCAATCTATGAACCAATCAAGTAGGAAGCATTTCTTCCAAGAAGCAATTTATGCCTTCTTCTTTCCATTCTGACCTGAATGTAGAATCATAAGAAGAAAAGTAATGTCTGTAAAGTACATCCATCAAGGCAGTTAAACAACTTGGTTGCGTTCATAAAATATACCTTCGAGTTTTGGGTGTGTAATCGTATCTCTCTTAATCACGAGTATTTGCTTATTTTCCGTCTCGCTCATCTGTTTCAAGAAATCTCTTGTTTATATTATTACCATGACAACGGGCGTACTTTTTACGTCTCACTTTTAAGTAGAGTGTAGAAAATGTGTTTGTTGCTATGAAAACCACGCCTGATTTAGTTTCTTATGATTCATAGATGAGAAACAAAATACATAAACTCATTTATACGAGAGAGACTGCAAAATTAGCCGAGAGTGACTCTAGAGTTTCTTGTATGAACACAGCCCTTGTACATAAATGTTATGATGAATGCAAGTAGTTTAATGCTATTTTAAAAAGCAAGTTTCACAAGATATGTCTTTAGTTTTTAGTACGAGTACTATTTTCTTTTCTATTTTGGTTCTATTTTGGTCGGTTGGTAATATTGGTTGGCGTTTAAAATAATTTCAAAACAAACGTCAATTTGTCTCATAATATGAGATGCCAACAAATTTAGGTGTAATGTCAAATAAACGTCAATTTGGAGGTTACTTTTTCTGTAATTTGGAATGTCAAAAAATAATGTAGCTGCACATATTATCGCCAACCTAACAAAACAAAATTTTGAAATTATCAAACCCAAATAAGTTTCATAAAGTACTTATTAAAGAATCAAGTATTTATTTTCTTTAAAGCAAGAGAATTATACAAAATAACAGAAGACACTGTGTGTATTAAAATCTCACTTTATTTGTAGGTTACCAGTGTACGGTGTGACACCATTATTAATTTAACAAAGACATTAATATTCAGTCGCCGACGTGGTTTTAGTTTCATTAGTCGCCATTTAGCGTTCTATTATTGTGCCACGGCAGTTCTTACAAACTTTTACAGCGAATTTATTACATCACGTATTTACTTCATTATCATTTACACACGTCGCGCCGTGACATAGTAAAGATTGTAGAGTAGATACTTAATAGATATTATTTTCAGTTGGTATTCAGTTGGTATATTTTATGGACAAAAATAGTAAAGTGAATTTCAGACCATAGATGACCATAGCTTATACAACAATAAGGTATTTTTCAACATTGATGACTTTAAATTCAGCTTTACAGAAAAAATGGAAAATTGAAAGCCTAATGGATTTTGGCAATTAATAACTCAATTTAGGGGTGCTGCTTTTTACTGTTGTTGCCTATCAACTTGATCTCGTGGGATACAATCAATTATAAAGACCCTGTACGTACTTCTTAACGAAGATAGGTTTCTTTTTGGCATCTTCGAGACAACAGCTATTTTTAGTTCCTAATTGTAGAACTTTTATTATGGCTAAAATAGGGATTAATAGCAAATATATTTTTAAAAAAATGGTAGAGATCGAAATCGATACAAAAAAATAATACGACAATTCTATACTTATACACTAAAAAAAGCAAGTTATTTTTAAATCAACTGAAGTTTTAAAATAAGCAAAGCCGGCGAACAACACAGAGAAGTTAAGAGACGAAAGCTGCCTAGCTACTCTTGCTTTGTGGAATACTCCACGTCACGGATCAATAACATGCTTGTGCCATTTCAGGATACTATACTGACGTAGAACGAAATGTGAAATAATGACCAATAGCCGCCATTCATGGCTGCAGATTGTTCATGAAGTTTTCCTTGCTAGTTTAATTCCAACTGAGAACTGAGAGATTTGCCAACAGCGGCTTATTGTGGAACTTGAACGACGTTTTGGCTTTCGGGGAAGTTTCAGAGCGTAAATTGCAATTTGATTTTGAATGCAGATTTATTCGAAATTTACAATTTGGGTTTTTAACAATTTCCGTGTCCCACGTGATCATTCAAATTAGGATATCAAACTCACACTTAACATAAAAATACCTCAAACTACAATAAAAGGATAATCTGTGGAGCAACAGAATTAATTTTAAATTTTGAAGACGATGGGCCAGAAGGCCACAGAAGGTCTTCAAAATTTATTATATTTAGGCCTGATTGTACAATCATCGGATAAGCATTATTATCGGTGTAACGTGAAGTAGGTGTGACGTAGATATGGAGGAATATTAAAGGATATTTGGCCAACAGTTATTCCACGATTGTAAAACTGGGCCTTAGTCACAAATATCATGGGTAACCCGTTAATATTTTAGAATTAATTTTGTCAGAAAATACACGTAATATCCAAAAATGTATTATACAAAATTAATTTAATATTTGTATTCGAATTATGCTGTACCCATCCAGGATTTAAATAACAATTATGTAATATATAACATACGAAAATCAATAAACATGTTACAAAAATATGATCGGTATATAGTAAAAAAAAATGATCTGTAGGTTGTTTTTTTTGTGACATGCAGGTTACTTTTTTAGTGACATGCAAATCTACAATATTGCCAATTTAATCAAAACAAATTTTCCAAGATGGGTGGTATGTAGATAATTTGGTCACGTGGCACTCAGAGAACCCTTTACAGAGTGTTCAAATATACGACAAATTAGCCACAGAAATATGTTTGATTTCGAAAACGATTTAAGAAATGCTAATCATTATTATGAATAAAGTTATGAACGAGGTGTTTTGAATAGTGACAAACAAAATCAGGCTTTGACTGGTTACTATGAATACCTATTAACGTAAATGGAGATATGGAGGAACATTAAAGGATATTCGGCGAACAGTTATTCCGTCCTTATACCACGATTGTAAAACTGGGCCTAAATGACTTATTCGAAGCAAACTAGTTTTCAAAAACCTAGAACTGACCCACTCTCTGTTGATAATAATGGTAATAGAGGAGTATTGTCTGTCATTAACCAATCCGCACTCGCTGATTAAAGTTTCCTGTATTTTATTTAATGAACTAAGTAATTATAAAATATGATGTTCCTCAACTACAAGAGATATCTTTGATTTGCCAAATACATGGGAAATATACTCCTAAATTAAAAGAAAACAAAAACAATCTCTTGTAGAAACTGAAATAAAGTACAAATGTTCTGGATTTAAAAGTTGTCCTAGTTTTTTATCATGTCGATAGTAAGTAAGGACGTCAGTGTCCCCCTTAAAAAATACAAATGTAAGTGTGGACGTCAGTGCTTCCCTTAAACTGCTTTGGAATCGTTCATAAAAGTAAGTTCTAAATGAAATACAACGTAGAATTATATTTTAAAAATCAAAATGCTCAAAGGGAACGTATTTTCATTCATGATGTTCTGGTTAATTTAATCTAATAATAATAAATAAATAATAAACTACTTGGCTCATGATATCATGTACTCAAGAAGTAATTACATGAGGAAAGTAAAAGAAGTAATATTTACTGCAAGCTTTAGAATTTATTAACTGTCATCATCGCTGCTGTTACTGTCATAAGTTTATTTTGAAAATTCAATTACAACTAACGGTCTTTACAATAGAAAACAGCTTGACATAATGTTTGTTGTCAATTTCAAGATTATCTTTAAAATAAGATTGTTTTTGATGACGTCACTCCGGAAAATCGTGTCTTTTTAAATAAACAAATTATGGTGCGGGACTTTATCACCACTCAAAATATAAGAAAAACCAACGGGAGTAGGAAAATAATTTTAACAATTGTAAGTTCAAGTTGTACCGCCTTATACATACTTTAAGTATGTACAATCTTTTTGGACATCCTATATACTGGGTCCTTAAAAAAATGGCGAAAATTCTGCACTATTCAGAGACACCCTCTGAGCATGGGGAAAATGTTACAAAAATTCTGTCTTATGACTGCTTGAAGAGGTGGTCATAAGAATGGAATTTCAAATTTGTATTATTTACCAATAATAAGTACATAATTGCATTTATGTACATAGTTACCTAAGAATTTACGTTGACTGAATATGTATTGTTTAATGACAGAAACATAAACATGCTCAGGGCAGGTTTATCAATCCCAAGTTATCTCTAACTTTCAGTTTGTTCCCATAGTAACCACTATGAAGACAATTATTGTTATGGTAATTAACTGAAGGTTAACTGTAACTTAAAGTTAACTTGTGTTTGATAAACCAGGCGCCTCAGAGGGCGTTCCTGAATAGTGCTGCTTCGCCATTTTTAAGCACCCTGTATTTAATGTTAGATTTATGTTTTTTTTAGCATATTTTTTAAATCAATTGCTTGATATTTTTTACGTGCCTAAGAATAGAATTTACTCTTTTACTATTGATACTTATTAATAAGTATATTAGGCCTAGTTTCATAATGGAATATAAAGGAGACTTTTAAATGTAAAGTCACCTTCAGATGTCCAAACAAATATGAATGTGATTTTAATTTTAAAGTCTCCTTTAAATTCCGTTATGAAACTGGGGGTAAGTCCTATGGTGAAGATATCCATCTCTTAATAAACTGGCTAATAGTTATTAGACGAATAACTAGCATTCATAAAAAAATCAATCAACAATCCAGAAAACTCAAGTTCGTCGAATATCTTTAATAGGAGATGGATATCTCGACCCCTAGTTAAAAAGTAGGTGATTAATTACTGCAGCCGATACTAGATTCGAGTTTAAGTTTGCATCGTCAAGTCATTTTCGCAACCAGTTTCTTAATGTCATTCCAGAATAAATCTTTACGCTCGACTTTTGACAACAAAGTCCCAAAATAATGTTTCTATTTTATGTAGGTAGAAAAAACTATTTTCGCTCTGATTTCTTAAAACTTTCTAATGATAAATCCGATTTAATCGTCGTCAGTGGTAATTTTAAATGTAACGCAAAATTAAAGAGTCCAGTTTCTTAAATGAACGCAAATTAAATATACCTATTCAGTTAAAAAAAAACTGCGTTCAATCATACATTGGTGGTGAGTAATATCAATGATTTATAATGAAGGTTTATAATAATGTATGTATACGTAACCTGAAGAAGATAACAGTTCGAAACCGGTAGTTAAATAAAAACGAGAAGAAGAGATTGTTATAATTTCGCATTCAATCATACACTAACGTTACTCCTCATCAAAGATTGAAAGTTTATAATAATATAGGTAAAATGTATACGTATTGACGAAAGCAACCTGAAGAAGAAGAAGATGATGATGATAATAGTTCGAAACCGGTGATTAAATAAAAATGAGATACCCAATTAGAAAGTATCTTCATTTCAAATTAAAAAAAAAATTTGAATTATAAGAGATTATTGCAAGTGGTACTCTTTAAGATAAAAGTAGATGCTTAGTTGTAAGTTAACTTCCAATTAATTATTAGAGGTACATAAGATTAATGAACCAATTAATTATGATAGATTATAATAATTATTAGTTAATTATAAGAAGTATGTTGTACATGGACAAAATCAGGATTTGCAAACTGCGTTAAGTCCCTATTAAGTGAGTAGTGACCTTCATACAGAATGACGTTCAAGATACAACGAACACGTGAAGAAAACGTCGCTGGTGATGTCATTACATAATACAGTTATGTACTTCTATTAAAACTGCGATACATTTGCAAATTTAAGAATTTATTAAAAGCATCATGATGACTCTAAAATATCCACGTACGTACTTGATTTTTGGACTAAAAAATGAAAATATAATTCTTCTAAAGGAAGCAGAAAAGATGCCTTATCAGTAGCAAAAGCTTAAAATAATTTGAAAGCTCCTTCGCGGCTCGACAATCAATAATTTATTAAAGCACGTTCATTTGCAACGTTGCCGTTTCGTCAGGATTTCAACTAAATAAAATCGTAAGGTTCTTCTTTTTCTATTACCAAAAGTTCTTCTTCTATCACGTCTAAACAATTGTCAAGTCTCCTTCTGGTCTAATGAAATTAGCAACTCCGATATTTACAACGCAATATTCAATGTTACATCATCGATTTTAAAATACGATCCGCAGATTATTGTATTAACTTAATACTTTATAATTAAAGCGTAGTTATTCCACCTACTTTTATTTGCAAGTTGCAAAAGTGTAAATCCAAACGTTTTGATTATGTAGTTAGGAAAACGAAAACGGCCCAAGTGCAAAGCTTTTTTATCGTATTGCTATTGTATATTTTTAAGCCTACTTAAACCGGAGGACATGTCTCCGACTATTGTTTATATAAGTACATTCTAGAAATTGATCGACGAATAAGTAAACACGTAACACCCGTTTTATGACCGAGCTTAAAGTGTGATATTAATAGGGCTAAGTTTAATAGGTGAGTTGGGCAGGTCCGACCTAAAATTCAACATGACCGACATAGGTGCACCCTAAGTCATCACTCCCAACTGAAAACCTCGAGAGTATCATCAGGTGACTAAAACATGTGATATCTAGCTGATTATTGTTGCAATTGATTCACTTTTATAAGCGGAAATAAATACCATCTGCTTTGTTGGAATAAAACGTATAAAAAAAAAGTAGGTAGGTACTTACCAGAAGCGTATAAAACCGATGAGAAAATATAACTTCTAATAGTAATAAAAATAAACAAACTATACGATATTATATTTATATAAAAGTAGAAAAATATAAAAGTGTTGGACTAGCAGAGGTTCACTTTATTTTACACTCACGTTCGCGCTCAGCGCAGCACAGTGACGCTGAGATCGAGCGCCGTCGATATATAACTCGGTCTGCGATCCTATCTTGACGTCAGAGGTGACGTCACGGTGATCGTTACCTCGGTAACCGTTTGTTTAGATCGCACGCCCGGTTCTTTATTGCGTCACTGGTGCACCGATTTTACCCCGGGAGACCTATTTATACACACCCGTTCACTAATTTCTTTCCCTAAACGGGAATATGCGAATATAAACCGGATGATTTCCGGTCGCTCTTGAAAAGTACATAGTTCTCCTCGAAAGGGGAAAGAGAAATTGGGTTAAATTCAAGAAAAGATAAGTGTACAGTTCGATGTCATAAATGGAAACAAACCGATTCGAATTTATCGTTCCCTAAAAATTACCTACATCGTAAAAGAATGGATAATAATAATAATAATAATAATAATAATAAATTTTATTCTGTTAAGTATCACATGGTGTTTACAGTCGTCACAAATGCTATTAACTAGCCTAAATACACATACACAAAACATATTAAATACAATTGTAAAATTAGAAGTCAAAACTCCGTGTAAGAGTTACAGTCGTCCTTAGTACGTATAGAACTAAAATATACAGGGTGATTCAGGCAACCCGTTCATTAAAAGTTTACGGACTTCCTATTTGAATTGCTTTTTCATATTTTGGATTTATTTATTACCGACAACGATCTATTTAACTGTAATATTTTCAACTTTCGGACACTTCCGGTTATACCGGAAGTTGCTGTCAACTTTCTTATTTTAAATGGAACACCCCATTTTTTATTGCTTTTTTGAATTCCTCCCAGAATTCTAAACCAATTTTATACCACATATGATATAAGAAAAATTAACTGTTTCCGAGTTATTTCAATTTTTTATTAAAAAATTCAATTTGCAGTACCTCGTTTATGATAGTGCCATTTTTTTAAAACAAAATCCATGAAGTTAATTTTTGGCCTACAGTAGGCCACATTAATAGGCTTCCAGATTATATTCAATTTTATACTTAATTATTTACAGGGTAGTTAAAAAGTAACTCCAATTCGGACCAAGTTCAACTATCCAAAAGTATTTTTTTTTAAATAGAACACCCGGTATATTTTTATGCCATGTGATTTAGAATTAAATGTTCTTTCGTTCTGTATTAGCATTCCCTATATCTATCTCTCACCGTTTACTTGCTATTGATGATTTTATCTTTGACATATTGATTTTTTCACTTTTTAGTATTATTTCCCAATAGTGTGCTATGAAAATAAAAAAAGAAGTGTTTTTCTTAATTAATTGCTAGCTTAAGTTTCAAGTAAGGTAGGTTCACTCTCAAAATCCAAGAAAAATATTTAAACAAATTTATTAAGTGTACAGTCGTGTTCAAAAAAGTGTTGTACAGAATTTGTACTGTGTAAACTTGTATGTGCATTCATGAAGTCAAAAATTGTTGTACAAGTTGTTTTGTTACATATACGGTTTCTGGCAATAATAATATCATTGAACACAAAAATAGAAAAACCAACTGCCGCTCAAAAGCAAGGATATTTAAAACGTAGCTGTACAACACCTTTTTGAACACAATTGTACCATACGGTATCAAGTGTATTTTTGTTTACATTTGATGCATGTATCATAATGTTTAGACAAATACAATCAAATATTTAACAATTTCAATTTAAAACATAACTAAATCAATAACGAATTATAATACCGACACATTTGGTCCCATTTATAACAGTTGTTCTATGTGACCTCCGTTATTATCTAGACACAATGCAATTCTTTTATTAACTTCTTTGGTTGTGGATTTTGTAATCATCTGTACATCTAGCTCAGCAAAAGCAGCTCTAACTCGATGTAACAGTTGTTCCTTGGTATTTACAGGAGTTGAATACACTTTGTTTTTAATGGTTCCCCATAGGAAAAAGTCAAGTGGTGACAAATCGGGAGACCTGGGGGGGCATGGAATTGGACCGAACCGTCCAAACCAGCGATCTTCAAATATGTTACTTAGTTCGCGATGTACTTCATAGCTGGAATGTGCCGGAGCTCCATCCATTTGATACCAACATTTATTTAAAACATTAAGTGGCAAATCATCCAAGAAATTTGATACAATTCCCCTTATAATTTCCAGATATTTATTTGAATTCAAATTTTCATCGTAAATTTCGAAACAAATACGGTTATCCATAATTAAAGAAAAAACATTGAAACTAAAATTATCTTGAAAATTTGCGTCACGTATTAATTTCGGATTTTGTTGGGCCCAAAAGTGCAAGTTTCTTCTATTTGTAACTCCCTCCCTGCTGAATTTTGATTCGTCTGTCCAAATAATGTTTTTCAAAAAATTCTGATCCTCCTGAATTTTGATTAACATTGCCTCGCAAAATTGTACCCGCCGTATTTCGTCGCCAGGGCGAAAAGCTTGCACATTTAAAATGGAATAGGCATGCATTTTATGTTTTTCAAGAATTCTCAGAATAGACGAGTAAAACAGTCCCAGGTCTTCTGAAGCGGATCTTATTGAAGCATACGGTGTTGCATGGAAATATGCTAAAACATTTACGTTATTGTCCTCATTGTCAGTAACAATTTTGGTGCTTCTTTTCTTTGTTTGAATTCCAAACTGTAGAAAATTTGATTGAAGTTTTCTAAACTTTGTGCTAGTCATTGGTTGTAAGTGGGGATATCTCTCATTAAACACACGACAAGTTCTGCTAACAATTCTGTCACAATCGCCATAAATAAAAAATACATTTAGGATCTCTGCGTTTGAATATTCTCGGTCGTGGTTAGCCATAGCTAAACTATTTTTTGACAGTTACTAGATTGATGAATTGAAAAATGAGAATTACTTTTATTTTCATAGCACACTATTGAGGAATAATACTGAAAAGTGAAAAAATCGATATGTCAAAGATAAAATCATCAATAGCAAGTAAACGGTGAAAGGTAGGTATAGGGAATGCTAATACAGAACGAAAGAACATTTAATTCTAAATCACATGGCATAAAAATATACCGGGTGTTCTATTTAAAAAAAATTACTTTTGGATAGTTGAACTTGGTCCGAATTGAAGTTACTTTCTAACTACCCTGTAAATAATTAAGTATAAAATTGAATATAATCTGGAAGCCTATTAATGTGGCCTACTGTAGGCCAAAAATTAACTTCATGGATTTTGTTTTATAAAAATGGCACTATCATAAACGAGGTACTGCAAATTGAATTTTTGAATAAAAAATTGAAATAACTCGGAAACAGTTAATTTTCCTTGTATCTTATGTGGTATAAAATTGGTTTAGAATTCCGGGAGGAATTCAAAAAAGCAATAAAAAATGGGATGTTCCATTTAAAATAACAAAGTTGACAGCAACTTCCGGTCCGGAAATGTCCGAAAGTTGAAAATATTACAGTTAGATAGATCGTTATCGGTAATAAATAAATCCAAAATATTAAAAAGCAATTCAAATGGGAAGTCCGTAAACTTTTAATGAACGGGTTGCCTGAATCACCCTGTATATCCATATAAAACACATTAAAAGACAAATTATATTATACACCAAACAGTGAAGTTACAGCGCCGAAAAAGGAACGTTCAAAAATTCATTCCAAGAATAGAATGCTTTATTTATTAAGAAGTTTTTTACAGTCACTTTAAAGTCAGTCAGAGATGAATTCCTTACAGCTGTAGGCATATGGTTAAATAATTTGTCGGCAATAAAATTTGGCCCATTTTGACTTTTACTTAGTCTTAAAAAACGTGACCTAATGTCATTAGTATTTCGGGTTTGATAATGATGGATTTCTCCTTGTGCCGATAATTCACTGAGATGCTTTTTAACATAAATTACACATTCGAGAATGAAGATACACGGTAAGGTTAAAATTTTAAATTTGACGAATAGGAAACGGCAATCATCTCTATAATTTAAATTCCCCACTAATCTCATAGCTCTTCTTTGCAAACCAAATATTCTCTGTGCTGCCGCAGAGTGACCCCGCACCAGAATACAATAGCTAATATGAGAATGGCAAAAGGAAAAATAGGCTGTTTTTAAAACTTTAGAAGATACGGAATGTTTTAAAGAAGAAATTAAGAATATGCCGCTGCAAATTTTCTTCGAGATAGAGTCGATATGTAGCTCTAAGGTAATACCTAGAAATTTTGCGGGGTTAACTTTGTTACCATCAGTTGTCTTTTTTGTACTAAAAATAACTTTCGAGGTTTTTGATTCATTTAGGCTTAACTTATTTTCAACAAACCAGTTTTTGAGATTTAAAAAGGCCTCATTTGAGAGTTCTAGAACATCCAGTAGATTTTTACTTGTGTGGGAGACTGTGGTATCATCGGCGTATTGTATGATATGAGAACCATTTTAACATAGGCTGGAGATCGGTAATATATATTAAGAAAAGCAGGGGGCCCAAAATAGACCCCTGCGGTACTCCATGTAAAACCTGAAATTTATCTGACAAGTTATTGTTGTAACATACAAACTGGACTCTGTTGTGTAGGTAAGAACTAACTAATTCAATAGCTTTACTATCAATATGAAATAATTCAAGTTTCTTAAGAATTAAATTATGATTGACGCAATCGAAAGCTTTCCGCAGATCACAAAATATTGAAAGGAAGTATTCTCTATTTTCAAAAGCATCTAAGATAGAAAAAACAAGATCGCATAAAGCATCTTTAGTAGATAGATTTTCACGGAAACCGTACTGTTTAGGATTAAATGCCCCCCGAGCCTCAATAAATTCTGAGAGCTGCTTTTTCATAATTGCTTCTAATATTTTTGAGAATATAGGTAATATAGATATAGGTAATTTTCCATGAGAGATGAATTACCTTTTTTAAAAACTGGAATTACCTTTGCAATTTTTAGGGAATCAGGAAATATACTATTTTTGAAACATTCATTTACCAATTTTATAAGTGGTGAGATATCGCAGCTTACGGCAAAATGTTTCAAAAATTCTATGGAATAGTTTATAATTAATTAAAAATTCAAATTAATATGCCACAGAGGGTATATTCGAGGAAATGTTATTGAAGCAATAAAATTAAATGCCGAACGTTATCCTTGACTTGAACCTTATGCTCGACTCGAACCTTATTATTGAACCTTGTGCTTGACTTTTCTGTATTAATAATGAGCTAGACCCATCCGATATTAAACGTTTCCATAATCAGTAAGAACTGATTAAAATTTGTTCGTTATTGTTTTATACCTAGACCTATATAGAGTAATAATATTAACCGGCATCGGCCAAGTTACGAACTTTGACAACCGTGGCAGCCTTGTCTTCTCAGTAATAGTGATACTGAAAGGATTGCCAGATTTAATATTCTTAAATTTCTTCTTGTTCAACGAATATTTCTAAGTAGAAATTCTTCATGTATACATCCCAACAGGTCAGCGCCTTATACTTTTTGTGGCACATTTCATTTACACCTGTATTACTGTATAAAGAAAACAGAAATAAAATTAAGAATATACCTAAGTACAAAATTTACTAGCACAAACTCTGACAAAGTTTTGGATTATAAATGACTTCAAAATAAATAAAATACGCAATACGAATTGGGTTTCATGCGTTTCCCCGGTTTGTAAGGCGAATGCCGAAGAAGAAATTAACATCTAAGTCGGTCGCAGCCGCCGCCCCTCCCCGACGACGAGCTCTGAGCTTCGAGTAAAATTGGGTGAAAAAAAAATAATAATCTTGAAAAGCATGATTAAAGAAATTTTGAATAGATCTACAACGTATTAAAAAAAATTCTCCTAGATGGCACTACCGAATTTCCTTTTCATTTTCATTTCCAAACGCAAAACAAAAATGATTTTTGGGTTTTATTTGGCGCTTTTCTCAGATCTTACGATATTTCCGGAAACGTTTATTAATTAAATGCATATTTATAAAATAGAGGAGAGTTGCTCAATTTGATAGTAGTGACCGGAATTAAATACGAAGTTTGGAGATACGTCAAGTCACTGAATAATTAACAAATCTAATTCATAAATTTAATAATCATCCAACATGTTTCGGTTGCTGCAGGAAAGTAACCATCATCAGGGGGCTACAATTTAAAGAGATAAGCCACATAATACAGGTGACAAGCCGAATGTTTTGTAACATACCTTGTTTCTTAAGTACTTAAACCATAATTAACAAATTTTATGAAAATGCACAGGTTGTGACAGCATTGTTAAACAAATTAAACATAATGTAAAAATAATGTAAAAGGGACAAAACTACAAGTTAAAATTATTGAAGCATATGTTCGACTAGTTGAGGCACTTAAATAAAGGCAAAATGGAATAAGCCTCAGATAATAAATTGACAGAATTACAACCTAAGCAACAAAAGGTGATTAACAAGAGAGAGGATCAATAGTAAGATTATGAATAATAAGAAACAAGAAATATAAATAGTAAAATTATCTGGTAAACCAATTAATGAGCTTAAAGAAATCCTCCTGTTGACTAAATTTCTAAATTTTCGGCAATATTCAAAAGGTTACCTTTATTGAAGTTGTGTAATATTTTAACATTGTCCGAAGGAGAGAAATTGTGTGAAGTTTCAATTAAATGATTTGCAAAATTAGATCAGTCAAAATTAGAATCAATACGTGTTCTCAAGTTACGACCTGTTTGGCCTATGTATATGGAGTTACACGAGATAGAGTAAACACCACTTTGTTCTAAAGAATCAACTTTATCTTTAGTATGTAAAATGCATACCTATTTATTTAACAAATAACGTCGAATATTTTAATATACTATCGAATGTGCAATTACATGCTGCATCAATTTGTATTAGCATTCCCTATGTCTATCTTGAACAGTTTTCCAGTTATAAGATATTTTTGATTTAATGCATAAACATTTACCATTTGTCAGGTTAAATATTTCTAATTTTGCTGATATAGCCATGAAAACAACAAACAATTGCATTTAACGTTTGCTGTTACTACAAATTTTAAGCAAAAGCAAAAAAAGTTGAGAATCAAAATCAAAATTATTCAAACGTTGATATTTTAAATCTATTTTTTTTAATTCATGAAGAATGATCTAAAATTGTTCGGAGCAGAGAATGTGTGTTCAATAAAATGTATCCCTCTTGGCTCCTATGAACAAAACAAAGTTTGGAAAGTTTGAACCTAACTTTATACAATTTGGAAAGATAAAATGTACGAAGATCAGTAACAAATAACGAAGATAATTAGACAATGGTTTTAAAACACTTTCACTCTAACCCAGAGAATTGCAAACTAGCAACTATTTTATTCTTCAATTTAACATAATGAAATTCATTCTTTTTCATTTTATAAGATCACAAGCGTCCCAAGAAAAGGCTGATCAAAGAACAATTAAAATTTGTGCATTTCCATTTTTGCGAAATTCTATTTTCTTTCAAGAACGTGATAAAAAATATAGCATTCCGTTTAAAATAAGCTAGTTGATGGCGATTTCCGGTATAACCAAAAATGACTGGAAGTCACTTTTACTTGAAAAGATCCTTTCGAAGTATCTCTCTTCCGTAAATTTCAAATTTCTGTCTAAACTCTTTCCCTGAAAACTTTTAATGAAGGGTTTGCTTGAATAACCCTGTATGCGTAATAAATAATTTCAATTCATTGATTAAATATTTTAATTATAAATCGTAAAATAAACAAGAAAATCGATGCCTCAAATTGTAGGTACTTGTACTGCATTTAAATACTCATTGTAAGTACTTGTAATATAAGTACTATTTGATGGAACTAGAAGCGATTCTCTCAGGATATTTGAGAACCATCCCGTATAAATGAAAAGGATTTGGCGGGAACAACAACGAACAATTTCCTAAAAATTTCCATAAATTCAAGTGAAAGAATCGAAGGTCTGAAAAGCGAAAGACGAACGAACGAAAAACATTTTTAAAAAGCAATTGAAACTTTCTGATTAACTTAGAAATGGTGCTAACTTGAAATTTTTTTTATAATATAATATAAATCGACTGAGAACCGAAAATTATAAAAACAAAAGGCGATTGATTGATAAGCGAAATCGAAAAAAAACTGTTCAAAATAAAAAAAATCATAAAAGTAATTTTGTGACTTTAATATCTTCCTATTTATTTTTCCTTGAACGCACTTGAATTAATCGTGACAGAAACCAATGATCAAAGTCGTCAAAACTTACCCACTATCCATTTCTTGAAAATTTATCGAATTACTAATAATCTTAAATCAGTAACACCATCGGCTGAAGGAGGGCTTTTTCGTGTTTGATTATTTTCGACATTTTTTATTTCTTCGCTTTCGTGATTCCTGAAATCTACTTTCTCCGTCATAGACGTTGATGATTGCATTTATCATTTTATTTATTAACAATCCATGTATTTATTATTCATGCACCTTCGGTTACTTCAACACAAGATAATTTTGGTTATTGAAAATAAAATCCTAAGTCAAGTTTATAATAAATTTAATTCTTTTAATTAAATTTTCTCTTCTGATTCATTTATGTTTTCTAAGATTTCAATAATTTTTGAGAGAGTTCGTATTTCAAGAAAACGAACAAAAATGAAAGGACGAAATCCTAATTATCTTTCAAATCTAAACGAAATGATAGCCAACTAATTGCTATCAATATATTTTCATTCATATCAGCAATTTCGTCTTTAGTCGTTAAAGGTATATTACACATCATTACATACAATAAGTATTTTAAGGTTCTAAAAGACTTGGAACTTAATAGACTTAAGGCCCATAGAAGTGACTCAATAAACAAACATTTTATTCAGGTATTGACTCGCATATCGATGATAATGAATCAATGCACTTCTTGTTGTAACTAACCTTTAGTATTACTTCTTTCTAATTTTTTCTGCCACGAAAAACTTACCTACAGGTATTTTAAAGGTTGTACAACTTTAAGTGCGTGCCATTTAATTTGAAAATGAGCGTGGGAAGTTTTTCTCTGAATCACTCTTATTTAGCTGTTATTAGGCCTTTTAATTTAATTAATTAAACACGTGAATCACACTTCCAGTTTACGTAGATCCTCATCATTTTACTTGTACATACATGAATACCTTACGTTTCTAAATTTGACAACACTAAGGACTAAGGACTGTCTCGGTGTACTACTTTTCACTAATACTCATTTCGAATTTTATTATAAAAGTTCAACTATTATAGATTGATTCATAGTTATCTAATTTTTGTAATAGTTTAGCTAATTTAAATCGTCTTCGATTATTGCAAAAGAAAATGATTGAAAATATTTGCGGTCTAGTCATTTTATTTTTTTAATAATTAAATTATCAAATGTTATAACCTGTGAGCAACTAAAAATCAGATTAGAGTCGGCAGTGCAAAGAAAATGTATGTCTGTGATTAACTGAATTCATTAATGTAATACATTCATGGACTGTCAAATTTATTGACTTTTCATTTAAGCACAGACATACATTTTCTTTGCACCGCCTGCTCTAATCTAATTTTTATTTGCTCACAGGTTATGTGTCACATTAGAATTAGAATTCGATAATATGAAGCGACGTGAAAATCTTTACCATCAGCAAAAGTTTCAGTAACTCGAATATGTTTTAACATTGGAATTTTTCGTTAGTATACACGTTTCTTTAGCCTGTAGCGTTTTGATATGTGTCGATTGATTAAATAGAAATGTCATCCTGATTAATTAATTACTTTAAGAAAAGACATACGTTCACACTTCCAAAGCCTACTGGGGCCACGGGACTTTGTGATATCATGTTACTATCATTAGGATTTTAGTATTTTTATTTAGTTGATACTGAATTCTGTGAAATGTATTATACGTCAATTTATTACACGTATTCGGCGGGAAATACTTACAAGTCATGAAAAAAAATTCTTTTTACGCTTTTAGATTATATTATCGCAGTTTGTTTCCAATCAAGTCATATTTGAAATATTTCTGGTATTTTGCATGAAATGTTTTAAATTTATACGTATCTATATCGCTGAGTTTGGAAAGTTATAAAATATATTGATTCTTCGTATTGCAATAAATTTATAAGAAAAATTAAATAAACAAGGGAAGTATAGATTTGACCTGGACTTTCTTATACAGCGTTAACAATCCCAGCGAAAACACGTACGTGTAAAAAACGCTGTAGAATAACACGTAACCAAACGTTGAATTCATATGTTATTGTTACGTTGAAACAACGAAAAAATGTCGCGGCAATCAATTTCTTTTAAACGTCTCTGTCCACGTGTAAAAAACGTTGTAGAATAACAATTAATCAACGTTGAATTCGTGTGTTATTGATACGTTTTAACAACCCTCGAATCAAGTTCTTTTAACCCTTTCGCGCCGACTTTTGTGTATCTAATTTTTTATTATTTTAACGTTTTTAATCCAATTTATATTGTGTCTAAAGCCTATTATTAAAACATAGAATTTTTTTGATTATCCGAAATTGAAATTTGAGTGTGGGACATATGTATTCCATTAGTATGCTCGAGTGGGTCATATATATCCCAGTAGGGATGTAGAAATGGAAGTGTTTATTGTACAAATACAAAAGTTTATTCAGATTATTCAATTTTATATATGAAATGGTGTAAAGCAATTATTGCATAGGGGTACATTGCAAGTAATACATAAAGTCTTCGTACGAACTTCAATTTCCCTCTTTGCACATCTGAAGCATCTTCTGCGAGTCTTGCCTTGCATTAGTAAATGATCTCCTACATTGTACATATGTCGAGATGAACTTGATGGCCGTCCTGTTGAATCTTTCCTGACCAATTTTGCATTTTCTCTTCCTTTACCGATCAATTCTTCCGCCAAATCGGACAAGAATGATATGGTATTTTCTTTTTTATGGATGACTTCATTATATAATATGCAAGAATTTATGACTGCAGTCATAAGCAGTTTATAAAAGACTTTTCGCCACCATTTTCCAGATTTCCTATCAAAATCATAGAGAGCCGTTAGATAATAATCTGATAAGTCAACTCCTCCCATGAATTCGTTGTAATCGGCAATAGATTTTGGGCAACGGAATATCGCTAGTCTTCATTCTTCGATTTACTTCCGATAATTCGTCGGAATGACAATTGCTAAGCACAAGAACTTCCTTTGTATCCTGCCAAAAACTGGCTGTGATGTCGTAGCGATAATTTTGTGATCCACTCTTTCTAACGTGGTCCTTATTGCTGGTACCTTTTTTCTATTTGTCATACATGTACCGGTTGCGGCAAATGCTAAATCATAAAGTAGCCTGACGGAAGTAAAAAATCTGTCAAAACATACGAATAAGTCTATATTAGTCGGGATAAATTGGAGAAGCTTTTTTACTACACGTTCTCCGAGAGTAGATTCTTTATCTTTATTACATTCAAGATCTGTTCCTGAATAAATGTCGAAATCGTATATATAGCCGGTCTTAGCATCGCACAATTCCCATATCTTGATGCCTCTTTTGATTGGTTTCATCGGCAGATATTGTTTGAGTGTTGAGCGGCCTTTGAATTTTGCCATTGATTCATCTATACTCAAATGAGAAAATAATGTTCTTGCCGACTGAAACCTTTGTTTCAAGCAAGTAACTAGTTCATCAACATAGTATGTCTTAAAACAATTTTCTGGTTTCTCGGGATCAGCATAATACATTTTCGAGAGGAGCATAGTGCAGCGGTCGCGACTTATAGCTTCTTTGATGGACTGATTCCTTCCTTCTTCTTTTATTAGACCAATAATCATGGAATGATGGCAGACGGTTATAGGACATTACAAACATACAACCGACAACAATCATAATTTCGGCTGCATCTGTAGCAGGAATTTTCTTCGACTTTTTTTCGTTTACAATGTTGATCCGCTTGTTGGTGTTTTGTGCAATATACATAAATAAGCTCTTCGGAAAGAGTTGAAAAAATATATCCAATTTGGAAGAACTCCTGTTTATCTTTGCTAACATCACTGCATCTCGAATTTCGGGCATGGTTTTCTTCGGTTGGAAATGTGCGATATTTTCTATGTCTTCCCAATGAATGATCCCACTTGATGGTTCCGGTTGAGATTCTGTCTCTAGGTTGATTTCGGGGGCATTCTCTTCTTCAGACTCTGAAGACATGTCACTATCTCCTACATTTTTGGGCTTTTTGGCAGAAACTTCTTCATCAGATGGTTCGTAATCGCTGTCAGACTCGTCAGTAGCATTGAAAGGATCTTCTTCGTCGGAAAGATTATTGGCCAAATCTTCTAACTCCTGCTGAGTCAGATATCTTCTTTGCATGCTAAAAATAGTTTTTCCATATAATTTGACAATTGCTACTGTTGGGACAAGTATGTCCCAGTGAAAATTACTGGTGGGACAAATGTATCCCACAAAGTAAATTGCGGTTATAAAATACGAAGATCATGCAATTTTATCAAACACAAACGAGTAAATTAGAATGAATAGAGTGTACTTACGTTTTAGCAAAAGATTTTTTCAAAAATATTGTTGAATCTTCAATAATTTGCTAATAACGGAAGAGAACTGCGTAAATCACATGGCAAACATTGAATGAATCACCAACAAGAGCGAACAGGTCTGAGTGTATACGCCGAATATAGGCGAACTTACACGAAAATACCACAAAGACTACTGGACAGTCGCTTGTTGTTGTAGAAAGCGAAATAGAACCACCAGGATTGTTCAAACATTTGCCGGGATTCATATGTCCCGTTAGGCGCGAAAGTGTTAAACGTCTTTGTCCACGGTATTTCAACGTTAAATCCCAGGGCACACATACGTATAAAAAACGTTGTAGAATAACATGTAACAAACGTTGAATTCGTGTGTTATGGTTACGTTGAAACAACGAAAAAATGTCGCGGCAATCAATTTCTTTTAAACGTCAATATCCACGTGTAACGTTGAATCAGACAATTACGACGTGTATTAAAGCTGGGTCTAAATCATTAGACTGAACAAACATACATGCCTAATGGTGGAATTCGAACCCACGGCGCCGAGTGACACGATTTTCCAAGTCGGCTAGGCTTGACCGCTAAGCCACTTGGCGACCCCAGTTCCGTATCGCTTCCGTGAGTGATTCGTAAAGCGGACGGAGGCTGTGGTAATAAAGCCGAACCGGGGACTTTAACTTACAATAGCTTCGCGCCGCCCTCACTCGTTCAATTTCCGAACTCCTTACTACCCACAGTTTCCTTCTAACATCCATATTATCATAACATCATTAAATCAGTTTTTCTAATTATTACAATCCTAAGCTTATTTTCTTTGTATATACATTTCAAAAATTCTAAATAACTTATTTATAATAAACGTGTAATTCTAAATCGCCTATTTCTAAAAATATTTACACTAACTTAAAATATTCGACAAAACACATTTAATACAGTACTCTCAATTTACTTTATTATTTACAAAATTATTTCTTTACGAAAATTTAAAAAAAATTACATGCTGCTCATAAACACCGCAATATTGTCACGCTCTCTTCGCGCTTGCAATAAATTCAGCTGTTGGGGTAAAGGTAGCTCTCGGTAGACGGTTCCGTCCAGGTATGGGCACTTGGGGGTAGTTTACCCGAATAACAAAGACTTGCTTACTTTGTCCCGGTTCTCGGCTCTAAAAAGGAAGGTCCTCTTCAGAAAAACCACCGCACCACTTTTAGGCTTTATTGAGCATCCTTCGCTATTGGGCCACCTTCCCGCTTGGTCCCCAATCGACTGTCCCGCGCAATTAATCCATTATCTGTAGTTCAGCAAAATGATCCCGTTAACAATCATACAGAGTGGAAAGTTTAACTGGAATAAATTCTGTAACTTAGAAAATTGCCATTTGTAGCAAAATTCTTGGAACAGGTCAATTTTTATTTTAATGGCGCATATTATAAATGGATTTCTTTAACTTTTCAATTATTTGGAGGGACGAAACAACCCCTAACTATTTTTTTTTAATGGAAGGGTATGTTGAGTATTTTTTTTTCTTAATTGGGAATACAGCTAAGTTTTTATTTTTTAATTTTTCTTAAACAGCAAAAGGCGAAAAAATAAAAAATAAATTTTTGACTAGAACGATTTTAACGCATCAGATGTTCAAAATGCTCGCCACCTCTCACTTGGCAATACCCTAATCGATTATAAATTCCATCCCTAACAGTTTGTAACATTTCCGGCGTTACTCTCCTAATTTCATGCCGAATTTGAAGTTCTGCTATGTCGTTTGGTTTAGTCACATAAACTTTGCTTTTTAAATACCCCCATAAAAGAGTCTAAAGGGGTGAGATCTGGAGATCTTGTTGGCCACTCAATCGGTCATCGGTCCTCTTCTTCCTATCCACCTATTGGGAAAAACTTCATTGAGGTAATTACGTACAATTAAAAATTTAGCGCATTGTCAGCGCCATCTATTGGCTGCACGCAACAATACGATAGCATATGGAATGCTTATTTCTTCTTATCAAATAATAAAAAATGGAGTTCCTGAATTTTTGGCATTAAAAACGGTTTTAGTAAAAAAATTCTTTTTTTTATTTTTTCCCTTTTACTGCTAAAGAAAAATAAAAAAATAAAACGTAGCTGCATTCCCAGTTTTTTCAACATATCCTTCCATTAAAAAAAACATAGTTAGGGGTCGTTTCACCCCTCCAAATAATTGAAAAGTTAAAAAAGTCCCTTTGTCATATGCGCCATTAAAAATAAAAATTGACGTGTTCCAAGAATTTTTTTACAAATCGTAATTTTCTAAGTTACAGAATTTATTCCAATTAAACTTTCCACTCTGTATACAGCTGTCCCCAATGAGTATTCGTGTACATATGTATAATTGAGATTGACTATTGCGTTCTTTAGTATTTTTAATGATTTTGGGCATCAAATTCAAACTAACTTAAAAAAATTTGACAGATTACGTCAACTTAAAAAGAGGTTATGGTCGACTCGTATGTGCAAATCAGCAGTAATTTTCATACCCGTTTCGTTTCATTTCAAAGTTGCCAAGCATGGAGAAGAACCTCACATTTCAGAGATTTTTTTTAGTAAAATTATGGAAACTATAAAACTGTAAAAACTATAAAAACTGGAAACATCTTCTAAGAATGTCGAATCGTGTCACGAAAAACCTGAATGAGAAATCTGGTAAAGAAATTCGGCCGATCAAAATGACAAAGAAGAAGAGAAGGCAACTCTTTAATGAAATAGAAGAACGGAAAAGAACTGTAGGCTAGGTTGGTTCATATAATGAAAAGTCGCTAAGGGGAGGTCTATTGAAGAAGACTCGAGTAATCGAAAGGACAGAGGAGGAGGAAGAAGATCGAGGGCACGTTTTTCGATCAAGTAGAAGAAGACTTAAAACTCAAGAAGGCGTGCGGATGAGTACAGAAGGCCTGATGAACCAGTATCGAGAAGGTTAGAATCCCTAAGAGCCCTAAGAATCGAAGAGAGAAAAATCCTCAGGAAGATATTTGGACCAGTAAGGACTCGGAAGATTCACGAACCACGAAATAAAACAAAAAATGAAAAATGAAGATATAGTGAAACAAATGAAAGCACAAATAGCAAATAGGAGACCTGACATGAGCAGAACAAGAGGAAGGCCCTAGAGAAGGTGGGAAGATCAAATCCACATAGACATTAAGTGCCTAAAAATAGGCAGAGAATAACAGGTTAGGTAAAAGCACACAACAAATTATAAAGTTAGCAAAGAAAAATAGGAGATCAACTGGACCAAAGGAATCATCCGAGCAGCCACCATTCCCTCAGGAATGAATACATTATAACAGGTGATCAATATCTTTTCTAATCAAGTGACCTATGAAAATAATATCATGTGCCTTTTATTAGTTCATTATTTCAAATGCCACTTGAATTACATATTTATATTGTGTTCCTATACAAAACGATAGGAATGCAATAAAAATAATTGAAATGGCATTTGAACCAAACAAAGACATAATTTTTTTCCATAGGTCATTTGATTAGAAAAGATATTGATCACGCGTTATGTAGGATCCAGAAAGTGCAGAATTCAAAGGTGTGAAACACGATAGAAAATCACTGTAAAATTAAGTGTGTCAACATCACGTTTTCTAACGCATATTGGAGAGATATCGGTAAAGCGAATAACGTTATGCAGTATTTACGCTGCGCTAATTTGACATTTGAGACATGCGCGATTCGATTCTTAACGACGAAAACGTTAATACCGTTACCGCACGGAGTAATTTACGAGCAGATAATTCCGTGCGTTACTTGCATAACGTATCAGTCCCGCATGCGCACTGTTGTAACTTTTGACGGCGGGCTTTTGTTTGCATTTGTTTACCACTTAATTTTAGACAAAAAGGCTTTTGTCTTCGAGAATTTAATTCAATTTTTATTTGGAACAAATAAAAAAAGTTAAGTTAAAACTTATAAGATATATTTGTGTATCGCGGTATTCAATGGCCGCGTTCACCAGGAGAATCAGCTTGCAAGCTGCTTGCAATTTTCTAGTGAACGCTATAGTTACCTTTCATTAATTACGCTTAAAAATAATCATAAGCAGCTTATAAACTGATATAAACGCAATAAAGTGCGTCTGGTGAACGCGGCCATTGTTCGGATAACTTTATGATAGGAAGTAAATACTGCAATACGTTTACACAATACTGCTTTGCGTAATTCACGAACGTAAGCGTTATACGCTTTACCGATATATCTCTATTTATTCGGTATACGTTAAAATAACGTTATAAAACGTGGGTTAAAAATTTAGTTGTAAATTATGATTTATCTAACGTATTAGTTTCGTTAATTTTTTTCTCATTTATTACGTAGAATAGTAGGCGGTTGAATTAACGTTGAAAAGATATGGTAATCAACGTACGGTAGATACATCGCATTTACTCATAGTATAAATCACGTCGTAAAAAGACAAAATTATTACATATTTATTTCACGTTATAATTACGTGCTTATTAAACTGATCGTTAAAAAACACGTTATACAAACGTGGTATAATTATGGTTGCTAATTGAACCAAAAAACAACGTTGCATTTTTCAACGTATAACCCATGTAACACACCAAATATAGAATATGTCTAAAGCTAGTTTTACACGGTTATAGATTTACATGTAATTATATTTACATGTATTTCTACATGTTTTTTACATGTAATTTGTTGTGTATTACACAGTAAAATCGGCGTTCAATACTTAAACAAATAAATTAATATTTTTAAGCTGGTAGACAGAAATATAAGTTGGTAAAACCTTGAAAATTAAAAGTAAATAATTTGTGACCACTAACACCAACAGCAAATACAAATTCCCTAGAAAAACCACAAAATACACGTATATGACCTTCAAAATTGTCATTATATTTATTTACATGTAAAGTTACATGTAGAAATTTCTGTATTACACGGAGAAATATGCAATTTTGATGAATACACGTAGAATTACATGTAAATAGGGTAAAGTCGCCAAAATCGTACCACTTCTTAGTTTTTATTTTTCATTTTCAAAGATAATTGAATATACCTACAACTGAATATTACAAGACGCTAGCAGGGATATTTTTTTTACATGGAAAATTTTTTTGGTAATTTTTAAGTAATACTTTTTAGATTTCTGCATCATTTTTTGAAAGTCTGCAAGCGGTACGATTTAGGGTTCGAGTCTCCTAAATCGTACTACCAGGTTCCTAAATCGTACCTCTACGTAAAATACTTATATAGAAAACGCGGACCCATTATGTATAGAGAAAATTTATTAAAAATTTTATTAATAAACAAAAAAAGTCGTTAACATAATTAACAAAAACATATTTAAAAAAAATAAAAAAGTAGGAAGTTATTTGCAAATTTCACACGTGTAGGTTTTTTGCACTTGGGTATTCCTGCACACTTTTCATGTGCCCAGCGGTTACATATAACACATTTTATCATATCTTCAACAAAGGTCTCTTCGAAAATAAAACAAAACCACTCCTCCTCTCTTACTTCGATAACCAGCTGCGAAGAAGTGTTTTCTTCTGAAAATAACCGTTTCTTTGTATTTTGTCTTTCTTGTTTCGACTTCATCTTCTCAGAGATCTCACTCTTTTTATTTGCAGCTTTCTTTTTCTTAGCTTCTTTTAAAATTCGTTGTTCTTTTGCCATTACTAGGGTATTTTTATAGGGACTAGAAGTTAATACTTCTGCTTTTTGAGCGCCTTTTTTTAAACGTGTATCATATTTTTTAGTTGTTGGTTTAGGTAATGGGCATACTTTACTGATTGGAACAGTTAATCGACTGGTTGAAGGCTGAGGTTCCTGTATATTTCCATTTTCATTCATTTCTGTGTTTCCTACTAGTTCTTCAGCTTCTTTATTTGCAACTATGTGTTCTGCTATTACTTGAGCTTCTTCGTTTATTACCAATTCAATTAAATTCTCACTTGCCACAAAATCTGCATCAGAAAAAACTGCCCTGTCTACTGGCCACACACCAGCAGCACGAAAGCCATTCATTGCATTATTTATTGTTGCTGCCTGGACATAAGCTTCCGTAAGTAATTGACTAACTTCAAACTGCGTGACTTTTTGGCCAGGATTACTGCGAAGCCATTTGGTCATAGCTTGGAGGTAATTTGACTCCATAGACTTAAAAATACCCACATCAAGTGGCTGCAGTCTGTGTGTTGTGTGTCCAGGAAGCTGAAGCAGTCTCCATTATCCTTTGCTAAAACTATTGCTTCTAGATTCTTGGAGTGAGTAGTTTGACCGTCTAGTAAAAGTATCACTTTAGACTCATTAGACGGTTTCACATAATCAATGAAGTGACGAAGCCACTTCACGAAAAGTTCTGAATTGATATAACCGGATTCGCTAATTTCAACCAAACTACCAGGAAACGCTCCTTTCTGCAAGGCAGGGTGCATTCTTTGTCGTTTGAATATAATCATAGGAGGTACATAATTTCCCAATGCATTACAGCAACATACAATAGTAGTATTAATTCCTCTTTCACCACTTGACAAAAATCCTACTTGATGTTTTCCCCGCTGTGCTAAAACTCTAGGTGATTTCTTCTGCACAGTTGAAAAACCAGATTCATCAACATTGTAAATGTGCAGTGCATCAATACTGTTTTCATCGACTAACCTTTCCAAGATATCAAAGAAACCATATACATTTTCCCTATTAAATCCTTTGCAACGAGCAATAGAAACGTTTTCGGCTTGACAGAGGCTTAGATTTGGGTGTCTCGATAAAAATGAATAATACCATTTCTTTCCAGCCATTTTCTTTTCTCTGTTAAATCGATTTGGAAGATGAGGATTTGCTTCAATTATATCATATGCAAGTTCTCTGACATTGGTCGGCGTAAGCCCAAATAGACATTCTTCAAATTTCAGAATGTGCTTAACTAAGTCTTCTTCTACTGTACCAGAAAGTGCGGTTTCCCTACCATTAACACATCTTTTCTTTGCTCTTGGACTTACTTCTCCTCTCTTCACTTTTCCCTCCAAGTGTCGTTTGAAAATGGGTTTAGGAATTTCATATTTACGACAGCAAGCATTTAAACTTATACCGCCAATTTTGTATTCAGCTAAAGCGTTTTTCATATCTTGTGCAGACCATTTTCCATATTCTCTCTTGGCCATTTTCCACTAGAAATTAAAGTACGTAAGAAATTAATTTTAATTGATGTTCATTATAGCCCATGGTACCTAAATCGTACCGGTACGATTTTGGAACCTGAGTTGCGGTACGATTTAGGAAACGCGACATAAATGTAAAAATAATTCGTTATAACCTATAATTTCAAATATACACTTACCAAAACTAATGGAAAATATTCCTCAATAGATGTAATTTCTAAGAATGAACATAAAACTTGTGAAACTCTTCTGTAGAATAAGATATTGTGTTAGGAAAAACTGTCAAAAACTATAATATATATTGTCTGAATTTCTTAACACTACTTTTCTAAGGATCGATAAACTGGACCCAAACCAACTCTTGGACATACCTTTTGTGTTAATAGTAGTTACTTAAAACGTTAATAGAGGCCAGTATATTCGATTACTTCTTGCAAAAATAGTGGTGGTACGATTTAAGCGCCGGTACCATTTTGGCGACTTTACCCTATATAACCGTGTAAAACTAGCTTAAAACACGTTTTGAATTTAGTCTAAATGTAAAATATTATAGACTAGTATTTATACATATGAGTGACAGTCTAACTAACGTCTCTTTTTGGGATAAGTATAACGTTTACACAAAATGTATATTTATAGGGTACACGCAACGTTTATACATAGTTTATACTAGACGTATATTTTGGAATTATAAAATTATTATAATTATATATTTATATTATTACAACTTATTCTAAAGAAGCTGTGAAACGTACAGCGAAATGTTGACATTTAATTCAACTTTACCAAATGTCTGTTCGTTTGTAGCAATTATATATTTTGTGATGGTTTGTAATGGGCAAGAAAGTTCCTGCGGTTTTGACTTATAAACGACAACTTTAGTGAGCAACAGTTTAGGTCGCGACATCTCGACGCAAAATTTATAAGATACTCATATTTTAAGCTCTCATCTTATGTAGTGATACAATGTTAGTAGTTTTATAGAAAATTTACTATGTAACAAGGGTCACAAGACCAATTTGGATAAATATTTGTTAAGAAATGTTACATCTAAACATTCATTATACTTTTTTAGATTATATTATAAATTTTAATGAGAAAAATGTATGTTATGGGCCTACGCCTACATGATAAGATGAAATTTAATAATTTGATAAACGTGTTTTGCATGTCGCGACATTTTATTACAATTTGATGAAAACGTATAGTTAACGTATCACTTATATCCTAGGGTAACTAGTACCATTAAAATATGAATATTTTTGGCATTCTATATACCATTACCAAAAATATCCCTGTCTGTCGTATATAAACTGTCTAATGAACGAAATGGTGTTGCTTGGGAACGTTATTTCCACCGTAACAACGTGAAATTAACGTTGAATAAACGTACATGTTTTCGCTGGGATAATAACACAAAATTATTTTTCAACATAATGTCCATATGTGTAGCTTGTGCTAATTAAACTCAAAAATATTGTTTTGTTAATATTACCAAAAATCACATATCAGATTAGATGGAAATTTTTCGATACGCCAGAGCCTTTCTTTATCTACAGGGTGGATCATGATACGCGACTTCAATTGGCAATTTGAGGAGGGCTTGGCTTGATATGGATGGCAAGCTTTTAATAGTAATATTTCAGTTATAATTTCTAGACTCGAAGATTACTACCTGCTTTGTTTACATATCTGCATTATCGTTAAATTATTTGATAACACATAGAAGGATCATAATAAATTATTTTAACAAAAAAAAAACGTCTTATCTAATAAATTTCAAATATTTAACCCATATCAGTTGCATTTTCTTTTTTATGGATTTTATATAGCCAGGCATTCCAAAAATGTTGATAGGCACTATTAGTTGCAACAAGAAAATTGTGTAATGACTTGTAATAAGCAAACGCGTCAGCATGAACAAAAGAAAGCTTCGTTTCAAACATTAATCATTATCAAAACAGTCCGTTCCCATTGATTTATGTAAAACAGATCGTTAGTAAACCAGCGGTATTTAATTTATTTGAAATCTATTTCAGATTTTTTGCATGTTGTTGCCAACGTTTTACTAGCCGGGTATTATTATTACATTTACCGTAAATCATTGCTTTTATTTTGGCTCTGGCAACAAGTAATTTTTGTGCTTCTAAGAATACACGCCAGTCAGGGAAGACGCACAAGCTCACCGTTTTAATGAATCATCCAAAATTTAATGCTTGTAAAAGCAATAGTTTTTCAAGCAGGGTGCAGAAAATACAACAGCAATTATTTTCGAACAATTCTGCCGTCATCTCAGGATAAAAATATGCAAGTATTTGGGAACATATGAGATTAAGAGATCAGCTGCTCTCTTATAATAAAATTTAGTAGCTGTGCCAAAATACTAAGGAAGAGGAATTTTGCCAAAAATAATGACCCAGTAGATTTGAATTTTTATTAATTTCAACAAAAGTTTCCTCATAAAGAATAAGTTTGAATTTAAATAATGTATACAGGGTGATTAATGAATAGGCCGATACAGAAAAAATGGTAAAAGAAAGGACTTCACAGAACATGGAAAAGATTTTTGTGTATTTTAGTTTTCCAGAATTAATTAATCAATAATCATCCCCTGGTTAAGAACGAGCAGCAGACGAATGAAATAAATACAAGTTTTTAATTTTTGTTCACCTTCGAAAACGTAATTGGTTTTAATTAATCTCAAAGCAGTTAATATGACGCATTCATAATCAGTTGTGCAACTGTGCATTATTAGTTCACGGTCAAATTTTACGATTCTCGTCTCTGCGTAACACCATAAGCGTTTTGATACGCTTATGAAGATGTAAACTTTTAGTTCTCGTCTTATACATTATGCATTTTTCGTCGCGACTTTTGAAACACCCTATATAATTGAAAACAATGTTCTATAGATTAAAAGAAATATCCTTTATTATACAAATTTTTCTGTTAGCTTCACGTACGACTTCTTGCTCCGTCATCGACCACTTTATAAATTTATATTGATTGACAAACCTTATTTCAAAGTGTCAATTTCAGAAGTTAAAATGAATTCGTATTTTCCAAGTTTTCCGTTTGACGTCATAGGTTATTTTAGGTCCCCTGAAGTTGACAAGTTCATTTCTACTTAAAAGTTTTAAAATCTCAACCGCTATTAACTTTCTGCACATAATTAAATTAATAATATAATAAAAGAGGCATGACGTAAGAAATTAATAGCTTTATCTTCTAAGAACTATTATTGAATAAGGTATCTGTTTGGTATTTGATCGTTTAATCATTTTCAAGCAAAGAAAATAGAAAATTCTGTTTAAAGAAACATAACTATGGATTTCAAGTTGTGAATCCAACGAGACGCCAGCCAGTGCAGCGCGTGCTTAGTTAGAGCGTGTTTGTTAAGATGCTTAGATTTTGATTTCAACCGATGTGTTCGACCATACTGCTACCTACCTAACTATATCAAAATAGTTGACCTTGAATAGATTGTGATTATTGGGGGAAACTCCTTTACGTTGTTCAACGACCTACCTGAAATTATGCCCAGCTCAGTGGGGATGGGAGTGGGTTACACAATAGGATCGTCGGTAGCTCCTTATTAGTTGTTAATTAAAAAAGGGGCGTTATATTTATTCCAGGTATAAGTAGTATGTGTTACCGCTAGGTCTACACACGTGAACGTAGCATGTGAGTAACCCTCAAGTTTGAAATTCCGCGTTTAAAAAAAAATTATCAGTCACCCTGTATGTATCGAAATGATCAGTCACCCTATGTATAACGAAATCTAAAAGAAAAGTATGACAATTCACGACATTAAGTTTATTGATCGTTTTAAATGAAAATTACGCAAATGTACGTTAATTGCTTTAGATCGAAATAAAATTAAAATAAATTATATATACAGTGTGTCCCAAAAAGTTTTATACAAATGGAGAAAAAGTTTATCTTACATTTCACAAAAAAAAACTAATTATAAAAAGCTCTGCATGACTTGTAGATCCATAATCAGGTACAAAATTTTTAAAAAATTGGCTGGAATACAGGGAAAATAAAAAATAATGATATGGACGGAGAGCAAAATACGTTCAAACTGTAGTGGAGAGCAAAATGTTCATTGAAATTGTGATTAAATAGCAAAAAATTATGCACACTTGTAGATTATTGATATTCCCAGATAAAAATTGATAAAGAAGGTTATGAATGTTTTATAAAAATAAATTATCTAACAATTGCTGAAGTGTTTATTTTTTAATTTTTATCTGGGAATATCAATAATCTACAAGTGTGCATAATTTTTTGCTATTTAATCACAATTTCAATGAACATTTTGCTCTCCACTACAGTTTGAACGTATTTTGCTCTCCGTCCAAATCATTACTTTTTATTTTCCCTGTATTCCAGCCAATTTTTAAAAAATTTTGTACCTGATTATGCAGAGCTTTTTATAAAGAATAGTTTTTTTTTGTGAAATGTAAGATAAACTTTTTCTCCATTTGTATAAAACTTTTTGAGACACACTGTATATCCTATTTGGTTTACAAAGGTGATGTACAAGTTGTAAGCACCTGTCAGTTTGACGGTAGGAGGCGGTTATTAATTTACTAATGCAAATTATGACATGTTTTTAAGGAACCGTGACTTGAAATATACAATTACAAAATTTTCAAGCCCTTAACTACTCATTATGCAGCGTAATTGATGATTAACCGAAGTAAGGAATGAAAAGTGTACGATACCGCTCGACGTTAAGTCCGGTCGTCCGATGCCATAAATCACGACGTTTACATCGAAGTCTCGAGAGACGGCTTTGATCCTACATGCACGTCCGAACTTTCGCGGTGTTTGATGATAGTAAAACTAGATGACTCTCGTACGGCTACTGCCTATCACCTGCTACAATTTGCCTCGCATAACGTGAATTTGCCTCGTATAACATATGACATGAAACTGCCCTGTACAACGTGAAACTGCCCCGTACAACGTGCTAAAGGAAGAAACGTGACGATAAGTTTGACAAATTCAAAGTTGAATCGGAAGACTTACTTACCCCTTGTTTAAAAATAAGGGCCTAATAAAACCTGTGACACATCCGTTTGATTGTGTGATTGAAGTTAGAGTTCGTGACGTGAGTTTTATCTGCTGCTTAAGCCTTGACGATATTCCAATCAACTTTCTTGAGTGTATAAAATCCCTATTGATTGTGGTCGAATTCGACACGAATTTTTTATTTATTTTTTTTATTTATATATGTAATTAGACGTACAGTACATCGTACATAGTGGCCTAATATACAAACTTAAATATTAAATAAACAACTAATACGTTTTATAACATTAATAATACTTAAAATTTGCATTATCAAAATTACGTCCTAACTTTTATTTTCTTTGCACAATTTTCAATTAATTTTTTCAAATTTGTTCCACTTAAATTATTCCAATCTTGAATTGTTTTCGGAAAAAAAGAAAATTTATGAATGTTAGTTTTCGAAAATGGAATTTTATAGATGAATTTATGATTTTTTCTAGTGCTCGAACCATTTATTTGTAATTTAGTTAGAAAATTGTGCATCGAATCAACTTTGAAATGAATATAACAAAATAATTTTAATCTTGCTTCTTGTCTTCTAGAAGATAAAGTTTCCCAATTTAATTCCCGTAGTATACGTGAAACAGATGAAGTTGTTCTATGGTCATTCATAACATACCGAGCTGCTTTATGCTGCAACATTTCTAGATCTTCAATTAAATATTGTTGGTGCGGATCCCAAACTTCGTGTGCGTACTCAACTTTAGGACGGATATATGTCATATAAGCTTTTTTAAGTATAGGTTTTCCAGAGTCTTTAAGATTTCTTCTAATGTAATATAGTGATTTATAAGCTTTTTTAAGATATTCTGAATATGACTACTCCAATTTAAATCATTTCTAAAGGTCACTCCTAGATATTTACACGTATCATTATATGTTAGTAATTCATTTCCTAATTTGTATGGATGGGTTTGAAATAATTTTGTAATACCAAACGATACTGCAACACATTTCTTTGTATTAATTTCCATTTTATTTTCGTCACACCACATATGAATTTTCTCTAAATCTTCCTGGAGTAAAATCCAATCTTCTGTATTTTTTCTTTTATTATAAATAACGCAGTCATCAGCAAATAATTTCGTTCCGCAACTTAAATTTTGTGAAATATCATTTACAAATATAATGAATAATATTGGTCCGATCACACTACCTTGAGGTACTCCAGAAGTGACAGTCAGCTCAGATGAATAGATATTATCTATTCTAACTCTCTGTTTCCTGTCCTTAAGATATTCGTTTATCCATTTTACAGCTCGCATATCACACCCCAAATTTTGTAATTTTCTTATAATAATATCATGAGGAACTTTATCAAAGGCTTTTGTAAAATCGATGAAAATTGCGTCTACCTGTCCCTTATCATCAACTATTTCTGCCAATTCAGTATGAAAATTTATCAGTTGAGTAACACAGGAAAAGTGTTTTCTAAAACCATGTTGATTTCTTTTAATAATATTATGTTTATCACAAAAATATTGAAGATAGTTCGTCAGAAGTTTTTCTAAAATTTTGCATACTATACATGTTAAACTAATTGGACGATAATTATTGCAATCAAATTTAACACCAGATTTATAAACAGGCAGAACTATTGATAACTTCCAATCATAATAAATTAATAATTAAATAATAAATCAATAATAAATTAACTTCTACAGCAAACGAAAATGACCTACACTCAGGAAAGTCACGAACACCAAGATGGCGATTTTAATATTAATTTTTTTTTTTCGAATCAACAAACAAACAAACGCGTTTCCTTTTGTTCCAAAACCGATATTAACCAATCTACACGCACGAGAAAGGAAACAAAATGGTAGCCCATAGAGTTTGAATTCAGAATAGAGTGATCAGTGAAGCCAAAACTTTAGAGTTTGTTATCAAGTAGACCATTAAATGAAGACAAAATTTTGACATTCCCTAAAATTAAATCGTTAAAGCGAAAACGAACCGTAACAATACATTTCGATTTAAATTTATGTTTCCATATATTACACATTATAGGGCGAAGCGCAATCAACCGAGAAGTATGTAATTAGAAAATTGCAGTTAAATTTATATGTCAATATTTCAGACTATTTATTTGTGCAGGAACGTCGTAGAGCGAGGACGTGATCCGATCTTTATTATAAACTTTGTTTTTTTGTTAGGTTTGATGTGTCGCTCGTTCAGGTCTCGCGACCAACCCCAATGCCGTTTTTCTGATTAGTATGAATTATTAATTATGAAACTATAAGTGTCCCTCCCCGAGCTAAATTAACATAGATTAGTTTTACACTTCTGACGAACAACACGTATCCTAATATAGTTAATTCATAGTAATCGTGTTTCACTTTAATCTCGGCTAAACAAAATTATAACAAAGTGTGAAAATTTTATTTTTCACACGAATTTTTAGTAAGAATTGATTGAATTGAATTTCAGATGATTAATAATAATAATAATAAATTGTCTTTATTGGCCTACATAGGAAACATATTATTTTTCTTTACAAATGAAAAAGAACACATTAGACCAAAAGGCGAAGTTCAGTGCAAGTATCTGCACTGTTCTTCCACTTAACCTTTTAGATTTTAATACATTACATTATTATTACTTTTTTTTTTATAAACAAACGAAAGCGAAAGCATGTAGTAGTATATATATCTATAAAATATTAATTGAATTTTGAATGAATTAAGTTACACTTTAACAGTTTACATTTGTTACAAATTTATCTGAAACGGATTAAGTTTTCTGATTGCTGCATGAGCAAAACGTGGCTATATTTCTTTTTAAAAGCTATTGTATTATTCAACAATTTGGTCTTCCGGCAAAGTATTAAATATAGATGCAATATTGTATTGAAAAGATCTTTCAAAAAGAGCGGTTCTATGAGCAGGTGGAGTTATTACATTTTTATGGCGAATGTTAATATTGTGTATATCAGTTCGGAAGCGTATTTTATTATATGTATAGATAAGGTGGAACTTTATTGTGAATTAATTTAACATAGCAGCTCGCCAGATGAAGATTACGACGATTTGACATATTCAACCAATGCAAGTCGATCAATTTGTGTGAAACCCCGTCTCTCCTTTTTAAACCATATATAAAACGTATGCAAGCGTTCTGAACTCTCTGTCTTCTCTTACTCGCTACCGAGTCCAAACATGGTCCATACACATTATCAGAAATAGTGAAGTGAGAAAGGACTAAGGATTCACATAGTAATTTTTTAGTAGTAATATTAAGAAGCCATCTATTGGCGTAAATCAATTTTAAATTAGTAAAGGCCTTTTTTACACAATTAGTAATATGTTTAACAAAACGAAGATCGGCATCCACAATGAGTCCAAGATTGCGAGCCGAATCAGAACAGTGCACACGCTCATTACCAATTTGAATAAAGAAAGAATTCGTCATCAGCTTGCGTCGTAGTGCTTTGCCAAATAACATTACTACTGATTTTTTTTGATTTAAAGTTAAACAATGTTGAGCGGAAGTTCGAGACAAACTTAAAACATCAGAATTAATAATGTCAATTGCTTCTTCGATATCATTAGCTTTAAAAGAATAATACAGCTGTGTATCATCCGCATAGTAATGACTGGTGCAACGTGTTAAGCATTTATTAAAGTTACTCGTATATATTGTAAATAAAAGCGGGCCTAAAATGGATCCCTGCGGTACGCCAGACTCAATCGCACGTGAACTAGAAAACTCATGGTTGACACGAACAATTTGACACCGGTCTTTTAAATAACTATCTATAAGAGCTTCCGCACAATTGCCAAAACCAATGAAATGCAAGACTGATAAGAGTAAGTTGTGGTCAATTCTGTCAAAAGCTCTCGAATAATCCAAAAGAACCAATGCTGTAAGTCTATCTCGGACTGCCGCCTCTAGAATGTCATCGGTAATGTTCATTAAAGCTGTCGCGCAGCTGTGATTTTTGCGAAATCCAGATTGATTACCCGGCAGCAAGTTAAAGGAGTTCAAATAATTCGTAATTTGCATACACATAACTTTTTCTAAAAGCTTAGACATGGTAGGTAGAATGCTTACAGGTCTAAGATCTTTATCAGGTTTTAGGAAATACCATATTTGAAATGGAGAAGTTGATTGTGTACGTGATGTATGGTATGTATGTAAGGACAACAGTAGCTCATCATTTTGATATTGATATTGATTCCATCGCATCCAATCGCATTCGTCGTAATAGAGCATACCACTTTACTAACTTCCGTTTCAGTAACAGTAGAAAATTTAAAATTTTCACGCACATTGCCATGGAGATTATGACTATAAAATTTCAGCGCATCTTCATCAGCAGAACTGCCATCCGAAATGGAATCTATAAAGTAATCATTTATTTGATTTGCATCTAACAAATCAGGAGGGATGCCATTATTTTCACGTCTAGAATAAATATTCAAATCCCTAAGATCCTTCCAAATACACTTACGATTACAATTACGCATTCTGTAATTTAAGTATGCCTTCTTTTCATTTTTAATTGCTGCGTTAGTTAAATTCCGTAAAGTTTTATAATAATCGAAATGGTGTGCTAAATGAAGTTTCATCATGAATTTTAAATTCTCAGTAAGCCATGGTGCCTTAGGTTTTGTAATACGACAACTTTTTAACGGTGCATGAATGTCAAATAAATTAATTATAACAGTATTCAAATAACTAACCATATCGTCTATATTATTCATTTTGAAAATGTCATTAAGTTTGGCAGATTGAAGGTCCAATTTGAAAGCATCATAATTAAACTGACTGAAATCTCGATAAACTTTCATGAACGGGATCTGCGGTTTAGATTTTTGGAAAAGTTTAAAAGATATTAGCTCATGATCTGATATGTGATTTACATTACTGACGAGAACATCATATACGTGATTGGAATTTGAAGAAATTAATAAATCGATCAAACTTACTGAAGATGGCGTTAGTCTAGTAGGTTCATTAATCAGTTGTATAAGTCCATATGAATCCAACACTTCACTAAATTTGATTGAGGATGTATTATGTAATTGTAAGAAATTTATATTTAGGTCACCAGCAAACAGAATTTCATCGTGAATTGGAATTAATGAAGATAATGTCTCCTCCATAATATTTGCAAAAAAGCTATAATCCAGATTTGGTGGACGATACAAGACACCAATACAATATTTACATTTAGAAATATTTATAGTAATCCATAATTGTTCAATGCTGTCGTTGTCTTCGACATTAATAACTGAATACACAATATATTTTTTTATATAAATAGCTACGCCACCACCTTTGCTACGCCGATCGTTTCTTAATAGATGATATCCGTTAAATGCAATAATCTCAGTCAAAATGTTATCATTTAGCCACGTTTCACACATCAAAAATAAATCATAATTATTAGTAAGAATAAGTTCCTTGATTTCAGAAAAACTTGCTAACAGTGATCGTACATTCAGATGACCGATTTTCAATTCTCGCATTATTCACAGTAATAAACAGAGCAAAAATAGAACATTGTTTCATCCGAAATTGGGAGAAATTGTAATATGCATAAAGTTACACAGTAATATAATAGAAAAAAAAGAAAAAGAGAGGAAAAAGAAAGAACAATTACAATCAAAAACAATAAAATATTCTCTAAAATATTCGTACATAAAAAAAGGTTAATTCCAGAACAATGTGTACCAATAACTATTACGCCTAAAGTCTAAATAGAAGTAACAAATGAGAGCTAACTTCGAAACTATGAGAATAAAAGAAAATGGGAAAAATGAATTCACAATAATAATAAGTAATAATTAATTACTTACTTAATTAATAACTTGTTAATAATAAAGATAAATCAGTAAACTACGATATTCAAGTAATATTTTAAATAAATGCCCTTATTAATAAACAATAACTCAATTCTAAAATCTCCAATTAATAATATTCCGAAATGTATAACGCAAAGCAAAAATATATGTAATGCAAAATAGTACATTATAGTACAATAGTACATAGCAACGTGGAGTTTTTTTTTTTCTAAGGAAGAAGACGAAACGCATGACCATGACCAACTTCATTTGTACCACCCGCTTAAAATTGAATTGGGACAGGCAGATAAAAACACCGACGGTTATAAACGAAATTGGTCATGGTCTAACGAGGACTGAATAACATCTGCGACATTTCAGGCTAAGGAACAAAACGCAAAGTACTTTCGATAATGTCCGAAAAGGTAAAAAATAATATCCAAAGGAAAGAAACTTTCGCCCCATCCCATTTGCGAAAAGATCAGTCCTGCTAAAGAAGGAAAAGCCAATTGTTTAATAATGAAACAGAAATCTAAAAAAAAAAAAAAACAATTCAGACTGAAACGTAAGAAGCTTACTTGGTTATTAAAAAGCGTTCAGTCAAGAATAAAATTCTGACGTTATGAAGTTTTTTAAATACACTGTAAATTTTTTTAAAAGCAACTGAGTTGTCGCGTTCTCGCAAATCGAGGGCTTCAAGTTAAGATATTTTAGCGCAGACAAAGAACAACGGTTCATCAAATAAAAATGTGCGGAGGCGTATGATGTTCGCCAGTTATAGTCACTTGGGGCGAAAGGACAATATTAAATCCAGCAAATTGATATTACTTACGCACGATGACAGGAACGCTACTCACGACGTATTTTTCGCAAACAAGAAAATACGTTTTCGTTAGTGTCTATTTTTAGCAGACTTTACAATCTGGATGATCTCAAAGAGGTATACCTATCCATTCACGACTATGTATAAAAAGCGTTCTGAGAGTAGAGGCAAGGTATTGATCAAAGGTGTTTATTAATAAACTCATCCGTTTTTACCGTAAATAGGATACGTTTACCGAATTTGTCGGTTAAAAAGAATGGTTTTTGTTATGACTTAATTTTAGTGTCCACGGGACAGAGCGTATTCGTGCGCTGCAAACGTAAATACGCCGCTCGCTAAACAATGTTATCTTTTAACATTATTGAACGAGTGTTTATTAATTTCATGGTTAAATTTATTTGCAATTGTGTGTTATAATAACTGGCGAAACGTGCGCTCGTGCGATTGTGCGCTAAAAATTTAAATCTTTCTCATGAGCACGTAACGTTCTAAATTGTTTCTACGTACTAACCATTGTTTAATTGTTAATTAAGAAAAGGACGGCCTGTCGGGCATTAGACATTTGCAACAGAAAATACACGGTATATATACACACATTCTGCGGCAAGGATAACGTTTTTTGTTCGTTCGAGGTAATGACACATTAAAAGTAATTATGATGCAGTTGCAAATATTTTTGACCTGCTTAATCTAAGTGTTCCTTAAGTAATTAAAAAAACAAAATTTAATTGCGGACCAATCAAACTCTGTAAGGAACGGAGCAAAACTTGGTTACATTTAAAGGAGAGATGTCTCCTAACGTGATTTGACTTACAATGAATTACCATAGTTTTGGAGCAAGTAGAAGACTTGTACTTAATTGTAACTTAATCTCTATCAAGTAATCAGGAAACTTACAGCCGAATAAAAGGAAAGACCAGGTCAAAAGCACCCACAACCTGCAGATAAACGTGACGGTGTCTGTGGCACGGTTTAATTTTCTATGGTAAATATTTCAAGGTGAATGCGATATGTTGTACATCACTTTGTTATTTTGCCTTGCACGAACATGTATTATCGTGCGGATCTAGGGAAAAATGGCAACTTGGAAACAATGCTCATTTTTCTGGTGACATTGCAACTGAAAATACGCAACGTCAAATATTGTTGGTGAAGTCTTTGAATTACGTTCAATGAGACCATGGGAGTCCAGCAAGCTGGAAACGACTTGTATGGTCACAGCAAAACAATCTGTCAAGAAAGGCAACTCGTCGTGAATGACCCTGAATCCTATCGCGTTTGTAAAAATGTACCTATGAAAGCTAATAAGTTGTATTTAGAGCATTTTTTTATCATTCATTATCATATGTTTTCCAACGATTAGCAATGCGACGTCAAGTCCATTAACGGACATTTTTATATTAAGACTTTAACACCCTGTATTTCCTACTCGTTCAGACTATATTACTTAAATTGTTAACATAATAGATGGTTTGAATAGTAAATATTTTTTGGCATACGTTCCCAAAAATTGTAGTAAGAGTAATAAAAAAAAAATAGACGGAAGTAGACCCTCTTCCGTGTGTTTTATTAGATGGGGGGTGGTAGTAGTAGTATAGAAGAGGGGAGTTGATTGGAAACTGGGTCAGATTGGCAGAGGCCCAGACCGAGTCCCAATGCCCCGACGAGCACGCCCAAACCACATCGATTAGAGACGCATTCGTTCTAGTGCTCGTTCATTTATCAACAGATTTCTGACTGAAAGATCCAAGGGCGAGCATGTTTTGTTTGTTTTTCTGTAGCACTTGACGATAAATTTTTTTTTAATTACACTCTTTATTTCCGAGTTTTATTCGATTCCTTAATTAATTCATCTACGAAAACTATATTGTTGTTTTGTCGTGTGCGAAAAATGCAGCGCATGTAATGAACGCCAAACGGATCTTTAGGCAATAATAATAATAATAATAATGAAAAGTTTATTAAGCATGACGAGGGAAAAAAAGTACAATAAATCTACAAAGATGAAATAATGCACAAGCAAGATTTTTAAACAAAAACTATCATGCTTAAATGGTGTAAGATCAAATAAATAGAGAATATTTCTTTGATCTTCCCCTTACACACGCATAAGTAACCAACTAAATATAATGCACTAAGCGCACAAAACTTAACAACAGAAACAAAAAAAAAGAAAGAAAACAAAGAAATTCTTACAAAGAAAACTTGTAAACATAACACGCAACGCATTTCTGTACTTATAAATGATGTAAACAAAAATATCAACAGAAATATAAGCAATAAGAAAAAGATATCAGACGCAAATTAAAGAGAGAGAAATGGTTAAGAGCATTGACTATTAAATAGTAAAGTCTTCAATTTGATTTTGAAAACGGAAGGTGATGAGTCTACAATACAATCGGGTAAGTTATTTAGAACAGAGGTGATTTTATAACTGAAACATCGTTTATAGAATTCATTCTTATGACGTGGTATTGTTAACAGACCTCTGCTCCTAATATTAATATTGTGAACGTCAGTACGGAACCGTATTTTATTATATAAATATGGTGGACATTTATAATATAAAATTTTATGAAAAAATTGAGCAATGTGTAGGTGACGCCTATTCTTCTTATTGAGCCATTGGAGCTCCTGTAATTTGTATGATATGTGCTGTCTACGTCTGATACCACATATTAATCGCATGCAATTATTTTGAGCTATTTGAATTCTTGAAGTGTCAGAATAGTCTATACATGACCCGTACACAACATCACAAAAGTTAAAATGAGACAGTACTATGGAGTCACATAGCAAGCGTTTAATGTGGTTGGAGAGATAACAACGATTAATGTTAATCAATTTTAAGTTAGCATAGGCTCTTTGAATCAGTTTGGTAATGTGAAAGGAGAATTTAAGATCAACGTCAATATACAAACCCAAATTCCTACAACAATCAAACAACGGCAGTGTTACATTATCCATATATAATTTAACGGAATCCTTTAATTGTGCCCGCAATTTCTTCTTACCGAAAAGCATCACATTAGTTTTAGCAGCATTTAAATACAAACCATGATCATTTGAAATTTTAATTATGTTTTGAATATCTGCATTTACATGCGCACAAGCAGTATGAATATCCCTAGGGTCAAAGGAGTAATATAATTGTGTATCGTCCGCGTAAAGGTGATACTTGCAGTATTTCAGAGATTCCATTAGTTTAAAGGTATAAATAGCATATAACAACGGTCCTAGAATCGACCCTTGAGGCACACCCGAATGAACTGGTAACAATTTTGATGTTATATTATTGTAATGCACTGTCTCGAGTTCTATCTGTGAGGTAGCTACAGAAAAAGTTTAACGCACATTGACCTAAGCCAATGAACTTTAGAATGGCAAGCAGAATATTGTGATTTATAAGATCAAATGCTTTTGTATAATCTAGTAAAACAAGAAGGACCATTTTAATATCATCAAACTCATTAATTATGTCATCAATAACATTGGAAAGAGCAGTTGAGCAGCTATATCCTGGTCGAAATCCGGATTGCATTTGAGGAATAATGTTATGCAGTGAGAGATAAACTCTAAGCTGCTTGTCTACAATTTTTTCTAACACTTTAGATAGAACTGGTAAAATGCTGATGGGCCGTATGTCTTTAAAAGATTGAGGATTGTGGATTTTAGCCGTTGGTAAAATGCGAGCTTCTTTCCAGCAATCGGGAAACACTCCATTAGTAATACAAAAATTAATTAAATGCGTGAACATCGGTAGCAGATACGGACAACAGAAATATATAAGGTCAATACTTAGATTATCAGTACCACATGCTTTGCTTGGAAACTTTAAAAGAAGTTGTGCTACATCATTCTCAGACACTGGAGAAAATGCAAAATCTTCAGTTAACGCAGAAGTATCACTTAAATAAGAAGAAATAGAGTCTGGGAAATGTTGATTGAAGCTTTTCAAGGAGTTAACAAAAAATTCATTGATTTTATTTGGGTCGCACAAGTTCTCAGGAAGAACAGATTTCCTATTACCAATAACACCAAATTCCTTCAACTGTTTCCAGGCATTAGATGGTTTAGAATTTTTAATTTTGTTTTCTAGATAAGCTTTCTTCTCTGATTTGACAGATTTAGTGACTAAGTTTCTCAATGTTTTATAATAACACCAGTGTGCTGGAGAATTCGAAGATTTAAAGCGTAATAGTGCCCGGTCCCTTAGATTCATAATGAACTTTAAGTTGTCCGTCATCCATGGGGAGTGTCTTTTTAAGCATCTAACAGTTTTTAATGGCATGTGTGAGTTGAATAGAAATAGCAAATTATTGTTTAAAAAATTTACTTTGTCATTAATATTATCAATTTCATAAATGATGTGCCAGGGTAAATATTCTAGATCAGCGTTAAAATGTTGCAAGTTAATATTTTTAAAGTCACGATAAGTGAACGAATCTCAGGCGATAAGCAGCCCAAGCGCCAAACTATTGACCCTCCTTACGATAAGTGGCCATTAAGATACGTTAAAGTAAATAAGCCACGGATTAAAGACCTTGAGTGTGTGAGAACCTCACTCAGGCAAGGTGGCGGAGCCGATCCAAAAATACCTCGCAATCCCTGAAAAAGCTTTAAAAATTTTGTCTAAGAATTCCACGTGTTCGAACCGACACGTCGCAGTTACTTATCGCTTCAGGCCCTTACTTCAAAAAGGGGTACGTCCTTTGGTTCAGCTTCAATTTCGTTCCATTAACAACTTCGGAGGATCGAAAATTTCTGAAAAATCCGTGTCACTTTTCGTGATCTTGACGTAACCGTTCGGTTTTCGCCGAACGACTGTAACAATCGCCGTTCGTCGCTTTGAAACCTTTGAAGGAGCTGTCGATCTGGATCGAGCCGGCGTTGTATGCTGCGCCCCCCCCCCCCCCCTGACAGACCGAACTTAACGCAGAGTTGGTGGGATACGTACAAACCCTCTGTCTTTTATTTAGACACAAGGTTACTTTTTTTACTTGTAAGTTGGTTATTCTGGAATTCGGAGCGAAAAGGGGCGTGTCGGCGATTTCCGGCTTGCTGGAGATCAACGTTGTTTCTGAATGCCATTCACTGCATTTCACGGACGATGGTCACATTTTCGTTGGAGCAAATTTTGTAGCTTGTGTTTGAGTCTGGCCACCCAAAAGCTTTTGGGGATCTTATTGTTCGTGAACGATTGCTGGAAGAGTAATCCAGTGCTTTTGTAGCAGTTAAAATCTGTGCTACGAATTTTGTCTAAGAATACCACGTGTTCGAACCGACACGTCGCAGTTACTTATCGCTTCAGGCCCTTACCTTAAAAAGGGGTAAGTCCTTTGGTTCAGCTTCAATTTCGTTTACTTACTTTCGTGTTTCTTCTATTAACAACTTCGGAGGATCGAAAATTTCTGAAAAATCCGTGTCACTTTTCGTGATCTTGACGTAACCGTTTGGTTTTCGCCGAACGACTGTAACAATCGCCGTTCGTCGCTTTGAAACCTTTGAAGGAGCTGTCGATCTGGATCGAGCCAGCGTCGTATGCTGCAGCCCCCCTGACAGACCGAACTTAACGTAGATAAACGTAGATTTTAAAATGTTAGAAAAAACTTCAAATTATTTAGAATGTTTTAGACTGATAAAGTTAGGCAGTTTTGAGTAGGGCATTGTTAAGGTATTCTTGACCAAGAAATTATATTATTCTCAAAAATCGGTTAAAGTTGTGACAATTAACAACAGTGAAATGTCAATGTTTCAAATAGACTTAAATTGCCACTTTTTTGGAAATAAAAACATTGCTTTTCTTTCTGATGCATAAAGGATAAATTTGAAAATTTTTCGAAAGTCTATATCTAAAGTAATCCAAAATTGTTTAGATGAGGGGAGGCTATGAAAAATACGGAGTCGACCATTTGGGCCAAAATATTTGTTTTACCCTTTACCACCAGAAAAGTATATTTAATCTCACTGGTCAGTTGGGCCAAAACTCATTATTAAATCTGTGAAATTCTCAGAAGTAAGTAGAGAAATGCAAATAATAATATATCAAATAATTTCTTCGGCGATCTGACAGTACCTATTAAATGCACATCCGCTTTTGTACAGAAGACCAAAAAAAATTAATGTTATTGTGAGTTTTGTAAATGAATTCCTGCTAAATATTTAGGCTGTTGACAAAAACTCAATGCAAACGCAATGAGTACAGCGTGCATCATTGTATGGATTATTTTCACAGACACAGTATGTTCCATAAGTGAGTTGTTATCCTCTGAACTTTTACTTTATATTCAACAGTTCCCAAGACAACGATTAAAATGTCAATATTTCGTTTAGATTTAATAGATAAATGCAATTAATGGTATCCTTTTCTCTTTGTTTGTTTTCTTGAAGTATGGTTCTTAACAGAAGTTGTACCAGTAAGTGCAGATATCTTTAGACTAGAATAATACTAAAATCATTGGTTGATGTATATACGAGTATTTTGGCAGAACACTTTGATTTTTCACTTAATATATATGCTGCACATTATTAGAAATTATTTATTAGAAATGAAGGCTAAAGTAAATAATTTTTTCCTTCTTGGAATTATTAGTCAATAAAAATCTTTTAATCCTATGGTCGAGTGTTTCTGGCCCAACTCGCCCTTGGGATTAAACGTGCTCGTCCGAGTTGGCCCAACTCGCATACGCCCGAAGAATAAAATTAAAATCTTAGCTTAATGATTTACCATCTCTCAAAACTGAAAAGTCAAGAACTTACATTTGATGGCAATAGAAAATATTTCCCAATTGAAGACATAAGGGTTGGTGAAAACTCTTTCATATGATAACGACCAATTTCAAATGCCGCCAGATTGCCTGCTGACCAATGACTACAGTGTTCGCTTATAAACAACAGATTTGACAGGAGTCAGAAAGCAGATGTCAAATGCTGATATTATTATTATTAAAAAGTTTCTCTCTAATCAAGCTAAAGACTCTGATTTTATTTTTCATAGCCTCACCTTATCTAAATAATTTTGGATCGCACAGTATGAATCAACATAATCACGAAGAAAAAGCTTTATTTCAAAATCTAGACAAATCAAGATAATAACGATTTTGATTTCGGAGGCAGATTAATACAATTAATAGCGTTTTCGTTGACTGCTCTGGAGCACTCTCAGATATCTCCATCTCTTATTATTACACAGGGTGGTCCCGAAATGACGTGCCAAAAAGAAATCAATTATAGGAGATGATGAGTAAAACTCATATACAAAATTAACTTCGGAGGATCGAAAATTTCTGAAAAATCCGTGTCACTTTTCGTGATCTTGACGTAACCGTTTGGTTTTCGCCGAACGACTGTAACAATCGCCGTTTGTAGCTTTGAAACCTTTGAAGGAGCTGTCGATCTGGATCGAGCCAGCGTTGTATGCTGCGCCCCCCCTGACAGACCGAACTTAACTGAGAGTTGGTGGGATACGAGTGTGGTATTGTACAAACTCTCTGTCTTTTATTTATACGCGTCTCTAAATTGATTATTGGGTACCTTCGGTACCTTGTGATAGCGTTCTTGCCTGGCAACTTAAGTCACTCCAGTGACCTAAATGAGCGCCAGCTGGGCCAAAAGGGGGATTCGAACAGTTGTCGCCTCCTCGCAATCGCAAATTTCAAAAGGGACTCGGGCTTTAAAAATGTTAACGATACGGTTCCGCAGAGAGAGAAGATTTAAAATATTAATTACTGTTCACCTAGTTATTTTCTGCTCGTACGCTTGCACAGCGCTCGGCTTTTCGATGAGTCACCCATACAAGTGAAATTCTTCAAGTTCAATTTACAAAGGTCAGTCATGACTCATGCCGGCCAAGCCTTTTGATAAAGCGAGAGGCTGTAACGTATGCTTATATTTATTATTATATTGTATTATATTATTATTATTTATTATATTATATTATTATATTATTATTATATTTTCACGTGAGCATATTTTCCGCGGTCGCGTTGCATCGAATTTAATTTACGTATTGAGCTCGATGATTTATGAGATGCTGGATTCTTACACTTTCATTCGTTGATTAAAATGTTAGTCAAAGAAAGCCAAAAGAAACAAAAACCTAATGTTCTAGGGTGCACATGCGTGAAGTTTCTTTTTTCTTCCAAATGGCCAGCCAACACTAGCCTACACGAACCAATTGGTAGAAGAAATTGGCCATTTGGCAGAAGGAAGAAAGTTAACGTTATAAAGGGCCATCATCAGGAGGTGCAAAGTCCCACACAAAGAGGACCTCATCAGGAAATACTTTACAGCTGATGATGGCCTTTATATGCGAACGAAACTACATAGTCGAATCTATTAAATAAAAAAAAATTGTACTTTACAATACTTTTCGTTGAACTGAATATAAACCAATTTTTTTTTTAGGTTTCAACAGCAAGTACTCAATTCGTTTCCCTGGTATTATATTTCCTTTGCATATTTAGCCAAATAGGCATTAACTGTTGGTTTGGGCACGACATATTAACCAAGGTGATTTTTTAAATTTCTTTGCCCAAAAAAAAGTACATTTAACACTTCCACTTGGACTTGTTATCCTTTGGGTACCTTTTGGCTTGATTTGCTTTCTTCTTCAAACTGTTCCTTTTGGAGTGACAAAACGTCAAGACGAAGTGAATCAAAAAGGAAAGTACCGTATTGTTAAAGATTTTTGTTGTTCGTAACAATATTCTAAATCAAGTTATGCCCAGAAAACCAACCAAATCACATCTACTGGATTTTTGGACTAAAATAAATAAGAATAGTAAACTCTTCTTCTTTTGGGCTGAAATCGTATCAAAACTTTTCTTCCTACTTTTGAAAGGAACTACTAACAGTTAAAAGAAATTTTCTTTGTGCTTTTCAGGTGATTTTGGCCTAAAATTATATCTATAAACTCTTCTTCTTTTGGACGAAACGCATACCAAAATTTTGCCTTCCTTTCGTGAAATTAGTAATAACTAATAACCAAAAGGAATTTTCCATTTTCTACCTGGTTTTCATTTTAGAGTGCGGGGGTAAGCGATGCTTGTTACATGTCGAACTGGTACCTTTGCAATTCAAAGCTCCTGAGGACCATCTTCATAATAATGGAGCGCGCCAAGAAACCCGTGTACTTGACAGCCGGAAAGTTCTTCAATTTATCCCTGGTCACCTTCGTCATGGTCAGTTGGAGGACCCATCGTGAAAAAAATAAGCAATTCGGTTTTGCAGATCCTTCGCTCGGCCTATTCGTACTTCGCGGTGTTGCAAACAGTTTACGGAAAGTCGGAGAATTAGATTTCCTTGCGACCGGAAAAACGCAATGAAAGGCACCGCACCTCACTTTAAACATTTAAACAACCAAAATAACCTATAGTTATTATAATACACGCAATCACCGTTCTCAACCGTTTTCAATAATTTTGTGGGTAGAAGCCCAACCAAATCGGGGTTTTACCAGAAAAGCAACTCATCATCAAATTCATCAGCGACTCCTTTCGGTCTTATAAAAAAAATTCGCTTCTAGAATTTTCAGGTAGTCCCGTTTGGCGTCATCTCGTCCCACATCAGGTTGACAGCGTTTGAAGTATAACAAAAATCATAAGTTGGGGATAATCAAAAACGTTCAAGTCTGCTTTAATGACATCATCAATATTGATCCATCAATTGAAACACAGAGTCGTACAAGCGTTTCCAATTTTCACATTCAACATTCATGTAATTTTCATAAAATGTTCGGCGAATGCTTTTTGTGAACAAAAGTGTCCCTCTTACTATTTTATTTTTATATACAGTGCCTTTCATAAAATTCTTAACAAATGGGTAAAATTTGTATTATTGGTTTTTGCGAGAAAAAATTACTCCAGTTAGTTCGTGCACCAATCATTACAAAAGACAACACAATTCCATCCAACCGGTCATTTAAAATAAGGCTGAAAATTTGAAAAATAGAAAAAATAGGTAATTCAAAAAGTTATTAATCTTTTTCTTCAAGAATCGATGCATTAGGATAAATGTAAGTATAAAGTATTAAAAGGGGTAAGTCCTTTAACTCAGCTTCAATTTCGTTTACTTCGGAGGATCGAAAATTTTTGAAAAGTCCGTGTCACTTTTCGTGACTTTAACCTAACCGTTTGGTTTTCCCCGAACGAGTGCCTTTCCCGAACGACTATAACAATCATCGTTCGTCGCTTTGAAACCTTTGAAGGAGCTGCAAATCTGTGTCGAGCCAGCGTTGTTTGCTGCAGCCCCCCTGACAGACCGAACTTAACGTAGAATTGGTGGGATACGAGTGTGGTATTGTACAAACCCTCTGTCTTTTATTTATACGCGTCTGTAAATTGATTATTGGGTACCTTCGGTACCTTGTGATACCGTTCTTTCCTGCCGAAGGCCTAAGTTCCTTAAGAACCGCGTTTCGTTGTGTTTGCGTCTACTGTGCGTTTGTACGTTATTTTGTGAGCCGTACAGGATATCTTCTCCGGTAATTACGCGTTAGTTGACGCTTTGTAAAATTACGATTTAGTTAATTTAACGAAATTATTTTGGGCATTTTGAGTAAGCCGCCCCTGTAACCGTTCCGCTCTTTGTATTTGGACACTATTTCGTTGTGAATTAATAAATTCCTTGTCGCCGTATTTTTTTTTTTTTTTTTTTGTTAAACGCTCCGCAGAATGGTCGCTTAGGGGACTATTTACAGAACGAAAAACGTATCTTTAGCAACCTCAATCGTCATAGCAACACTTAGAGTCCGCTAAAAATTTTTAGCGACCTAGTACTTAAAGCTGCCATGGCAACACTTTTGAACTATTTTTGAGCAAGTTTCAATGAAATAAATCAAGTAAGGACTCATTAAGGACTCGGCTCCTTCGTCGCCTCGTCCTTAATTACGATTCGTCCCCTGAAACCTTATTTTGCGTACTTTTTTGTTCAATGAGATTTTTTTAATTTTATAAATGTGTCGATCGTCTTTTGTTTTATTTTACGCCAAAAATTGCCTAAAATTCAAATCTTAATTTTAGTTTATTTAATGTGATTTTTTTAATTTTTATTTTTTGTAATTTTATAGAAAGTAGAAAGTATTGTTTATTTAATGAGAATTTTCTAATTTTTATTTTTTTGTAATTTTATTTAATGAGATTATTTTAATATTTGTTATTTTTTTCTAATTTTATTCAATGAGTTTTTTCTAATACATATTTATTTTTTTAAAAATTTTATAAACTTGTCGATAGTTTTTTGTTTTTTTTTTGTCAAAAATTGCACAAACATCAAATCTTAATTTTAGAAAGTTTTGATTATTTAATGAGAAGTTTTTTATTTTTTTGAAATTTTATTGTTTTTTTTTTTTTTTTTTTTTTCTAATTTTATTCAATGAGATGTTTTTAATTTTATAAATGTGTCGATCGTCTTTTGTTTTATTTTACGCCAAAAATTGCCTAAAATTCAAATCTTAATTTTAGTTTATTTAATGTGATTTTTTTAATTTTTATTTTTTGTAATTTTATAGAAAGTAGAAAGTATTGTTTATTTAATGAGAATTTTCTAATTTTTATTTTTTTGTAATTTTATTTAATGAGATTATTTTAATATTTGTTATTTTTTTCTAATTTTATTCAATGAGTTTTTTCTAATACATATTTATTTTTTTAAAAATTTTATAAACTTGTCGATAGTTTTTTGTTTTTTTTTTGTCAAAAATTGCACAAACATCAAATCTTAATTTTAGAAAGTTTTGATTATTTAATGAGAAGTTTTTTATTTTTTTGAAATTTTATTGTTTTTTTTTTTTTTTTTTTTTTCTAATTTTATTCAATGAGATGTTTTTAATTTTATAAATTTGTCGATCGTCTTTTGTTTTATTTTACGCCAAAAATTGCCTAAAGTTCAAATCTTAATTTTAGAAAGTTTTGTTTATTTAATGAGATTCTTTTAATTTTTATAATTTTTGTAATTTTATAGAAAGTATTGTTTATTTAATGTGAATTTGCTAATTTTTATTTTTTGGAATTTTATTTAATGAGTTTTTTTTATATTCGTTATTTTTTTCTAATTTTATTGATTTTGTAATAATTTTTTTAAATTTTATAAATTTGTCGATCGTCTTTTGTTTTATTTTACGCGCAAATATCAAATTTTAATTTTAGAAAGTTTTGTTTATTTAATTAAAAATTTTTAATTTTTATATTTTTTTTGTAATTTGATAGAAAGTATTGTTTATTTAATGAGAATTTTTTAATTTTTATTTTTTTGTAATTTTGATTAATGAGATTTCTTTTAATTTTATTATTTTTTCTAATTTTATTCATTGAGATTTTTTTATTTTTATTTTTTAAATTTTATATTACGTAATAATAATTTTATAAATGTTCTTTATTTCTCGATTGTCTTTTGTTTTATTGAGCGTGTCAAAAATTGCACAATAAACAAAATGACGTGCCAACTCCTGGCCACATTTAGAACGCGAAATACACTGAAAATTGTGGCGCCAAATTCAAAGTGTCGTCCTCAACCATTGAAAATGTACATTAGTTTCGTTTGACGTTCGTACGAAATTTTTCACGCAAAAGTATTACCAAAGAGTATACCTACTAAAGAGTATTACATTAATCTAATAGGCAACATGTGATTCAGTAAATTTCAGGTCTCAGGCGGCTGTGGAATAAAATTTCATGTCTTAGGTCCGATCTTTCCATCTGCCCAATAAAGTTACTCAGTGAATAATTTGATTTTTTCTGAATGGCTGTTCGATTTTATGAATTGTTTTCATGGTAATTATTCACCGAATAGCTATCAACTTGACATTTGAATTTTATTTTGTAAGAAGCTTGTGCGCGCTTATGACATGCAGCCCCCATATTTAGTTACCACTTTGGACAAGAAACCACTTTTGGTGTGACTCTCTCCTGTTTATTCTTATCTCGTTGCGCCTATGACATACAGCGCCCATGTTTAGTTACCACTTTGGACAAGAAACTACTGTCGGTATGACTCCCTCCTGTTTATTCTTGTCTCATTGATAGAGAGGTATTTGCGAGCGAGTTTGAAAAATGTTGGACACAAAAACGTTCTCTTTAGATACATATACATATTTTTGTGTCACGATATACAGGAACGTATGAAAATAATAAAAGACAATACCTTACGAATAAATTAACATTTATTAGCTTGGTGTCACAATTAAATATCAGTACATACCATTCAAATATAACATCGTTAACAATGAGTATGGTAATAATAATAATAATTTTTCAAAATGCTTAGGCAACGGAAAATATCTTATTCATGAACGAATACAATTTGATTTTTTTTTTGTCTTGGATGTTGTAATAACGTGTGTGTGTGTGTGTGTGTTTATTTTCATAAAGCTAAGGTCAGGCACATATATACACGTAAAAAAATTGGAATGTAAGCTTTCAACGCAGGACGAGAACTCAACCTTAACAACAACAACAATATTATATACAACAACAACGACAAACGCAAAACTTACTCGGAAATGAAACCTTTCGTTGTGAACAGTTACATTCTAATGTATCCTGCGAAGGGAATTTGGACGTATTCTTCTCATAAGCTTAAAGCACGAGACTATGTATGTAAAAAAAAGGAGAGAGTTCCGTTCGGACTTCTTTACAAAACAAATAGGAATCAACGTCAAAATTATCGGAGAACGGAGAAAATAAAACGTCGCCGGATTGTTTTTTTGGTTCATCGAGAAACGTGTCAAGATACATAAACTACTATTATTGTCAACATACAGGGTAGCCGATATTTTTATGCATTGCGGTAATCAAACCTGAGGGAATCTCAAACGCTAGTTTAAACCACGTGTGCAGTCCTAGCGGTGCCACGTATTTCACCATACTGCTTGGAACTTGTATAACGCTAGGTGAGGCCCTTTTACTTTACATCCAGGTATCGAGCTACCGACAATCCTATTGTAGCCCACCCCGTCTCCACTGAGCTGGGCATAATTCCAGGTAGGTTTTCTTCAACACCGACGAGTTTCCCCCAGCGATCGCAACTTTAGCAAGGTCAGTTAGGTAGATACTGAAAGGTAGGTAGCACTGTGTATACTATGGCCCAGAGTTTAACTTTAAGCTTCGTTATTAAAAACATTTAAGAAAATAAAAAACTTTTCTTCACCTATACACAGGAATTGCAAAATGACTTCAAAATCAAACACGAAGTTCTAGTTTGGACATTTCATGTTTCTTAATCGTGTCGAGGAAAGATAATTTCGATCGACCCGGTGTGCCGGAGGATTATTGTAATTAGTTACTACTTGAGTCTCTTACTCTTGAGTGCTTGAAGTTCTCAGCGATTAGCACAAACGTTTTAATAGCGATAATCTTTTTGATTGAAGTTCTTTCCCAATTTTTTTGCCCTGCGTGTCACGTGTTCTCCTTATTAGTTTAAATATTGATTAACCGAACTGTATTATAAATTTAATAAAATCGAAAATGAAAAGCGATTAACATCGAGTTTGAAAAAATGTAACATGCATTTTCTCCTATTATATACTCCTAGTATTTTACTTTTATTTCATTTATTTCATTTCAATATATTTTGGACAGGAAGCGAAAAAGAAAAAAATTAGGACATATTATTATTATTATTAAAATATGATTGATAATTTTAAAGAAAATCAAAAATTATTCTACAGATAAGGGAGGTTTTTTTTTAAGAGAAACAAACAGAGAATATGTGGAAAATATTTGAAGAAAACATCAGCTAAAGGAAATTGCTAACTTGAGAAACAACAAACAAAAATACAAAGACAACATAATGGAGGAATAATGAATAATGAAAAATGAAAACTCATCAAGGAGAAAAAATAAAAATGAAGAAGATACTTGAACATAAAAAGGTTACAAGATTACGAATCTACATATAAAGAGAAGAAAAAGGACGTAATAGAAGGAGTAAAAGAAGCAAGAAAGAAAAACAAAGAAATAAAATGTTATTCTAAAGATAAGGAAGGCAACATGATTACGTATGAGGACAAGATATTGAAGAGATGGCGACAATATTTCAAAGAATTAGAAATTTATGAAACCACAAAAAATGACGACCTAGAAAGTCTTAGCCATCGTAGCCATCACAAAAATAGGTTCAGCAATAGCAAAGGAAAAACTAAGAACAACTCCAAGGATCATAAAATATGAAGGAGACATTAAGAAATATCCTAAATGAAATTGTTAAGAAGAAGAAAACATCATATTATCTGTACTTAAGAGAAGGGACAAAAGAGATTGCTCCAACTGTAGAGGCATAAGTACACTAACGGCAAAAATACTTGCTGGGATACTGGAAGGTAGAACAAAGAAGATAATTCAAAATTGGACTAGTCTTGGTCGAAATAATTTCAGCAAGATGAAGGAAGGGTAGTAGAAAATATGACAAAGAACAAGCAAACTTTTCAAGCGAATGAAACATCCAGGACCATGGCGCGTTAACAGTACTGAAAAGTTACCCAAAACACCAAAATAAGAGAGGAAGAAATTAAAGAAAACTAAAACCGAGCTTCCAATTCCATTGGTTTCCATTCCACGAAACGCCCAAAAAGCCTGTGTTCGAAGCAAAAGAGAAGGTGGGATTTATCTAGATTGGGATAGGACAAAAAGTAAAAGGGAGAAAGAATGCGAGTATATAATTGAAGCGACTACTACGTGCAAAGCATAAATGGGAAAGAAGAAGAAATTGTGGAGAAATGATAAAACAACAGAAACACATTAGAAAAGAAGGGAAACACAAGGGATTTTGGTTATTCTGGCCAAGGGTGGATGTGGAAGCAAGAGCAGCAAGCAAAGTTGCTCTGAAAAAAAAAAACCCAATGAGTTACATATAAGAAAAGAATTGCTAATGAGGAGAGTAGTAATGGTCATGCTAATCAAGGAAAAAAAGATAAATTCTGCAGAATAACCAAAGAAATGGATTGGGCAAACTCAATAACGTAGGAAGAGTTGGCAAACAAAATGAAGGATTAGTGGATTGTTAAGAAGAGGGAAACATGATTATGGATGAGGAAAAGATAATAGAGAATATTTCAAAGAAACAACAAACAAGGAAACAAATCATGACGACCAGGAAGTCTTAACCATCGTGGTCACCGCAAAAGAAGAAAAGATTTAGCAATAGCAAAGAGAGATCTAGGGACAAAAGAATCAGAATTAAAAAACGTAAAAGTCTTACCAAAACTGTGGATAAAAATAAAGAAAGCAGGAAAGGAAAGGATACACAAAGGGTTTTAGTTATTTTGGTCAGGGGTCGATATGGAAGCAAGAGCAGAAAGAAAAGTTGTACTAAAAAAAACCCCGATGAGTTAAATATAACAGAAAAACATTGCAAATGAGAAGAGAGTAATAATAATGGGAATCAAGAAGAAAAAGATAAATTCTGCAGAATAACCAAAAAGGAATAGATTGGGCAAACTCCATAGTATAATCATTATTTGAATGGAAGAGTTGGCAAACAAAATGATTAGGATTAGTGGACTGCTAGGAAGAGGGAACCTGGTTATGTATGAGGACAAGATAATAGAGTTTACGAAACAACAAAAAAATCTTAACCATCGTAGCCATCACAAAAAAGAAATGGGTAAAGTAATTAGCAAAGGAAAACCTAAGAACAAGAGAAGGAGAAGAATTAAAAAACGTAAAAGTGTCACCAAAAGTGTGGAGAAAAATAAAAGAAAGAAATAAAGAACGCAGAGGAGATGACCAACTGCCAAGAACAACATAGTCAGGAAGAAAATCTTCACAATAATTACAACAGTAAGAGGTAGTCGAAATTGATGAAAGCAAGTCAAAGACTACAAAGTATTTAGCTTCAACAATTTTAAGTGAATTTAAATACAGGGTGTACACATACTGGCGGAAGAGCTACACGTTCTGAAAGAAGTAAACCATTTGGAGATCAGCTAAGCAATCTTTAACTAAGATCTGTTATTAAAAATTTCAATAAAATTAAATAAAAAATAATTTAGAAACCAAATTAAAATTAAGAATAGCTCGGGGGGTATTAGTACCTGGATTTACTTAAACAAATTTAGAAAGCTTTGATTATTTGTATTGGTTTACTATGGTAGATTAGATACCTACAACCTTTTCGCTTTTTTATTTTTCATTAAAATTCATCAGATTGGATTCTACTGGTTAAAATGAGCTTGATATTTAAGCGTACTTTGTTAAAAATTGTTAATTGCGTTTCATTTAGAACATTCATAATATTATTGTAAGAAAAAACGTATTTTAAATCGAAAAACTCTTATATTTGCATTAAAAATATTAAAATTCATTTAAAACGGAAATTATATACTGGGTGTTCCACGCCATGTGCTAATCCTTCTAGAATTTGTATTTTTTTATCGATTTACATGAAATTTGGAAGGAATAAATTAAACAAAAAAATGTATTTTCCGACATACTATTGAGCACGGTAGGACTTCGCTGAAAGTAATGTCAACTTTCTTTATTTACAATGGAACACCATGAATTTTTTTACATATTCGGACTCGCAATGATCTGTAAACTCCAAACGTGTCAAAATATACATGGTGTTCCATTTAAAATAAGAAAGTTGACATCATTTTCAGCGAAACCGGAAGTCTTACCGAACTCAATAGTATGTCGGAAAATTCACTTTTTTGTTTAATTTATTGCTTCCAAATTTCATGTACATCGATTAAGAAATACAAATTCTAGAAGTGTAAGCACATGGCGTGAGACACCCGGTAACTTACAGAAAATATTCAATTCTGTCTTCACTTTTCGCTGTAATTAATTGTATAATGTTTAGGATAAATCATAAGACACATACCTACACTGTTTTATGTTTTATTGTTAACAAGTTCTTACAAATAATAATAAATAGTAAAATAATAAAAGAGAAAATTCTGACAAGAAGTTAAAACTCCTTACAAACACTAATACATGAATAGGTAACACTCTAGTCACTCTTGATTACACTCTTGTGAAAATTAATTTCCAAATTTGAAATATAAAAACGTTTAATAAAAAAAATGTGGCCTTAAACGTACCCTTAAACCAGTTTCACTGTTCGCGTTAGAAATTTCTTTTTCTTGAATTAAAATTAATTACAACGTTTGCCGCAAATAAATTTTTTTAAATATAAAATTATGAAAACTCTCAGATTAAGATATTTTATTTTAAGTTAACAAATATTTTGAAATGATCGAATTCCGATATACAAAAAAGGTGATCCCGAATCTTTTAGCAATTATAGGCCGGGCAGTCTACTGACTGCTTTTTCAAAAATTTTTGAGACTGTAATCTCGAAAAGAATAATTGAATTCTTTAAAACTCATAAGTTGATCAGCAATCACCAGCATGGTTTCCTAAAGTCTAAAAGCACCCAAACTGCCATTTACGACCTTATGCAAAACATTTTAGATAATTTAGATAAAGGTGCCTTAGCCGGTACCTTACTGATTGACTTATCCCATGCTTTCAATACGATAGATCACGAATGCTTGCTCCTAAAATTGGCGTGAGAGGTTTGCCTCTAAAATTAATTGCTTCCTTTTTGTCTGAGCGTTCGCAAAGGGTCATAATTAATGGCTCTAAGTCTGATTTGCTCACTATAAAAAAAGGCGTTCCTCAAGGTAGCATACTTGGCCCAATCCTTTTTCTTATTTATGTTAACGACCTACCGAACTGTTTACTTAACAATACTTCAAAACTTATAAACTATGCGGATGATACAAATGTCATAATCACTGCGGATAGCATAACTAAAATTATTGAATCTTCTAATTGCTGTTTTGAGAATATAAATACTTGGATGTTAAGTAATAAACTTTTAATTAATCATGAAAAAACTAACTTTATGTTCTTTAAAACTAAATGGTCTAAAATAGTCTTCCCAAACAGGGTAACTCTTGGCAAAAATGTGACAGACTGTTGCACAAGTACTAAATTCATAGGTTTAGTTACAGATGAGTGCCTATCTTTTGAAGAACATATTGTAACTAGGATAAGAGAACCAGCAAAGATGTACAGCTGATTAAGTCAAGCATAACGTAAACATGGAGCGATAACATAAACAAAAGCTGCCTCCGTCGAAATTATGTAACGTATGACTCACCCGAGTTGCAGAAGACAGACCACCTGCACAGCGGGTCGTGCGCAAAATCTAATGATTCATCTGCAAGCACAGATCAGTGCAAAATCGCTTATACAAAAATGTCAAGGCAACAATTGACGTCACACCCCGGAAACAAAACCCCTATAAAAAGCCGATAGAGCAAACGCTAGAAAGAGTATTAGAACAAATCTCTTCAGAGTGTCATGTAGTCTAGTTGTCTTTTAGTGCCCCAAAATGATATGTGAGTATTATAACTATTATACTAGTTATACAACTATTATATTAGTTGTAAATTGTTGATAATAAATGTTTTGTTATATTAAGCTACGTCCCTTATTTCATGTTACTTAAATTATTACCGTAACAATATAAGCAATCTTTCAAAAAAATTATCTAAAGCTATTTATTGTATCAGAATTTTGAAAAGATACCTACCTTCTAACTGCATTAAGATGATTTACTATGGTTATTTTTACTCTCACTTAAAATATAGTATTATGTTTTATGGAAGTAGCAGTCATATGGAACATATCTTTCTTCAACAGAAGGCTGTTCTACGTATAATGAAAGGAATGGCGAGTTGTCGTGGTAAATTTAAGGAGGAAAACATACTTATAGTTTATGCTCTTTATATTTTTGAATGTCTAAGGTTTCTTAATGACACTGATGTGAAATATTTTCAAGATATGGGTGCTCACTCTTATGATACGCGTCGACACACTTTGAGTGTAACCCGACATAAGCTAACTCTTTATGAAAGAGGTCCTTTCTATAGCAGTATTAAATTGTATAATATGCTACCTCTGAAAATGAGACAGAAATTAAAGGAACGCTCTTTCAATTCTGAACTTTGGGACTTCTTGATGGGTGTCGAACCGTATTCTATTAATGAATTTATTATCTATTGTAGAAATAGTCAGAATTAATGTTACACCTTTTGACGTCTTGTGTATTACCTTGTGTTCATTTTAGGTGTGTGCTTTACCTTTGTACAATGTTCTTACACAATAAATTACTATTATTATTATTATTTTTGTCTTTCAGGAAGTAGATGAAATTTCTCATTGGAAATGTAAAAGTTTAGGAAGAAGAAATATTTATTTACAGGAAGAAGATTTTTTTAAATAAATATTTTTTCTCAATATGAAAATTCATTTTTCTGTGTGTGCATAAAAGGTTAGATAGGCTTTAGAGTGAAGCAAGTGAGTAAGTACACTGTGATGAAAGATGATTGAATTTGCGGCTTTATAATATATTTTTTTCCTATCTATCTGACGATCTTTTTTATGGAAATGTACTTTTACAAGTTTTTACGTCTTCTAGCCACGGTTTTGTCTTTTGAAAAATGCAGAGTTGCAAAACAATAACCTTCACACGACACATTTTTTATTAAATTGTTTAATTTTTATATAGTTTAGAGAAAACACGTTGATTTGGCAGAACGTAAGGATCACTCGTTCTACTTTAAGCGAACTTTTCCATATGGTTCGATAAGAGCCGGCACGTGTAGCTGCATTTCTTTGTCGTGCATCTCGTTCGGAGTCAAGATTGTTGGAGTTTTCGCCCCGGAGTATCAGTGTTAAGTACAATTATAGTAACGCCAGCACGTCGAGGTGAAGGTGAAGATGTTTTGTAAAGAAGCCAGGGGGACCTTGGCCAGAACGTAGCTGAGCCCGGGGTGTTTGCTGCTATATTGATTGCCGCACCACACGACGAACTCTGACATTTTAGCACCCGGTCCTGACGTCAACCGCCCGCGCTTTCGAGTGCATTCTCCTGCAGGATACAAGACTTAACTTCCTGCATCCCTTTAACGTCTGGAAACTCTTGGCCTTCTACTCGTATGTTAATTGTGTTGTTCATTAAACTAATTTACTTAAACTTTGTATATTCTTTTTATTTTACTATAAATCCATGCAATACTAAAATACAAATTGTCAATTCATTGTTCCATTGGTATCGAACATTGACGTTCTCATTTCGACGGTTAGTCTAAATAATTTCCTTGGCATCCGCTTATCACTGGGGAAAGTTTTTCTTTAAACCAACAAAGGTTGAAATTTATTTAAATTTAATAATTTTTCTGATAACGTTTCTGATTTCATTTTAACTGAATTTTTAAGTGATAATGTAACAATGAGAATAATAATATAGGAAGTAATAATGCAATTTTTTTTACGATGGAAGTGATTACATTAATTTATTAATCATAAACCATGACGGACGCCAACAAAATTGATGTATTCAACGAGACGTAAGAAAGAAATTTGCATTTAAATGACAATAATTTCCACATCGAATGCTGGTGGAAAAATAAAGGACCACACATCGGAAATCAATACGATCTGCAGAATAACCAAAGAAATGGATTGGGCAAACTCAATAACGTAGGAAGAACGTAATGAAGGATTAGTGGATTGTTAAGTAGAGGGAAACATGATTACGGATGAGGAAAAGATAATAGAGAATATTTCAAAGAAACAACAAACAAGGAAACAAATCATGACGACCAGGAAGTCTTAACCATCGTGGTCACCACAAAAGAAGAAAAGATTTAGCAATAGCAAAGAGAGATCTAGGGACAAAAGAAACAGAATTAAAAAACGTAAAAGTCTTACCAAAACTGTGGATAAAAATAAAGAAAGCAGGAAAGGAAAGGATACACAAAGGGTTTTAGTTATTTTGGTCAGGGGTCGATATGGAAGCAAGAGCAGAAAGAAAAGTGGTACTAAAAAAACCCCGATGAGTTAAATATAACAAAAAAAAATTGCAAATGAGAAGAGAGTAATAATAATGTGAATCAAGAAGAAAAAGATAAATTCTGCAGAATAACCAAAAAGGAATAGATTGGGCAAACTCCATAGTATAATCATTATTTGAATGGAAGAGTTGGCAAACAAAATGATTAGGATTAGTGGACTGCTAGGAAGAGGGAACCTGGTTATGTATGAGGACAAGATAATAGAGTTTACGAAACAACAAAAAAATCTTAACCATCGTAGCCATCACAAAAAAGAAATGGGTAAAGTAATTAGCAAAGGAAAACCTAAGAACAAGAGAAGGAGAAGAATTAAAAAACGTAAAAGTGTCACCAAAAGTGTGGAGAAAAATAAAAGAAAGAAGTAAAGAACGCAGAGGAGATGACCAACTGACCAGGAGATGACCAAGTAATAATGCAATTTTTTTTACGATGGAAGTGATTACATTAATTTATTAATCATAAACCATGACAGACGCCAACAAAATTGATGTATTCAACGAGACGTAAGAAAGAAATTTGCATTTAAATGACAATAATTTCCACATCGAATGCTGGTGGAAAAATAAAGGACCGCACATCGGAAATCAATACGATCCTTCATCAGCAGAGCGGGAGTAATTGATTCAAAGTACAATAAAAAGGTTTTGAAATGTGTGCTTCTCTTTTCTATCTTTCGTTAACATATGAAAATTATTATCTAATCTTAAAAATGAATTAATTTACGTAATAACAATTAATGCCGATTTTAATTGGTGTACGACATAAATACGTTTAAAGTGAAGACCGTTTACAACAAAGTATTAATTTACTCTTAGTTGGCTAAATAAATATAAATATTTTATGCGCTACTGTTTAGAGGATCACGTCTTTGTATAAGAAAGTACACAGGGAGTTTCATTTAAAAGATCCTGCTACATGCCGTCATTATTTCACGTAACACTCTGTATGTATCAAAATAGTTTTAAGTTACAGCGCTTAATAGGTAGAATGTCCTTGTGAAAGAAAAAGATTTCTACCTCGTTCTATAAATGAGCTATGAATGAAGGGGCGCTTAAAAAGTCAGCCTGTATACAGGCTGTTTCAGAATAAGTCGGCACCCCTACTAACTTTCTTATTTTTGGAACTACAGAGTCGATCAAATTGCTAATTGCAAATGTGTTTATACACACCATATTTGAAAAATGTCAAATACGTGAGATATCTAAAGAGATGCATCCATCTACATAACACTCTGCATCTTTTACGTGCCAATGGTACATTAGATATGTTACAATAATGTTTAATATGTATTACTCAACAGTATGAAATAAGAATGAGACTTATCTGGATTTTTCTTTTAGTTGCTTCGATTTATTTTACCATGAAAGACACACGTAAACATTCGACTCCCATCAGAAGAGGAACTTGGCTCTCGTCTATTCTAGTTACATGCGTAAGGGCAGTTCCACCCTAAGTTTGACCCGCAACGAATTGTGGGTCGAGGTCAGGGCTGGTCGGGTCGATGGAGCTTTTCTGCGCAAGCTAGAGACCTGCATTACTGCGGCCGAATTTATCTACGGTTTACATTCGGATAACGCTAATAATTTATTACCCAAATTAGAATATTGTTTCCTTATTGGCGAGCGATAACAACGGAAGTTAACTTAATTCAACACGACTTCTTTAATAACACTCATTCACTGTGTATACCTACTTACTTACTACCTACATTTTTTCTTTCTTCATTGATTTATAGAAAAAAAGGAAAATAAAATTAGAAGTTTTAAAAAATAAAATAGTTATTTTTATACAATCGGTATGTACTTATTTCTGGGGAAGAAAAGGAATACGTACGTGAATATACAGGGTGACTGTTAATTAACCCGACAAAATGAAACGTATGGGCTTTTTTCATCGATACACCCTGTACGTATAAATTGTATCAACAAGGCCGATAATATTATTTTAGGTTTGATTCCTTTTTCTGTATATAAATGTAAATTCTACTTTACGACAGTGATACACGTACAGGTACTAGAAAAACGAAGAAAAAAGGAAAAGAACCTTTCTGACGAGACTAAAAGAATTAACTACCTAACGAATGTACTAAGGACGATTTGCAAAAATCGTAATTAGATCATTCAAACTTACTTAAATGTGCTTACAGATGGAATAGAAATATATAAAGAACACCTATTTTATATTAAATCAATTAAATGTATTTAAACGACCAGTATGTATCGCAGAGTATACTTTACTCTGGTGATTTATACGTGCATGAAATTTTGTTTCTTTTTGTTGCACAATAGTAAGACTGGTTTCGCAATTTCATGCAAAGTTTATGATGAATTCGTCAAAAAATACTCTGTCAATAAAATTTATTATTTTCACCTTAATTTGGTACGTAAATAGACGTCTCAACGTTGCTTAATCTTACACTTAGCAGACCACTCCATATTGTTGCAAAATAATTGCTGTTTTCGTCGATAGATAGAATCTTGTATTATATGAAGATTTAGATTCAAGACGTAGGCATAGTCATGCTCGAGCTGATGCCGGAACAAAATAATTTTTTTTGCAAACTTGAAAGCAAACAAGAGGTACGCATATTCTGCTGATACTTATACAGGGTGTTTAAACAACATGTTCCGATATTTTACCCAGTTATAGATCACATCGATACAAACACAAAAGTCTTAACAAACATGGGTCCGCAAATCAACCGTTTTCGAGATTTTTTGAGTTTTTGAAATGAAACTTATTTACGTGCAGTGGACGTTGAATTTTGGTAGTAATAACGTGTGCCATGAGAGTGTTTACTGAAGAGTTAATGGTTTTATTAAAACTTTATTATTTTAATGACAGGTTCCATTCCGCCGAATATAATACGTGAGTCTTCATCGCTGTCGATGGCTTGAATAGTCTTGTCCGCTTTGAACGCGTTTAGAACTTTTTCTTCTTTAATACTGATTATCTCCAATTGTCCGATTCCGCTAACGCCCGCCAGTATTACTTCGGCGTTCGCGGTGCCTTTAAAAAATTGACAGCAATACAGAAATTCACCGTCCAGAGTCTGCACGCGGTTAACGGGATTGACATTGGCAATCAATTTGGTTGTCCCGATGTCCCAAAGTTGGATGCTGTTTTCTTCCGTCCACGAACCTGTCAGTATTTGTTTGTCCTACGACGAAATGAAAATGTAAAATTGCGCAAAATCCAACAATAAATTAATTAAATATAAAACATTATTAGACAGTATTACGTGCAACAATACCAGGCAGGAAATTAAACTCATTTATTCTATTCGCCCTCGTTTTATGATAATTCGTTTTAAACATTACACATTTACTAATAAATATAAATTTCTTTTTGTTAAAGTAAGATAAAAATGTACCTTTATATCAAGGGCCTCACCACAGATAATAGGGCCCGCAATAGCTTTGACACAACCATTTTTCGTTCGAACATCCCAAATCTAAAAATAAACATGAAAAGGAGTGAACATGAAGTTATAATTTTAGAAGATTAGTTTAATTTTGGAAGATTAATGGCGGGATAAACAGTCATTAATCTTCCAAACCGCCCCTTCATGTCTTTACTCTCTCTATCAGGGTTGCCAGCTTGGTAAACGCTAGTAGCGCCAAAGAAGATATTCCAAAGCGCCACTTGGCGCCAAAGATTGAAAACTCTGTAATTTATATACAAAGTGGTCAAGAATAACTGTTTGAGTTGGCAATACAATTAAGAGCAATTTTTTATTCGTCTATTTGCAACACTGCAACCGGATATACGTTTTGTTGGCTTATTTGACGTAACCTGAACAGCGATATGATTGTAGGTTATGTAAATAAAAATAAGCGTTTTAATTTACATTTGAAATGTCAAGTGGCGCTTGTAAAGTAACGGCTGTCAGTAATAAGTTGTTAACAACCGGAAGTTACTCCAGTTGCACCATTTAAAAATAAAATTCAGCACTGCCAACTCAAACAGTGATTCTTGACCACTTTGTATTTCGATTTTTTACTAAAATTTAAACATTAAAACAAGTACATAATAGGGAGTTTTTGCAATTCTAACAAGAAGAACAAACTACACATAATATTATTCTTTACTGTCAATAAAAACATACAAAACACTGACTAAAGTTCATTTTTTTATTATATGCCGATCGTATAGGCAGATAGGTTTGAATTAAGAAAATATACGACGAAATGACATGGCATGACAAAAGCCGCAAGGCCGTTTCACGAAAATTAGAAAGAGCTAGCTGTATAAAAGTTCTTTGACTTATCGATCGATCGGGGCATATAATAAAAAAATGAACCGTATATACATATTTATATTTCATATTCTTGGAATATTTGTATAATTTCAATCAATTGTTCTTCTCCTTTAGGTATGATAATTTTTATATACATATTGTTATTAAATTCTAGCAATATATTTTTAGACGGAGTGAAATTATGTGTTATTTTGTCTATGAATATTTTTGGCGCGAGAACCTATATAAATAATTTTAAACAGAGCTATCAAACGTCAAGTATCATGTGTCATTCCTATATACATACGTCTACCAACTACTGTGCAAAAAGAAATGAAAAGTTATTGAAGTTAGTCACTAAATGGAAGATCAAGAATTCTCCAAGTTCTGTATAAAATATGCGTATCGTCGGTCTAATTAGAAAAACTGGTAATCCATTTTTTGCAACTTTAGGGAAACCGCAAACTGTCAAATAATGAAATATATTTCGAAAATTGCAAATTTATTGAATCTTTTTCAAGAAGCTAATATTGAATACCGACATAAACGTTTGTTTAATTTCAAAACCTTCAAATGAAGGAAAACAGTTTTCTTCGGTTTCCCTAAAGTTGCAAAAAATGGACTTACCAGTTTTTCTAATTAGACCGACGATATGTAGCTTTTTAAGAATTAATTGCAAAGCGCCAAATTTGTTGTTTAAAGGCGTCACATTTAGCGCCAAGCGCCAAAGTGAAAATTTCAAGCGCAATTTGTTCATTCAAAGGCGCCACACCTGGCAACACTGCTCTCTATAAAGAACTGCACTACGAGTAGTGTACGAGTACAACGGAGCAGTGCTGCCAACCGCTTGCAGTGAACTATCGCTACAATTAGCGAATTAGAAACGAAGGTCGCTGATTTCGCTGCCAAAACTTAAAAAAAGTCGTTAAATTGTTGCTACTTCAAATTAAAAAAATGCACAAATAGCGGTTTTTAACTATTTCTTTAAAAATAAAAGCAAATATGTGTATTAAACATTAAGGCCCAGTTGTACAATACCAGTTTCTTCTTGTCGAATTAATTCTTGTATTGCATTGCATTGGTGTCTATTTAATAATAATAATAATAATAAATTGCCTTTATTGTACTAACAATTTTAACTATACATATAATAATGTGATACACAACAATGTAGAGTACAATCTCAAGGTGAGATTCAGAATGTAGATTGATCTACACCTGTTCTACCATCTAAGCCTTGACGTTAACGCGTATAAACAAAAACATGAGCTCATGCCTATAATAACTTAAGCCTAAAATTCTGCGATGAATTGTAATTAATTACATAACAAACAAATATACATAAAAATGATAATAATAATAATAATACTACTCTGAGGAAGAAAGAAAAACAGACGCTGCACTATCAGTTGGCATTATCGAGTGGTACATTGTTTGGACTGTTCAATGAATAGCAGGTTCCGTAAGGTGGACTTAAAAGCGATTAATTTTAAATTTTTTACATGTTCAGACAGATTGTTGTATTTTTGATAGATTTGGAAGGAGAAAGATCTTTCGAAGAGCGCGGTGACATGAGCAGGTGGAGAGATTAAGCCTCTAAATCTTGTAGTGACATTGTGGATATCGGAACGGAACCTGATTTTATTATAAAGATATGGCGGATGACGTAATGATAATATTTTGTGATAGAAACAGACAGTTTGTAGTTCTCTGCGATTATACATATTCAACCAACGAGCATCTACAAGTTTATGTGAGATGCGTTCAAATTTCTTGATGCCATATATAAATCTTAGGCAAGCATTTTGTAGTTTTTGAATGCGATTAATTGTTATGCAATCGATTGCAGCATGATAAACAGGGGCGCAAAAGGTGAAATGAGATAAAACAAAGGCCTCGCATAGTTTCTTTTTTAAGTCGATACTAAGATAAGTTCTGTGGGGATATAATTTTTTTAGATTTATGTATGCATTGCTCACGTATTTAGTAACCTGGTACCTATATCTGAAAGAGTTATCTAAAATCAAGCCGAGACTTTTTGCTTTATTTGCAATTGGGACTTTAATATCGTTAATTTTTATATTGATTAGATCAGATAGAGCATTGCAAATTTCAGTATTACCAAGCAGTAAAACTGAAGATTTATCAGGATTAATTTTAAGACTATGCTTAAGGGAGAACTCTGATACGCGACCAAGGTCAGAATTTATTTCTGTCTCTGCATGTTGCCAGTTAGTAGGAGAGAAACTGATGTGCAGTTGACTATCATCTGCGTACATGTGAGGCTCAGAGTGTTTAAAACAATTTGAAAATTTTGATGTATAGATAGAGAATAAAGTAGGGCCAAGTATTGAACCTTGCGGAACCCCTTGTGGAACGCAAAGAGAATTGGAAACAAAAGAATCAAGTTTGACGACTTGGGTTCTGTCCCGAAGGTAACTATTCATTAGGCAAACTGCATTAGAGCTGAGACCAATATGTGCTAATAAAGACATAAGGGTGTCGTGATTCACGGTGTCAAAAGCTTTGCTGTAATCCAGGAGAACGAGAGCTGAGATGTTGCCCCGATCGCGAGAAGCTAGAATATCATCAGTGATGTTCAGCAAAGCAGTTGCACAACTGTAACCTGCTCGGAACCCTGATTGATTGGGAGGTAATATACCGGATTTGTCAATGAAATCGGTAAGTTGCTTATTAACAACCTTTTCAAATAGTTTGGAAAGTACTGGAAGCAAACTGATTGGGCGCAGGTCTGAGAATTGCCGCGGTTGGCTAACTTTGGGAAGAGGACGTACCACAGCTTGTTTCCAAAGAGAAGGAAAAATATTTTCAGCTATACAATAATTAATTACATGTGTGACATAAGGAATTATAAATGGTGAACACAGTCGGATCATGTTGATGTCAATTCCGTCCCAACCAGCAGCGTTAGATTTGAACTGGTAAATTAATTTAAAGACGGTATCTGTGTCCGTAGGATGAAAATTAAAGTTAGAAGCTTTATTATCTACATCAGTAGCGTATAAAAAGGGTTTCTGCTGAAGATTAGTGTTGGAGATACTGTTAATATAATAATTATTGATAGCGTTGGCATCATTTAAATGACTGGGAATGGGTTCTCGCGCTTTGGGTAGCTTTAATAAGTTCAATTCTTTCCATAGCGATTTATTATCCGCATGACTGTACATGAAATTATAATAAGCTTTACGTTCATTTCTTAATGTTAATGTGGTCAGGTTTCTTAGAGTTTTATAATAATTCCAATGACGCTCTGGTACTCCTAAATTTAGCTTTTGCTTTGTCACGGATTTTCATTAAGAGCCTTAGATTTGGTGTCAGCCATGATTTGTAGGGTTTTGTAAATTTGCGCAACAGTAACGGAGCATGAGTATTGAATAGGTTTAGAATGCATGTATTCAGAAAACTTACTTTATCGTCAACATTGTTGATGTTAAAAATTAAGTGCAGAGGTAGCGAGTGCAGATCGCGATTAAAAGAGATTAGGTCAATATTTGTATAGTTTCTGAATACACGAAATACTGGATTCGCTTTTGCGCGGGTAATGTTAACATTGCAAAATGTGCAATCATGGTCGGATAATTGAGACGGGATGATGCCACTGTTTGCGACTGGAATTTCATCTGTAACAATAATGAGATCGATTAGAGAACAAGTGGTAAATGTTAAACGCGTGGGCTCGTTAATGATTTGCTTTAAATTAAGAGATTCGAGTAAATTAGAGAAATTAATTGAGGCTCTATTGTTAATGTTCAAAAGATCTATGTTGAAGTCTCCACAGCAAATTATTTTATCAGAGAGCGGCAAGCATAATGCGAAGGTATTTTCGAACTCATCGAGAAAAAAGTTATGATCCATATGTGGAGGTTTGTAGACAACACCAAATGTAATGGTTTCAGTTCCAACTTGAACCGAAAGCCATAACTGTTCGATGTTTTTACTTGTATCAATGACTGTGTACCTCAAGGAATTTTTTATATAAACACCTATATTTCTTCTCGTTAAATTAATTTTTAAATTTTTAAGGAAACTTCCTCATTGTTTTCATTTCGTTTTTGAAAAATTCTACTTTTTAAAGAACCGTAACAGGCTGTTACTGTTAGGAAAAAGTAGTACATTTGTCAGCGATTTTTTTCTTAAAAAGAATCTCTTCAATATTTGAGCGTGGGCTATTTTCGCAATTTCATTTCCTTCCCTCTTTTTCGTTTTGAATTTTTGAAATCGTCTGCTGTACTTCTTTGAGTTTTTGTTCGTTTTTCTTTGAACACTGAAATTTGAGGGAACCGCGGATATTGCGCCTGCGCATGTTCAGAGCTGGGGTGCGTTTGGGAAGTTTACTTGAGAGTAAATTTTACAAATGAGAGTAGGGGTAATAAAGTAAGGCCAAGTTACTTTTACTTTTCGAACGTCCGTTGTTTGCATATGAAGTTGCCCACGCAAAGAACATGTTAAGTCACTTTCTGTTAATTTTACAGGAGATCATTAATTAAGGTTTATAGTCTCTTGGAAAATCTTATATAACTGCAATTTGGAACATTTATGGACATAGTATTTTGAAATCAACTGGTATATATTATGAAAGTACTTTTTTAAAAGGTTTTGAGTTTTGATTTTTTCTTTTAAACACGTTCTTTCCAGGCAGTGCTGCCGTTTAGGTACAATTGTACCTAATTCGGTACGAAATGTTGATTTTAGATACGTAGGTACTACTTTTTTTTAAAATAGCCATTTTCGGTACGAAATTGAAAATATTTGTTCCATAGAGTTCCTGTATATTGTCTATTGTTATGCAGCACAACGTGACATCTAGCGATGAAAACACTTTACTAAAAGTCAACCTTCTGAAATTCATTTGTAGGTGTCGCCGACCGCAGCTGACTGATCAAGGAAAGAAGATTTCATGCCTGTATGTAACACAACCACGAACTTAACATAACTTAGAATCCTAGAATATTTAAAATGACAAATGAGGCGGAGGACTGTTTTATGGGTCTATGTCTAGAAGTTTCTGTTTTTCTTGTGTAGAGTCCATCTAATACCGTTTTCGATTCACGTGTACCGGTTGCGCTCAGTGTATTTGCATCTTCTTTTAACCTCAAGTAATAACACGAGATGAAGATACTCTAAGTGCGCACTAAGGCGGTCAATCGAAAACGTTATAAGTAAGCAGTTCAAAAACATTTCAACTATGGACAAGTAAGAAGTAATTAATATCATCATCACGTGTTACGATCTGACAAATGTTCTTAAAGATTTGTGTTATTTTCTGATTAGCAAGTTATTTAGTTTCCTACACAAATTTAAAATTTCCCGCGTTTCGGTACGTTTTTACGAAATTTAGTACGTTTCTTGGTTGACGATTGGTACACAATAAAATAACAGTGCGGCAGCACTGTTCCCGGGGGAAGGCCCAAACTGAAACTGAAAATACCACGTGTACTAAACACGTTCTTTACTTATTAATTGGACGGTTAGATACTACACTGAATTCGCTACCACAATGCGTCATGGCCTGAAAATGCCCAAAAACTGACTGAACACGCTTTTTGCCTGGGCCCTTCATATGTCACATGTCAGCAGTTTCAGTTATAACGCCTATAACAATAATCTATAATAACAAACTAGTTATAAGCGACTGCAGAAAACGTCTCCTACTTTTTTTTTGTATTGTACTTTTATTTTGTGAGTATGCAATCATTCAATCCGACTAATGAAAAATATGTATTATTTTAGGTTATGAAATATTTGTTTAAATGAGACTACTCAGAACTTATCTATTTTGTTCATAATTAATAAATTTCCGGTAGTATTATCTCTAAAAAGCAAGCCTTTTTATGAAAGAGAAAATAAAAGAACAATTACACAAAAAAAAAATAATAAACCAGCGCGCATGACAAGTGATTTTCACCGCAGTTTGGAGTGCGGCGATTTTTGTTACTTTCAAAGCGACACTTTTGAATTTTTCGAACGTTTTACTCCTTTACTTTTAGTGCACCAAACGAAAATCTCGAACGACTATTTTCGTAAAAGTTACAGAAAAATGTTATTCTCGAACGCACCCCTGACTCGCAACCGTTCGCTCGTGCAGGATTAGGTTCTCCATTCAAATATTATTTATTTTATGTATTATTACATAGAGAAATGAAATTAGAGACTTATATAATACTAATAGTATCGCACAAAACAAGAATAAGTAATTTATTTGGAAGGACCAGATACACACATTATTTCTAGGGCCGGCCACAAGCGGGGTGCGCAGGATGCAAAACAGCCGAGCCCTGGGCCACACAGGGGCCCCCATCAGGTCCGTAATTAGATAAACTAGCGCTTATTGCAAAATTCTATATGTAACGTCCTCAAAAATATACAGATTTGGTCAAAATCCAAATTATACATTACACAAAAACACACTTAAATATATACAGGGTGTTTAAAAAATATGGTCGGATGTTTCACCCAGTTATATACATCATTAATACAAACACAAAAGTCTTAATAAACATAGGTCTGAAAATCAATCATTTCCGAGATTCTGTAAAAAATAAATGTTGCCTTTAGTGCCTTTTTGTTGAAATCTTTGTCCAGTGGCAGATAGTAAAAGAGTAAAAATTGAAATATGCCGAGAAGAAGATTCTGTTGTAAACTTTTATTAACAGTGTTTACATCTATATTACTTCATTTTTTTTATTTCATTGCTAACTACAATTAATATCTTAACACTCCCACTTTAATTGTTAGTGATATCTTCAATGTTGGCATAAATCTCTCATTCCTAACAGCCACCTAAGTTTGTTAAACTTGACCGGTGTTAATATTTTTGTAAATATGTCAGCAATTTGTTCCTCAGTTCCTACATACTTGATGTCCATTAAGCCTTCTCGATATTTTTCCCTAATGAAGTGATACTTTATTTCAATATGCTTTGTACGTCTGTGAAACTCAGAATTTTTAATCAACCGTATTGCACTTTGATTATCAATGTACAAAGTTGGTTTCTCTTCACATTTGCATAACTCCTTCAATAGACGTTGAAGCCATATCAATTCCATGACTGTAGTACAAGCAGCAACATATTCCGCTTCAGTAGTTGACAGCGACACCGATGTTTGTCTTCTAGAGCACCAACTTATGGCACTTGATCCAAACATGAATACGTATCCTGTAGTTGATTTCCTACTATCAGCATCACCTGCAAAATCTGCATCACTGTATCCATGAAAATTAGCTTCATTATTACGCTGAAATAAAATTCCATAGTTCAAAGTTCCATTTAAATACTTGAAAATCCTTTTCACTGCTTTCCAATGAACTTGTAATGGATTTTCTAGAAAACGACTTGCTGCATTTACGGCAAACGTTATATCTGGCCTTGTAGCTACATTTAAATACATTAGACTTCCTACAGCTTCTCTGTAAGGCACCTTTTCCTTTCTTATTTCAGGATGTAGATTTCTACATAATATTTGATCTGCAGGAGTTGATACTTGTTTGGATTCTAACATCTGAAACTTGCTTAAAATTCTTTTAGTAAAGCCGGACTGATGTAAAAATATTGAACCGTCTAATTCTTGTACAATTTCAAGTCCAAGAAAATTGTTTAAATAACAATGTTTAATTTCAAACTCATTGTGCAAATAAACTAGTAAATCATCAATATCATTTTGTTTCTGTGCAGCAATAATTCCATCATCTACGTATATTGCCACAATAAGTTTAAAATTCTTATCATTGCTTAAAAATACACATTCATCAGCAGTACTACTTTTAAGATTATATCTTTTTAAGAAATTAATAAACCTGTTGTTCCAGCAACGTGGAGCCTGTTTCAATCCATACAAACTTCTATTCAGTTTACATACCATATTCGAACTATCTTCAAAACCAGCAGGTTGATTCATGTAAATCTCTTCATTTAAATAACCGTACAAGAACGCAGTTTTTACGTCAAATTGCATCAATTTTAACTTTTGTTTTGCTGCAACTGCTGATGGTAATGCTATCAAAGTCCAAGTATTATTCTTCTTTAGTGATTCTAATTCTTCTTCCATGGCTTGCTTCCACTCTTTAGCATGCTTGCTTGTAACTGCTTCTTGGAAAGTAATAGGTTCACAGTCTTCTGCTATTAAAGCAATACTTTCAGCTAAACTTGCGTATCTATCGGATTGTCTTAACGCATCCCTATTTCTCAAATTGTATCTTGTTTCGGTTTCTTCATTTTCTTCAAAATTTTCAGGTTCTGTTAACTTTGTAACTTCTTCAACTCTCTCATATTTGTTTTCTTTATGGTCAGCTTCTTCAATGTCACATTTTCTTTCTTCTTCTAAAATTATTTCTTTTGCAAAAACTACATCTCTACTTACATCAATGATATTCTCCGTTGGAAACCATACTCTGTATGCTTTTACATTTTCCTTATATCCCACAAATACTCCCTTTTTACTTTTAGCATCGAATTTCTTACGTTTTTCTTTAGGAATGTGGACAAATACTTCAGTTCCAAATACTTTCAAGTGACTGATTTTTGGTTTCTCACCATACCATAGTTCATAAGGCGTTGAATGAAACCTTGAGCTCTCTCCTGTTCTATTTATTACGTAAACTGCCGTATTAACTGCTTCAGCCCATAGCTTCAGTGGAAGGCCTTTAGAGTAAAGTAGTGTTCTCTCTTTCTGCGACACCATTTTGTTGTGGTGAATATGGCACTGTCAACTGATGACGTATACCACGAAATTTTAGAATGCTATCAACGTTCTTGTTTACAAATTCACCTCCATTGTCCGACCTAATGACTTTTACTTCAGATCCTGTGACATTTTTGACAACTGTCAGATATTCAACCAATTTTTCTTTTACTTCGCTTTTGTTACGCAAAAAGTAGACATGTCTAAAACTTGAAAAATCATCTTTAAATAAGAGAAAATAATACGAACCTCCAAGTGAGACATTTTGCATAGGACCACACAAATCTGCATGTATCAATTGACCACATTTTTCTGTTTTTGTCAAACTAGAATGAAAGGGTTGGCGGTGTTGCTTTCCATACATGCATGCTTCACAAAATATGTTTTTATTCAAATCTGGTACATTCACGTTCAAATTTTGTAGAACTTTTCTTACATGACTAATATTCTGATGACCTAAGCGTTCATGCCAAAGTTGCAGTGATTCCTTAACAACGACATTCGTTTCAGATTTCCCTTCAGGTAAAATAACTTTAAACGGAAGTTGATATAAACGCTTGTTTCGTACTCCCACTGCTACAATACGACCATTACTTTTAATGTGACATTTCTTCTCATCAGAATATAATGTATATCCTTTATCCAAAGCTGTACCAGTTGAAAACAGATTCAATTTAATTTTCGGAACGAACAATACATTTTTTAAAACTTTCTCCGTCCATTTACCTTCTGCAAATGCCGAAATTCTTATGTCACCTTTACCATGAGCACTTATTTTTGACCCATTTCCAATTCTGACAGGTATCGGACTGTCAAAGGGAACATAATTATCAAACCACTCGGACCTTTTCGACATATGATCGCTGGCTCCTGAATCCATAAACCACATATCCTCTTCATGATCTTCAGCTAACATGGTGTCCAAAATAAAAGCTTCTTTTTCTGAAGTTGAAGCATGAATATTGGTATTTCCTCTATCTTCTGCATTTTCTTCTTTCTGTTTCCTATTTCTACATTCTCTTTTCCAATGACCTGATTTATTACAATAAAAGCATTTTCCTGGTTTCTTATTTTTGTACTTGTTGAAAATTTTCTTGTTTTCTTCTTGCTTTCTTCCTGTCTTCATCGTCAAAGCATTTACTGATTCTTCATTCTTAACTTGACCATTAATTCGTGCCTCTTCTATTAATAACCTTGTTGTGAGATTACTAATATTTTTCTTCTCCTCTGGCATTGACTCCCATGCACTATGAAAATGATTATAACTCGCCGGTAATGTCATTAAAATTTTTGTTATCATCATTGACTCTGATATTGGTTCACCCAGCTGCTTAAGCTGATGTCCTATTTCTTCTAACTTGGAAATATGCAAGGCAATGTTATCATTTGGATCCATAACGTACCTGTAGAATTTTTGTTGCACCAGATGTAAACTTGCATCAGATTCTTGTTCGAAAACACTGTGCAATTTTTCCCACATATCTTTTGCAGTTTCACAGGTCATTATATATAATAGCGGCTGACGATCCACCGTTGACACTATTATTTTCTGAGCTTTACTATCCGCTCGCACCCACTTTTGAAGTTCCATTTCAAAAGTCCTTCTGCCTTTAGCATCAGTGTCATAACTTGACATTACAGGTTTTTCAAATTCTCCACTCACTACTCCAAATAAGTCGCTGGATTTTAAGTGTACCTTTATCACAAATTTCCACTGCGCCCAATTATTCTCATTTTTCAGTTTATCAGTTTTCAAAAGTTCACTATCCATTACCTTTACTTAATGTTTTCTTAACAAATTTACTATCTTCGGCGATAACTGGGCCCGTAACCTGTTGAAATCTTTGTCCAGTGGCAGATAGTAAAAGAGTAAAAATTGAAATATGCCGAGAAGAAGATTCTGTTGTAAACTTTTATTAACAGTGTTTACATCTTTATTACTTCATTTTTTTTTATTTCATTGCTAACTACAATTAATATCTTAACACTTTTTAATTTAAACTGATATCAAGTGTTCACTTGAAAAATTCATCAAGTAGCCCTTGAATTTTTCATTACATTGTGAAGCAGGTCTCGAATTAGAACGATGCGAAATGCTGTTTTAAGTTATGCCATGTTAGATTACATGCAAAACACTTTAACTGTTGGACAACTGTCAAACATCAATTGATGACTCATCACTATTCTTTCATCAAAAAGTTGATACCAACTTGCTGAAGTTTTCAATTGAATAGGCGTTAGTACAACAAAATCTCGATTAAAATAAATTACTGTGCACTAAGGACTAAGGTCAACAAGCAAGATTTTTGTGTGGCGCCATTGTAACATTTTTAAAATCTCAAAAAGAAGCAAATAAAGTATAATTTTACACAAAATATAATCAGTAGACGTTGAAGATGTACCAAATGCAACAGTGCTTCAATGATGAGTCAAGTCAACATTTCAAATTTTAACAGATAAGTCAGTTTGTTCGAAGGAGACCAAGACTGTGCACTAAAAACAGTAAAACTCCCTCAGTCAGCAGTGGTTTGATCTGTGATTGGAAAGTTTTAAGACTGGGCTCGTAATTTAAAAATGGCAGTACTTAGAGAGAGTATTGTGATGGATCTCCTTCAAAATAGTCCTCCTCTGATTGTACATACCGACTCCAATGATGTTTCCACTTTTGGAAGCATTCCTGGATATCTTCTTTCGTAAGGGTATTAAGGATCGTCTCCGTATTTGCCTGGATGTCTTCAATTGAATCATTCTCTCAAGGAAAATATCAATTTAGGAAACATGTAAAAGTCGGCAGGAGCTATATCAGCGGAATGGGCGAGTTGTGGAAACACAAGAATATTGAATTTGGCCAAAAACTCTTGTCTCGCCATTTTCGCACAAACGTTGAATGACTTTTGTTGGTTGACTGTTTGCCCCCTAACGCCCGGGGGCAAACTCATGATGGCACGATACCCGTGGACTCGAAAAAAAAAAACCACCAACATTGTCTTGATTTTTGAAGTGGAGGGCCGGCCTGATTCGCAGCCATCTTTGAATTCGTTGAACCAGATAAAACGGCTCAGTTTTATCTCCGAAAGCTGTTTTTAAGGATCATGAGTCTCCGAAGCTGATTTCCCTGTTTTAAAGCAAAACTTGAAACAAACACATTTTACTAAATCAAAAATCCGCCAAGAACCTAAAACATGTCTTCACTCACCAGAATGTCACTTTCCACTGAACAAAAGATATGGCGGTGATCTTTTGAAAATGTTTCAAGGACGAAACAAGCCCCCTTTTCCACACCTGCGGGCAATCCTAGCCCCGCCTGTTGAGCACTGGCGCCACCTGTATTAAAACTTTCCAATCACACCTCGTATAAAGACCCAATAATTAGCTGAGAGAATCATCCACGATAGGATCAACCTCAGACTTTTCGATGTGTAGTTGTTTGGGGTAAGTCTACAGCATCCTCAAGTGTTCTGTTTTTTGCCAATTTTTGAATTACTTTGGCGTACATTGCCCTCCGTTACTACCTTTGTCAAATGTTCTCAATTCTACTATTTCTCTTTCTGTTATTTTCCATACTTACTTACTACTTTTAGGGTTTTGAAGTCCATACCAAATTTTCTTTTTCATTTCCCTCAACTCCAAGGGTTTTCGATGTATGGCAAATCTGCGGCATTTCCTTTTAGGTTTTCTTCTTTTTGGTACATCTCCTTGCATCCTTCATACTTCCTATTTTTAGATATTTTAAGTTCAGCTTACTACGTTACTTTCCGAAATGTCATTATCTTTCATTTGGAATACGTTTACCAATCACCATCATTTAAGATCGTCATTTTCATTAGTTATTCTTTACACCCTCATTTCTTATCTTTTCTCATTTAGTCTTCCTTCTCCATAAAAATTCTTATTTGCAAACTTGTTTTTCTTATCGCTACTATTTTTGCAAATTATTTTCCTGCTGTGCCAAGAAGAAATGTTTCCACCATACAAGCCCCAAGTCGAAGGGGCGTTAGGTTGGGTATTTTTTTATTGCTTGCGGCGGCTGCGACCGGCTTACGAGGTGCTTTTCTCCTTCGGTATTCGTCTTACAGTTTGGGAGGAAACGCAGAAATCACAGTTCGGTATGAATCCCAAACAATTTCCGATACATAAGTGTTCTGTCTCTCACCTAGAACCCATATGTACCCGAAGGGGATTCAAACCCGCACCCTGCCCATTGCCTGCGGACCCAAGCAAGTCGACTGTGTAAGTAACCATTAAGTTACAAGAGGCAATGCATTGGACAATTAAGACTGACACACTGAGCTCTCACTTCATTATAAATGCAATAAAAAGGTCTTCTTGAATAAGAAGGCCGGTCCTGATTATTTCCATCAAATGAATAAAATAAAAAAGAACTCAAATATAATTTTCTTTACGCAAGTAAGTGAGACAGACGTCTTTTGAAACTTTTCGTGCAGCGATAAGAACATAACCTCGACCGTTCTCTGATCATAATCATAGTCAATCACAATCTTAGTTTAAATTTGAATTGAAAATGATTTTTAAAAGATCATTAATGAATCAAAATTGTATACTTTAACACTCTTATCCCAACCTCCAGATAGGAACATGTGATCATCCGAGTAATGAAATTTCACGCAAAAAATTCTCAACGTGTGGAATTGCGTCGTGAAACTCTCATCATTAAACCCGTCTTTCTTAAACCATGCCCTTCGAAGCTGAAAAGAAGCATAATTGGATTTAATACTTTAATTAAATCCTGGTAGTAATGAGTAGATAGGCTATGTGCGTTCTGCGCCAATTTTCCATAAGATTTAACATAGGCCTCGAAATTGCAATTTTTGCGCGGATGGCGGTCAGGGGGGGGTGAGGTAAGAAGGGGGAGGGAGGTCGCGCGCAAGCGGCAGCAGAAGCGAAACGCGGGCAAGCCGGAAACAGATAGCAGTTTCTGAGCAGCTTATAAAATAACAAGTAAAACAGGTAGCAGTTTATAAAATAACAGGTAAAAACAGGTAGCAGTTTATAGATATGGTAGATAAGAGCAAAAATGACGTTAGGCATGTCACGTCATCGGTGCTCGGTTGTTGTCTCGGGTATTATATACTTCTTAACTATATTTAGAGAACGGGTATTAACGGCTTCAATAAAACTTCGATTATACTGGTCAATATTTCGTAATATTTTATTACTTCTTCAGGACCATTAAATTACTACAATTGGACAACTAATTAAACTATGATACAATATTATATATAATACTTACTAATAATAGAGAAAGTAATACATTTTTGAAAATTTTAACTTAAAATTTGATGTGTTATTTATAACAAAAATTGTGTATAAATAAAAGAACTCTAGGTGGCGTGACTTATTAGATTAAAATATATATTATTAAGATCGTCAATGTCAGATCTGAAATTGACAGTTACGTCATTATGCTTCTGAATGCATGACATTTCCAAAAATAATCTAGTTTTATAAAACATTTCTTTTTCTAAAATTTTAATATTATTGAAGTCAAAACAATGGTTATCATCAATTGAGTGAATGGCAAGAGCACAGGACCTTTTACCAATTCTACAGTCACTTTTGTGTTGGGAGACTCTGTTCTTTAACCATTGACTGGTTTGGCCTATGTAACATTTATTACAAGAATCACAATTGATTTTATATACAACATTGGAGTTAAGTAAAAGAGGAGTTGGATTTTTTATATTACTAAATATTTGTCTAATTGTTTTAGGATTATAATAGGCTATTTTAATTGGAGTGTTCTTAAATAATGAAACTATTCTTGGAGTGACTGATTTTATGAAAGGTAATTTTCTATATATGGAATTTACAATTACATTATTGTTTCTATTTTGTGTAGCATTAGGATTTCTTTGATTAAAAATTAATTTTTTGACAAGATGCTGAGGATAGCCATTATTTACAAAAATGTCAATAAGTTTATGAAAATTTTTAGTTTTTAGAGATTCATGGCAAATTCTATCAACACGATTCTTCATGGCAATAATGGTATTTAATTTGTGTTTTAAACAGTGGTTTGAGTAGAAGTTAATAAATCTTCCTGAGAAGGTGGGTTTATGGTACCAATCCAAAATGATGGTATTGTTAGGAGTTCTGATTAATTTAGTATCTAGAAAGGGAACTGAATTATCGTTTTCAGTTTCAAGGGTAAATTGAATTTTGTTATTGAAATTGTTAAATGTATTTAAGATTTCATCAATTTTATTTGTAGGGACAGCACAGATCAAATCATCAACATATTTAAATATAAAAGGAAGTTGAAAAGTTAATTTGGGAATGCAATTTTCAAGAACAAAATCCATGACAATTTGTGCTATTATTGGGCTTAAAGGAGAACCCATAGGAGTGCCTTGTATTTGAAGGTATATTTTATCTTGAAATGTAAAGTAGCAATTACTATAAATAAATTTGATAATATTAAGGAAATCATTCTTTGGAATATTACATTCCTTTTCTATATCGTTCCAGCAATTAGAAATTATGTCTAAAGCTAATTCCATAGGAATATTTGTAAATAACGATACCACATCTAAAGAAATGAGTTGATGATCTACTGGCAAATTGAAGTTTTGAATTTTTTCAGCAAAAGTGAAAGAATCTTTAATGTTGTATTCATATTTATTAGACAAACTAGCAGTTAAAATGTTGGAAATGAATTTTGCGAGACTGTATGTTGGAGAGTTAATACAAGAAACTATTGGTCGAAGAGGGACATTATATTTATGTATTTTTGGTAAACCATAGAATTTTGGTAATATTGAATTGTTAATGATTAATTTGTCCAGTGTATTTTTATCAATACATTTTTTTGAAAATAGTTTTTTAACTAGATTATTGTTTTTTTGTTGTAAGCTCGACAAAGGATCTCTTTTCATTTCCTTGTAAACTGTATTATCATTTAATAAATCAAAAGATTTATTAATGTAATCATTTTTTGACATGAGAACTGTAACAGAACCTTTGTCTGCATTAGTCATAATAATATCATCATTATCTTTAATGAATTTTTTTGAACGATTGAAAATGTCTTTAAATTCAGAAGCAGAACGATTAGCTTGATTTTTGTTATTGTTAATATAATTAGTTATAATATTTGTTATTTTTAATCTAAGTGAATTTGCAATATTAGGTGTTTGTGTTACAATGTTTTCAACTTCAGCAAGGAGTCTATTAATATTACATTGTTTAGAGTTCATGTTTAAGCTAAACTTAGGACCAAGAGATAGGAAATCTTTGATGTCATTAGGGATTTCAGTGTTAGTGAGATTAATTATCCATTTATCGTTATTATAAAATAGTTTTGGTTTTACTAACTCAGATTTCAATTTGTCAAATTTATTAATGTTATTATTTTTAACATTCTGAAAAATTATGTTGAAAATAGTTTTTAATCTTACTTTATATTCATCAAAAATAATATGCGGTAAGACATTAACTAAAGTTGATGTGCAATTATTAATATTATGACGTATATAATTGATATCTGAGTGAGTAATTTTAATTTCAAAGTTAAGAATTTGAAATCCTAACCTTTTGTTAAAGTTTAAGATCTTGTTGGACAGGTAATGGTTTGGAGTTTCTAACAATGACATCATTTTCTTAATTCTGTTGGTGATATGCTTAGGTAAAAGTATTATATACTGTTATTATATACTGTTACCTGTATTCGGAAACTGCTACCAATCTCTGAGCAGTTAATTGCAGTTTATAGTTATGACAGGTAACAGTATAAAACGCCCGAGACAACAACCGAGCACCGATGGCGTGACATGCCTAACGTCACTTTTGCTCTTATCTACCATATCTATAAACTGCTACCTGTTTTATAAACTGGTACCTGTTTTTACCTGTTATTTTATAAACTACTACCTGTTTTACTTTGTTACGCCCCAACCCCGTATTTAGGGCGGTTATAATCTTGAAGAAGGTGTCCGGGCTAAGCAATTTGGATTTCTTGACTTACTTAATCCGGTTATTTTGGTATCGCTGCCACCAGCTCAAAGAGCAATTGAAGAAGTTGTATTCTTCGGAGGAAAGGGGGGGTTCTTTTTGGGAGTTGAATCAGTTATTGTTGAAATAAAAACCGGTAAGCGGCTAAACTACTATATTAAATTTAAGCAATGAAAATAACATTAGAGTCAAACGATTGAAACGAGCGGCGGGGGTTGAACCGGTGAAATGCTTAACTAGGTTTTATACGACCTGAATCCGAGGAGCCGCCTTTTCTTCACTAGAGAACTGTCACCTAACGTGCCAAAAATCTAAAAATGCTTGAATTTCTACTTAAATTTTGATCTATTAACCTGAACTGCACTTTAAGTGTAACCGGCACCGAATTCCCGCACCGAATGCTCTCTTCAGCATTACGATAGTGTATCTTAATTTTCCCGACTCTGTAAACATCCGGCGGAGCGAATTATCACACCTTATTAAGCATTTCTTTAGTTACATTATACAGGGTATTACATCTATTCAGGGTATTACATCACTTCCCCTTTTGAAAAAGAATGCTTATTTCTACAAGTAAGCATTCCTTTCGGTTACCGCTCAACTTGAAGTGGCTACATACTAAATCAAACAAAAAAAAAAAATAGATATTCACTTTCATGCAAGGTTCACACTTATTACCGAACACAATCACAAACTCCAGATTTCCATAGTTCCCCTTTTCCTGGTCGTGCTCTTCTCTGCCCTCCAGTAGGGTGATTTATATTCTGACTGCTCTAGGGTTCAGATGGGATCATAATTTGAGAGGAATAAATTTTTGCAAGCGCGGTCCGTCGCTGCAGGTACATTATTGGATAGACCACGGTATGGTTAAATGAGGTTGGAGATTGAGGAACCCTGGTAGAATTTTAGAATCTTGAAATTTAATTCGATTATTGAACTGGGCGTTTTACTTCAGTCCAGTGTTGTAAATCAGGATATAAGCGTGTTGGTGGTGCATCGCCTTCATTAGCACGATGGTTGTTAATTGGTTCTTCCACGATAATTCGTATGTCCTGAAGTTCAGTATCTTTTATTTGAGCAGTTGTGCCTTCTGTTTCAGTTCTTGCTTTTAGAGAGATATCACGGTAACGGTGAACAATCCACAGGGCCAAAGTACTCCATAAGCTAGCTAATAAGGCTGGTCCACATCCGGCAGTTCGATATATAGAGAAAGCATTAATAATCACTCCTGCACAGTAAGCGAGAATTTTAAACACGATGAAAAATCCTATAAGTCCGCTCATGAACATCCCTAAATCAGTAAACCATCCCCAAATATAGTGTAGGGTTGATTTTGCTAAATCCTCCATCTCCTCTGGATCAAAAATATGTAGGGTAGAGTAACCTTGAGTGTCGGTATCTTTTCCTGATAACTTTCTGGTTAAAATAGTTCCAACTGCTTTTCTTTCAATTCCAAAAGTCAAAATTCTTTGGACGCTATCAATTTCTTGCCTTGTGTATAAGCCCGCTGCTCCTAGAGGTTGTATGGGACCAAATTTTAATTTCGCTTCCTCATCGACTTCCAACTGTATAGGTGCATTCCTAATTACCGGATGAGGAGTTAATCCAATCCACTCGGTGTCAATATAATACAGTGGCGGAGTAACTAAGTTGCAGTCTATTTGTTCAGCATGGTCTTGGATTAGATGCGTTAGAGGGGCCATAAAAAGAGTTTTATTATCTACACTGATAGGTAATTCATAATAGCAATACTCGGTTCTTCTAATATGAACTAATTTCGGTTTACACTGCATGAGGTAGATTACTTCGCCTAGAACTCGACCTACATAGCCTAGTTCTTGTTTAATTACAGCACCGAAGTTGTCAGGAGCTAAGGGTGCCATCATCAGTCGAGTTTTTAGTTGTTCTCTTTTTGTCAAACATCTTCGATATACAGTATCAGTATACAACACATCTAATGATCTTTTATAAGCTTGTTCTATATACAAAAGTTTACTATTAATATAGGCGGTTAGCTCCGTATTCTGCGGTAATAGTTCCATTTGTCCCGTAAGCTGTTCTGTTGATTTTCCCAACACTAAGATTTTCGGATGTTCCGTTAACCAAATTTCGATACCACATATGTGAATAGTTTTAATTAATGAAAGTGCAAACACTTTATCTCCCTGTTCAACGACCAAAATTTTCTGTCCTTCGTTACTTGTTACCAGTTCCGCTGGACCTTTGTATAATGTACTTAAATCGTGATCACACACTGTATCTTGGTAATATTCCCACACTGTTTCTCCAAATGTAGAGTCTACGCAATATCCGCTCAAATAAGGGCATACAATACCACCCATAAGGCTTATTTCATTGCTTTCTAATTTGACCTTCGCTAAGTAGTCTTTTAAATGGATTTTAACCGCTGCATAAACGATTACGTCGGACCAGGAATGTCCATCTTCCGTGTAATGGACTCCTCTACAGGTTCCATCATCTTTCAAATCACCCTCTAAAGTAATTGAGACGGATGTTGTACCGTTTAACTGTAATTTGCCAATGCTTCGTCTATGAATATGGATTGTTTGATAACGATGTGCGCTTCTACATTCTTCAGCTCCTAAGGGTTGTAGATAACTTGATAATCCACCTGCTACAGCAGAATTATGACTGTGCATGCCACAATACGCTATGATTCTCGTGACTTCTATTAAACAGGTTTGAACATGCTTTAGTTTGATACCATTGCGTTGCAGAACGTGTACACGAAACTTTTCGCTGTTGTAGGCTTTCTCTTCTTCGGGGCATGGTGCAATGTCCTTTAGGGAAATCACGGAGACATTTGTGTCCTTGTCCTTACAGTCATATGCAATGAGCGTGATCACTGCACTACACTGAATTGTCAAAATTAACAGAACTGTTATAACTTTCATTGTCCCTGTTAAAACAAATGATAACATTAAAATCTATTCCTAATAGTAAACATAAAAATAAAGAAAAATACATTAATAGAAAATGACATGTTGTAATAATAAAATAATACCTAAATTACAAATTACATTTAAGTTGGTTACATAAACATATTTCCTTAATTAAAATTTGCTAAAATTCCCCTTTTTTTTTCTTTTCTTTTCGGTATGTCTTTCTAATCAATCTACACTGATAAAAACTAGTTTCCCCAAATTAAATTACGGTGAATTATTAAACTAATCCTTCCTGTATTTATAAGTTTATAATTCACTTCGATTTAATAGTTATAATAGGGTTTGGCGCAACGCACTACACAAACGTGTCTAACAGTCAAATCTTCTTGGAGGCCTTCTTGGTCTCATAGACCTTCTAATTCCATCTCTGAATTCCGTGCCCAAACGATTAGGTTCATTTTCTTGTGGGTCGGCCTCTGGTATAGGTTCCGCTCTTTCGTTAGGATTTTCATTTCTTTGCACGGTATATTGGTCCGGAATTAATCCAATACCTATATCTCTGGCAACATCCAAGGTCGCTTTCAAGACGTCGTTACTCTCCGTAGACGAGTGGGTTTCGCTGTCTTCATCACTTTTATCATCGTCAGCTGGTTGGTGTTGATTTAAGTTTTCTTGGTAACTGAATTTGTCACAAAATTTTAACCTATTCACATGTACTATCAAGTCCTTTCGTGAGTTTAATTCTCTAATTTTATAAGTAACAGGTCCTTTAATTTCCATAACGCGAAATGGTCCTGTCCATGGTTTAACTAGTTTGCGCGATAGTCCTATCTGAGCGCTTACGTCATGTAAATATACCAAGTCTCCCAAATTAAATGATCTTTCCTTAGTCTTTTTATTGTATTGTGCCGTTCGAGCAACTGTTGCTTGTGCTAAATTTTCTTGAACATGAGTAAAAGCTTGGTTTAATCGTGCGACCAACTCAGACGCGTAGTTTTGATCAGTGTCATATTTAATTCGTCTAGCCTTTAAGACATCCTCAAAAGGTAAAACAGGATCTCTACCATGTACTAGAAAATAAGGGCTATGACCCGTTGAACTATGTATGCTAAAGTTATATGCCATTTGGGCATAAGGTAACCAATCGTCCCAATCTTGTTGACTGTTGGCGATATAGTGTGATAAAATGTCCTTTATAACTCGATGACTACGCTCTAACATTCCATTAGTCTGGGGGTGATAGGGCGTTGTCTGTAATTTTTCCACTCCAAAAAATTCACAAACAGATTTAAACAATTTTGATAAAAAGTTTGCACCTTGATCAGTTAAGAGTTGTTTTGGAGTTCCATGACGAGCAAGTATGTAAGTAGCAAAAGCTCTAGCCACGGTATCAGCTTTTTGATCAGGTAGGGGTATTAATTCAATATACCTGGTGAAATAGTCTTGAAAGGTTAAAATGTATTTATTACTCTTATAAGAATTTACTAATGGACCTACAATATCCATTGCTGTTCGTTCAAATGGGTAAGACACTTCTTTAAAATTTTGTAAAGGAACTCGTTTTAAATGTGGAGATGTTTTCCTTAAATTACATGAATGACAGTTAGAACAGTACCGAACTACATCGTTTTTCATGTTGGGCCAGTAGAATCTAATTTTGAGTAAAGTTAAAGTTTTGGATTGTCCCTGATGTCCTGCTAAAGGTAAATCATGAAAGTCATGTATTACTTTTTTAACATAGCTTTTAGGAATTACTAATAAATCTCGTTCATCGTTTTCATTGCTTTTGTATAGCAACCCATCTAAATCTAAATAAAATCCGGAATTTTCATGACCTTCCTGTAATGTTTCAATAATATTTAAACAAAATGGATCTTTTGCTTGCTCAGCTTTAATTATATCCCTGTCCCATATTGGTATGAACGGTAGTTCACATGGCTCTACATTTATTGTGCTTACCATTGACTTCTCTTGTGCTGACTCCTTTGTTAACTTGAAGATACGAATTTTTATAGAAGTATGTTGAAAAATAAATTTTATTATATCGATTACGATTTCCCAATCTAATTTATCTAACCCACAACCAATTCGAGGCATTGCTAAGCGAAAATCTTTAAGTTCTAAACAACATTTTTTTAATGCATTAAGGGCATCCCAAAGAGTTTGATAAGTAGGTTTACTATAATAGTGACCTTTAGTTATTAAATAATATACGTTGAAATCTATCATTCTCAAGACAGCTACGTCTCCCACATTTTTGTTTTGCTTTAAAAGTTCGTTAACCGAACCAAATTGTTCCTTAAAGTCTCGTGCTATTCCCTTATTCATGCAAAGATCTTTAGATACGGCGTGAGCTAATGAAGTTTGTCCAATAACGGCAAATAGATTACCTACTTCCTCTGTTATATTATCGTTTACGATTTTATTTTTATCTCGGTAATTTACAAATTCTTCAAAATTCGAAGGATAATTATAAGCCCTACTTAAAGCATCGACATTTCCGTGCTTTTTACCAGCTCTATGTACAATTTCGAACTCATACTCTGATAATAACAAAGCCCATCGCGCTAGTCGCGAATGCGGATCTTTCAAAGTCAACAGCCATTTTAAAGGTCTGTGATCTGTAACTAAGGTAAACTTGCGACCGTACAAGTAACATCTAAATTGTTTAATTCCGAAAATGACAGCTAAACATTCCTGTTCAGTAACACTATAATTTCGCTCAGCTTTGTTCAGTTTACGGCTCGCAAAAGCTATAGGTTTCTCGAATCCATCACGTACTTGACTAAGTATCGCACCTACTCCACTGCCACTGGCATCGGTAGCTAGAACAAAAGGTTCCGAAAAATTTGGATAACACAGTACGTCTTCGCTAGTTATTGCCAATTTTAATGATTCGATTGCTTCTAATACTTTTCCGTCTATTTGAAATGTGACTCCCTTTTTGGTTAAATTGGTTAGTGGTTCCGCAATATTAGAAAAGTGTTTTATAAACCGTCTGTACCAACCCACTAAGCCTAAAAATGCCCTCACATCCTTAACAGTTCGCGGAATTGGAAATTCTTTTATAGCTTTCAATTTTTCAGGGTCAGGTTTTATACCGTCCGTTGTTATAATATGCCCTAAGTATTTGACTTCTTTCATTAAAAAAATGCATTTACTCGGTTTTAGTTTAATATTTGCATCTCTTAACCTATCAAAAACTAATTTAAGTTTTTCTAAATGTTGTTCTAATCCATTGGAGTTAAAAACCATAATATCATCTAAGTATACTAAACAAGCTTCCCCAATTAACCCGCTTAAAGTTAAGTTCATGAATCTCTGAAAAGTTGAAGGAGCGTTAGAAAGTCCAAAAGGCATTTTGTTATATTCCCAATGACCCCATGGAGTAGAGAAAGCAGTTTTTTCCTTATCTTTCTCCTCCACGTCAATTTGGTGATAAGCAGCTGTTACATCAAATACGCTAAACAATGTAGATTTCCCAAAATATTCAAGTGTTTCGTGTAAATTTGGAAGGGGGTAATAATCACGTTTAGTGACCACATTTAACCCTCTATAATCAATGCACATTCTAATTTTTTGTTCCCCATTTGGCAATATTTTTGTAATTAGAACTACTGGAGCTGACCATGGTGATTCGGATGGTCGTATTACATCAGCCTGCAAAAGCCTATCAATTTCATTTCTTAAAATTGTTTGTTGATGATAAGGAACACGATAAGGACGTTTCGCAATAGGCATAACATCCTCAGTAATAATTCGATGTTTAACTTTTGTGGTGCTGGATAATATTGTATTATCATCACAAAATATGTCCCTATAATCATTTATTAATTTTGTTAATAATTTCACAGAATGCTCATCTAAATGAGAAAAATCAAATTCTGCTAACATACTAGCTTTGTCTGTCACTGAAATGTTGAACAAATTTAAGTCCTTTTCATTTGCATTATTAGCACCTTCCAATAATTTAAATTTTGACTGTCCCTCACCAATCACAGTATTTCTTTTAATAGTTACGTTATAATTATTAACATTTATTAATCTTATGTTACAAAATTTATCATTTTGCACCACACTATGCGCTGCAGTTACCCCATTAATCCCAACATCAACTGGATCTATTATGATATACTTACCTGCTATAGTATTCTTCAACTTACCTAAACAAAGAACTTCATGTCTTGGAGGTATCATCAGATCTTCGTCTAAAATTACATGGCTGTTATAAATTTCGCAGGGATCTTGACATTTAATATTTTCTTCATTTTCTTTTATAGTTTCACTAATAGACGATTCTTCGCGTTGTTTAAACTCGTTTTCCTGCATTGCTTTTAATTGTGCGTCCCTTTTGACAATATCTGGTACATTTTTCCCAACACTGTTCGCTTTCGTAATTTCCTCATCTTTTATATTTTCTTGACTACAATTTCCTATTTCTTCTCTACGTTTTAGCACATATCTAAGTTCACCTTCACAGTTACCAATTATATTTATGGGTTCGTCATCACACGTTTTCCTTTCTAAACCGATATTTTTTAATTTTTTTCTTTCATCGAACATATTTCCCTTTCTTTTTCTTATTCCATCGTCAATATTTTCTTCTTCACAACGATTTCTTTCTTGCCTTTTCATTAAAGAATCTTCAGTAACTCTCTTTACTTTTTTATTTAGACTTTCTTGCGTTAACTTCGCTTCACGATTCGCCATGCCGATTACAGCAACTTGACCTACCGTTTTATCGAAGTTGAATTCCCGATGAAGTTCCATTTCATAATTTATTTGCTCTACGCATGCATTATCATTTTCTTTTTCACAATTTTTCATGCCGTTTAAAGCAACTTGATCAACCGCGTTAACATTACTACAATCTTGAAAACATTTCACTTCATATTCTACTGATTCACGTTCAGTAGCACATTCAGTACCCTTTGTTTGCTTTGCCATGCCGTTTACAGCAACTTGGCTAAACTCTTCATCATAATTAGGCACATGAAAATATTCAGTTACATTCTCCACTTCTGCTTTAAATTTCTCATTTCTTCTCGGTTTATTTTTCATTGTCATCGTACATTTATAATCGTCATCGTCCACTTCGTAGTCATTTTTATTCCGTATTTCCGGGTTCATATCATGTAAGAAAAATATATCACTTCCACCTGCACAAATTTCACTTTGATCACTACGGTTTCTGTTAATGTTCACGTTTACCTCATTAAAGTATTCATCACTGTAAGCACTATGATCATCACTAGCAACAATGTTTATTTTTGCACCCCATAATTTCAAAATATTTTCCCCAAAAGAAACTTCTGCACAGTGTTGCTTAAGAAAATCTCTCCCAAGTATACCATCGGCACCAATAAATAGCTTATCTTCGCAAATTACAAATTCCATGTTGGCCATCGTTTGATTTTCAAAAAGCCCAATTTCTGCACGTATTGTACCTAACGCATTTATGCCGTGACCGGTAATTCCAGTTAAAATAATTTCTTTTGTTGGTTCAACTTCGTTCAAATTTACAAAACTACATTTTAAAATTGAAATTGCTGCCCCACTATCTAATAAAAATTTTCTTTTCTCCCCGTTAACGAAAAAGTAAACTAAACTTGGTATCTCTTTTAACAATGAATAATTCAAAAGTGGTATTGGCATAAGTGTTTTATTTTGGTGCTTGCAATAATTACTACTACTATTTGGACAAATACTTATTGTTTCCCCTCGGTTCGAGGTGTAACCGAAAGGCTGTTTGAGTTTAAAGAACGGCGTTCACATGCGGCAACTGCCGTATTACCAGATCCATTATTGGATGCTATATTAATTTTTCTGCGATCAAAATTATTTGTTTCCCTTTTATTACTTAAAAATTCTGTAGTTTCTTGCCTGCCCCTTTCGTGTTGAAAATAATTCCTAGGCGTATTCTTAGATGCATTATAATCAAACCTTGGGCCGTTTCGATAATATTTATTATTCCCACTGTCCTCGTTTGCGTTTGCTCTATAATCGATTCCCCTTTTGATGAAATTTGGATTTTTATTTCTCGAATTATAATTGCTATAATTAGGTCCTGAATCGAAGAATCGTTCTCTATTTTCTTGATCACCCCTGTATGTATAATCCGGCGCACGATTTTGTTTTTGGTTATAACCCATATTGAATTCGCAATTTCTAGCAAAGTGTCCAAATTTTCCGCATCGATAACACTTAGTTTGGTAATCAACCGACATTACATTTTTATTTAGATTTCTGTTTTGTAACATTAATTCACACAATTCTTCATGTCGCCCTAATTCTTCCGCTTTATCGATAGTTAAATTTTCAGTACGCATTAAAACAGCTCCTAGATTTCGCATTATATCACGTTTTACACCCGCTTTAAATTGGTTCAAAACTAATTGATTACATTTCTTTTCGAGTCCCGGTTTCTCGTTATTTTGTGCCGTCGCTAAATCTTCCTCTAATATTTTTGCGCCTAACAACTTTAATCTAGTAACAAATTTTGATATTGATTCATCATGTCTCTGGAAACATTTACTTAGTTTCAGCAACGCTTCGCCTGGTATTGAAATAGGAGCAAATTTTTGAATAAACTTTTTCTTAAAATTACTATAAGAAATTGTCTCCGCATCTAATTCCGAATCGGTTTTAAAATATCTGTACGCATCTCCACTTAATCTATATTTAACAATTTTAATTGTTGTGGCTTCGTCCCAGTCATCTAATCGCGATCTTTGTTCAATTTTTTCAAAATATTCCTTAACATTTTCTTTTCCCGAAAACGACTCTACTGTATTTGCAATCATTCCCATCGTTAGTGTATGATAATTTACAGTCGGATTGGTATCGTCTGTCATTTTGTTACAATCTACGGAAACTTTTACAACGCGAAAATACACAAAAGTTTCTTTTATTTGTTTATTTTTTTGAAAAAAAAGTCACCCTTACTTTTAAACATTGGTAATTACCGTTACTACTATCTATTTTTTTTTCAAAAATGTACGAAGCTAAAAAAAAAAACGAAGACAAAATTACTAGGAATTCATTGGTATGCAAGAAATGTATAAATATGCGATAAGCCGAGATGTATGCTAGCTTTGATAAGCGCGCTCGATTCGCGTCGATGTCAAGTTACGACCACTACGGCGCGGCGCTCCCATTTATAATAACAAAGATAATAACAAAATTAATCACCGCACCCTTCGCTGTTTCACCAATTTTAACTGATCAATCAATCGATTCGTTATCAACAATTATAGCTGATCAATCCCACCGTTTGCTGCCAACAATGTTACGCCCCAACCCCGTATTTAGGGCGGTTATAATCTTGAAGAAGGTGTCCGGGCTAAGCAATTTGGATTTCTTGACTTACTTAATCCGGTTATTTTGGTATCGCTGCCACCAGCTCAAAGAGCAATTGAAGAAGTTGTATTCTTCGGAGGAAAGGGGGGGTTCTTTTTGGGAGTTGAATCAGTTATTGTTGAAATAAAAACCGGTAAGCGGCTAAACTACTATATTAAATTTAAGCAATGAAAATAACATTAGAGTCAAACGATTGAAACGAGCGGCGGGGGTTGAACCGGTGAAATGCTTAACTAGGTTTTATACGACCTGAATCCGAGGAGCCGCCTTTTCTTCACTAGAGAACTGTCACCTAACGTGCCAAAAATCTAAAAATGCTTGAATTTCTACTTAAATTTTGATCTATTAACCTGAACTGCACTTTAAGTGTAACCGGCACCGAATTCCCGCACCGAATGCTCTCTTCAGCATTACGATAGTGTATCTTAATTTTCCCGACTCTGTAAACATCCGGCGGAGCGAATTATCACACCTTATTAAGCATTTCTTTAGTTACATTATACAGGGTATTACATCTATTCAGGGTATTACAACTTGTTATTTTATAAACTCCCTCCCCCTTCTTACCTCACACCCCCTGACCGCCATCCGCGCAAAAATTGCAATTTCGAGGCCTATGTTAAATCTTATGGAAAATTGGCGCAGAACGCACATAGCCTATCTACTGTAATGGACCAAGTGTTTGGTAAAAAGTTACCTACCTTTCCCGTTTCTATATCGTACAATCTCAAGGTAGCATCTTTTCCCCCGCTAACCAAATAGTGTGATTTTGTATTGATGTCAATCGAGTTGATTTCATTTTGTTTCTCTGAAAAAGAGCTAGAACAATTATATAATTATAATATTTAAAGCGTGACCTTCAATTATATTATTAGAAGTACATCACCAAATATTTTAGTTTGAATTAAGCAATGTAATTGAACAATGAACTATAATATTATGGGGTGTTGAGGAACTTCTGTTATCAGTGTCCAGCATGAATGTCCCTTTAGGTATTGCTTTATTATTAGATCAGAAAACTCCATAAACGAGAATAATTTCAAATTTGAAAATTTTTACTTACACTACTATGTTCCTCAACACCCCATATAAAACCAAATAAATTTTATAATTGTATTTAATTTTTAATTTAGACCTCAAGGCTCAGTTCAGTACGTAATTATATTACTGAGGCTTGTGATTGTAATTTTAAAAAAAAATTATGAACTAGTTGTTACCTTCTGCAAATAAATCAAATGCTCCTTCAGCGAACCTACATTTATAAATTTTACCACTTATGCTGGCAGCAAAAAATAAGTCATCTTGTCGACTTGGTACACTCTTTACACACATAATTGGCATTGCTTGCTTTGGCGTACCTCTTACAGCATTTACTAACTGCCCCGTGGTGCTATCAATGATCTGCAAACAGTTAACATAAACATAACATAACATTCAAATCATTTTTTTTTGAATACCTGAATTTCTCCTGTTCCGAAACCGGCAATAACATGTGAGGTGCCAGGTACATATTTAACAGTAAACAATCCGTTATATTCTTCGGGGAATTTGAATTCATAATCAATAACACCTCTTCTATTGGAGGGGCCAAATGTAGTGGTCATTTTATCCAGAAACGTGTACCTTCGTATTTTCTCGACATCTTCCTGGTACGCTGGATCTGATGTTAGGTGTTTCCCAGTAGTGACTATCGGCATGTTTCCGTATTTAAGAATTTCGGACTCTGTCAGAAGATTGTTTTATTTTCCTGCTAACATGGTAACAGCGGCGAGTTGTTTAAAAAAAAATTTCTACAACGACCCTCGACAATATACTCACATTTGTCATTGTGCTCCTACAAATTTACAGTTGGTTAAGCGGATAATGAGAAAGAATCCATACGGAGATGAGGAGGTAGTTTTTGGCGCGTTTCGCGCACATCATTCAAATTTTGACGTTTCCAGATCAGCGTGAAAGAATTTTCCGATAGCGACAAGTACACTTTTGACAATCTTGATCTTTTAAATTTGCCGTAAGTATAGGAACTGTCCTACTTAATTATAATTAATTCACGTGATTTCTAGTGTTGAATTCACATCTAATGCGACGTCAAATACCAGACTACCCAGGGAAGGCAGACAACTTGTTCGTGCTAAAGAAGACGGAGACTATTTTCACACTACCGGACGTTGCCAGGTATCTTTCAAAGAAAAATAATTTCAAAAGTCAGAAGATGACAGCTTTTTGGAAGGAAAATTCTTGAGTCCTTTTTATTTTTGTTTTGTTGGCGGTTTTTATTCCTTCTTCGACCTGTTCTTCGGTAAAATTTAAGTACCTACGCTTTCAGTATGTATACAATTTTATTTTTTTACTTATTTAACGCTTAGCTTTTAAATAACCTAATTCCCAACATTGCAACATTGGTAACATTTCTTCTATTAAACAAATTTATTTATGCTACATGTTGACAACAACACTGTCTCCATTTGAAAGTTGCAGAGGGCAAAAGAAGAAATGTCACAAAAACTTTGAATTTTTGAAAGTGTACATTTAATGGCATTTAAATCTATAAATTTCACTTAGTAGAAATGGATGTTGTGTATACTGGCCAGTTATTAAGCTGTTTTGCAGCACTGAGTAGAACAAATCAGATCCGTACAAAGGGGTTCTTTTCATACCATCACAGGATCAAATGGAATTAGATCAGTTCAGGATCATTTCAAGTCCAGATCAGTTGCGGATCACCTATGAAACGAAAACGGCTAGAAAAGGACTGTATGGATTACATACGATTCTATTAAATTCTTATCTTATTGAACTTCTTGCCCGAAGTCACGTGGTCACATTTGCCTTTCTTTTCTTTTCCCTCCTATGGGTAATTGCGTTAAGGACATCTTCTTTTATTGTTGAATTCATTCGTTTCCTATGCACTTGCAATGCCCAACACGCCATCCATTCTACTATGTCTATGGCAATCAATCAATCCCCAACAATAATCAGTTTTAAACTAAAAAGATCTTTAGAAAACGGCTAGAAAAGGACTGTATGGATTACATACGAGTCTATTAAATTAATTAAAAAAAATTATCATTCTTATCTTATTGAACTTCTTGCCCGAAGTCACGTGGTCACATTTGCCTTTCTTTTCTTTTCCCTCCTATGGGTAATTGCGTTAAGGACATCTCTTTTTATTGTTGAATTCATTCGTTTCCTTTGCACTTGCAATGCCCAACACGCCATCCATTCTACTATGTCTATGGCAATCAATCCCCAACAATAATCAGTTTTAAACTAAAAAGATCTTTAGAAAACGGCTAGAAAAGGACTGTGTGGATTACATACGATTCTATTAAATTAATTAAAAAAATTTATCATTCTTATCTTATTGAACTTCTTGCCGGAAGTCACGTGGTCACATTTGCCTTTCTTTTCTTTTCCCTCCTATGCGTAATTGCATTAAGGACATCTCTTTTTATTGTTGAATTCATTCGTTTCCTTTGCACTTGCAATGCCCAACACGCCATCCATTCTACTGTGTCTATGGCAATCAATCCCCAACAATAATCAGTTTTAAACTAAAAAGATCTTTAGAAAACGGCTAGAAAAGGACTGTATGGATTACATACGAGTCTATTAAATTAATTAAAAAAAATTATCATTCTTATCTTATTGAACTTCTTGCCCGAAGTCACGTGGTCACATTTGCCTTTCTTTTCTTTTCCCTCCTATGGGTAATTGCGTTAAGGACATCTCTTTTTATTGTTGAATTCATTCGTTTCCTTTGCACTTGCAATGCCCAACACGCCATCCATTCTACTATGTCTATGGCAATCAATCCCCAACAATAATCAGTTTTAAACTAAAAAGATCTTTAGAAAACGGCTAGAAAAGGACTGTATGGATTACATACGATTCTATTAAATTAATTAAAAAAATTTATCATTCTTATCTTATTGAACTTCTTGCCGGAAGTCACGTGGTCACATTTGCCTTTCTTTTCTTTTCCCTCCTATGCGTAATTGCATTAAGGACATCTCTTTTTATTGTTGAATTCATTCGTTTCCTTTGCACTTGCAATGCCCAACACGCCATCCATTCTACTGTGTCTATGGCAATCAATCCCCAACAATAATCAGTTTTAAACTAAAAAGATCTTTAGAAAACGGCTAGAAAAGGACTGTATGCATTACATACGAGTCTATTAAATTAATTAAAAAAAATTATCATTCTTATCTTATTGAACTTCTTGCCGGAAGTCACGTGGTCACATTTGCCTTTCTTTTCTTTTCCCTCCTATGGGTAATTGCGTTAAGGACATCTCTTTTTATTGTTGAATTCATTCGTTTCCTTTGCACTTGCAATGCCCAACACGCCATCCATTCTACTACGTCTATGGCAATCAATCCCCAACAATAATCAGTTTTAAACTAAAAAGATCTTTAGTGCCAATAGAACTTCTGCTTTAGGTGGCATTTGCCCTGTACCCTTAATTATTTAAGATCAAACTAACTGATAAAGTCGTTAATTTGATATACATAAAAATGTCTTCAGTTCTTATCTTCTTAAGAAAGTTTCATTTGTGGAATGGAAGAGAGAGGAACCTCTTGATAAAAAATAAAATCGTGTAGGAGAATAATAAGGATGAGACTTTCTGTACATGTCCACAAGTTTTAATTTCCATTAAAAAATGAAATAGAATTGTAGAGATTTGATTTAAAAAAAATTAAGATTTTTATAATTCTATTTGCTATTTGCTAATTCGAGATATCTATCATTTCCGTTCTTGAGAGAACTTGGGAACGCCATTTCAGAGACCCGCCCCGTACAGTATGTCATGGAAATAACTACGAACATTTTAACTGGCGATAGTTTAAATCAGAAGGAACAAAAAAGTCTTACATACATACATACAAGTCATACATCAGACCAGAGTTAAGCACTTATGGAATACAGTAAACATGATCATATATTGCAATTAAAGCAAAGTAACTATATATGCAATAAATTGTACTATTAATACCTTTGAACGTAAGTGACATTCAAGGACGATTTTAAAATGATTTGCAGACAAACCAGAGATGGCGCCATCTCGTAGAAATTAACGAAGATACTTTTAAATGTTTTTATTTAACCAAATTTACTTTGACAATTGCATTTACAAAACAAAACAAAAAAAAAACAAATGCATGGTGTAATTAATATGTCTCAATATAAGTGACCTTCAAGGACGATTTTAAAATGATTTGTGGACAAACTAGAAGTGGCGCCATCTCGTAGAAATCTTTTACTTTTACTTATTGTAAAAGAAATGAAAACAAATATTGAATACATACTTAAGGCCGTTTTAGACAGTGTTGCCAACTCACTTCGTATTTTCTTAGAGTAAAAATCGTATATCACCCTGATTTGACGTTTAATAATAATAATAATAAATAGAAATGAATTTCAATCGACTGTTATTTCAAGTTTGAAATTCACGCTCGAAATTCGAAATGACTCACAGTAGTTTCGTTCTTTTTTGTTTATATTTTCTGCTTTCTTTCGTAAACATTATGTTTCTCTGTCTTTTTCTTTCGAAAAATTTACGATCGTCATTTGTTTTTCTGTTACTTTTTATTAATTTTAATTTTTTTTTTCATTTCGATTGGGTTTCCCGAGTCGTCGTGCCTCGTTCATTTTAATTGTTTACTATTTTCAGATTTCTGCGTTTCTTTTCTTTTCATAAATAGTTTGTCGTTTGTCCTTCTTTCTTTTGTTTTTTTTTTTGTGAATTTCGAATTTTATTAGTATTACGTTTTGAACGTTTATTATTATTATTTGAGTTTCTATTATTTTTTTTATTATGGTCGTCATTTGTTTTTCTTAGTTAGTTACTTTGGAAATTTTTATATTTTTTTTCCAATTCGATTAGGTTTCTCGAACGTCAAAATTTTTCTTATTTTTTATTGTTTACCAAAAATTTATTTTCAATTTTTTGCGTCTTTTTTTTCCATAAATGTTACGATTGTGACTTGTTTGTATCGTTAAGGTCAAAACTAAAAATTGGGGGAAAATTCATCGTAAAGCTCAAAGGTCAAGGTCAACACCAAAAAAATTGGGAAAAATTGGGGAAATTTTTTTGAAATTTTAGAACGAAGCATCTTGAAGGTCAAGGTCAGGGCCAAAGAATGAGGAAAAATTGGGAAACATTTTAAAAAACTTTCGAATTCCGAGAACGAGGTACTGTAGAGGTCAAAAGTCAAGGCCAACGCCAAAAAATTGAACTATATAAGTTTTTCGATATCCATCTCCTATTAAAGTTATTCGACGAACAACTTGAGTTTTCTGGATTGTTGATTGACTTTTTATGAATGGTTTCCATGGTAGTTATTCGTCTAATAACTATTAGCCAGTTTATTAAAAGGTAGATATCTTCGCCCTTAGAAAAAAGATTATTAACAAAAAATGGTCTCTCACTTGTTCAAATCTTTGTACTCAATTCCATGACACCCTGTATAAATGTTTAATTTTAGTTTAATCATTTATTTATTACAGATTGCATATTATGATTACAATTGCACATGATTTTTCATAAATGTGATTTCAGAAACACAACAGAAGAGACAGCAGTCATTTTCCCTTACAACACAAGACTTGTACTGAGAAGAGCGACAGATCTTCCATAAAAAGTAAATAAATACACTTTCATTATTCGGATACGATATTTTGAATTATAATATGTATGTAATTGTAAATCGTATAGCAGTATATCATAATTGATCTTCAAAACTTTATTATTATTCAAACGATAAAATCAATTGATTTGAAGCACTCATTTGATTTCCAAAGAACGGCATATTTAATACTGTTTGTATAGTTGTCCCAGTTTGGTAGCGGTTTTATGGCCTTGCCTGTTTTTTTTTTTTTATAGCAAGATCATAAAAGCGATACAAAACTTGGACGACTATAACAATTCGATATAACTGTACAGCTATTTACAATTTAATTCGAGTATACCAAGAGTGTGAATGTGGCCTAAAGCAATCTGTAATTTCAACTTAAAGTTGATTTGCTAATGTAGGGAAGATTTAAGGAAATATTGTTGATGAAAATGTGCTCCAAAAAATTCAATTCCTAAAACGGACTACGCAGCACCACGGAGTAACATGGCCATAATTAATTTGCCTAACGCTTTTGCAAGAAGCTTTCATTTCTTTCGTTCGTTTTGTTAGGTGTTACGTGCAGTGATCAAGGAGGAGGAGGAGCGGATGACAAGAGCCTTATCTACATATACTCGAATCAAGAACTCGAAGAAAAACCACTGGACAGCGCATACAGACATTTTTTATTGCCTCGCCATAAAAAGAACGAAGTCGGATATCAATTTCCCATCAAACCTGGAACAAACAATCTTAGGTAAGGTTGTATTTGCTCATTATATTAGTTTAAAAAATAACTCTACGAGATTATACAATCAATGGAGATTGCTTAAAAGAAATAAAATTTAAAAATATTCCTTGTACATACAAAAGGCATGCGAATTTATACAAATAGTTTCTTTGTTTAAGGAAGAACTCTCCCGAGCCCAAATCTAAAAGTAACAACGTATTTCCTTTCAAGGAGACGCCCAGCGGAAATCTAAAAGTTAGTTCGAAACAGGTATCCAGATAAAACTATTTATGGAAAGAGTCCGTTTGTTGTAAACATTGTGTTGTAGGTGGCTTTTCAAACCACCAATTTAAGTGTTTTAATAGCAGATCCGCAGAAGACGTCCGTTAACATTGAAAACGTCAAGATGCCAAAGGACGGCGACTATTTAAATGATTCGGCCATGGACACCATAATGAATCAGGTATGATTAGGAAAACAACGTCATGGCTACGGTATTTTGGGATATTCACGGTCCAATTTTAACAGATTTCTTAAATGACCGAAAGACTTTATAGTCTTCGGAGTTTAGGCCTTGGGACGCAAAAAATTTATGTCGAATGACCAAAAGAATTTTTCTCTGTCGGTATTTGCAAGTTGCCTGGTCGTTGGGATAAGTCTACATTAACGCAAGGGCATTATTTTGAAAAATAAAAATGGTTTCATTAACTTTGTGGTATTATCATTATCACTCGCATTTCCTCAGCTTAATATCAATTCGGTGATGATGAATCAAAACGAAGGTTTTGTTACGAATTTGGACCCACTCAAAGTGGTCACTTTTCACTAATTCCTTTTGTAGGGTTTAGGTTCTAGTTTAGGATCACTACTTGTCGGTAGATTGGCAGACGCACCTGTACGCAAAGAAAAGGAGTCCTCGGAATACGAGGGAAAGGCAACACACGAAATTTTGGATCCGGAACTCAACCTAAGCCGTTTAGGATACACCGCGGCCGACGCGATCAATTGGGTTGAAATAACGCTCCCGGAAAAGAAAAATTTGTATTTAGAATTATACGCTCGGATAACAAATTTTACGTGAGCTTTCGTCGTGGCCTAGTTGGAGAAATTAGTTAAAAAAAAAGCTCTTGGTTTCTAGAAATGCAGACTGCAAAATTTATATCGACAATGAAGAGTTTAACTGTCACTTAATCGTTCTACAGTGCTACTCGGAAGTATTTCACACATACGTGGCGGTCAAAAAAGTCGAATTACCTTCGGTTAGTAAGTAGAATGTACTTTGTATTTTCGTTGGCTCAAAGTCATTTGGAAAATTCAATTCAATACATACCTAAGTAATTTCAAAACAGAAACAGTATTCCAAAATCGAAAAGGGCCGATTGAAATCTAACTGAAAATTGTAAAGAATATACAGGGTTGTGCAAAAGCTCCGGAACGGACAAATATCTACGTTATTCGCAGTGGTTTTTAATAATAACTTTTAGGATAAATGCAGTGCTGCTTCTTTCGCCTTCATTTACGAATGGATGATAACTGGCGATCCCTCGTACCGAGAATTAAACAGAGAGAACGTTCTAGATATATTCAACGCCGCCAAGTACTTAAAGATCAAAGGTGCGTGTCAGCATCAATTTTTCTTATTATTAAAGAGAACTGTTTGCGCGCTTCAGATTTGATTGAACAATGTTGGGCCTTCATTGATAACCAAGATGTATTCTCAGAGGACACGGCTTTCCTATTGTACGTGGCCGCCAAAGAGAAAAGCTTGCCGGAGGTAAGGGAACTTATGCTGCCCCGAATTCAAAGCTTCTTCTTAATGTTGGTCAGCTCCCAAGATTGGTTGGATCTGGAACTGGAAGACGTCGAAAATTTTTTGCAATCCAACTATATCTGCGTTAATTGGTATGGACTCTTAGTTTTAACGAAACGATTGTTCATACAGGTATTTTAGTGAAATGGAAATATTTATGGCAGCCGTTAGATGGTTGATGCATGACTGGGAGCAAAGAGACCAATTTAAGGTGACCTTACTCAGTTCGGTGAGATTCGGCAATATTGCTCCTTGGCAACTAGTCGATATTAAAAGGAATCCTGACAATCCTGACTTTAAAGAATTAGCCAGAGATCCAGATATATGTAAAATGATCGATGATGGACTCGCGTAATTTTTTTTAACTTAAACTTAGTAATTCCTCTTTTAATATATTTTTCTTGTAGATTTGTTATTATTAAATATTGGTACGGTCAAGAAAACGATGATTACCAACACTGGAATTCAATACTGGCCTTGAAAGAACCCCCGCCGAGGAACTGGAGTGGAATGGATAAGACCTACTTCACCTACCGGGAGTTTTTAATTTACCTGGATCAATACAGGAGGAACCAAATGATTGAAAAATCAAAGCCCCGGGAAATGAAAAGAAAAATGCTGATGGAAATGAAGTGCACTCCAAGATCCTCGTCGGAAATCGTATCCCCGGAAATTCCAACAATGGACGACTTTTTGAACGCCAGGAGACCACAGGTGGGTAGCCAGAGTAACAACCATCCTAAGAAGGTCAACAATATTATATCGTAAAGAATACAGCGGAAATTTTAGTGACGGGGTCGAAAATTTTAGTTGTATTATTTGGTACCTACATATTAAATATACGTTTAGATGTTTCACGTTTCTTTCGATACTTCACATTTCCATATAGGTGTTTCACATTTTACATTTCCTAAAAAAAAATGTACAGGACCAGGTAAGTTTATATAAATGTATTGTCACGTCCGGATTAATTTTACACATGTATATTTAACAGGTTTTGGAGATTAATTAAATGAGGTAAGTTTTGCAATGTAAGTGCACGTTTGTTACTAAGGTAAAAGTATGGGCATTGTGATTGCTTGTATTAATCTCGCACTCGAAAAGCACTTACAATGCAAAACTCTTACCTAAGTAATAAATTAATGAGATACGATTAATGTACAATCGAAACCAAAAGTGATGTCACTGAGAGTAAAGGCCTAAGGCGAACCATCGCCTTTATTGATTTGTTTTAAACACAGATAACTGGAACGATGAAAGCAATTGTTCGTTTTAGTATCAGCTTTTCTTCTTATACAAGGTGTCCCGTGACGTAATGTCACCACTTCACCTACGTGATAATCAATTCAAACTAAGTAAAAAACTCTTTAACTCTAGACCCAGTATTTTTTAAATGGTTTACTTTAGAACAAAACTATTACGCTGGATTTCACAAACATCACTTAACTTTAATCATTGATTAAGAATAATCATTCCTATACCTTCAACACATGTAACCATGGCAACGTTTACTTTTAACGGATGATTAAATTTAAGTAACGTTTGTGAAATCCGCCATTAGAGTTTTTACTTACTTTGAATTGACTATCACGTAGGTGAAGTGGTGACATTACGTCACGGGACACCCTGTATATACATACAATTTAGATTCAAAACAGATTTAATTAATATATGTGTATTGTTCTTTGTTGTATTTGTTCCTTCGCAAAAAGTATCATAAATCAAGAATTCTTTTTTTAGGGTATCAAACCTACCAATCGATTTAGATACATGAGTCGATCACAAGCAGCGACTATAATTCAAGCTGCCTACCGAGGTTACTTAACGAGAGAATATTTGAAAAGGTACCCACCAAAAGGTAGAAAGAAAAAAGAAGGGAACTATCCGCTGTCGACGTACGGAAGGGGTGCCAAAATTTTCCGCCTCGAGCAACACTACAAACCTGATTTGGAACATTTCTTCCACAAACCGAATCAAAAGATTCTGTCCATGTTCGTTAGCTCTGATAGATGTAAACCGTACTCACAACAAGGCATGTAAGTTTAATTTAAAAATAGAATTATTTAGCTTAAATTTTAAACTAAATCTAAGCTAATATTTTTGTTATATCTAAATTACATACAAACAAAAGACATTGCAAAGCGTTAACTACAAATGCACATAACTTTTTATGCAAATGTTGCACAAACGAATTTCTTGCAAAATATGAAAGAGAACATTCAAATCGATGGATTTGAGTTTTGGCCGATTGGTTTTATTGATTAATTGTCAATTGAAAACGGGCGTTAACTATAAATGCACATAACTTTTTATGCAAATGCTGCACAAACGAATTTCTTGGAAAATATGAAAAAGAACTTTCAAATCTATCGACTTATGGTACTTCTGAGTTTGGGACGATCGATTTTATTGACTAATTACCGATTGAAAACGGGCGTACCCACGACTTCAGATATTGAAGACAGCGTTAACTATATTTAATGCACATAACTTTTCATGCAAATGTTGCACAAACGAATTTCTTGCGTTTTGGCCGATCGATTTTATTGATTAAGTTATGTACAGTGCCCCAATAAAGAGATGGCTCCCCTACCGAGTGCGATAGCACTATGCCGAGTAGGCGGACAAACGAGTGGAAGGAGCTTAACATTTTAGGGGGATACATCTCTTTATTGGGGCACTGTACATTTATATTTAAATTTGGTTCTTCTCCGATGAAATTTGTATCACAAAATCTTTTAACCGGACACTAAATCTAATTTAGTGTCCGGTTAAAAGATTTTATGTACATTTATAGTTAACGATGTCTTGAATATCAGATCTGAAGTCGTTGGAACGCCCGTTTTCAATCGATAATTAATCTACGAAATCGAACGTCCAAAACTCAGAGATAGCATAGATCTATAGATTTGAATGTGAATACTTAAAGCCGTGTGAACGCCTAATTAGAATCTGTAATCAATCAATAAAATCGATCGGCCAAAACTCAGAAGTACCATAAGTCGATAGATTTGAATGTTTTCTTCCGTATTTTGCCAGAATTTTGTTTGTGCAACATTTGTACAAAAAGTTATGTACTATTGTATTTGGCGTCTTTTAAGTGCGCGACTATTTTCAATCGATCAGTAATCAATAAAATCGATCGGCCAAAACTTACTGGTGGCATCTTTCGATACATTTGATCATTTGCTTTCGGATTACGTGAAAGTTTTCATTGTAAATAGTTTCTTTAAAAAGTTATTTATATAATTAGATACTGGACATTAATTACTGCCAATAATTTGGATTTCGTTTTTTTCTTAATTATGATATACCATGGACAAACTATAGCTAATGATCTTCACAATGCTGTTAAAATTATAATTCTGTGGTAATTAGGACGGCTTTGAAATTTTGAAATTTTCTTGCTGGAGGTGTGTTGCTAACTTCTTACCGGTTTATAAACTGTATATTTTTAAATCCATCTTGAATTAAAAATGTCCAGTGGACCTTCTTGTGCGACGATTGAATAATTTAAAAAATATACAATATATAAATACATAAAGGCAGGAGTGATGTTACTAACGTCAAAACAAATTTGCTCTCATGAAGGTAATAAACTTGGTGAAAGCTTCCTAAAAAGGTTTTCATTAAAAAACTGATAACTGAGAAAACTAAATTACCAACGAAGTTTGTTTATCATTTTGATTTTATTAACAGTAACAATAAATAATGGGATAAAAGGGATAATTAGGAGATTATAGCCTGAGAGTATGTTCAAAGCACGACGCGAAGTCGGGCTCTTATCTACAATTATGTCCGTGGTACATACAACGTTTTATTTGATTTTGGTCAAAATGTATTGATTCAATATTTTTACATCGTATGCGAATGATGTCCACTTTGCTTCCATAAAATAATTATGTAGATTGATTTGCATTACTACTTAAAGCAATAAAGACGAAATTATGCCCGCAATTGAGTGCCAAGAAACAAGATTATGGTTGCAAAGTAAAATAAAATAATCAACATCAATTATTATTCTACGAAAAAAATAATACTAAGACCACCCCAGTTAATTAAGAGGCGCCTTAAAACTTTCCACCCCCATTAATTTTGGAGCCACTGATTTTGTGAAATAAGTATAAGAAGAACGAAGTCCACACTCTATATTATTAAAAGACAACTTTGCATCTTCTTTGAAACGAAATCGATATATGCCACATGTTTTGAGGCACCATGTATGTGACTTTTTTTAAATATTTATTTTAAACCGACTTTATTTGTGGCTTAGTTTTGATGTAATACTAAAGTATGTTATGTATCCGGCAGTACTGTGTACATGTTTTCAGGAAACACATCAGTGCAAGTGTCTTACCCCCAAGGCAGCAGCACTACTTCCAAGAATCCTCCCTTTTCCTTCCCGAACGTGAATCCGTGATGGTCTTCGGAGGAATAGACCCGCACAGTGGCTACGGAGTTGGGCGGAACACCGGCAAAGACATTTTCAGATACCTTCCCGACACAAACGTTTGGGAATACGTTGGAGAAATGCCAGCGCCAAGGAACCATCATAACGTCGCCTTCCTGGTTGGACGAGTCTATGTCGTGGGTACCTAAATTTGCCCTTAATTTATGCCATTGGTTGAGAAAAACTATTGTCGTCCTTCAGGGGGGTCGGATCCTAGAGAAGACGAGCTCAGGGGAAAGTCAGTTGTTGTAGATACGGTTTGGAGCTTCGATCCGATTAAGAGGAGCTGGTTCAGCGAGGGGAGTTTGAACTCGCGACGGAAAAATTTTGGACTGGTCGTCAGTAAGCAGAGCATGTACGCCATTGGGGGTCAAGACAAACATGGAAGGTAGGTTTTAAACTCTTATTTAAAGGTATTACTAATATTTTCTTTTCCATTTCGTTAGAACTTTAGCATCCGTAGAAAAGTATAATCCCATGTCTAGTGTGTGGGAGTTTCAAGCTCCGATGCTTAACGCTCGTATGGGAGTCGCTTGCACCAAACACAACGACAAAATATGGGCAGCCGGTGGTATGTCTGGATCCAGGCGAAGACCTTTAACCGATTGCGTGGAATGTTACGACATCGATCGAAATCAGTTGCGTATCTATTGAATTAAATCTAAATTGTAAAATTGTGTCAATTGTAGATGGACTGAAATTCAGAGGTTGAGGTTCCCCCGGTGCTTCTCCTCTTTATTTTCCATGTCGGATCGCCTTTACTTGATTGGGGGCGCCGGCAAAATAAAAGACAGGGACAAAACGACGAGCAGCGTTAAAGAAATAGACGTCTGGAACGACGATATGATGCGATGGGACTGTCGCACCGAGATGGCCATACCGAGACATGGACATTGCGTTGCTTATTTGGGAACACAAATACTTATAATCGGGGGCGTTACAACCGTCTATATGCGAGCGCTGAGCAACACAGAATGTTACTGCACGAATAGAGGTTTGCAATTTTGGTTTCCTTGATCCTGAAGTCGCCCATTTCGTGGACACTTTAACGAATGAACTTCTCAAACTTTTAATCTCTTTATGACATTGTAGTTAACTTTCTCTGCAAAGGAGATTGAATTTTTTAAATCTCAAATTGCTATGAAATATATCGACTGTCAGTTACTTCTTAAGTAAACATAACATGAAAGTGATTAAATACAATGGCCTGTATTGTAATCTTATGATTAAAATCGTGATTAAAGTAAACAAAAAACGATATAGCTTTATGTCCATTCAATGTGTAAGAGAGTAACGGACAAACGTTGCCATGGTAATTAAGCACATTATTAAATTCAGTATGGGATGAGAATACGGGACACACGGCTTTCTCCGTACTACTTTTGGTAGTTCTTCGCATTTCTAAAACATGATACATATTCCTTTTTCTAGTATCTTTTTCTAATGTATAATAATGTAGGGCAGTGTAAAACACTATATAGAAGCAGGACATCTATTTTCTTATAACAGAAATTAGTGTAATGTAATACAAAGTTTAGTATAACTTTTGTTATTAAATTTATCTTTTAATTAGTTTTCTAAATAAATATAATGTTTATTAATTTTAGGAACCTGGGTACGTGGCATCGCTTGTTTGCCCACTACGTTGTCCGGGCACGCCACTGTAACGTTACCACCTGCTGTTTTGATGTGAAAGGTCCACAATCTGTAATCATTTGTTTATAATTGTAACATGTATCGCATTATTTTTTATACATTCACTTTAGTTCTTAGCGCAAATAATAAATTTGCGAGCAGAAGTTTTGTTTTTGATTGTGTTCTTATATTTTTACAAAAAAGGCGCCCACAATTTCAGAAAAAAATCTCATAGGCACTAAAATAAGAAAACATGTTTTCAATCCTTTCACTTTATTATTATTTTTTTTCTCACCACCATACTTGCCCCAAAGCTTTTCGAAAATTTAAATTTAAAAAGCCTTTAGGCACTAAAATAAGAAAATATCTTTTGCTTTATTTTACTCTACTGTTTAAATTTAAATTTAAACTAGTTTAAATTTGAATTGGCGCGTGCTATGAATGTTCGGAAGTCTTCCGTAAGAGGGAGTAAGTGTCGCCTGAAGCGGACCAGGAGCGGAGAACAGTAATTTCCCAGCTTCGGAAGTGTCTTGCATATTTATATTTGTTTAACTTTGTCACATTAATAAATCTTGAATCCGTTACATTTCATATTGCTTTTAAATAGAACAATAACTTTTAATGATCACTCACCGAACAGCTGATAAAGTGGTAGAAATGTTTGCTCCATTAGTTATTATTCTTTGCGTATACATATTGTTCAAAGGACTCTAAAATAACAAATTGGTGATCAGACCTATTGGTGATGTTAGGAAAATATGGTGTCTCCACTCCCAATATTTTACACGCAAAATCATTCAACCCGTAGCAACAGAAGTTCATGGTCTAGTTCGAAGACTCTCCGCTAGATGGAGAACTAAAGAATAGAGGCCTCTATCAAGGGGCCTACACACGTTTTGTCCTTTTTTGGCTTCATTTTATTTGACACATATGGACTTCTATGATATGGACATTTGGCGACTTTGACGTTTATAAGTCAAGTTGACGATAATTTCCGGTGAAATCTCGACTAATTTTTAGAGAGAATTTATTATTATTTATTAAGTTATTAAGAAATAAGCAATTTTTTATTATAATTGGATTCAAGCACGTAGATTGAATTTAGGAGGTGGAAGAATGTAAAAGCATAATCTAATTTAATTTTGCTAGTTTTGCAAATTGTTTCGATTTGTTCTGATCATTCCTATTTTTGTTTTCTTTTTAGCAGATTATTGTCAAATGGAGAACAACAAATTGATGTACGACATCCTAAAGCCTAGTTCAGACACTGCGTTTTTTTATCCGTATACGCAAAACGCATTTAACATTTTCATTTGTTAAATTTTGGTCGTTCACAAGGAGCAGTCTGCAAATGCGAATGTTTGTATTTTTATGTTTACAACTAGAAGTTTTATGTTGGCTTCATTTACAGATGATATGATAATTGAGGTTATGTGTAGTTTTGTTGTACGTGGTTGTTTACCTATTTTATAGGTTTAATATGGATTAAATATTTTATTACGGTACAAATTATCCTCTGAAATACTTAGAAAGAAGAGAAGTGCTTGGGTCAAGGATATTTTTAAACAAAGACTACCGTAATATGATATCAGTTGCTAAAGTTAACTTTCTGCTTTTGAACAAATTTTTTACTCTTTAAGGGCCATATGCACCAAACACTTTAATCGAGCCTAAATTTCAGTGACGTTTATGTTGTGACATTTGAAGTTTCATAACGTGTAAGTCACATCACTCACATTCTAAGTGACGCTTAAAGTTAAGCTGAGTTAATTCGTTCGGTGCATGCGGCCATAACATAACCTGCACCAGATAAACTTTTAGAGTGAGTAAGAGAGCAATAAAATAAAATGAGATGCAACTACAAAAATGCGGAAAACTTGACTTCCATTCAACTTTTTCCGTCGCCGCAAAATTGTTAAAACTTGGTAGATGTCGTTCCCACTAAAACTTTTTCAAATGTAACCGACCAATCAGAAACGATCCGCAATAAATATTTTGCGTATCCGGATGCATCTGAACTATACTTAAGTCACTTCTGCTGCATGTTCAGGACAACCTAACAAGTATCTGAATTTATGATTATTTAATGTATTAGTATTATTTACAAGAATTATGAACAAGAAAAAACAGCAACACTTTACGACACTTGATTACAGTTTGATTACGACCAAGAATAAATTTGATTTGAAGTTTCTTTTGACGTTTATTACAGTAGGTATTACAGATTTCTGTAGCAGTGTCAGTGTCATCTACCGGCAAATCATTGAATCAGACCGTGAGATTGCGGTTCGTTGTACAAATGAACAGAGTGCAAACACCAGAGTTTCATAACATCACCGACATATTATTAACTGTGATCCTGAGATGTTAGCTTTAAATGAAAACTGCAAAAGATGATTGGTCAACTAAAATCCATTCAGAGTTGTGGCGCTTATAAAGAAGGAGTAGAAGAAGGAGATATAGAAGAAGGAGAATGAAATTAGAAAGAAAAATGAAATGAAGAAGGCAGAGGCCAAAGCAAAGCCTGAAAGGAAGGAATAGAAAATAGAATAGAATGAAATAGGATGCAAATTAGAAGTTTCTCTCAAAAAAAAAAATTAAATTTTCTACGAAAAAGATACAAAATGTTATGTTTATGTTGGCGTTTTCTTTCTAAATGTCTTTCTCCCGGTTTATGACATTTCAATTCTTCCAATGACATCAAAATACATACATATAACAAAAAGGTTTCATTTTCTCAAATTACTTATAGTCTGGCTCTACTTATTTTTAAATGTCGAATATTTATTTCATAAATAAATTGTATATTGTTTTGTAGGTTTAATTATATACTTTTGCTTTTTGTTTAGAACTACAACATTTTTTCAAAAAAGAAAAGGAAGAGAACTTTGGATCTAAAAAGGGATTTTTCTTGCTAACCCGAAGGGAATTTTCGTTTCGCTGGCAACATTGCGCCTGAATATTTGACAGCTGAAGAGCTCTAGTTTGTTTTTTCTACATCTACATTTTTGTACATCTATCAGTGTCAAAATTATAGGGTTTCCGTTGGAATCCTACTTTTATTACTGAGGTCCGGTTTATCAATCACAAGTTAACTTTTTCTTTCAGTTTGTTCCCATAGTAATAACTATGAAGACGCTTATTGTTATGACAGTTAACTAAAGTGTTAGAGTTAACTTGTGGTTGACAAACTAGACAGAATTTTTTGAAATTTCCTAAATTGCTAACATTCAAATAGCAGGTACCAACATCAGAAACGTTTGACAGGCATTATAGAAGAAAAAGGGATATAACCAGCTGACTGTTTTATAACAATAAACTTTTTTCTTTCTAAATTAATTTTTTTTATCTTTATTCCTCAATTTTAAATTGCATTTCTAAGTAGGTTGTGGAAAAGTGGGGGTACTTAGTACCAATTGAAGAGTTGGCAACACTGTTTTCTTGTAACCAAATTGGACACAAGCGTATAATATATGCGTGTCTGGTTCGTATGTTCGTAATCACGACATTCCAGTGTAAATTTTTAATAATTTACATGAGATTTGAATGCAAGTTTAATAATATTTAAGATTACGTTTACTGCTTATGTTTAATTTTTAGGGTTAAGTCAGGACAAAATTAATTGTGTATTGTGTCACACCACTGATTATCCTATTATTGTAGTTGGGACATTTTATTTTAAGTATTACCATAAATGTAAGTTTGGTTGCCTAATTTAGGTGATCACGTGGGACACAGTACACAGGGAAATCAAAAATGATTTCAACCCACGTGACCCCGCCGTATAGACAACACACAGTACTCTGTTGGTAACATTGCAGAGCTGTGTATTAAATCGTTTGAGAACATAATGCCTGCGATTTACAAGGGCATCGTAATTTACATCAGCATTTGCAATGCCCAACACGCCATCCATTCTACTACGTCTATGGCAATCAATCCCCAACAATAATCAGTTTTAAACTAAAAAGATCTTTTGAAAACGGCTAGAAAAGGACTGTATGGATTACATACGATTCTATTAAATTAATTTTAAAAAATTATCATTCTTATCTTATTGAACTTCTTGCCGGAAGTCACGTGGTCACATTTGCCTTTCTTTTCTTTTCCCTCCTATGGGTAATTGCGTTAAGGACATCTCTTTTTATTGTTGAATTCATTCGTTTCCTTTGCACTTGCAATGCCCAACACGCCATCCATTCTAGTATGTCTATGGCAATCAATCCCCAACAATAATCAGTTTTAAACTAAAAAGATCTTTAGTGCCAATAGAACTTCTGCTTTAGGTGGCATTTGCTCTGTACCCTTAATTATTTAAGATCAAACTAATTTATAAAGTCGTTAATTTGATATACATAAAAATATCTTCAGTTCTTATCTTCTTAAGAAAGTTTCATTTGTGGAATGGAAGAAAGAGGAACCTCTTGATAAAAAATTAAATCGTGTAGGAGAATAATAAGGATGAGACTTTCTGTACGTGTCCACAATTTTTAGTTTCCATTAAAAAATGAAATAGAACTGTAGAGATTTGATTAAAAAAAAATTAAGATTTTTATAATTCTATTTGCTATTTGCTAATTCGAGATATCTATCATTTCCGTTCTTGAGAGAACTTGGGAATGCCATTTAAGAGACCCGCCCCGTACAGCATGTCATGGAAATAACTACAAACATTTTAACTGGCGATAGTTTAAATCAGAAGGAACAAAAAAGTCTTAATGAATCCGAAAACTGATACTTATGTACATACATACATCAGACCAGAGTTAAGCACTTATGGAATACAGTAAACATGATCATATATTGCAATTAAAGCAAAGTAACTATATATGCAATAAATTGTACTATTAATACCTTTGAACGTAAGTGACATTCATGGACGATTTTAAAATGATTTGCAGGCAAACCTGAGATGGCGCCATCTCGTAGAAATTAACGAAGATACTTTTAAATGTTTTTATTTAACCAAATTTACTTTGACAATTGCATTTACAAAACAAAACAAAAAAAAAACAAATGCATGGTGTAATTAATATGTCTCAATATAAGTGACCTTCAAGGACGATTTTAAAATGATTTGTGGACAAACTAGAAGTGGCGCCATCTCGTAGAAATCTTTTACTTTTACTTATTGTAAAAGAAATGAAAACAAATATTGAATACATACTTAAGGCCGTTTTAGACAGTGTTGCCAACTCACTTCGTATTTTCTTAGAGTAAAAATCGTATATCACCCTGATTTGACGTTTAATAATAATAATAATAAATAGAAATGAATTTCAATCGACTGTTATTTCAAGTTTGAAATTCACGCTCGAAATTCGAAATGACTCACAGTAGTTTCGTTCTTTTTTGTTTATATTTTCTGCTTTCTTTCGTAAACATTATGTTTCTCTGTCTTTTTCTTTCGAAAAATTTACGATCGTCATTTGTTTTTCTGTTACTTTTTATTAATTTTAATTTTTTTTTCATTTCGATTGGGTTTCCCGAGTCGTCGTGCCTCGTTCATTTTAATTGTTTACTATTTTTCAGATTTCTGCGTTTCTTTTCTTTTCATAAATAGTTTGTCGTTTGTCCTTCTTGCTTTTGTTTTTTTTTTTGTGAATTTCGAATTTTATTAGTATTACGTTTTGAACGTTTATTATTATTATTTGAGTTTTTATTAATTTTTTTATTATGGTCGTCATTTGTTTTTCTTAGTTAGTTACTTTGGAAATTTTTATATTTTTTTTCCAATTCGATTAGGTTTCTCAAACGTTTTTCTTATTTTTTATTGTTTACCATATGTTATTGTTTACCAAATGTTACGATTGTGACTTGTTTGTATCGTTAAGGTCAAAACTAAAAATTGGGGGAAAATTCATCGTAAAGGTCAAAGGTCAAGGTCAACACCAAAAAAAATTGGGAAAATTGGGGAAATTTTTTTGAAATTTTAGAACGAAGCATCTTAAAGGTCACGGTCAGGGCCAAAGAATGAGGAAAAATTGGGAAACATTTTAAAAAACTTTCGAATTCCGAGAACGAGGTACTGTAGAGGTCAAAAGTCAAGGCCAACGCCAAAAAATTGAACTATATAAGTTTTTCGATATCCATCTCCTATTAAAGTTATTCGACGAACAACTTGAGTTTTCTGGATTGTTGATTGACTTTTTATGAATGGTTTCCATGGTAGTTATTCGTCTAATAACTATTAGCCAGTTTATTAAAAGGTGGATATCTTCGCCCTGAGAAAAAAGATTATTAACAAAAAATGTTCTCTCACTTGTTCAAATCTTTGTACTCAATTCCATGACACCCTGTATAAATGTTTAATTTTAGTTTAATCGTTTATTTATTACAGATTGAATATTATGATTACAATTGCACATGATTTTTCATAAATGTGATTTCAGAAACACAACAGAAGAGACAGCAGTCATTTTCCCTTACAACACAAGACTTGTACTGAGAAGAGCGACAGATCTTCCATAAAAAGTAAATAAATACACTTTCATTATTCGGATACGATATTTTGAATTATAATATGTATGTAATTGTAAATCGTATAGCAGTATATCATAATTGATCTTCAAAACTTTATTATTATTATTCAAACGATAAAATCAATTGATTTGAAGCATTGATTTGATTTCCAAAGAACGGCATATTTAATACTGTTTGTATAGTTGTCACAGTTTGGTAGCGGTTTTATGGCCTTGCCAAAAAAAAGCGAAAGAGAGGCCGGTCTCTTTGAAGCTGTTTTTTATAGCAAGATCATAAAACCGATACAAAACTTGGACGACTATAACAATTCGATATAACTGTACAGCTATTTACAATTTAATTCGAGTATACCAAGAGTGTGAATGTGGCCTAAAGCAATCTGTAATTTCAACTTAAAGTTGATTTGCTAATGTAGGGAAGATTTAAGGAAATATTGTTGATGAAAATGTGCTCCAAAAAATTCAATTCCTAAAACGGACTACGCAGCACCATGGAGCAACATGGCCATAATTAATTTGCCTAACGCTTTTGCAAGAAGCTTTCATTTCTTTCGTTCGTTTTGTTACGTGTTAAGGTGTTACGTGCAGTGATCAAGGAGGAGGAGGAGCGGATGACAAGAGCCTTATCTACATATACTCGAATCAAGAACTCGAAGAAAAACCACTGGACAGCGCATACAGACATTTTTTATTGCCTCGCCATAAAAAAAACGAAGTCGGATATCAATTTCCCATCAAACCTGGAACAAACAATCTTAGGTAAGGTTGTATCTGCTCGTTACAATAGTTTACATTATATTGCATTATTTGTCAATCTTTAAAAAATAACTCTACGAGATTATACAATCGATGGAGATTGCTTAAAAGAAATAAAATTTAAAAATATTCTTTGTACAAAAGGCATGCGAATTTATACAAATAGTTTCTTTGTTTAAGGAAGAACTCTCCCGAGCCCAAATCTAAAAGTAACAACGTATTTCCTTTCAAGGAGACGCCCAGCGGAAATCTAAAAGTTAGTTCGAAACAGGTATCCAGATGAAACTTTATGGAAAGAGTCCGTTTGTTGTAAACATTGTGTTGTAGGTAGCTTTTCAAACCACCAATTTAAGTGTTTTAATAGCAGATCCGCAGAAGACGTCCGTTAACATTGAAAACGTCAAGATGCCAAAGGACGGCGACTATTTAAATGATTCGGCCATGAACACCATAATGAATCAGGTATGATTAGGAAAACAACGTCATGGTTACGCTATTTTGGGATATTCACGGGCCAATTTTAACAGATTTCTTAATTGACCGAAAGACTTTATAGTCTTCGGAGTTTAGGATGCAAAAAATTTATGTCGAATGACCAAAAGAATTTTTCTCTGTCGGTATTTGCAAGTTGCCTGGTCGTTGGGATAAGTCTACATTAACGCAAGGGCATTATTTTGAAAAATAAAAATGGTTTCATTAACTTTGTGGTATTATCATTATCACTCGCATTTCCTCAGCTTAATATCAATTCGGTGATGATGAATCAAAACGAAGGTTTTGTTACGAATTTGGACCCACTCAAAGTGGTCACTTTTCACTAATTCCTTTTGTAGGGTTTAGGTTCTAGTTTAGGATCACTACTTGTCGGTAGATTGGCAGACGCACCTGTACGCAAAGAAAAGGAGTCCTCGGAATACGAGGGAAAGGCAACACACGAAATTTTGGATCCGGAACTCAACCTAAGCCGTTTAGGATATACCGCGGCCGACGCGATCAATTGGGTTGAAATAACGCTCCCGGAAAAGAAAAATTTGTATTTAGAATTATACGCTCGGATAACAAATTTTACGTGAGCTTTCGTCGTGGCCTAGTTGGAGAAATTAGTTAAAAAAAAAGCTCTTGGTTTCTAGAAATGCAGACTGCAAAATTTATATCGACAATGAAGAGTTTAACTGTCACTTAATCGTTCTACAGTGCTACTCGGAAGTATTTCACACATACGTGGCGGTCAAAAAAGTCGAATTACCTTCGGTTAGTAAGTAGAATGTACTTTGTAACCTGTGAGCAAATAAAAATCAGATTAGAGCAGGCGGTGCAAAGAAAATGTATGTCTGTGATTAAATAAAAAGTCAATAAATTTGACAGTCCATGAATGTATTACATTAATTAATTCAGTTAATCACAGACATACATTTCCTTTGCACCGCCTACTCTAATCTGATTTTTATTTGCTCACTTTTTATTTTCGTTGGCTCAAAGTCATTTGGAAAATTCAATTCAATACATACCTAAGTAATTTCAAAACAGAAACAGTATTCCAAAATCGAAAAGGGCCGATTGAAATCTAACTGAAAATTGAAAAGAATATACAGGGTTGTGCAAAAGCTCCGGAACGGACAAATATCTACGTTATTCGCAGTGGTTTTTAATAATAACTTTTAGGATAAATGCAGTGCTGCTTCTTTCGCCTTCATTTACGAATGGATGATAACTGGCGATCCCTCGTACCGAGAATTAAACAGAGAGAACGTTCTAGATATATTCAACGCCGCCAAGTACTTAAAGATCAAAGGTGCGTGTCAGCATCAATTTTTCTTATTATTAAAGAGTTTGCGCGCTTCAGATTTGATTGAACAATGTTGGGCCTTCATTGATAACCAAGATGTATTCTCAGAGGACACGGCTTTCCTATTGTACGTGGCCGCCAAAGAGAAAAGCTTGCCGGAGGTAAGGGAACTTATGCTGCCCCGAATTCAAAGCTTCTTCTTAATGTTGGTCAGCTCCCAAGATTGGTTGGATCTGGAACTGGAAGACGTCGAAAACTTTTTGCAGTCCAACTATATCTGCGTTAATTGGTATGGACTCTTAGTTTTAACGAAACGATTGTTCATACAGGTATTTTAGTGAAATGGAAATATTTATGGCAGCCGTTAGATGGTTGATGCATGACTGGGAGCAAAGAGACCAATTTAAGGTGACCTTACTCAGTTCGGTGAGATTCGGCAATATTGCTCCTTGGCAACTAGTCGATATTAAAAGGAATCCTGACAATCCTGACTTTAAAGAATTAGCCAGAGATCCAGATATATGTAAAATGATCGATGATGGACTCGCGTAATTTTTTTTAACTTAAACTTAGTAATTCCTCTTTTAATATATTTTTCTTGTAGATTTGTTATTATTAAATATTGGTACGGTCAAGAAAATGATGATTACCAACACTGGAATTCAATACTGGCCTTGAAAGAACCCCCGCCGAGGAACTGGAGTGGAATGGATAAGACCTACTTCACCTACCGGGAGTTTTTAATTTACCTGGATCAATACAGAAGGAACCAAATGATTGAAAAATCAAAGCCCCGGGAAATGAAAAGAAAAATGCTGATGGAAATGAAGTGCACTCCAAGATCCTCGTCGGAAATCGTATCCCCGGAAATTCCAACAATGGACGACTTTTTGAACGCCAGGAGACCACAGGTGGGTAGCCAGAGTAACAACCATCCTAAGAAGGTCAACAATATTATATCGTAAAGAATACAGCGGAAATTTTAGTGACGGGGTCGAAAATTTTAGTTGTATTATTTGGTACCTACATATTAAATATACGTTTAGATGTTTCACGTTTCTTTCGATACTTCACATTTCCATATAGGTGTTTCACATTTTACATTTCCTAAAAAAAAATGTACAGGACCAGGTAAGTTTATATAAATGTATTGTCACGTCCGGATTAATTTTACACATGTATATTTAACAGGTTTTGGAGATTAATTAAATGAGGTAAGTTTTGCAATGTAAGTGCACGTTTGTTACTAAGGTAAAAGTATAGGCATTGTGATTGCTTGTATTAATCTCGCACTCGAAAAGCACTTACAATGCAAAACTCTTACCTAAGTAATAAATTAATGAGATACAATTAATGTACAATCGAAACCAAAAGTGATGTCACTGAGAGTAAAGGCCTAAGGCGAACCATCGCCTTTATTGATTTGTTTTAAACACAAATAACTAGAACGATGAAAGCAATTGTTCGTTTTAGTATCAGCTTTTCTTCTTATACAAGGTGTCCCGTGACGTAATGTCACCACTTCACCTACGTGATAATCAATTCAAACTAAGTAAAAAACTCTTTAACTCTAGACCCAGTATTTTTTAAATGGTTTACTTTAGAACAAAACTATTACGCTGGATTTCACAAACATCACTTAACTTTAATCATTGATTAAGAATAATCATTCCTATACCTTCAACACATGTAACCATGGCAACGTTTACTTTTAACGGATGATTAAATTTAAGTAACGTTTGTGAAATCCGCCATTAGAGTTTTTACTTACTTTGAATTGACTATCACGTAGGTGAAGTGGTGACATTACGTCACGGGACACCCTGTATATACATACAATTTAGATTCAAAACAGATTTAATTAATATAAGTGTATTGTTCTTTGTTGTATTTGTTCCTTCGCAAAAAGTATCATAAATCAAGAATTCTTTTTTTAGGGTATCAAACCTACCAATCGATTTAGATACATGAGTCGATCACAAGCAGCGACTATAATTCAAGCTGCCTACCGAGGTTACTTAACGAGAGAATATTTGAAAAGGTACCCACCAAAAGGTAGAAAGAAAAAAGAAGGGAACTATCCGCTGTCGACGTACGGAAGGGGTGCCAAAATTTTCCGCCTCGAGCAACACTACAAACCTGATTTGGAACATTTCTTCCACAAACCGAATCAAAAGATTCTGTCCATGTTCGTTAGCTCTGATAGATGTAAACCGTACTCACAACAAGGCATGTAAGTTTAATTTAAAAATAGAATTATTTAGCTTAAATTTTAAACTAAATCTAAGCTAATATTTTTGTTATATCTAAATTACATACAAACAAAAGACATTGCAAAGCGTTAACTACAAATGCACATAACTTTTTATGCAAATGTTGCACAAACGAATTTCTTGCAAAATATGAAAGAGAACATTCAAATCGATGGATTTGAGTTTTGGCCGATTGGTTTTATTGATTAATTGTCAATTGAAAACGGGCGTTAACTATAAATGCACATAACTTTTTATGCAAATGCTGCACAAACGAATTTCTTGGAAAATATGAAAAAGAACATTCAAATCTATCGACTTATGGTACTTCTGAGTTTGGGACGATCGATTTTATTGACTAATTACCGATTGAAAACGGGCGTACCCACGACTTCAGATATTGAAGACAGCGTTAACTATATTTAATGCACATAACTTTTCATGCAAATGTTGCACAAACGAATTTCTTGCGTTTTGGCCGATCGATTTTATTGATTAAGTTATGTACAGTGCCCCAATAAAGAGATGGCTCCCCTACCGAGTGCGATAGCACTATGCCGAGTAGGCGGACAAACGAGTGGAAGGAGCTTAACATTTTAGGGGGATACATCTCTTTATTGGGGCACTGTACATTTATATTTAAATTTGGTTCTTCTCCGATGAAATTTGTATCACAAAATCTTTTAACCGGACACTAAATCTAATTTAGTGTCCGGTTAAAAGATTTTATGTACATTTATAGTTAACGATGTCTTGAATATCAGATCTGAAGTCGTTGGAACGCCCGTTTTCAATCGATAATTAATCTACGAAATCGAACGTCCAAAACTCAGAGATAGCATAGATCTATAGATTTGAATGTGCTCCTTCACATTTTGCAAGAAATTCGTTGTGCAACATTTGCATAAAAAATTATGTGCATTTATAGATAAAGCTGTGTTGAATACTTAAAGCCGTGTGAACGCCTAATTAGAATCTGTAATCAATCAATAAAATCGATCGGCCAAAACTTAGAAGTACCATAAGTTGATAGATTTGAATGTTTTCTTCCGTATTTTGCCAGAATTTTGTTTGTGCAACATTTGTACAAAAAGTTATGTACTATTGTATTTGGCGTCTTTTAAGTGCGCGACTATTTTCAATCGATCAGTAATCAATAAAATCGATCGGCCAAAACTTACTGGTGGCATCTTTCGATACATTTGATCATTTGCTTTCGGATTACGTGAAAGTTTTCATTGTAAATAGTTTCTTTAAAAAGTTATTTATATAATTAGATACTGGACATTAATTACTGCCAATAATTTGGATTTCGTTTTTTTCTTAATTATGATATACCATGGACAAACTATAGCTAATGATCTTCACAATGCTGTTAAAATTATAATTCTGTGGTAATTAGGACGGCTTTGAAATTTTGAAATTTTCTTGCTGGAGGTGTGTTGCTAACTTCTTACCGGTTTATAAACTGTATATTTTTAAATCCATCTTGAATTAAAAATGTGCAGTGGACCTTCTTGTGCGACGATTGAATAATTTAAAAAATATACAATATATAAATACATAAAGGCAGGAGTGATGTTACTAACGTCAAAACAAATTTGCTCTCATGAAGGTAATAAACTTGGTGAAAGCTTCCTAAAAAGGTTTTCATTAAAAAACTGATAACTGAGAAAATTAAATTACCAACGAAGTTTGTTTATCATTTTGATTTTATTAACAGTAACAATAAATAATGGGATAAAAGGGATAATTAGGAGATTATAGCCTGAGAGTATGTTCAAAGCACGACGCGAAGTCGGGCTCTTATCTACAATTATGTCCGTGGTACATACAACGTTTTATTTGATTTTGGTCAAAATGTATTGATTCAATATTTTTACATCGTATGCGAATGATGTCCACTTTGCTTCCATAAAATAATTATGTAGATTGATTTGCATTACTACTTAAAGCAATAAAGACGAAGTTATGCCCGCAATTGAGTGCCAAGAAACAAGATTATGGTTGCAAAGTAAAATAAAATAATCAACATCAATTATTATTCTACGAAAAAAATAATACTAAGACCACCCCAGTTAATTAAGAGGCGCCTTAAAACTTTCCACCCCCATTAATTTTGGAGCCACTGATTTTGTGAAATAAGTATAAGAAGAACGAAGTCCACACTCTATATTATTAAAAGACAACTTTGCGTCTTCTTTGAAACGAAATCGATATATGCCACATGTTTTGAGGCACCATGTATGTGACTTTTTTTAAATATTTATTTTAAACCGACTTTATTTGTGGCTTAGTTTTGATGTAATACTAAAGTATGTTATGTATCCGGCAGTACTGTGTACATGTTTTCAGGAAACACATCAGTGCAAGTGTCTTACCCCCAAGGCAGCAGCACTACTTCCAAGAATCCTCCCTTTTCCTTCCCGAACGTGAATCCGTGATGGTCTTCGGAGGAATAGACCCGCACAGTGGCTACGGAGTTGGGCGGAACACCGGCAAAGACATTTTCAGATACCTTCCCGACACAAACGTTTGGGAATACGTTGGAGAAATGCCAGCGCCAAGGAACCATCATAACGTCGCCTTCCTGGTTGGACGAGTCTATGTCGTGGGTACCTAAATTTGCCCTTAATTTATGCCATTGGTTGAGAAAAACTATTGTCGTCCTTCAGGGGGGTCGGATCCTAGAGAAGACGAGCTCAGGGGAAAGTCAGTTGTTGTAGATACGGTTTGGAGCTTCGATCCGATTAAGAGGAGCTGGTTCAGCGAGGGGAGTTTGAACTCGCGACGAAAAAATTTTGGACTGGTCGTCAGTAAGCAGAGCATGTACGCCATTGGGGGTCAAGACAAACATGGAAGGTAGGTTTTAAACTCTTATTTAAAGGTATTACTAATATTTTCTTTTTCGTTTCGTTAGAACTTTAGCATCCGTAGAAAAGTATAATCCAATGTCTAGTGTGTGGGAGTTTCAAGCTCCGATGCTTAACGCTCGTATGGGAGTCGCTTGCACCAAACACAACGACAAAATATGGGCAGCTGGTGGTATGTCTGGATCCAGGCGAAGACCTTTAACCGATTGCGTGGAATGTTACGACATCGATCGAAATCAGTTGCGTATCTATTGAATTAAATCTAAATTGTAAAATTGTGTCAATTGTAGATGGACTGAAATTCAGAGGTTGAGGTTCCCCCGGTGCTTCTCCTCTTTATTTTCCATGTCGGATCGCCTTTACTTGATTGGGGGCGCCGGCAAAATAAAAGACAGGGACAAAACGACGAGCAGCGTTAAAGAAATAGACGTCTGGAACGACGATATGATGCGATGGGACTGTCGCACCGAGATGGCCATACCGAGACATGGACATTGCGTTGCTTATTTGGGAACACAAATACTTATAATCGGGGGCGTTACAACCGTCTATATGCGAGCGCTGAGCAACACAGAATGTTACTGCACGAATAGAGGTTTGCAATTTTGGTTTCCTTGATCCTGAAGTCGCCCATTTCGTGGACACTTTAACGAATGAACTTCTCAAACTTTTAATCTTTTTATGACATTGTAGTTAACTTTCTCTGCAAAGGAGATTGAATTTTTTAAATCTCAAATTGCTATGATATATATCGACTGTCAGTTACTTCTTAAGTAAACATAAGAATGCAAAATATGAAAGTGATTAAATACAATGGCCTGTATTGTAATCTTATAATTAAAATCGTGAACAAAAAACGATATAGCTTTATGTCAATTTAATGTGTAAGAGAGTGACGGACGAACGTTGCCATGGTAATTAAGCACATTATTAAATTCAGTATGGGATGAGAATACGGGACGCACGGCTTTCTCCGTACTACTTTTGGTAGTTCTTCACATTTCTAAAACATGATACATATTCCTTTTTCTAGTATCTTTTTCTAATGTATAATATAATAATGTAGGGTAGTGTAAAACAGAAAAACACACTATATAGAAGCAGGACATCTATTTTCTTATAACAGAAATTAGTGTAATGTAATACAAAGTTTAGTATAACTTTTGTTATTAAATTTATCTTTTAATTTGTTTTCTAAATAAATATAATGTTTATTAATTTTAGGAACCTGGGTACGTGGCATCGCTTGTTTGCCCACTACGTTGTCCGGGCACGCCACTGTAACGTTACCACCTGCTGTTTTGATGTGAAAGGTCCACAATCTGTAATCATTTGTTTATAATTGTAACATGTATCGCATTATTTTTTATACATTCACTTTAGTTCTTAGCGCAAATAATAAATTTGCGAGCAGAAGTTTTGTTTTTGATTGTGTTCTTATATTTTTACAAAACAGGCGCCCACAATTTCAGAAAAAAAACCTCATAGGCACTAAAATAAGAAAACATGTTTTCAATCCTTTCACTTTATTATTATTTTTTTTCTCACCACCAAACTTGCCCCAAAGCTTTTCGAAAATTAAAATTTAAAAAGCCTTTAGGCACTAAAATAAGAAAATATCTTTTGCTTTACTTTACTCTACTGTTTAAATTTAAATTTAAACTAGTTTAAATTTGAATTGGCGCGTGCTAACGAATGTTCGGAAGTCTTCCGTAAGAGGGAGTAAGTGTCGCCTGAAGCGGACCAGGAGCGGAGAACAGTAATTTCCCAGCTTCGGAAGTGTCTTGCATATTTATATTTGTTTAACTTTGTCACGTTAATAAATCTTGAGTCCGTTACATTTTATATTGCTTTTAAATAGAACAATAACTTTTAATGATCACTCACCGAACAGCTGATAAAGTGGTAGAAATGTTTGCTCCATTAGTTATTATTCTTTGCGTATACATATTGTTCAAGGGCCTCTAAAATAACAAATTGGTGATCAGACCTATTGGTGATGTTAGGAAAATATGGTGTCTCCACTCCCAATATTTTACACGCAAAATTATTCAACCCGTAGCAACAGAAGTTCATGGTCTAGTTCGAAGACTCTCCGCTAGATGGAGAACTAGAGAATAGAGGCCCAAGATAGAGGCCTACACACGTTTTGTCCTTTTTTGGCTTCATTTTATTTGACACATATGGACTTCTATGATATGGACATTTGGCGACTTTGACGTTTATAAGTTATAAGTCAAGTTGACGATAATTTCCGGTGAAATCTCGACTAATTTTTAGAGAGAATTTAAAGTTATTAAGAAATAAGCAATTTTTTATTATAATTGGATTCAAGCACGTAGATTGAATTTAGGAGGTGGAAGAATGTAAAAGCATAATCTAATTTAATTTTGCTAGTTTTGCAAATTGTTTCGATTTGTTCTGATCATTCCTATTTTTGTTTTCTTTTTAGCAGATTATTGTCAAATGGAGAACAACAAATTGATGTACGACATCCTAAAGCCTAGTTCAGACACTGCGTTTTTTTATCCGTATACGCAAAACGCATTTAACATTTTCATTTGTTAAATTTTGGTCGTTCACAAGGAGCAGTCTGCAAATGCGAATGTTTGTATTTTTATGTTTACAACTAGAAGTTTTATGTTGGCTTCATTTACAGATGATATGATAATTGAGGTTATGTGTAGTTTTGTTGTACGTGGTTGTTTACCTATTTTATAGGTTTAATATGGATTAAATATTTTATTACGGTACAAATTATCCTCTGAAATACTTAGAAAGAAGAGAAGTGCTTGGGTCAAGGATATTTTTAAACAAAGACTACCATAATATGAAATCAGTTGCTGAAGTTAACTTTCTGCTTTTGAACAATTTTTTTACTCTTTAAGGGCCATATGCACCAAACACTTTAATCGAGCTTAAATTTCAGTGACGTTTATGTTGTGACATTTGAAGTTTCATAACGTGTAAGTCACATCACTCACATTCTAAGTGACGCTTAAAGTTAAGCTGAGTTAATTCGTTCGGTGCATGCGGCCATAACATAACCTGCACCAGATAAACTTTTAGAGTGAGTAAGAGAGCAATAAAATAAAATGAGATGCAACTACAAAAATGCGGAAAACTTGACTTCCATTCAACTTTTTCCGTCGCCGCAAAATTGTTAAAACTTGGTAGATGTCGTTCCCGCTAAAACTTTTTCAAATGTAACCAACCAATCAGAAACGATCCGCAATAAATATTTTGCGTATCCGGATGCATCTGAACTATACTTAAGTCACTTCTGCTGCATGTTCAGAACAACCTAACAAGTATCTGACTTTATGATTATTTAATGTATTAGTATTATTTACAAGAATTATGAACAAGAAAAAACAGCAACACTTTATGACACTTGATTACAGTTTGATTATGCACAATTACGACCAAGAATAAATTTGATTTGAAGTTTCTTTTGACGTTTATTACAGTAGGTATTACAGGTTTCTGTAGCAGTGTCAGTGTCATCTACCGGCAAATCATTGAATCAGACCGTGAGATTGCGGTTCGTTGTACAAATGAACAGAGTGCAAACACCAGAGTTTCATAACATCACCGACATATTATTAACTGTGATCCTGAGATGTTAGCTTTAAATGAAAACTGCAAAAGATGATTGGTCAACTAAAATCCATTCAGAGTTGTGGCGCTTATAAAGAAGGAGTAGAAGAAGGAGATATAGAAGAAGGAGAATGAAATTAGAAAGAAAAATGAAATGAAGAAGGCAGAGGCCAAAGCAAAGCCTGAAAGGAAGGAATAGAAAATAGAATAGAATGAAATAGGATGCAAATTAGAAGTTTCTCTCAAAAAAAAAAATTAAATTTTCTACGAAAAAGATACAAAATGTTATGTTTATGTTGGCGTTTTCTTTCTAAATGTCTTTCTCCCGGTTTATGACATTTCAATTCTTCCAATGACATCAAAATACATACATATAACAAAAAGGTTTCATTTTCTCAAATTACTTATAGTCTGGCTCTACTTATTTTTAAATGTCGAATATTTATTTCATAAATAAATTGTATATTGTTTTGTAGGTTTAATTATATACTTTTGCTTTTTGTTTAGAACTACAACATTTTTTCAAAAAAGAAAAGGAAGAGAACTTTGGATCTAAAAAGGGATTTTTCTTGCTAACCCGAAGGGAATTTTCGTTTCGCTGGCAACATTGCGCCTGAATATTTGACAGCTGAAGAGCTCTAGTTTGTTTTTTCTACATCTACATTTTTGTACATCTATCAGTGTCAAAATTATAGGGTTTCCGTTGGAATCCTACTTTTATTACTGAGGTCCGGTTTATCAATCACAAGTTAACTTTTTCTTTCAGTTTGTTCCCATAGTAATAACTATGAAGACGCTTATTGTTATGACAGTTAACTAAAGTGTTAGAGTTAACTTGTGGTTGACAAACTGGACAGAATTTTTTGAAATTTCCTAAATTTCTAACATTCAAATAGCAGGTACCAACATCAGAAACGTTTGACAGGCATTATAGAAAAAGAGGGATATAACCAGCTGACTGTTTTATAACAATAAACTTTTTTCTTTCTAAATTAATTTTTTTAATCTTTATTCCTCAATTTTAAATTTCATTTCTAAGTAGGTTGTGGGGGTACTTAGTACCAATTGAAGAGTTGGCAACACTGTTTTCTTGTAACCAAATTGGACACAAACACAAGCGTATATATGCGTGCCTGGTTCGTATGTTCGTAATCACGACATTCCAGTGTGAATTTGATTTGTTCTTTTAATAATTTACATGAGATTTGAACGCAAGTTTAATAATATTTAAGGTTACGTTTACTGCTTATGTTTAATTTTTAGGGTTAAGTCAGGACAAAATTAATTGTGTATTGTGTCACACCACTGATTATCCTATTATTGTAGTTGGGACATTTTATTTTAAGTATTACCATAAATGTAAGTTTGGTTGCCTAATTTAGGTGATCACGTGGGACACAGTACACAGGGAAATCAAAAATGATTTCAACCCACGTGACCCCGCCGTATAGACAACACACAGTACTCTGTTGGTAACATTGCAGAGCTGTGTATTAAATCGTTTGAGAACATAATGCCTGCGATTTACAAGGGCATCGTAATTTACATCAGCATTTGGGAATCCTTGATTAAAGTGGTTAAGGGGTCCCTCATTCAAGGAAGCCTCGAGGAAGCACTATAAATATGGACATTAATCAATGTCGTGTAACCTGAAATGACGCTTTATAAACACCACTTAAATTTAAACTCAACTTAAGTGTTTGGTGTAAATAGCTTTTAGGGATTTCTGTAGTTATGTAAGTACGAAGGGGGCTCAAATGTAGTCGTCCAATTAACAAATAAACCTGTTCGAAATTGAACCTTACTGATGTGTTCGTTAAGACTACTCCGATGGTTTGGTGTGTGAATACATTTGGACCCCACTGTACATACAATAGGAAGACTTTGAAAACGATTTTATGATTAATTTTAAGCAGCAAACATCGTAGTGTGATGCGGGTTCGCCATTTTTCCATCACTCTGTATATCAGAACTCTTTTAGAAAAGTTGCAAACTGGGCAACTGCACAAAATGCATTTTTAAAATGTCTGAACCCGCTGCGCCCGGACCAGTAAAACTTCTAAGTAAGCTGTGATTCAAATAGAAATAAAGCATATTTCAATTCAAAGTCTAAAGGTTTACTTATTTCTATTTAAGATATTTCATTCAAACAGCATTTTTGACCACATACTTTTAAAAATTGTTCACATAATTTTAAAAATCAGGTGATAACAAGCAACCGTAAGAGGTCGGCAGAGGCTGATTTTCAGTTTTTAAAATGTAACATTATTCAAAAATGAATATCACTGAACTTTGAATTTAAAATTTAAATTACCCAATCATACACTGAACTGTGTATAACTGGTTGCCTAAACTGACATTTTTTCCTTAATATAAAATACTGCTAAGAGATGTCGCAGTAGTAGAAGAGCGAAGACTACTTACACCGCTTAATATCTCATTTGATATTAATTTAGTTTCTAAAACATTAACTTTCTAGACCTAATTTTTGATGTTAAGAATAATTAAATTGTAGGTATTTTTCGTAAATGTCATATCCACTTGTTACCTTGATGTATTTATTACTTGCGTTATAATTTGAGTTGCGTATTTTTGTATTCCGGTGTAAATTGGGTGTCATTCTTTCATGAACGTTTCAGACGGGTGCGGTGTGCTGTGATTCATTTCTTATACTTTTGAAACCTGCATCGCCGAAAAATATCAATCCCTTGAGTAATTTTCTTGTGTGAGGTAAGCATTGAATGACCGCTAAGGCGCACAACCAACGCACGCCTCAAAAAACTTTGGCATAAACGAAAGCCATCAGTTGAATGTCGATGAACCCTTCAACTACAACATGGTGGATCATCTTTCGGTCTTTGTTGTGCGTGGGTGTTGTTTTTTTCCTTAACTTCAAAACTTACACACTTTTTACTTAAATTCTTTGCGTAAGTTATTACGAGGTGTGATATTTCAGTTGAATCTGTTTTGTAGGTGAGTGCTCACCCTTCACAATGAGTTACATCCAGACAAATCAAAACAGGCCAAGTAAGTAACTTGTAGATTTCTCGTTGGGAATGAAATTAAATACGTAATCATAAGCTGCATTCGATTCGCAGCCGAAATCAATTCGTTTCTATCAGTAGATCACTCAGAAGTGATCTGGATCAGTTTCTTTACATTTAGCTTATGGTGAATCCTGCACGAATCGAACGCATAAATTCTTGATTTAAATCAATCAAAATCGGTGAATCGAATGCAGCTACAATATCATGAATGTATTCTTTAGTTTTTATCTTAAAATTTGTGCGTTTAATAAAACATTTACTGCACAGTTTCACTCTATTTAAATAGTAATGTTGCACATGCTCAACCGAAGTATTGTAGGTGAGACACATTTATGTTGGTGTACCTAATATGACGTACGCTCTCACAACAATTAGGGGATACATCGGGTGTCTGTTTAACAATGTTTTTATATTAGATAATAAAGTCAGTACTCAATACCTCTGCTCAGTACATATTAAATAAAAAGGCCAACATATTTGAAAGGAATAGAATTGAGTAAAATAAGATCACTTGTAAAATGTTTGCTAACATAGGGCACGTTCTTTATTTCATCAATAGTAGCATTCGTTTCACGAGCTTGAAGCTCCATACAACATACACACTGATCTGTTCTGTACTGTTAAGAACTGTTTTGAGAGGAACACAAAATTCAAATCACATCAACATAACCTCAAGGCGTTGAGCGCCACCTCATAAAATGGTGCATGAGGGGTTCCATTCAATTCAATTGAATTAGGCGAGAGGAATCTTGTGCGAACTGTTCTAGTATGCGACACATTTCACTTACATTAGTGAACGGAACAAGGGTTTGGTTTTAGTGCATTAGAACTGTTCTAGTTTGTGAAAGGAATGCTACTAATAAGTCCACTTGGTGGCATCAGTTCCATCAAGGTCATTTGGTCACTTGGTGGCATCAGTTCCAACAAGGTCATTTGGTCACGCAGATTCAACAAGAGTCGTTCTTTTATTCTAGCTGGTTTTAATCAGTGATCCACCACTCGTTTCACAAACCTCAAACCTAATCTCATTTTTTGAAAGTAAATAAAAATTATAAACGGTGAACAAATAAAAATCAGATTAGAATAGGCGGTGCAAAGAAAATGTATGTCTGTGATGAAATAAAAAGTCAATAAATTTGACAGTCCATGAATGTATTACATTAACAAAACAGGAGTGCGTTCAGAATTTTTAACTCCAAGAGCGTGTTGGGCGTGTAATCGCGTCTTTCTCACTCGCCATTTTTAAACATATTTTGTGTCTCGCTCGTCCGTTTTAAAACGTCTTATGTTTACATTATTTCCTTGACAACGGGCGCACTTTTCACATCCCACTTGTAAGTAGGGCGCTTAAGGGGCGTTTACACGAAGCTAGTAGAGAGCCAAGTCAAGTCGGCAAGTTATAATCCATTGACGTTCTTTTTGCATTCAGAGTAGGCCGTGTTAGGGTGACATTTTTGTTGGTACCTCCAAGTGAATATGTTCCATTTTAATTTTATGGTTATATTTTTGAAAACTGACGCCAAAAAACATTGGTCGCGTTCAGACGACCACAGCAGCTGAGTTGCTAACTCAGTAATCGTTTGTGATTGGCTCACATTAAGATAATAGCCAATCACAAACGATTGCTAAGTTAGCAACTCAGCTGCTGTGGTCGTCTGAACGCGACCATTAATACTAAGGGTATGTACCGTAAGTCTCCAATTGTAACCGCAAATTTACCGAAAAATTTGACTCTGTGAGCTGTTTACTCTGTTTACTCTGGTGAGCTGAAAATACTGGTATGTTACGGAACGCGTTAGTTTACAAACGAAACGATCATAACCTATTATCAAAAAATAAATTTGTAAAAACTGTTTTTCGGACAAACTTTAATGACGTTTCAAATATCTGCGCTTCGCTATTTATTATTAATTATTAATATTACATTATTAATACATTATTTTGTAAATAACAATGAACAAGACACGTACATTGCATAATAAATTCGTAATTTCAACACCTAGCTTTAAGCCTAACCTCAAAATAACGTCGTTATTGACGTTAACTCAAATATGTATCACAACAACCGGCTTCGTAGAATGGTTGTTTTGGTTACTAAAAATTTACCGCTTTTCCTGTAAGTGTGTTCCGTAAGTAGACTATCTTTCAGGTGATGGCTACTTACGGAACGTGTAACCGTAACCATGGTCAAAATTTTGGACTTACAGAACATACCCTAAGTCAAAATCCTCAAAATCATCAAAGTCACAAGTAATTATTTGTTTTACTATTATTTTACTTTCTTCATGCCATCGTAGAGTATAAGAAGCAATATAGTCGATGGAACTGACGTTATAGTGTCAGAAGTTTACATTCGTCACATTTTCAGTTCTATCAAAATTCATGCACGTAATCTAACGAAAAAAAAAACATGGCCTACTAGAATGCAAAAAGATCGTGAACGGATAATACTTGCCAATAAATAGTAGAAGGGGAAAGCAAGCTGGCCAGAAAATAGAACCGCATTCTATTCACTTGACTTTCTTACCAGCTTGCCTGGCAACTTGCACCACACTTGACTTTCCTATATTATACAGCAGCCAATAAACGTTTACACAAAGCAAATAACTTGTAGTAAGTAACTTGCCGACTTGACTTGCCTCTCTACTAGCTTCGTGTAAACGCCCCTTTAGAGTGCGCCCGTTGTCATGGAAATAATGTAAACGCAAGTCGTTTTGAAACGGGAGTGCGTGTTCGGTACGATTTTGGAACATTGATCTTAAATCGTACTTTTTTCGTGTTTTTGAAAAACTCTTGTTTCTTTAAAAATTCATAATTTTTCATTTTTGTTTGTTTGTAAAATCATTGACTTCGTTAACAAAGAGTTTATTATTGCTATTGCGGTTTATTTTTCTTCAAATTCGTAAAGTTATAGGCATACGTTCTTAAGGGGTACGAATTAGGCAAGTTTACCCTACCTAAGCATAACCTCAATTACGGTTTTGTCCACTTGTACCAAGTTTAGACCGAGTACAAAAGAACGCGCTCCAAGCATTTACTCTACCTATTTCTGAACTCGTAAAGATGATTATCTAGAGTGTGATTAAACTTTTTTTCTGAACGCTGTAAGAGTACATAGAGCGCGCTCTCTTTAGTCGGAGTGTTATTGCTGAACGCACCCCCGATGACAACAAAATATGTTAAAAATCGTGAGTGACAAAGACGCGATTACACGCCCAAGACGCTCTTGGAGCTATGATTGTGAACGCAGCCCAATTAATCAGAGCCTACTCTAATCTGATTTTTATTTACTCACTTTTTATTGGTGTGTGTAATGTGTTTAGCACAATGCAGTATAAGAATCTGCACAGTGGCGTCACTCGAGCATAACTGTCACTTGCCATTTTGTTTGATACCAACCGATTTGCATATTACATTACATTTCCGTAAGAGTATTAAACCACTTTTTTTGACAATGACATCTAATTCAATTCAATTCAAAATTTGCATGCAGAGAAACAGCAAATTAAAATCTGAGCAATTAAGCGTAAATTGCATTGTTTTTAACTTTAATTTAAAAGATTTGAAATATTAACAACAAAACAAACAACAAACCAAAACTACAAAACGATATTAATAACAATGACATTTCAGAATTCTAGTGATATTTCATTTTATCGCATGTATTTTTGGTACAATTTCACTAGATTTAATAGTGCAGCATTTTGGGATGATAAGAATGCAATATACAAAGTGGTCAAGAATTACTGTTTGAGTTGGCAGTGCTAAGTGTTATTTTTTAAATGGTACAACTAAGGCGCTTTCCAATTGCACAGACGAGCTACTCGGAAGCTACTCCGGAGCTGCTCAAATGTGTTCCAATTGCATTTTGAACAGCTCCGAGTAGCTCGTTTGTGCAATTGGAAAGCGCCTCTGAGGTGCGTTCAGAATAAACGCCCGACAAAGTGTGTTTACCCTGGCAGGACGATTGCCCGGACAACAGGCTATTAGGAACGCTTTGAAACGAGTTGTCAAATAGTGAAGATTGAAATACTGGAAGCGTCCTAAAACCAGAACAATGGATTACATTGTTAGTATTATATGTATAGTATTAGTATTGTATTAGTATTATAAGTAAAAATTTGTTCACCGGACTAAATGGTGCGTTTATTATGAACGGAACAACTTTTTACCTTGAGGTTATTATGAACGCGAGAGGTAAAAAGTTGCACGCCCGAAGTTTATTGTGAACGCGCCCCTGGAGTTACTTTCGGTTGTTGACAACTTGACACTGACACCCTTCACTTTATAAGCGACATTTGACGTTTCAAATTCAGATTAAAACGCTAGTTTCTATTCACATAACTTACAATCTTACAATACTTACAATAAACCAACAAAAATATATCTGCTTGCAGTGTTACAAACAGCCGTATAATTGTATTGCCAACTCAAACAGTTATTCTTGACCACTTTGTATTTATTTCTTCAAATTGTCATAAAATGTACAAAATTCGAATGAAGAAGCAGTAACGATGGCAACGGCCGAAGTTCAATTCAAAGTAATGCAGAGGGCGCCACACTAACGAGAGTTTTCGTAGAACAGACTTTTTTCAAACGCGACCGGCCGTATAAAGCACTCAGAAAGCACTGGTGCTTCATTACATTAATCTAGGCGGCCGTAGTACTTTCATTCCAAATCACTGTTGTATCCATATTGATGGATGCTATTGAGAAGACGTCACTGATCTGTTGTATCCATCAGTAGATGACGTCACTGATCTGTTGTATCCATCAATAAATGACGTCACTGCACCAAGTCCCCAGCAAAGCTTCCAATCACATATTTGCATTGAAATAAAGAACCTGTCCATAGTATAAGTACACTTCACTGGATAAAATAACTAGAATAGAATGTTGATGAGTACATGCTCCATTTTTTTCCTCTAGAATATCTTGAGCTGTTTGAGTGTTCGTGGTGGTACCTGTCAGATACCAATATATTTTTCTGAAGTGATTTACAAAATGAATTAATTGTCTTGATGTCGAATGTTATAGCACATTATCATCCCCTAATTGTATTGAACAGTATAGTTGTGTAGTTGCACTCATCAATAAATTTTTAAAAAAATCTTGTTTGTAACTTGTTTTGCTTTGTGCATGAGTTATGTGTTTGCCTGATTTCAAGAATCTAGTGTACAAGAAATTAATTTTCAGTGTCACACGGTAATTATCAAGGTCCTGGTGATTTGCCGATAGGATCTGCGAAAGAACAAACACTAATGTGGCAACAGAATTCTTATTTGGGCGACTCTGGAATTCATTCCGGAGCGGCCACACAGGTGCCATCTCTCAGCGGCAAGGACGATGAAGAAATGGATCTCTTCGATTTGGATCAAGGTTACGGGCAGGGTTTTACACAAGACCAAGTTGACGGTAACTCAAAGTCATGGTGTGCTGCAAATGTACGGTAATAATACTGAAATTTTTACAGAAATGAACAATCAACTAAATCAAACACGTTCTCAACGTGTTCGTGCCGCAATGTTTCCAGAAACATTGGAAGAGGGCATAGAAATCCCATCCACCCAATTTGATCCTCAACACCAAACTGCGGTCCAACGTTTATCGGAACCAAGTCAGATGCTGAAACATGCCGTTGTAAATCTTATCAACTACCAAGATGACGCAGATCTCGCAACCCGTGCCATCCCAGAGTTGATTAAGCTTTTGAACGACGAAGACCAAGTTGTGGTTTCGCAAGCCGCAATGATGGTACATCAGCTATCGAAGAAAGAAGCGTCTCGCCATGCCATAATGAACAGCCCTCAAATGGTGGCCGCTTTAGTTCGAGCCTTATCGAATTCCAACGATTTGGAAACTACCAAAGGGGCGGTCGGAACTCTACACAAGTTATCACACCATCGTCAAGGCTTACTAGCAATTTTCAAGAGTGGTGGAATACCAGCGTTGGTTAAATTGCTAAGTTCTCCAGTCGAAAGTGTTTTGTTCTACGCCATTACCACACTGCATAATTTGTTATTGCATCAGGATGGATCTAAAATGGCTGTGAGATTGGCAGGCGGTTTACAGAAGATGGTGGCATTATTGCAAAGGAACAATGTGAAATTTCTTGCAATTGTAACTGATTGCTTGCAAATTCTCGCATACGGCAATCAAGAAAGTAAGCTCATTATATTGGCGTCGCAAGGCCCCATCGAACTAGTTCGCATTATGAGATCGTATGATTACGAGAAGTTACTGTGGACTACATCTCGGGTTCTAAAAGTCCTCTCCGTGTGTTCAAGTAACAAACCGGCTATCGTAGAAGCCGGCGGCATGCAAGCTTTAGCCATGCACCTCGGCAATTCAAGTCAACGTCTCGTACAGAACTGTTTATGGACCCTGCGAAACCTTTCCGATGCTGCTACCAAGGTAGATGGGCTTGAAGGTTTACTTCAATCACTTGTGCAAGTTTTGGCGTCGTCAGATGTAAACGTGGTTACGTGTGCTGCTGGTATTCTATCTAATTTGACGTGCAATAATCAGAGAAACAAAGTTACGGTTTGCCAAGTTGGGGGCGTAGATGCACTGGTTCGCACCATCGTCAACGCTGGAGACCGGGAAGAAATTACCGAGCCAGCCGTGTGTGCTCTTCGTCACCTTACGTCGCGCCATGTCGAGTCAGAAATGGCACAGAACGCTGTCAGATTGAACTACGGCATTCAAGTTATCGTGAAGTTGTTGAACCCCCCATCTCGTTGGCCTTTGGTTAAGGCCGTCATCGGATTAATAAGAAATTTGGCGCTGTGTCCTGCCAATCATGCCCCGTTACGGGAACACGGAGCTATACACCATCTCGTGCAACTACTAATGAGAGCATTCCAAGACACACAAAGGGTATGAATAATTTTATGTTTCAATTTTGTTAGTTTTGAAAACATTTCACTCCAATAGTCACTAACATTATTCTAAAAACATGCTTTAGTGTTCAGATGTTGTTTGAATATGTTGATTGTTGCTTAAATTTTATCAAAAAGTACGACTAGGATAAATTAAAAAGTTTAAATATTCTTGTACTTGCTTCTTTAACTTGTTGTGTGCTTTAAATTAAAAAAAAATTATAATTTCATACTTTTTGATGTAAACTTAAGAGCACTGATCGATGATGGACTCATAAATTTTTTTTTATTTTAGCGTGCTAGTGTTGCAAGTGGTGGAGCACAACAACCAGGTACATACGCAGATGGTGTACGCATGGAGGAGATTGTAGAGGGCACCGTTGGGGCATTGCATATCCTTGCACGTGAATCCCATAACCGTGCGATTATACGCCAACAGATGGTTATACCTATCTTCGTGCAGCTCTTATTCAATGACATTGAGAATATACAGCGTGTAGCAGCAGGTGTGCTCTGCGAACTGGCCGCTGATAAGGAAGGGGCGGAAATGATCGAACAAGAAGGTGCCACAGCTCCACTTACGGAATTACTACATTCTAGAAACGAAGGTAATTAAATTATATCTTCTCTGTTTTTCATAAACACGTTTTCTAAGATACTTTTTATCATAAAAATTTTGAAATTTATGAGATTTAAACATTTTCAAAAATTAATTCAGTTGACTTGTTTTATGTCTAAATAGGAAAAGAGGGAATACTTGTATTGTTAATTAAAAAAAGCAATTTTTTTCAGGAGTAGCGACTTACGCTGCTGCAGTTCTCTTCCGAATGAGTGAGGATAAACCTCAAGATTACAAGAAACGATTATCAATGGAGTTAACAAATTCCCTATTCCGAGAGGAAAATCTTTGGAATGCCGACTTGGGTATGGGTCCGGACTTGCAGGTACGTTTTACTTAGAAACGAAATTACTTTGCAATATATCTACCCAATTACACAAAAATAATCTCCAAATAAGGTATGTAAAGTGTAGAGAATTTTAGTATTTGTAAATAGTTGAGTTGCCATAGATTTTTTTAACTTATTTAAACCGAGAGTTGTTTTTCCCTGCATACTTTTTAGTAGTTTCTCTTTTTTTTTTTTTTGTTTGCATTTTTTTTTCTTTTATGATTATTTTAGGACATATTGAGTCCTGACCAGCCATATGATAATTTGTATGGCCGGGATCCTCCAAGTGTGCACAGCAGCCACGGTGGGCCTCCTTACCAACAACCAGGTAAAAACTAGAGTACTGTGGCCCTTAAAATCTAACAGCTTAACAGTTATAATGGATTGAAAGGTCTGGTTAACATTACTAATGTAGTTTAGTTAGTTGAAAGTATAGTGTTGTTTCTTTTTTTTATCATAGCATTCAATAAGCTAGTTATTTGTAAATTAATGAATGTATTCATTACCACAAACGTTTACTAAGAAACATGAAACGGTCATTATCTAATCAGATATTTTGCCTAATGTTGACTTTTTGATATTTACATACTTACACATGGCTAGCTGCTATACACAGAAGTCTATTTTTCAGTTATAACTTATCTTCATACAATTTATTTATTTATTGCTTTTTCAGACTAGTGATAGTAAATTTTTGGAGAAAAAGCAATAATTTTGAGATGTATCACTAGATGAGATATTGCACCAAGCTTTTGTAAAAGAATCTCATGTTACATGTTACAACTGAAAAACAAATTTCGTAGTTATATGCAGAAAATATTTCCTTAATAAATAATTGAAAGAAGGGGTACTCTGAAATGTTGATAATTGTATTTGCAGTTACATTTTCATAAAGCTAAATAAACACGTTATTGGAAAATGTAGTCATTAAAATCTCAGAACACATTTTTGTGAAACAGTAATCGTCATATCTAAATACTATTATCATTGTTTATATTTGCAATGTGATATCTTAACATAATATAATAGGAGTATTCGTGGAAAATTACACTTACATTATTTTCTGCATACACTAAAAAGTGGAAATAATTAAATGTTTTCTTTATAAACAAATGTAAATACTTACCTTTAACTTTTATATTTTATCATATAGGCTATGACCAGATACCCATAGATATGCAAGGATTAGATATAGGTTCCCATGGTGGAGGCAATGGATCAACATACAGTGCAATAGATGCAATGGATGTTGGTAGTGCCGATCCTGACATACATTTTATCGAACAACTTCCCACGCCTCCACAAGATAACAACCAAGTAGCAGCTTGGTACGATACAGACTTGTAGGCCAAGTTGTGCTAAGTAATTTAAGGAAGTTCTCTAATTGCACATCTTGTAATTCTTCTGTGTTTTATTTTGTGACTCGTATGGACATTTTAACTAGCTTAAGTTTGTAGGGCGGCACCAAAATATTCTTTTCACTGTAAAATGATGAGTTTTGTTTAAGTTTTCCACTCTAAGTGCTTCCATTCCTCAATTGCGAACCATCAACAATTACACATTTTCGTTTAAAAAAAAAAATCCAGATTATTAGTCGAAATCCTATTGAAATAAAAGCCGTTAATGCATTTATTATATATGATAGATATATTTATCTAAATTTGTTTCAATCACTTTCCTGTTCTTCTTTTTCGTGTATCAAGATACAAAGTAAAATTCTTTTGGAAATAAATCAGTATTTATAGGGTAATATGTATAATAATGTTAATCATATATATCATAGGTTAGAATGTTTCTTCGTTCTCTTTTTCCGTAGCAAAATAGACTACACTTTTTGTTCATGTTTTTTATTTCGTAAATAAATTTATTTTAATCTGTACTTTTTATTTATTTATTTTTCTTTAAATTTGTTTCTATACTATTATGAATGTTGTGACAATTTTTATTGCTTCTAAGTGTAATACTAATATTTCGATTTAATAAACAGGGTAGATATTGAGGGCACTGCCTTTACTCAATGCATGTATTTATAGAAACTAAAATAAACATTTCTCATGTAACTATGTTTATTATTAAAAACATGTACTGATAATATCACAGAAAGAAATATTTTAGTGATCTATTTTTATTGGTATACATCGTGTGACATTTAACTGTGTTTTTTTTGAAAAGCACTGTTCCTGTTGTAAAGTAATTAATACCTAAAAGGCTATTGAACTTGGGTATAGGGAACCCTCATCAAAGTAATCTGATCAACTCAAATTGGTTATAAAATAGGATGTGTCCATTTAAAATGACGGAAGTTACACATCGTACAGATAAAATGAGATGGCCTGTATATTTCAAAATATTTTTATATTGTATGAAGCTTGGAAAAGATGAAACTTTTGTACAAAAGCATATTTTCGTATATTCAAATGCCACACGGTGCATACTGTTATTCAGTAAAAATAGATCATTTCAACTAAAAAAATTCCTAAACCCTAGCTACGGTTTCTTCTTGACTACAACCCTGACAACAAAAATCGCGTTCTTTTTAAAAATGTAATAATTTATTACAGCACTAATCTGACTATGTTGCCAACTATTATACGAAGGAGCACCGTGAAATACAGTCAAGCTGGCAACAACGTCTCCGTCAGTGGACTCAAATTATAACCATGAAATTAAAAATAAACATAACCGTCTCATCTGACGTCTAGGTTTCATTGAGATACCAACAAAAATGTCACCCTAACTCGCCTACTGGGACGAGGGAAAAAAATGAATAGATTGTAGGCAACCAAACTTACACTTGTGGTAATAATATTGCCTATAGTAAGAATGCTATGATAAAAGAAACTATTTACGATGAAAACTTTCACGTAATCGGATAGTAAATGATCAAATATATCGAAAGATGACACCAGTAAGTTTTAGTCGATCGATTTTATTGATTATCGATCGATTTAAAATAATTAATGTCACACTTCAGATATTCAAGACGGCGTCAACTATAAATGGACGTAACTTTTTATGCAAATGTTGCACAAACGAATTTCTTGTAAAGTATGAAAGATAACATTCAAATCTATCGATTTATGGTACTTCTGAGTTTTGGCCCATCGATTTTATTGATTAATTATCGATTGAAAATGAGCGTTCCCACGACTTCAGATATTCAAGACTGCATCAACTATAAATGCACGTAACTTTTATGCAAATGTTGCACAAACGAATTTCTTGTAAAATATGAAAGAGGATATTCAAACCTATCGATTTATGCTATCTCTAAATTTTGGCTCATCGATTTTATTGACTGATTATTGATTGTATTTAGGCATTCTCGAGCTATACGTATTTAATGCAAAAAAAAACTTAGCGATGGCCCAAAACTTAGAAATATCGTGAATCGATAAATTTGTATATGCTCTTACATATTTTGCAAGAATTTCGTTTCTGCAACTTTTGTACAAAAAGTTATGTGTTTTTGTATTTGGCGTTTCTTAAGTGCCTGGAATTAACTGCTTTCAATCGATCAGTAATCTATAAAATCGATCGGCCAAAACTCAGAAATTGCATAAGTCGATAGATTTGAATGCTCTCTTTCATATTTTGCAAGAAATTCGATTGTGCAACATTTGCATAAGAAGTTATATGCATTTATAGTTAACGCTGTCTTGAATATCTGAAGTCGTGGGAACGCCCATTTTCAAGTACCATAAATGATAGATTTGAATGTTCTCTTTCGCATTTTGCCAGAATTTCGTTTAGCGTCTTTTAAGTGCGTGACATTAACTATTTTCAATCGACCAGTAAATAAAATCGATCGGCCAAAACTTACTGGTGGCATCTTTCGATATATTTGATCATTTGTTATCCGATAACAACGGTGTGTTTGTGATCATTCGAAAATTTTATAAAACGGTTGCGTGCGCCTATTTAGTTACCATTTGGACATATTTAGTTACATTTTGGACACATTCAGTTACCACTTTGGACATATTTAGTTACCACTTTGCACATTTCGTTACCACTTTGGACATATTAGCTGCTTTCTTTCGTTTAATCCAAACGCAACATTACGCATTTGGATTCAAAGATAGATGTTCTCTTGCAAATGGATTAATCCCACCCTCTTCGTGATATTTCCCCTTTCAATCTTCCTATTTTCACGATTCGTTTGGATTCAAATGCATTCGAATATGGTGTTCTGCTGCAATTAAAAAAAAATACGTGAAAGTTTTCATTGTAATGATCTACACAGTGCTGTTAAAATTATAGTTCTGTGGGAATTAGGGCGGCTTTGGCAGCCAATTTAAATTTTGAAATTCCGTTGCTGAAGGTTTGTTGCTAACTTCTCATCGGTGTTATCACAACAGGCCTGTTTGATAGCTCTGCACTTTTCTACACTTTTTGCACCAACCGCACCTGAGAGAGTGCGATGTATATAGTATAACATAAGTAGGAGTGAGAAAAATAGAATAAAGGTGTTAAAAGTGTAGAGCTATCGAACAGACCTAACATTTCATGTGATGGCAAAAATTTTGTAGTAAATTTGTTTAAAAATTTAAGCCTTCAGCAAGTGTCGAACTGTTAGTAATATATAAACATTTTAGATTGTGACAAGTTGGCTTAAAAAAATTGATTTATTCAATTTTTCACGGCACACAAAAATTTAATTGTCTGTTCCTGTGTCCGATTCGTTAACCGGAACCGTATAAATTACACATGTCTTCTCCAGTGCAGACATGGTCTTCAGACTATGAAAACACATGCGTTATTAAGAGGGTCATCACTAGCGCGTAACATTCAATTTCTCGTGCCAAGAATTTCTTACGAAATGTGTCAAGACTTAACAAAAACTGTGTACGCACTACTTTATAGTTTGTCATAAAACAGAGCTAACAAAAAGAATTCATTATTATTAATGAAACTCATTTTTTAAAGTGTGATCAGAAATATTAAATATCATTGCTTATATTCCAAGGCTAACTGGCTAAATAATATCAACTAAAAATATTGCCTACCTGTCTCTATGATAAGATTTAATTCTAAGGTTTTAGGTCTTTTTTTTTAATTATCGTTATCAAAACTATACATCAATTAAATAGTAGAAGGTGTCTGTATTAAATTGTATGAACTAGGTAAGTACTAATCCAGAAATTTAGAACAGGAATAGAATTGAAATTGAGCTATTTGTTACAAGTTTGCAATATGTACATATTCCAGAGAATTGACTAACAAAAACCTTTACTACAACGTGAGTATACAATTTACTTTCTATTTGTTCGAACTTATCGTTGTATAACATTCACACATCGACTAGTATCTAATTTTGAAAGGGCTTCGTTGAACTAATTTGGTTTTCTAACTGGAAATATGTGAGTTCTAAGTTCGATTCTTTTCCCGTTGTTTTAATCATTTGGAATTCATTAGAGCCACTTTATAAAACACAGTGCGTCTTTATTTTGCTTTTTAACAAGCATAGTGGGGCGCAGCATATCGGCGGGATCAAGTCTGGCCGCGTGTTCCAAAAGGTGAGCGAAGTGAAAGACAAGATTCGACATTAAGCAACCGTACGGGTTACCTGACGTGAATGTGTTTAAAGTTCTCGTGCGCTCCAATAACTTGGGCATTTATTTTCGTTTAATTTACCATGAATTAATTGGTAAGTAGGAATCAGCCCTATTTTTCTATAACAAATTAATTACTTACAAAAGAAGACGCTTTGAGTAACAATAGGTCAAGGAAAGAAGAAGAATTCGTTTATTTTATCACATCAGTAAAAAAAAGTAACATGCAATTTATTATTGGTGGAATAATTTCATTGTGGCATACGTGACGAATTTATTTATTTTATTCTCCGACGTAAAAATTGACTTACCACTGACTTTCAAATCTGAGGTAATGGGGACAAATTATCTTGGGTTATTGCTTCATGAATTAATAAGCATCTGCTCTAATATAATTTCCTGATTTTTCGAAAGTGTCCGGCCATAAACGCAATCGGTTTAATGGAATCGTATTTCTAAATTTGATGGCTGGCTTCAATGGACTATTATTTATATCTCGCCTTGAGTTATAAATCGTACAAATAACTTCTGGGTCAATTAAATTATAAGTTTCTTTATTTCTTTTTATTTCCTGCATGCGAATTAATGCAATTTAATATCTTTATGTAACCAAAAACAAAACATTGTTATTTTTTTTTAATTCAAGTACCTACTTATTAGTTTTCTTTTTCCTTGTGACCATTATACAGGGTGATTCAAAATTGTCTCCTGATATTTTCAGGGCGTATAAAACACCAAAAAATAAGGTCACCTTTTTATATAATTTTTTTTTCCAAAAGTGGATTTTATTATCCACTCAGGTATAAGGCACCTAACTGGACATTTACAACGCATTTGTCAGATCCTCCCTCCTTTTTAAGGTGTAGCTTGAGGGGTCACTTTCGGTTTTTTCTAGTAACAAAATGCATTAGGTGTATGCCAACATTTAAACCTCAATTATTACTCGAAAATGGTTCGGTTTATCGAAATGCAACAAGAGAGCCTTTTTCTGTCAAATAATCCAAAGAATATGGAACATGAAAACCATTTCACAAGACAGTACGACAGAAATTAAATTTTAACAACGTCAAAATGTAATTGAAAACCCGATATTAAATGAGTTGTGCGAATTCAAATTGGCGCCATTAAATAGTCGATAGAAAACAAGCAGTGACAGTTAGATATTTTTTTTACTGTAACTGGCGCCATCTCTTCGCCATTGTTGCTATTAAGGAAAAATTGAGACAATTGTCGCTTGTCACTTTTTCAGCAATTCATCGCTGTCAGTAGTAAACAAATACTGTAAACTTAATGCAATCGAATGGATTGTACGATTTTATTATTACAACATTAAATAAAAAAATATGCAATTTGATAATCATGAAACAGCCCCCTCTATAGTAGACTCTGTAATAAATTAATGAAAAGATATATCGACCAAATTGACAACAATCTTAGACATTTTGAATTGGACGTTGTTCTTTAACCTGTAGCTCAACTGTATACTCAAAAATAATGAACAAATAAAAACGAAAGCTCAGAATAATAAACGTCCAGAAGATTAACTAAGGCGTGGTTTTGTCTGAAATTTTTTACTGCGCATGCGTAATTTCAAAATTACGGTCAGGGTACGTTCACAATCATACTTTTTGAGACGTCTTAAATAGAATTTATCAGTTATATAATATATCTATTCGCATCCCTGGACTTTTTTAACGACCCCTGCAGAAGTAATGCAAACGTTATTATTGATAAAAACTGTTTATAACATCAGAAGAAACGAACGCGTAAACTTGGCGTCTTGGCATTTGCACGTGCCATGCATGAAAACAGTGCCATCTTGTATCTCTACGATGAACTAGGCTTAGTTTCGAATGTAGTTTTCTTTTCGATTAATTGTTATAATAATTGAGAATATAATGGAAATTCTGTCCATTTACATTATAAATAACAAATAGTTTTCTTTATGATTTAATAAATTCAAACTTATTCGAACAGCACAATGTTGTGAAACATACGAAAACCAATTGTTAATTTTTCTTCCAAGTTGTCATTTTTGAATTTGCGCGGACCAGTCACCACTCTCCCACCATAATTTAAAGCTAAACAGCGGACACAAACATCAAAGGTGCCGACAGCCAGTTGTACTTCTGGTCGCTTATTATTCTGTGAGGAAAGCGTGAAAGAGAATAAAAAGTTGGAATAACTAACGCCATCTATCGATCATTCTTAATATTAAAAAAAGGGAAATTAAGAGCTTATTACTAAATCAGTTTAAGTAAATTGAGACTTTTTTACTTGAGCAGCGCCATCTTGCGTTCATGCTTGTAAATCGACATAAATAAGTATTAAGAAAACAAACAATTGTGAGCATTGTTTGACAAATAATTTTAAATAATTCAAATTCGAATTGGCGCCATCTATCGAACAAATGATTTTAGTAAATTAAATTCGCTTTAACCGTAATCTACAATTCAATTTTTATACGCAAAATATTAAATTTATGTTAATTAATTTAAAAATTGATACTACAAGAATATACAAAGTTAGAAGTTCTATACTTTTTTGGGAAGGAGGGGAGGGGGAGGGTTACTGCATTGATTGATTGACGTAAGTCAAAATTTTTCAAAATAAATAGCATTTCTAATTTCTAATCATTCGTAAATTAAGCAACAACAACAAAAGCAATATTAATTGGTGCGATCCGTTATGTTGCAGAATTTATAACCAAGACGTTCTTTTCTATTCTGACCTACAGCTACACTGCTACACAGCACCAATGTGTAGGTATGTATCTCGTGCCGAGTATTACACGCTCTGGCGGTCCTTTTATCCTGCCTTTATCAAATAATATGCTTCACACTTATAATCATAATTGTAACAAACTAGCATTTATAGTTCGAAAGTAGAGTAGAGGTTTCGCAAAGTGCGGAAAAAAGAATACATGTCACGATGTTAGTGGGAAAATTTTCTATAGCTCCTCATTAAAGACAATAGAGCACTGCATTAAGTATTCAAAGGTAGTTTCTGTTTTATTATTAATTGACGTAGAAGATGCTGTGTTTATACAGGGTGTCCCGAGACGTAATGTCACCACTCCACCTCCATGATAAGCAATTCACATTACATAATAGCATTGAATATAAACCTACTCTAGAAGGGCAACGCAATGCTTAAAACTGGCAGCCTGAAATTGGAGGTTCACGCGGTCAGCTGATGGAGGTTGACGCTAAATAATCTGGTTGTTCACAGAGGGCAGGATAATTTCCAAAGACGGTGACTTTAAATGGTTTGCATATTCGATAACGCCAATGAGATTTATCTTTCACTATTACCACCACTATTACTTACTTCTATAAACAGATGTATTACATTTTCATTAGCTACTTTTTGTCCGCCACTAAATGAACGAAATTAGTTATGGCTGGAAATCGTTGCGAATATTTCAATTGTGGAAAAACTGCAAGAAAATTCCCTGGAATAAATATGTATTTGTTTCCAAAAGACGAGGAGCGTCAAAAACAGTGGATTTTAAATTCTGGTAGGTACAAAAATTTAGAAAAAATAGTAGTTTTACTTTTAAAGCGGCAGTTTTTTTAAACTTAATTAAAGGAAGTGCCATCATAGCCGGGCACCGGTTTCAAAAGTTTTTGTCGGCGCCACTTTCAAATACTGTTCCCGGCACTAGTCTTCTTTATATTTTTTTACTTTATCCTAAAGAAATTAGGATTAGAATATAACCGAATAATGTAAGTTAACAATTCTTATTTATTTAAATAATATTTAAATATGTACATACATTTTATTAAACTTCAATCATAACTTCAATCATGAACTGGTTCGTGGATTGTTCACAAACCGGTGGTTGGAACAAACCTTATATTTCTCAAAAATATAAATTATTAGAAAGAAAACAGTGCCAGTTATTTATTAAATGGAAACCGGCGCGGCGCACTATGAGGCCAAAAGCACTTTCGCGTCTCAAAAATCTGTAACTCTTTTATTTACTGATTTACGTTAATGAAATTTGGTACACAGATTAAGAAAACTATAGGCTTTATGGCTGTGATGTGACTTTTTTAAAATTTTTATTTACTTCTTTATTATAGATGTTGTAACAACGAAAAGTGAAGATTGCTTAAGAGTAAAGTGCCCTTGTTTTAAAAGATACATAAAAATTTCATAAGAAAATCTTCTTTAGAATTTGCATCTCCTTCTAACCTCATGTAATAACACGAGATGAAGATATTCTGAGTGCGCACTAGTGCGGTCAATAGAAAACGGTATAAACCATAACAAGTGTCAAAATTTGCAAAGACGCAAAAACGTTCACTAAAGAATGACTCTTTCTAAAAATCAAATAGTTATCCATATAAAAGGTATTTGTTCTTCGTTTATATTCCGTTCACGTTTTTTTTTTGCATTCTAGTAGGCCATTTTTTTTCGTTAGGTTACGTGCATGTATTTTGAAGGAAGTCAAAATGTGACAGATGTAAAATTCTGACACTTTAACGTCAGTCCCATCGACTATAGGTGCTTTCCTTGTACCACAAATCTCATCTCAGATCAGATAAACGTCATTTCCGTTATCACGAACAAGTGAATTTGAATTGAGATTTCAACCTCCCACCTTGCCGCTCGAGCATTCCCATTCGTTGTTAGATTGAAATATCTGTTCAAACTTACTTGTTCGTGCTAACGGAAATGACGTTTAAGTGATGTGAGGTAAGATTTGTGGCAAAAGGAACGCAGCTTATATTGCTTCTTATACTCTATGATGGCACGAAGAAAGTAAAATAATAACATTAAAACAAATAATTACTTGTGACTTTTTAATACCAAGTCAAAATGCTAAAAATCATCAATGTTTTTCGGCGTCAGTTTTCAAAAATATAACCACAAAATTAAAAACGAACGTCAATCAAATTTCTGACAAGTATATTTTTTTGTGGTACCAACAAAAATGTCACCCTAACACGGCCCACTTTGAATGCAAAAAGAACGTGAATGAATTATATGAGCTACTTTTTTTAATAAGAGGCGCTGCACCCACTTAGATTTTTTTAGTAGTTACCGAGATATGGCCCGAGAACACACTGTTGGGACACCTGTATATGTTATTAAAAAGGAAAAGCAGTTAAAATACTTCGTGACTTAATGAAATCACTTTTGGATTACACGATATTATAGAGTCAATGGAAAACACTATATGTTAATAGCAAACACATTATAATATAGTATATAAAAATTTATTTTTGCTTTTGTAAAATGTTGTTTTTAATTCGGTATTTTAAACGGGCTTTAAATTTTTTAACCAAATTGAACGAAATAAATTTTAAAAAATCGCGTCTGCAAAGTGTTCGCAGCCGTCTGAAGGTTTAAGCCATTAATATGCCGCTCGTGTTAACTACTTTCAGGATTTCAAAATCAAATCTACCTAATTTTCATTTGCAATTTGGTTGTAATCCGCATTTATTTTGATTTTTGCTCTATAGATGGATACCACATAAATAATAATACATTTCCAGATTTCTTACTATAAATGTAATAGACAATTTAAATCAAGAGATGGCAGCAGTTCCTAATGGAAAGATGCGGTTGCCAATTCATTCATTTACGTTGCCCTTCTAGAGTAGGTTTATATTCAATGATAATAGTAAGTAAAAAACTCTAATGAAGTTTCGTTCATTCTTAATTAAAATTGTCCTTTGTAATTTTTTCGTAAATTAATAAATAAAGAAGATATTTTCATCAAAGGTACCTGTGCTTTAGAAATAAAACATTTGTAATTTTTTGCCTATAGTAGGGTGACCCTGAAAAGGTTATAGATTATGACCAATTTTACATTTAACTATTTATTTACAAGGTAGTGAACCAATTCGGACTAATTTTTTTTAATAGAACACCCAGTACATTTTATATCATGTTCGATTTAAAGACACTTTTATTGGAACACTCAGTATAATTGCCCATACAATGTAATACGGTTCTTCAATACATTTCACTTTAATTACGTGTGTGTATTGTAATTGGGTACTTTATACAGGATGATTATTATCTTCAGGATGAATAGAACGTCAAAAAATAAGGTCACCTTTTTATATAATTTTTTTCTCAAAAGGAAATAATAAGGGAGTTATAAGCCCCGAAAGAGGGCCGAAAAATTATGTTTCTTTTTGGCAATATCTTCTGGATCCTTTAAGTTATCAAACTAATATTTTGAAGTCAGGTAGAAGGCACCTAACTGCGCATTTACGACGTATTTGCTAGATCCTCCCTCCTTTTTAAAGGATAGTTTGAGGGGGGTGACTTTTGGGTATATTGTCTCTGATTTTTTATTTTTTACATATTTCATCAAAAATTTCGTTCATCGCCTGTGGTATCTCCTTCGCCATGGAAGTATCGTCGTTTTGGGTAAAGTATGTCACTAATTATTTCTGGAAAACTAAAGTACATAAAATTTTCCCATGTTCTGGGAAGCCTCTTCTTTCGTTAGTATTTTTTTAAATTTGTATTCAATTTCTAATAAATTCACGTTGAAGAAGGCAAGCCAAAGGTAGTGATTAAATAAATAATATCCCCACGATGATATATAACACGATTTTGCTTTCATTTATTTTAAACATCAATAGATGGTGCTGGTTGCAATAATGATTATACTAGACTGCGCTGGTTACAATAACAATTTTACGTTAATGACCAGTACATAACGCTGGTCATAACGACGCTTTCACTCGTTTTTTATTCCCTTTGTCGTTTTTCTTTTACTTGTTTAATATTTTGGGTATTTAACTTGCAGATTACGGATCGAGCTGATCTAATTTAATAAATCATTTGATCGAAAGATCAATTCGAGTTTGAACAACTTTCTCGCATGTTCTACGAAGTCACTTCTTTCGTCAGTATTTTTTGTCGGTCTATTCAAAAATCACCCTGTATATGTCACTGATAATAGATAGATGCTAGTGAAAAAAAAATTGTAATTGATTTGTATTCAGATCTAATTAATTTGCATTGAACGATGCAAGCAAATTAATCACTTGTTCTAAAATGATGTCTATGAAATTAAAATCTTGAATTATAAAGTATCTTAGATAGATGGCGCTACTTACAACGACGATTTTGCTCTAATTTACTTTAAAGATCAATAGATGGCGCTAGTTCCAACAACGATTTTACTAGATGACGCTAGTAATATTGTCTTCAATAATCAACAGATGGCGCTAGTTGCAATAACGATTTTAGATGGCGCTAGTTACATTGACTTTAATGACCAGTAGATGACGCTGGTTGCAACAACGCTTTCACTTGTTTTTTATTTCCTTTGTCGCTTTTCTTTTACTTGTTCAATATTTTGGGTATACAAATTGAATTATAGATTACGGATCAAGCGGATCTAATTTACTAAAATCGTTTGATCAGAAGATGGCGCCAATTCGAATTTGAACAATTTATTTAAAATATTTAAAATTATTTGTCAAACAATGCTGACAATTAAAGGATTGTCCATGATATTAGTGACTAACAATATCGGTTCACCGATTTTTAAAGAATAAATAGATTTTGAAAACTAACCTCGATTTGGATACCTAACTTCGACACGTTTTATAGTGACTTAAGGCACATCCTCCAATATTTATTCATGCTGACAATTGTTCGCTTTTTAATATTTATTTATATCGATTTACAGACACGAATGCAGATAGCGCTGCTCAAGTGAAAAAAAAATCAATTTACTTATGAATTATGGCGCCAACTTTGAAAAGAACCAGACAAAAACAAAACACTTTAACTTGAGCGTAATTCGATATGCTTTTTCCGCTAATGTACATGTATCTGCGATTTCAGCGCGACTAGCTTTTGTACACAAATTCGAAATACAAAGATAAAGGTGCTCTGCTGACAGATTTATAGCTAGCTGTGGTCCATCATTACTTGAAAGGGGACGGCACGTTGCCCTGGATTGCTGGCTTATCTCTTGCAAGAAAAATACCAAGAATACGTGTTTGTTATTTTAAAACTAAACATGTAATACTCAATTTTGTTTTGAAACAAATTTAGCGAACGTTTCAGTACATGGATCGAGGTAGAAAAATAAGATAGAACGAATGCGTTTAATGCATGTAAGAGTGAGAAAATAGAGCTCCAATTTTCGAAAACGTCCGCTGTGTACAGTTCACAGTTAGATTTTGAATAAAATTCAAAATTATCCTTTTTACAGAAAATGATTTCGACAGTAGGCAAGAGACAGTGTGTCGAACGAAAAAATAATGTAGGTACATTAATCATACACCTTTCAAACACACTTCTGTTGGGTCTAAAAAAAGGGCGTTATACTTAAAAATTGTGACAACCTTGAATCATCACAAATGTAATAATTGAGCTAATAAGTCCTTGATCAAAAGTTAATAGTTTTTGAGAAAATCGCAAGTGAAAATTGAACCCTAAATCATGGAACACCACTGGCGATAACTTTGACGAAAAATCATGCATTCCACAGCTGTATCGAATAAGGTTTTACTGTTCTATACATCGGATTGCGACGACCTTCACATCGGTGCGGAAGCTTTTACGATCAGCTGTAATTTTGTAAAGTTATGCGTGAACGACGAACTAGGTTTACCCGATCCTTTAGCTCTATAATTAAAATCAAACGTTTCCCTGCGATGAAATGGAAATGTCCTGTGGCGATTTCCCAACATCCGTGACCATCGTATCTAAATCCGTGTTTCCAAATAATTCAATTCAATTAGTATGTTTGGTAAATCGTTTCATTACTTGCGGTTTACATGTACACTTACTTCAGATCAGTCATAAAATTTAAATACACTAATAAAATGACTTGTACAAAATAATTAAACAACACGTTAATTTATACGATCTTGAGTCTTGACACACATCTGTCGACCTGTCGTTGTAAATTCTGCTATTATAATTCTCGTCCGGTGTCCTAGCGAATTCTATTTGTTTAAAAAATATCGATTTTATTCCTGGCTGATAACTACGTCATGTACAGTTGCGGACAGAAAATTTCTGTCCGCAACTGTACAAGGTCAAGGCCACGCACTGATGTGTGCATGTGCGTAATGATTCTAAAACTTTATGGCACAATTTGCTTTCTTTACAAAACGTTGCGTGGTATTTTGTAGGAAGTGTCGTGACTTGATTTTATAGGATCCTCTTAGTGGTTTTGTTTTGGCGGGCACCCTGTATAATACTAAATTATTTATATAACTATATTACAATTTTATATGTAGTCATTGCTGGTAACAGAAATAATACAAAAAAATAAGAAATATAGAAAGAGATTATCACTTGGTTTTCTGGACTGGAACCGAGTGTTCGTTTTTCGGACTTGCCGACGTTTCGTCCGCTCTCACAAGGGACTTCCTCAGGACTTCTCTGTGGCTGGGCTTGTCGCTGCTTCTTACTGTCGCTGTAGATGCGTAGACACTGCTGGATTATACAAAAATTATTCAAAAAAATCTGCCGGCACCTAAAATATACAGCTTTGAATACAATTGGAAGCTTCTAAATGTTTTGTGGCGAACTGTCCCAAACTTTGGGACAGTTCGCCGAACGCGGACGTGGTGCTGTTAGCCTGATGATGGCTTTTGCCGAAACCGGTTGCTGTTGAAATTCCGAATAAATTTGTGGCTTCTCAAGAATCATCGCTGTTTTATTCCAAAGCTTTGAATGTTATTCATCGGGATCAAGTAAGATAATGCTTTGTACTTTTTCGAGATTTAGGAGAAAATTATTCAAAATCTCATTATGTCAGTTGGCTTTTAATTATTGTACTTTTGTGACAAATTTTTGTCTAAAGTGTATTGGCTTCTCAAAGTTTCGGATTTTCTTTTCCTTTGCTTTGTTGCTTAGCTCAGAAAAAGCATTTCGTTCATTGGTATCTTCAATTGAAGTTGTAGAAAGTACTGTAGCTAACACACAATTAGGCCAAATAAACTGCTGAGTTAGCCATTCACTTTCACGATCAGTAATGGACTTTTCATCACGAAAATAGTTAATCCATTTTAGTTGTACTTCAGTATAAAATTTCGTGAATACTGACGAAGAAATTCCATGTCTTTGGTTGTCAAAACGTTTTCGAATTTATACAAAATGATGTGGGACAAGTTATTATAATGTTTGTTGATTTAAGGACAGTAAATAAATCGCAAGTTGTAAATAAATTTACCATATTTTAAGTAATAGCAAAACGAGCAAAAAATCCACTTATTTAATTAACGCAGATATAGGGAATTAAATAAATATTAGTGGAATTACATGCAATTTATGTCGACTGCTCGTTCAGAAGAAGCTTTTTTCTTAAAAGAATCTGATTGGTGAAAACTGTATGCCACACCTTGTGTCATGCCAACACCATTTGTTGTTCGTTTCCCCCGTATTTCGCCTAGGCCCGTTTAAAGGGACAACTAGTTCGAGATCATTGAAACTACTCGGCAAAGATAGCAGTGCCTTCTCTTCAATAACTTACCTTCACTTTGACTATAGTCCTCTGTTACTTAGAGCTTTACAGATGTTTTGAAAGGATTTCCAAAAGCCACTTGTATGTTTAGAAGATCCCTAGAAGTACCTTCCTCGAGAGATGGTGAAGCGCCATTTTCGTTCGTTTCCCCCGTATTTCGCCTACGCCAGTTTAAAGGGACAACTAGTTCGAGGTCATTGAAACTACTCGGCAAAGATAGCTGTGGATAACTTACCTACTCTTTGACTATAGTCCTCTGTTACTTAGAGCTTTACAGATGTTTTGAAAGGATTTCCAAAAGCTACTTCTATGTTCAGAAAATCCCTAGAAGTACCTTCCTCGAGAGATGATGAAGCGCCATTTTCGTTCGTTTCCCCCGTATTTCGCCTACTCCAGTTTAAAGGGACAACTAGTTCGAGGTCATTGAAACTACTCGGCAAAGATAGCAGTGCCTTCTCTTGAATAACTTACCTACTCTTTGACTATAGTCCTCTGTTACTTAGAGTTTTACAGATGTTTTGAAAGGATTTCCAAAAGCCACTTCTATGTTTAGAAAATCCCTAGAAGTACCTTCCTCGAGAGACGGTGAAGCGCCATTTTCGTTCGTTTCCCCCGTATTTCGCCTACGCCAGTTTAAAGGGACAACTAGTTTGAGGTCATTGAAACTACTCGGCAAAGATAGCTGTGGATAACTTACCTACTCTTTGACTATAGTCCTCTGTTACTTAGAGCTTTACAGATGTTTTGAAAGGATTTCCAAAAGCCACTTCTATGTTTAGGAAATCCCTAGAAGTACCTTCCTCGAGAGATGGTGAAGCGCCATTTTCGTTGACAGTTTTTTCTCTGTATGCGAATTGGTCTTAATGTAGGGTTGTAAACTGTAAACTGTAAAGTTTTTTTCGCAGGTCTCTATCAAATCAGCCAGCCTTCTATTTCTTGTTTATTGATTTTACTTTTAAGGTGTGCGTTTATTTATCAATATTTGTCGTATGTCGTATGTTCTTCCTAGAAATCTCGTTTCTGCAGCACATACTTTTTTGCTTCGGCTTAAATTTAAACTGGGCCTAAGTCTGTTCTAGGTACCTACCATCTTCATGCTGGAAAAAGTAAAGTGTTCCTCGATATAAGAAAATTTATTGTCATTTTCATGAAGTAAAGTACAGACGTTATTCTAAAAATTTAAGTAAAGTTTCGTCGATTTCAAAATTTTAATTTTTTATCATCGTCCACTATTTTACGTTTCCACGTATAGAGATATTTTGTCTGGGTCCACTTGCAATTCTGGCTGAGTTCGTTTATTCAATTTCGTTCGGTTTTATCTCACTTTTACGTGTGTCAAAACAGCTTCGTCCTCACTCTAATTTTAAACCATCCCTGCACCGCGTGGGAGAACGAACTCGGCCTCTGTCACACGATCATAATTATGCGGCGGGACAGCGGTGGGGTCGCCAAAGTTCGATCGCCTAGTCAGGTGCGGCGCGCGCTCGATCGTACGTAAAGTTACGGGTGGATATTTATTTTATTGCCACTGACTGTTTACGTATTTTGTACAGTTTTTGCGCTATAATTAGGTCATTCACCGTACAATCCCACCAAGTCCCCGCCGCTTGATCATAAAGGTAAGGACAAATTCGTTAGCGTCCAAAATGGCGTCAGACAATTCGCACAATTTTTACCTGAGATTGTAGTTGCCTCAAGCTTGGAATGGGATTGTCACGCCATCTAGGTGCGGCGCGCGTTTGACATAACAGTTGAAACTCTTGCCAGTTGGCAGTATGTGATTTTTCGCGTATTCAGATCGAACTATAAACAACAGAGCCGTTTTTCTTTAAATCTTACACCCGGCGTAAAGCTAAATTAAAATTTCTAAAAGGCTCCAGTGCCATCAAACTACTTCAGTCATATTGTCTGATAAGTTTATGATAATTTGTAAAGATGGGGTCACCACTTCAATGAAGATACAAATTCGTTTAGAAACATTTTGAAACCATAAAAATTAGCAGAAAAGTTTTAAAATGTTTTTTGAAAATTTCAAATATTTTGCCATATGAATTATAATTCGTAATATTTTATAAAGATGGCACCAGCGAAATTTCACTTTTGCGAGGACAAAAATTTATTGCAAGAATTTCAATTTAGCGCTTAAAAAAATTAGTTTGACCTAATTTACAAAGATGGCACCACAGAAACATTACTTCCGTGTAGACTTAGCAGCAGGGTTAAATCAGATACTAAATAATTAATATAAGCGTGAAACATCGACAATTACATAATTTTATTTTTAAATCTCGAAACATTATTTTTAAAAACAGCAGAAAAGTTGTAGGTAGGTGTTTTTTTTTTGCAAAAATTATAGTTCCACGCCGAATGAATTTATAGTCCATGATAGTTTGTAAAGATGGCGTCACTGAAGATTCACTTTTTGAATATAGAAATTTATTTCAAAAGTTCTATATTTAGCGCTTCGAAAATTAAAAGAAAAGGCAGAAAGATATTAAACTTATTTAAATTTAGCGCCGGATGATAAGTTTATGATAATTTGTAAAGATGGGGCCACCACTTCAATGAAGACAACGTGCGTTCAAAAAAATCCGTTATCGAGGAGGCTCTGAACTTGCTTTTGTTTTATGACGGCACGTCGTAGCTTAGTACGTGTACATATAGCAACCTTGAATAACTGCGAGCTATCAACAACGTCAACTGTCAAAGGTCTTGTTTACATCTTCGAGGTATTTGTAATAAAATATATGTTTTATTTCATTAATTGTGGTTTATTATCCATTTTGTAGAAAACTGTAATTAAATGAATAAAGTGAGGTTAATAATCGTACGGTTATGAGGTGATTTTGCAAAATTTGCATTTGACATAAGCCTACTTTTTAACGTTTTCTTAACGCACTTTACAAATTCGTTTAGAAACATTTAGAAATCTTAAAAAATAGTAAAAAAGTTATAATGTTTTTGAAAAATTCAAGTTTAGCGCCAAATGCATTGTAGTTCGTAATATTTTGTAAAGATGGCGCCACTGAATGTTCGTTTCTGCGGAGGCGGAAATTTATTATATTTAACGTTTAATTAGCGGCAGCCGATTAAATAAATTAATGTTAAGATGTAACACCAGCCATTAATTAAAAAAAAAATAATAACCGAAAAGTTATATTTAAAGCTGGTTCTTGTCCGATGAAACTTGTATCACAAAATCTTTTAAACGGACACTAAATAGCGCACAAAACACTTTACGTTTCGCTATCGTTTGATAGCTTCTTCGGAAGTGTTTATAGTTTTCACTTCCGAAGAAGCTATCAAACGATAGCGAAACGTAAAGTGTTTTGTGTGCTATTTAGTGTCCGTTTAAAAGATTTTGTGATACGAAAAGTTATAATGTAATAAATTGGTTTTTCTTCGGAAAGGTTAAACTCTGCGCCGAATGAATTATAGTTAATTATCCATCAAACTACTTCAGTCATATTAGGCGAAGTTTAAAAACTGTGTAAAAAAAATTAAACATTGAAGATCATGTACTCGCGAAACTGATTGCTTTAGAATGAAACCTCAGCACAGTTTTTTTTACTTGTTTTGAATTGCTTGCGTACCGTAGGTGGGGTCATGACATTACGTTATGGGACACCCTGTATAATATGATCATCTTCACTAAGGCCAATATTACACTATAAAAGATCTTTGACAAAGATCTTTTATAAAATATATTTTATAAAAAATATGACAGTCTTTTATAAAATATTTTATAGAAATAGAAATATTTTATAAAAGATTGCCTATTACACTGTCATATTTTTTTATAAAATATCTTTTATGGATTGAAGATCTTTATCTTCATAGGAATGATTTAGTGAATGAAGTTTAGTAGTGAAGTAAAAGACCTTTGTCAAAGATCTGTTGTAGTGTAATATTGGCCTAAGGCCGAATTGTACAATTCCAGTTTAATTTTAAACCAAAGCTTAAACCCTTAACAACATTTGTTGAAATAATCGTTGGCTATGGGATTAAGCTCTAGCTTAAATTTAAACTGGCATTGTACAAATGGGCCTAAGAAAAAGGCCTTAAAGGAATTGGGTAAGATTAAGAAGAAGGAATTCATGCAAGCCAACACTGAAACACCGAAGGTGTAGGGAAGAAGGGGAACATTCGACCACTTAGTTGGTTTTTATTTTTTTGGTAAATCATTCAGAAAAAAATACATTACTTTTGCATACCATTGAGAGTAATGTACTTTATTCAATATATTTAAAAATTGATTTATGTCAAATCTTATATTTTGTCAGTTGTATATTGGTTTGTCATATTAGCTGCAAAGTGGTCGAATCTACCCCACTGCTGGGGTAGTTTCAACCAGCTAGAGGGGTACTTTCGACCGTATTGTGAATCAAAATAAATTTTGAATACATATATGAATGTTTTATTGCACAAAGTTACATTGATGATACCAGATGTTATTAATAACATAACTGTAAATAAATGTAAATAAAGATGCAGTTCTTTCTGTATTTGCTGTAGTAACTGCAGATTTTAAAATCGCGACAATATCATCAGTTTTCACTTCAGAAATATCATCAACATTGGGAAAATGGAAAGTTGAACTATTACATTTTCTTCTAAGAAACTTAAGAGTAATAGTCGAAGCACAAATTTCTTCCACTTGGTCTATGTAGTGAATTATGTGAGTTTTGGTTGGAAATTTAGCCAAGACAAAATATTTTATTTGTATGTGAAGCTTATCCATTTCTTCCATTATCTCAGACAAATTATCACTTGAATCGTCATCAAACACTATGTCTTCCTCACTTATTTCCTCAGATGAACTTTCTTCCTGAACTTTTCTTTTCTTTTGCTGTGAAATCTTCTTTGCTTTTGCCTTTTCTATAATTTGCTTTGTATCGTCCAACAGTAGTCTTTTTTCGCGCCTTTTTTTCATCTCCTCAACTTTTTTTTTCTTTCCATTTTTTGTAAATGAAGTCCTTCAATCCTTTCTTTTTCAGGAGTATCAGTATAAACTCTTGACTTCCCCGGTTCTCTCTTGCATTTCTTCTGCCTTTGTGAAGCTTTAGGCAATGGCCTCACATGTTCTGGAGTTACCATTTGGTCTTTGGAGTTAAGGCAAGGAGAATAATTTTCAGGGAAAGGTGATAAGGCAGGAAGTACTTGTTCTTAATTAACTTCTGTCTGATATTGGAGTTACCATTTGGTCTTTGGAGTTAAGGCAAGGAGAATAATTTTCAGGGAAAGGTGATAAGGCAGGAAGTACTTGTTCTTAATTAACTTCTGTCTGATATTGGTTCTGCCCTAATGACGTGTCGGTTTGTCCTGTACTATCTGTCCTTTCAAAGTCTTCTTCTTGTGCCATCGGTCTATCGGTGACAGAGCTGGGCATAAAGGCCTCTTCTGAAAAAACCAATGTATTTAAAGGCCATAAACCTGTAGTTTCAAAAGACTTTATTATATTTGAAGCGGTAAATGAAGCCAAAAAGGCAACTTTTGTCAGTTGTGCAATACATTTTAAAGTAATTGGTTTTCCTGGTTTAGATAGAAGCCAGTCGTTGTAGGCCACTGAACATTTGGCTTTAAAAGGAGCGTAGATGCCAACATCCAGGGGTTGCAAACGGTGAGTGGTATGGGGAGGGAAGTTGAGTAAACATATTCCGTTGTCTTTATAAAACTGAATTGCCTTCAGTGAACAATGAGACTCATGATTGTCTACTAAAAGTAGTATGGAATTTTCTTTGGTACAGATGGTGTGATTAACTATGTGTTGAAGCACTGAAGGGAACAATTCCGAGGTCATCCAGCCACTTTTATTGCCAAGAGCAATACTAGATGTCGGTGCTCCAATCATAAAGTTGTCCAAGTTCCGACTCCTGGGAAAAACATAAACTGGAGGAAGACTTTGGCCTATTGCACTTATAATGCCTACAAAGGTGACTAATTCGCCACGTTCAGCAGAAGCTACTTGTGAAACTATCGTTTCCCGAGTCGATATTATTAGAATATTTTCGTAGATACTCTTGCTTTGAATATTTTTTTAGAATGTTTTTTATTCTACTCTTTAGTGTTGATCTTTTTATATTAAAAGATAATGCGACTTGTCGTTCTGATTGCGTGTTATTAAATATACTAATAATTGCTTCTTTTACAGCGTTGTCATCGATAGAATTTCTATCTGTTTTGGCAATATATTTACGCGGCATCTGAAAATAAAATGAAAAATAATGTAACTGTAGAATGACAGAATGGTAGTTTCGACCACCGGTCGAATGTTCCCCATTCTGGTAGGTCGAATTCGTGATTAACTGAAATTTTTTTTTTTTGTATTTGAACTAAATGCACTACACCGCTCAAGAAATCAAAGTAGATTTTTGTTAGCGTACCTATTTTCATTAAAGGCTGTCTTACACTACTATACCATATTTCTTGTACAAGATTCGGTTCAATTTCTTTCAAACAATTTAAATAGTATAAAAAATTTAATTGAATCGATAATAGTCTGAAAAGTAGAGCGTGTTCTACAGTCCAAAAATTTGTACACCTATTGTTACTCAAATCATTTTTGTTTAACTTTACAACTAATCGCATTTATTAATCTGTAATGATCTTTTCGCAGCGGTCGATTCTAGTCCAAGTTTGGTTACATGGAGAAAGTCTGATTTTTCATCTCCCGGCCGTGAGAGAGAAAACTTCGAGAAATTTATTAATGCTCACGGTGATGATGCGAGTGAGAACTGCACCGGTGTAAAAAATCGTTCCAGCTTGCGCGTCAAATAAATCCACATCCAGTACAAGTCGAGCGCGAAAGAACTCGGCGCGGGTCATTGTGTTTTAAACTGCATTAAAATTTGAGCGCGTTGTGTGAAACTGCTAAGTGACCTATGCGTTCGCCGTTTTACGGTTAGAACTAACGTGACGAATTTTACAAGAGTCGTTATACGGTGCCAAAGTGACATGTGAAGAGGTCTTACGTTTACGTAAATTGTTAGTCCTCCTCATTCAGAATGACGGTGAGCATGGATCACAAGAACGGAAGGAAATCTTCATGGGATTCCAAGGTAAGCCATAGTTTTGAAACGTTTGTTATATAACAGTTTGTTTAGAAATTCGTTGGTTTCTTTTGTAATATCAAATATCTCCGATTAGAAATTATTGCACCTTTACTTGTAAATTTTTTTGCCTGTTGCTTCGTACTGTGAGTCATGAATGCAATAGTAATAGAGGGGAAATTCAAAAATTATTTACCCAGCCACGAAGAAGAAGAAGAAGAAGAAGGGAGGGGGTAATTTAAACATTTTTAGTTTTCAATCCATTTACATATCGAAGTTATTTAGTCTGTTTTCAATTTTAATACATGTTTTTATTCGCCGACGAGTCTTTTGAGGTCCCGCCCGTCCCGGTAGGACGCTCAGGGCCTGGTCCACATTGTTTAGAATTCGGCTCCGGTTGGGTCATGCTGCAGAAAAAATATATTTCTCCGAAACCGAAAGAGATATCGTCGAGATGTTTCAACCAGAGAATAACCCCATCCTCCCACTTCGCGACGACACCATTTTCGATCCGATTGAACCGTAAATAACGGAACGGCGAATCTTTTAAATCGGAGATGCACTTAAGGCACTTTTGCTTACACGATCGAAAAACTTTCCTTTAAGAGATAATAATAATAATAATTATTATTATTATTATTTACTGTAACATATCCGAAGATTTGGACATTGTTGTAAGTAGGTCGTGTGACCACTCAACACGACAGAAGCAGTTCTCTAGCTGCCGGGAGCCCCCTGACACGAAGCGCTTTAAAAAAAAATGTCACCATTTTTTCTCACCACCCTTTCAAAAAAAAAAAAAAAAAACAACGTCGAAACAAATGCCGCAAACTGGCTTCAATTTGTCTATCCTACTCCAATGTTAGGTCAAAAGTGATCCAAAATGTCACCATTTTTTCTCACCACCCTTTCAAAAAAAAAAAAAAACAACGTCGAAACAAATGCCGCAAACTGGCTTCAATTTGTCTATCCTACTCCAATGTTAGGTCAAAAAGTGATCCAGGATGTCGTGATCCAAACTTTTCATTATTAATATTATTATTATTATTATTTATTGATGCCCTCGTTCTCTTTAGTTTTATATTCAAAGTTTTATAGTTTTGTTTTAATTTAAAAGTTTCGATCGTTTTCTTTCGTTTTCGTCATTTATTTTGGTTTCCATAGTTTTCTCTTTCGTATCCATCATTTTGCTGTTCCATTTTGTTTTCGTTTTCTATCTTTTTTCCTTTTTCGTTTTACCGCTGCTATCGTTTTCAATTATTGTTTTTATAATTTTCTTTTCTTTCCATCAATTTCTTTGGAACGTGTAGCTTCCTGTATTTTTAATTGTTCTCCTTTGTTTTATTGTTTGTCTCATTTTTTCATTTCTCGTCTCTCACCATTATTTTTTTAAATTTTTTTATTTGTTACCGACGTATATCCGACTCGAAGGACAAATGTCCAAACGTTCAACTTCGTTTCACTCATCTTTTCCGTTACTGTTCTCACTTTCCCTCTATCATATTTCATTGTGTACTCTTTTTCTCCAACTTTGAAAACCCCCTTTTAGTCTCAATTTCTTTATCTTCCACTGTTCTATTTTGTTTTACTTAAAAAAATTCAGTTTTTCATTCTTGTCCAAATTCATTTCTTGTCGTTTCATTGATCCTTCTCATTTAATTCGTTTCTCATTCACCTCCCTTTCTTTCAGTTCTCGTCTTTCACCATTACATTTTTGATTTTTTTTATTTGTTACCGACTAATCCGACTCGAAGGACCAAATATCTACATCCCGAAGGTCCGATGTTTTTGGCCATTTTCCGTTGCTGTTCTCACTTCCCCTCTCTACCGCATTTCATTGTTTTTTTCTCGCCTTGGAAGCCACCTTCTATTTCTTCATTTGTCTCTTCCAGCACTTGCCAAAATGCTGCACTCTTTTATTTTGTTTTCCTTCAAAATTTTTCTAGATGCTATGATAATTTTTTTTCGTATTTTTCATTGTTATCCAAATTCACTAAAATATGTATGTATATAAATTCCTCTTTTATTATTGTTGTTTCACTGTTCTTTCTCATTTCATTTATTCATCTTATTAAACTTGTAATGAGCACAGCACAAAAGTCAAGAACCAATTAAAAAAAAAATTGAAAGAAAACAAAATAGAACCGAAAGAAACAACGGCGAAATGCAAGAAACAAGAGAAGATAGACGATTCTGACGGTCGAAGTATGCATACAAAATGAAGCGCATCCGACAAAATTAATTTCAAATTTCGCGCCGAAAAAAAATGTAGTTCGACAAAATTTGGATAGATGGCGCTGTCGCGACACAATTTCGAAGTATCGAGGTTATTTAGTCTGTTCTCAATTTTAAGATGTTTTTATATCTTACCAAAATTGTAATTAACTGTAACGCGCCGACGTGTCACCTTATTTGTTGACTTTTACGGACAACTAAATAACCAATAAAAACTGTCCAAACAAAGCAGATTAAATTTACTGCCAAATTAAATAACTGGACGACAATGTTTACTTGCGGATGAATTCCCAAGAAGAATTCCCTGTCATTAGGCATGCACTCCTTATCTGTCTACGGCTACAGGCCTGCTACTTAAGATTTATGACCGGCGCTAGGAACTATTCTGCTAACCTTAAAATAATGTCTTCCCACCCAAACCGTGGTACTAGAAACAAAGAGACGGATGGATCTTTGGGAGTTTCGTCACACACTATGACATTCTGTGAATGTTGATTACGCCTTCGGACTCTGGGTGATGTGATTAGCTGTGTCGCTTGTCATCCCTATCGTGAAACCCAGTCGCCTTTTATATAGTTTGTACCGGAAATTCCGTTTAAAAAAGGCTTCTTGTCATATGAGTTCCTGGATCGTTCTCTTACTCTTGCATAGTGCCGGCTTTTTTGATGAGTCACCTCGGCGACTGTTGACGTTGTTGACTGTTGTTGTTTAGGTTAGGTCACTGTATGCGAAAAACTTGGAGGTTATGTCTTGAATTTGGGAAAATTGTTTCATTCACCAAAAAAATGCGTCATATGTTAGATATTACGTCATCGTAAACCATACGCAAGTGATGATAAAAGTAATTCAAGGAAGGTCAGCTTTACAGTTGGCAACACTGACTTCAGAATGACGTCACAGTCACAGAATAAAATCTAGGTTATGTCATGGTGAGTACAAAAATGACATATAAATTAAAAACAAAATAAAATTGAGAACGACATTCAAGCGTTTCTTCCTGCAAATAAATAAAAATTCGACTGAAAATGTTTGTTCATATTTATTTGAATTATTGTAATTTGTGACGTCATCGATTTATTTCTTTGAGTTAATTAACAATCGTCCTGTATATTTTTTTCATATTTTTTTAAATATATTTCGCCAAACTGTCTAGTTTTTTTTTTCTTCGATGTTCCAACTCTTTGTGTAAAAACATTCGATTTAAATTTTCGATAATGTTCGAAGCAATTGTCTTGGGACTCATTTGCATTAAATCGTTCGGTTTTCTTGACTTCGACACTTCACCTGTTTCTTCATGCACATACAAATTCGTGTCAAAACTTTCGATAATGTTTCAATAGTATTTTGTGTCTTCGTCGGTTTATTTCGTTGTGTTAATTAAGAATCACCCTGTGTGTATTTTTCATATTTTTTTCCGTGAGAATATATCTTCGGCGTTTAAGTGTTTCTTTCTGTAAAAACATTCGATTTAAATTTTCGATAATGTTCAAAACGGTTGTTTTGAACTCGTTTACGCCAAATCGTCTAGTTTTCTTGTCTTGTCTTCATGACCCAAACTGTCTAGCTTTTTTTTCAATCTTCGACGTTCAACTGTTTTTTTTCTGTAAAAACATTCGATGTAAACTCTCGATAATGTTCGAAACGAATGCTCTATGCTTGTTTGAATAAAAACTCCACCTTTTTCATCTTCGGCATTCGATTTGAATTTTCGATAATATTCGATTCATTTGCGACGTTCAATTGTTTCTTTTTATAAAAACATTCGATTTAAATTTTCAATAATGTTCAAAACGATTGTTTTGAACTCGTTTACGCCAAATCTAGTTTCCTTGTCTTGTCTTCGTGACCCAAACTGTCTAGTTTTTTTTTTAATCTTCGACGTTCAGCTGTTCTTTTTTTTCTGTAAAAACATTCGATGTAAACTCTCGATAATGTTCGAAACGATTGCTCTATGCTCGTTTGAAAAAAAAACTCCACCTTTTTCATCTGCGGCATTCGATTTGAATTTTCGATAATGTTCGATTCGTTTTCGACGTTCAATTGTTTCTCCCTGAGATTAAATTTACTGCCAAATTAAATAACTGGACCGACAATGTTTACTTGCGGAGGATTTCCCAAGAAGGGTCGCCTAAAATTTTATTACTGCCACTAAGCATGCACTCCCTACGGCTACAAGCCTGCTACTTAAGATTTATGGCCGGCGCTAGGAACTATTCTGCTAACCTACTTATTTGTTTACGTTTTGATGTGGCCCTTGCGGAGAACCCGCAATAAAATAATAATTTTTCTAATATGGCTCGTAATCGTTGCAAATCTGGACTTACGTTGTTGTAACTCATTCTTTTGGTGCGTCGGTGAATACTTGAGAGATCGAAGGAACTAATTACGTTTGAATAAAAATGCGGAAGTTAGACTTAATTAATTATTTATTGCAAAAAACTGAGTGCCACAATATGTTATACTTTTACTTTGCAAATAAACGTATAAAAAACACTTAAAAAAATTTAAAGAATCGAAGTAATAAAAAATGTTTTTGAAAAAATGAATCGATTTCTCGCATCCAGTCGATTCCACATATTCAAATTGAATCGATTCAGACGGAATAAAACAGTTTCTAGGCGGCACCATCTATTGACGAATAGTGAAACTTGCTTTTGCTTTTCTTTTGTTTTCTTTCCGCCGCTTGATGTCTCAACAACTAGGCTTGACCTACAGATGGCGCTCTGAATTTCTCATTTGTTTATAAATTTGATTAAATATAGTTTATAACTATATTTTTAACTTATAGTTTATAATTATTATTATTTATGAATTATGAATTTTTGTTACGATATACTTTTGTATTACTTTCTATTTCGCTTTTCCTTTTTTGGGATTTTTGGTAAAGAGAAGGAAAAGAAGAAAAAAAGGCAGAATTTTATTTCCTGAGCTATAGTCAAAGAATGAAAGAAATTTTCTTTCGCATTCATTTTTTTAATATTCTTCAAGCAACACCATCTAGTGACGAATACTGAAAAATTGTTTTGTTCCTCGTTTCTTTTTCTGCGCTTTAGGCATTTCTTTATAAATTTTATTAGAAAAATGTTCCATTTCTTCTCCCAGTTATAATATATTTTTGTATTACTCTCCATTTTGTTCGTTTGGCGATTTTTGCTAAAGAGAAGGAGAGGAGGGAAAGGCAGGAGAGGGTAGGCGAGAAGTTTAAAATTTTGAAAAAAAACATATTTCATGAGCTATAGTTAAAGAACGGAAGAGATTTCATTTCGCCTTCATTTTATTATATTCTTCTGACAACGCCTTCTAGTGGCTTCTAGTTTCGTTTGCTTCTTGTTTTTTTTTCTTTCTGCATTTTAGGGAGGTAAATGAATTCTAAACTAGTTTTCACTGTTGACCCATAGATGGCGCTTTGTTTATAAATTTTATTAGAGAAAATCCTTTGCTAACTTTCCACCAAACTCGCGTCCCAATTACAATATATTTTTGTAAATTTTCCAAAAATATGTTTCATGGGCTGTAGCTAAAAAAAGAAACAAAGAAAGATTTTCTTTCGTCTCAATTTTATTATATTCTTCGGGCAGCGCCACCTAGTAGTTTCACGTCATTTGTAAGTAGTTCTAAATGTAGTTCTAGTGGCGAGTGAAAATAATTGTTAGTTTTGGTATTGGCTTCGAGATGGCGCACGGCGATTCAAGTTTCTACCGTCCAAGTTTCTCGCTTGACGGCTTCTAATGGCATTTTTAAAATTACAAACTAATTTGTAAAATATTTGTAAAAACCTTTGATTAATTGATTTCCAACGACGTTTTCGATTGACTGCTCTAAAGCACTCACAGAGTATTCTCATCTTATTTTAAACTCATGTAATAACAAGAGATGGAGATATTCGGAGAATGCTCTGGAGCAGTCAATCAAAAACGCTATAAATTTTGGTACATGGTAGCCAACAGTGGCGCTACAAGTTTTTCATTTGTTTTTAAGCTGTATCGTGGAATTTGATTAAATGATTTTTACATTTCATAGCACACAGTTTTCATTGTTGACCAAGAGATGGTGCTGTTCGTTTTTAAGCTGTTTTCTGGACTTTAGTTAAATCAAAGCCGTCTCTATCTAACAAGCCGTGCACTTGTAAATTTGGCAACAGAGCAAGTAGTCCGATCACGAGTTTCACCAGTTTGACGTAAGTTGTACGAGATAATGCTGTAATGTAATTCTGTACTTATCAATCAAATTTTATTGTTTATTATTGTTTATTATAGTATTGGTGACTAAAATAACATTTTAAATGCTATATTAACAATCAAGGTAAGTCCACAAAGCCTAATTCTGCTAGATAACCAAACTTTTTCGTTTTCCTTTATTTGCTTTTATTTCATACCAATGTGACATTTTTCGGATTTTCAATGGTACAAAAAGTGGAACTTTAAAGTCCTAGTACTTAATTTTAAACTCGTTAAACGTCTAGTTTGAAAGAAAATTTCATATTTACCTCGAACGAAAATTGACTTTAAATATAGGTATATAGGTACTTGGAAGTAATTACAGCCTCGGCTAAACAACTTGCTCCTAATTACTTTAAAACTTGACTTTTCGTTGTAGGTAAATAAATAACTATTCTTTCTGAATTATTAATTAGGTTTATGTTGTAGATGCCAAGTTCGATTAGGACTACTTTCGGGTATCAATGCGACGTTGCCAAGCGTAACAGCACGGCTTGTTAGATAGAGACGGCTTTGGTTAAATGATTTCTAATTTAGCACACCGTTAGCCAAGAGATGGCGCCTTAAGTTTTTCAGCCGATAGATTTTTCTTGTTCTTGTTCTGCGCACTCTGGTTTAGATACACTCGCTACGCGAATCGTACGTATTCATGGTTTTGTTTAACTGCCCTTTCTATTAACACACTGTATTTTAAAGTAAAAATTAAAATGAATTCGACCGTTCGCTCGAGAGATCGAATCCTGTCTGTCTCTCCCCGTAGCACCAGTCTTCCCAAGTCAAAAAGTGACCTACCCCCTCGGACTTCGCAGGATAAATTTTGAACAACCTCGGCCAATGATAATCACTACTTCCAGCTCCAAATCACGCCCCTGCACATTTCTGTACACATTCATAAATTAAGCCACCCCAATTAGCTTGTCACACAGCATCCATCTGCAACTACTTAACTCTACAAGTGACCAGGCTGAAATTTTAATACATCCTGTGCTTGTTGAAACAAAACAGACTAAAGCGAAACACTTTAACTTGCAACGTAATTTGATCTCTTTCCTATACCGACATGTATCTATAATTTTAGCGCAACCCAAACCATACAGAATCTTAACGAACACAAACCTAAAAGGTTACTCTGATTTGTTTATGATGGCAGGAAAAACCCGGAGTGTTATTTGCAGGCTAATGCTACAAATTCTCAAAGACTCGCTGGGTGGTCTATAGTCTCTTGAAAAGGGACAGCGCGGCGCCCTGAAGCATCCGGCCGCAGTTTTACTGCGTAAAGTCCGAACACATGTTTGTTATTTGAAATTGAACACGCAATTTTGTTCGAAAACAAATTCCGCGGCCGTTTGAAAAAAACAGCACAAAAGGCGGGAACCAATTGAAAAAATGACAGGAAAACAAAATAGAACTGAGAGAGACAACGGCGAAATACAAGAAATCATGATCGAAGTGTGCGTAAATGAAACGAATTCGAAACATTAAAATTGTAAATTTCGCGCCGAAATATCATAGTTCAACAAAATTTGAATAGATGGCGCTGTCGCGACACAATGTCTACATTCGAAGTACATGTTCACTTTTTAATTCTACACACTTGCACATCCCAAAAAGACGACCAAAATGTATTTTCCTAGTATATGAAAAATACTAAAATAATTACAGATAATGGAAGTAATATTATTAGATAAATAAAATTCACTTTCACGAATAGTTAGCTATGAGATAAGACAAAAAATGTCGAATTATTTAAGACAACAGCGCGGAAAAAATGCGCGTACGTTTTCAACTCAAAATGAAACACATGGTATGCAATTCCTTTGGTGAATGTATCCAGTAGAGACAATAGGATGACTCTTAAACGATTTGTCTGCGCATCTGAGGAAATCGGCGATTGCATTGAATGTCGAGCAATCTAATGTCTTTTCATTGTATTGTTTACAGCGAATTAGTCGATTTCACTCGCCGGTAATTAGAGTGTCTGATACTTAACGCGGAAATCAGTTTTAACAAGTTCTACCGAGAGCGAACGGAAATCACGTTTCACCACGTATTCTAAAGATACATTTTTTTTTAACATCAAACATTCATTATCTTAGAATGTAGCTTTTACATTATTTCTTTTTTAAATTTTCTCTACGTACAGGGTGATTCAAGCAAAGCCTAAGTCGAGACAGTTGTTTATTGATTGAGCAAAATATGAATGGTTTCTAACGTACGACATATATTGTGCTCTAGAATTTTGAGACGGTACTTCCGTTATCGAACTTGTTCCAATTCTACCCGCAGCCTTTTGTGTACGTAAATGTATTTACTTTTTGTGGCATTTAAGTGCGACGAGTAATTTGTAATGCAAATACATATAACCATTAGCGATATTAGAAAGTAGGTGCGTCTACCACTATGTGCACAGTTAAACGTAAACATGTCGAGATGAACTTAACTTTCAAACTAATGAAAATCATGAACCTTGCTTCATGACTTCGTATTAAGTATTTTATTGCACTCGCCGAGCTGTCGCGAGTATTTAAATAATAATAAAAATATTTGTTTACTTGTTGCTCCTCGTCTTGTCGAATTTTCTTTATTCTTGTTTTTATGAGCAATTCATTTTTGGTTTGTCCAAATCAAAACTAAAACTGGAAAAACAAAAGTACCTACAAAATATTTGTTTCTTAAAAAAGTTAATGAGTTTTGAGTTGAAATTAAATACAGGGTGATTCTTGAATAGAGCGACAATGAAACAATGGTGATATCAAATATAATTAATGAAAAATTATCTCCAAAACGACGAGGGTTAAGAAAGAGCAATAGATGAACGAAATTAAGTGTTTTATTGTTTAATGATTGTTAGGGCGTTGTGTCGGGCGTGAACTTGACCTTTAAGCGGAATTGACGTGATCAGATGAAATACGAACTCGAAAATATTTACTTGACAAATGCCTGAAGTAAATGATTCTGTAAAATAGATGTAGTTTCCTTCTCTGTTAGTATGCACTCATTTCGCTCGTACACGTTGGCTAAAGGCTAGTTTAAATTTTGTAATAGGGTCTATGTACATCTATTGTGCAATATACATACATTATAAATTGAATAATAATGTAATAGTAAAAGTTTAATGTTTTTTTTTCTGGTGAAAATCTAGTTGTAACTAATTACATCATTATACGTAACTAGTATTTTCGAAGTGTGTTGTTATCTATACTTTCGCACAAACAAGTTGACTACATCGAATCTATTTTAAGTAGGTACATGTTTACAACACACTTAAACGAAAATTTCATTTTCACAACTTTTACTTTAAATTCTTGAGTAATCAAAATAATGCGAAATAGAAAGCGTTAGCTATTAATAAATAATTTTTGACGAAATGTGACCAATAGTAAAACACTACCTTTTTTTTTATTTCTTTACTTTAAATAGAAATAATAAATTAATGTAAATCAGAAATTTAGAGCAAACTCTTCAGGAATATTACGTTCTGATTTTTTTTTAATTTTGAAAGTTGCTTGAAAATCTGGTAAGAAACAAAGACGAAATGCAAGAAACAAGAGAAGATCGACGATTCTGACGGTCGAAGTATGCATAAATTAAGCGAATCCGACAAAATTAATTTCAAATTTCGCCCCGAAAAAATTTGTAGTTCGACAAAATTTGGATAGATGGCGCTGTCGCGACACAATTTCGAAGTATCGAGGTTATTTAGTCTGTTCTCAATTTTAAGATGTTTGTATATCTTACCAAAATTGGAATAAACTGTAACACGCCGACGTGTCACCTTATTTGTTGAGTTTCACGGACAACTAAATAACCAATAAAAACTGTTCAAACAAAACAGATTCAATTTACTGCCAAATTAAATAACTGGACGACAATGTTTACTTGCGGATGAATTTCCAAGAAGAGTCGCACAAAATTTTATTACTGCCATTAGGCATGCACTCCTTATCTGTCTACGCCTACAGGCCTGCTACTTAAGATTTATGGCCGTCGCTAGGAACTATTCTGCTAACCTACTTATTTGTTTACGTTTTGATGTGGCCCTTGCGGGGAATCCGCAATAAAATAATAATGTTTCTAATATGGCTCGTAATAGTTGCAAATCTGGACTTACGTTGTTGTAACTCATTCTTTTGGTGCGTCGGTGAATACTTGCGAGATCGAAGGAACTAATTACGTTTGAATAAAAATGCGGAAGTTAGGTTTAATTATTTATTGCAAAAGAAAGGTAAAAAGTACTTGTACCAGACACTGAGGGATCTGATATAATGAGCGAAAAAACCCTTGCGTTAAGCCAATACAAAGAAAACAAAATTACGATTATCAGGAAGTACAGTAGAATTCGCTTAACAGATTTCACTGTCGATATCGGAGCGACCTAACTGACTTCAAATCACACAGCTGGTGGTTTTGTGCACACGCTAATAGTTGTTGGAGAACAGATTTCACGAAATAGAAAGTGTTTCACGTTAGCTATTAATAAATAAATGTGAGTAATAGTGTAAACACTACCTTTTTTTATTTGTTTACTGTAAATAGAAATAATAAATTAATGTAAATTAAAAATTTATAGCAAACTCTTCAAAAATATTATGTTCTAATTTTTTTTTTTTTATTTTGAAAGTTACTTGGAAATCTCATAGGAAAAAATATATTAATTTTTGAAGTAAAGTCACAGTATATTTATCAGTCAGTAGAGACAGCTCGTGTCGGCACCTTTGATGTTCAAACTACCGTTTTCAGAGCCAATATGGCCGTTACTGGCGGGCTTTCATTTTATTGCTACGAGATGTCAGTGGTTGAAAAAATGGCACGGATAGAAATGATTGCAAGCAAATCATAGAATGCGTCAATGCCATGTTATTTTACACAACTTCGGGCTTTCTACACAACATAAATTCAATATAATCTAACAAAGATGATTTTCCGTTCAATCTTCCTAATCACTCCACATCCATCACACAAAATGCTGAATTAAAAAACGCCCACTTAAAAGCAATTGATGAATTCACCGGTGCGCCACACGCGGCCGTTTGTGGAAAGTCCGCCAGTTTCGCACTTTTCAGAAACTGTAGCAACGAAAATCCCAAGTTGTCCCTACTGATTGATGAATATACTGTGGCCTGACACTCAATTACTAACGTAGAAGTAGGATGTGGATTACAAACAGAAAACTAGACAGTAAGGTAAACTCATTAGTAATAACACTATAGAGCAGGAATTAGTAATAACACTATACTTAGAGGAGGTAACATGTCAACAATATTGACAACAACTCTTAATAAAGTAAAAATAAGGTAGAGTAAATGTAAAAGATTTTCAAACGAAAAAGTCATCGATTACATTTTACTATTTTAATGAGGTTTAAATTAATAATAATTTTGTCTCACAAACTCTTTTAAACGGACACTAAATGGCGCACTTAACACTTAACGTTTCGCAGTCGTTCGACAGCTTCGTCAGTGTCCGTTTAAAAGAGTTTGTGATACAATTTTCATCGGATAAGAACCAGCTTTAATTAATAATTTTGTCGATGCCAATAATTAACCTTATTCATAATTTCTAAAATACTCATAAAACATAGTAGAGAGAAACGTACATGACATTGTTAGATAAAGAAGACAATGCACCCATCATTTTTTCTAGATTCAGAAAGAGAAAGACTATTGTATATTTTATATACAGATCATTTTTTTAATATTATATCGATCGTATAAATCTGAGTCAAGAAAATATACGACGAGACGACGTGACATGACAGAAGTCTCAAGGCTGTTTCACGAAAATTACATAAAAGTTCTTTGACTTATCGATCGATCGATCGATCGGCATATAATAAAAAAATGAACTGTACATAACTTGTTATACTTTGATAAGCATTTACCTAATCTCTAATCTAAACAGTATTCACACATGACAGTGATTGATATGTATATGTTTCCATTCTCTTCTACACTGTGATTATGTGATCAACATCAACAATGATTACTGATATCCTTGTAGCCAGTAGAGTAGCTATCTGCAGTCTTCGTTGATCACACAGTATATTAGTACAGCAGATTAAAAAAAAAAAAAAAACCTGCAGTTTGACATAGACGAAACGACAAGTGAGTTTAAGTATTAAATATAAAATGAAAGCAACTTTTATTCACACGTACAGGATTATTGATTAATTTTTATTACGGAATTATAATCGAGTGCAATAAAAAAAGAAGGAAGAAGGAAGGCGTCCATATATGCATATGGAAACACGTATAAAATATACAACACATACAGAACACAAAATATAAGACTAGTAGCAATTTATGAATAATATTTGAGGACTAATATTTAAATTAAATGGCAAATGTGTTCGAAACTTGTCAGCTGATTGAACAATAAATCAATTCGTTCAATTTAAAAATAATAAAATTTTTGTCCTTATACCGACCAACAACTCCCAAATTCAAAATTTACTGAGGGCACCATTTTGGATCAAGGTAAATTTAATAACAGAGTTAAAAAAAATGTGTTATGTTCTAAATAAAACAGTTCTAAAAAAATAAAACTACGAGCCTGACCACAGTATCCTTATTAATCAGTTTCGACAGCTCGTGTCGGCACCTTTGATGTTCATACTACCGTTTTCAGAGCCAATATGGCCGTTACTGGCGGGCTTTCATTTTATTGCTACTAGATGTCACTGGTTGAAAAAATGGCACGAATAGAAATGATTGCAAGCAAATCATAGAATACGATGTTGTTTTACACAACTTCAGGCTTTCTACACAACATAAATTCATTATAATCTAACAAAGATGGTTTTCTGTTCAATCTTTCTCATCTCTCCGCATCCATCACACAAAATGCTGAATTAAGAAACGCCCGCTTAAAAGCAATTGATGAATTCACCGGTGCGCCACACGCGGCCGTTTGTGGAAAGTCCGCCAGTTTTCGCACATGCGCACTCAGAAATTGTAGTGCCAGAAACCTCTAGCTATCACTACTGATTGATGAATATACTGTGGTAAAGTCTGATACCTAATTTGTTTGTGCTAACACTTAGCAGGCGCGTTTAAAAACATGAAACGCAGGGTACGTTTGTGCATTCAAGCGTTTTCAGCACCTGCTTTAAACTTTAGTTTCGAAGCGAATTAATTGTTCCTCTGAATTTTGCATTGCGTGTCGCCAACTTTATAAAAGAATCACATCTTACTTTAATCAGGAAGACACTTGAAGGTACGGTACTTTGTTTTAATAATTAAAGTTCTGGCACAAGTGAATTTATTTACGAAAACGTGTTTATAGGCGCCATGCACAACTCTGCATTCAGCGCCGCCTGGCGTGGTGATTTGTGAATTAGTGATAGGAAAATATTTCTTGAGACTCATTGCATGGGAATAATATCACTCTTATGGCAATTTACGACTGTAGTACATAATACTTGAGCTTTCTGGTATTGAAATATATTACAATATTCAAGTTCAAATGTACACTAATAATTTTAAGCAACTCGTATTTTCATACCACTAATGCAGAATATGGTCATTGGTGGCGCTGGCTTCGCATGTACATGGTCCCTATCAGTGTTGCCAGGTGTCTACCACAAAAATTCCCGAATAAAATGTTGAATTTTCCCTTTTTGTAACTTCATTTCCCTTTTTATATACTTACACCTTGCAAAATTTTCCTTGTAGGGGTTAAAAAATAGGCAAAAATATAATCACTACTTTGCACGGTTCTTTTGTGTTGCTGTTTACTTTTTATAACTTGTCACTTGTCATTCTTAGCTTGCCACATAATTTTCACTCTAAAGCTATCTCGCAAGATCGCACGTGGCAGGCATGTTGTCTAGGAAACGAGTAACCAACAAACCATAAGAACGACGAACGAAACCGTGATTGGATTGGTTCGTCTCCATATTCACAGCTGCAGCATTTTAGTTGCAACTTTAAAATCATTGCTATGATGTTTCGTTTGAGTGAATGTCCCTTTTTTCTAAAGGTATTCCCTGCATCCCTTTTTGTTCGATTTTTCCCTGCAAAACGGGATTTTCCCAGCGACCTGGCAACACTGATCCCTATACGCATAGCTCTTGGAAAATTGAACAAGAGGAAGTAATCATTTTGCCAAGCAGAAGCACTTATTTCTCAGATCCTAAAACGATGTCATGAAAGCAAACTTGCTGCAAATTTACCAGAATATGAACGACCAGAGTTGTTCTTCGGCTAAAAATTATTGTAACAGAATTTTACAGATTACTGTAATACATTTTGTTTTGACGTAATAGATAGTGCTTTATATTTATTTCTTAATTATTTTTCACTGACCATCTCTGGAACGACGGCACATTCTACTTTATACCATTGTTTATACTCGTGGACAACAAAAGCCGAACGAAAAGGTTTAAAACTATGCTAAATTCAAACTTATCTTCATTACAGCACATAAAAATTATTTCAATTTCTATATTTTTAACGATAGCTACATATAAATTTAATAATAAACATCAGACTTAAGTTATTTAGAACAGTAATTTAAATTCGTAACACATTTTAAACGTTATAATACAGGATGAGTCATAATTATGTGTAAAAAATTTTATCAACTCTTCTTTAGGCCGAGACAAAGAAATTAACCTAATATACCTTAGTACCAAAATGCTCCATTAAAAAGATACAGAGTATTAATGAAAACATGTTTATTTATAATTTGGAAAGTAAACATTTGAATTTTTAAAATCTAGTAGCCTTTGTGTTTATTATAATATATTTTCAAATTAATCGAATAATTACCTTCCAAGTTATACTCACAAATGAAAACGGAAATGTTTTTTTTTAATACCCTGTATTTTTTAAGAGAGCATTTTGGTATTAAGATGTATTAAGTTAAATTGCTTTGTTTTGACTTATAGAAGCTTTGGTTAAAATTTTTACACCTAATTATGACTCATCTTGTATACATATTTCTAACATAAAAAATAAACTTTACAAATTCGACTTTGGAAGTTGCAGATAAAACGAAATGTAATAGATTTTATCGTCGAGTAATAGCGTAACAAACAACATAAAAAGTAATAAATCTATTACGCCCGTAATGACAAGAACAACGCTGTGAACGACCAGGGGAATTTCAGTTTGAGTGGCAATTTCTGAGAAAGAAATTGGTCTCATTGATTCGGAAATAAATGGTAAAAATGCTTGCCAAAATTAAAGAAGTTTTATCACCACAAAACGATGATATTTTATTTTCGTCAGACTTGCCAATTTTATAGTATCCTATTTGTTCCTAGACACGAATCCGCCTAATGTTCCTAATGTTAGTCCAATTTATTGTTTTGAAGCGGAGAATTCTGGGGGGAAAAAAACAAGGAATTGACTGGTTGCTCATCCAAGGCATAACAAAAAAGGTTTACGAAAAACTTAGGCAAAATGCAGACCGTTTTAAATTAAGTAAACGTTATCTAATGTCTATACTAGATTTTCGAACTCGTTTAGCAACGAGCGAGAATATTCCGCCATTAATTCATCCTCTTCTGAAATGGCTGACATGAAAAACGACTTATTACGTAACTGTGGAATTATTAATTCTGTGTCTATAAGTTTTAAACAAATCGAAGTTGGAACCACCTCCTTCTAAGTTATTTTTTTTATTTCACAACTCGTTTTTCTGTATGTTTCATTAAATTAATGTTAAAAATAGCAAATTAATTTCTTATATTTAATACATGACCGTTTCAAATGCTGATATAAAACAGAAAATTTGCCTACTTTGCCTGTATGTAAAATGTATAGCCTGAGGCATAAACTTCGTAGGTATCCGATTTGTATTAATCTAATTGGTAAAGTGATCGTACTGTATATAATACAATCCATCCGTGACTTAACATTCCACGTCATCTTTGCTATTTAACTTCGTTAGTGGGTTAATGTGCTTCACGCGGATAGGCATAACTATCACGAACCGTTACCCACGTAAATGAGTACAGACCGATCGTATTCTGTGTTCTATTTGAATAGAGACGACACATATTATTAGTACAAATGTTGGGCGTATTTTAAAAATTGCAGACTAATAAAACATCGAATAATAAGACTACATAAAAATACAGTTCTGTTTTTAATTTGTATACTAACTTATACACTGATGTTTGTACCCATTTGAAATGGTATATGGCAAAAAAAGTGTTTTATTTCTTCTGAAATGTTATAAGAGTACTGAAACAAGTTATCACTAAAGCACGGATTTAGCACACCCGAACAAAAAGATGCACCTAAATCCGTGCTTTAGTTATCACTTTCGTATATACCTACACACTAAAAATGTTTCAAAATCTATAGGTAATTGTATATTTTAAGAAGATTATACACAAAGAAATTACTTAACGCTTAATTTAAAAAAGGTATTTAATTATACACATAATGTGGGGGCTTTCACAGAGTGTTGCTCCACGCCAACAGGCGAATGAGAAACATTGTAATGTAAAGAATTAATTATCTACTACGCAAGGAGCAAAAACTTGACGAATTTTTCTAAAGCGAGACAATAAGACAGTGTTTTGTATATACAACACATGTTTCTGCGTTACTTTCATGGAAATGAGTGCGCGTGCACATGCAGAATTTCCACGTGCCGCGATAATCGACCAAGTAGGTATTACACAGAAACGTGCAGCAGACTGCTAATTATTCCATATTCCAGTTTGCGTGCATAAATGATTACTATGCTGTCCATGTTTTTGACCCAGAGCAATAAGTTTGCTTGGGCATAACGGAATGTGGTTCACTCCTTAATCAAACTACAATGAAATTTGCTGAAAATATGTAATTGATATGTTGAACACGGTGGAGTTGCTAATTTAAACTGCGAAGTGGTGTTTTGAAACTGTCGATTTTGTAACTTTTGTGTTGCAACGTTTAAAAGCGGACGTTTTTTTTTTTTTTGTAAAGGTGTAAACCTAATCACTCTGTTATAATATTTATTTTTGTATGTAAACAATCTGTTTAAATAACGACAGGTAGCTTGTGATATCAAGGGCGAAAATAATTCATTATAATCGGAATTTTAAACGTTTGTCAAGTCTAGAGCCACATTTTTTCTCTAGTGCATACACACCTTAAAATTTCAAATCAATAAAAAATTAATTGAAAGCGAGTGGTAGGAGTGAATTTTATCAATTTATAGTTTAATTTCTGGATTGCATTTGCAATTTATTTGAATGAAAAAGGGAAACAAAAAGTATGCAATGGTACATACAAAGAAAACCGGAACAGTACAAAAATGGCATCAGATAGAAAGAGACAATAACGTGTGAGAAGAAATAGAAGGTAAAGAGTCGTAGTTGCTTCATGGTAAAAAATAGTTGATAGAAGATTCATGCAGCAATTAAAAAAGTGTTTTGGCTTTATGTCTGTGGTCTAGGATTCAGATAGAAAGAGAGGAAGTGAAGGACAAAGATTCACGTTAAGTTTACGTTGTATGTACATAGCAAATCCTCACTCAAATCCTTTCAAAGTCATTGGACTGCGGATGATTTAAGGAAAGGAATAAATAAGAGAAGATTAATACAGCAATTTCTAAAAAAAAAAGAGAATGGCTTTAAATATGGGGTTTAAGAAACAGAGAGAAAGAGAGAATCTACAGAGATACAATAAGAGGAAAAGGGGGGTAAAGGTAGCTCCTCAAGGTCATTGACCTGTTCTAAGGCTGATAGAAAATCCATATAATAATTTCTGAAAAGAGATAGGCTTTAAATACATTCCTTCTCAAGGTCTCAAGGGCTGTAGTCGTTCTAAGGAAAGAAGATTCATATATTTCTAAAAATGAACTGACATAAAAGTATGAGGAGAGCAGTGATTTAATGAATGTGAATTAAAAATACTTGAAGACGGGAGAAGAAGAGGAAATGGGAACGACGAGGATATAATAGAATGAAGGATGAGGATACTGTGGAGTGTTGATTCATTTGGAGATTATTATTGAAACCTATGCAACAATTTCAAAACGGAAGATGGGAGAAGAAGAGGAAATGGGAACGGCGAGGATATAATAGAATGAAAGATGAGGATACTATGGAGTGTTGATTCATTTGGAGATTATTATTGAAACCTATGCAACAATTTCAAAACGGAAATTGGCTTTAAATATGGGATTTCAAAATAAGAAGTAAAGAACCAAACCGCAGAGTTACAATAAATAAATCCGAAGAAATTGAAGGAAGGAGGAAAAATGAGGATTCAACAAAGTTCGAGGATTTTTATTCAAGTCCATGTAACAATTTCTGAAAAGAGGAATTGACTTTAAATGTGGGGTTTAAAAATCAGAAGTAAAGAAACAAACCACAGAGTTACAATAAATAAATACTCCCTCCTCAAGGTCATTGGGCTGTAGTTGTTCTAAGGAAAGAAGATTCATATATTTCTAAAAATGAACTGACATAAAAGTATGAGGAGAGCAGTGATTTAACGAATGTGAATTAAGAATACTTGAAGATGGGAGAAGAAGAGGAGATGGGAACGACGAGGATATAATATGTAGAATGAAGGATGAGGATAATATGGAGTGTTGATTCATTTGGAGATTATTATTGAAACCTATGCAACAATTTCAAAACGGGAATTGGCTTTAAATATGGGATTTCAAAATAAGAAGTAAAGAACCAAACCGCAGAGTTACAATAAATAAATCCGAAGAAATTGAAGGAAGGAGGAAAAATGAGGATTCAATAAAGTTCGAGGATTTTTATTCAAGTCCATGTAACAATTTCTGAAAAGAGGAATTGACTTTAAATGTGGGGTTTAAAAATCGGAAGTAAAGAACCAAACCACAGAGTTACAATAAATAAATCCTTCCTCCTCAAGGTCATTGGGCTGTAGTCCTTCTAAGGAAAGAAGATTCATATATTTCTAAAAATGAACTGACATAAAAGTATGAGGAGAGCAGTGATTTAATGAATGCGAATTAAGAATACTTGAAGATGGGAGAAGAAGAGGAAATGGGAACGACGAGGATATAATATGTAGAATGAAGGATGAGGATACTATGGAGTGTTGATTCATTTGGAGATTATTATTGAAACCTATGCAACAATTTCAAAACGGAAATTGGCTTTAAATATGGGATTTCAAAATAAGAAGTAAAGAACCAAACCGCAGAGTTACAATAAATAAATCCGAAGATATTGAAGGAAGGAGGAAAAATGAGGATTCAATAAAGTTCGAGGATTTTTATTCAAGTCCATGTAACAATTTCTGAAAAGAGGAATTGACTTTAAATGTGGGGTTTAAAAATCAGAAGTAAAGAACCAAACCACAGAGTTACAATAAATAAATCCTCCCTCCTCAAGGTCATTGGGCTGTAGTCGTCTAAGGAAAGAAGAATCATGTGTTTCTAAAAAAAAAGGAATGTGAACTGACATAACAGTACGACGAGGTCTGTAGATAGGGATAGAGGCAATGAATGTGAATTAAGAATACATGGAGATGGGAGAACAGGAAAGAGGAGACGGGGCGAGGATATAGAAGGAAGGAGGATAAATGAGAATACAATTTGAGTGATTTGAAATTGAGGACTTTTCCTAAAAGTAATAAATAATATTGTGACTCGATTATTAATCTATTAATTCTCTGTTTTAAAATAATTGGAGAAGTTGCCTATTCCACAAATTTGACAAAATCGCCCTGCCTATTATATCATAAATACAAATATTTGTATCCAACATTTTCTAATAATTTGATACAGTATATTAGGTGCTGCTAATAACCCTTTTTATGTTCTCTTTATAACCATCTATTTTACTGGACATTTTCATCTATTTTACATTTTATTCTCAACTTTTAACGTTTTGTTCTCGAATCTACATCAAAGTGGAATAGGCACCTTTTCCACTGACCCCTTCAATTAAGAAAGCCAAACGAGCATCAATAAGAACATGACTATCCATGTAGTTCCGGCGTCACATAATCAATTTTTATTAGATTTATAAACAATTTTGTTCTGAAAAGAATTACAACTGAAAAATTTGTAAATACAAACTAGACCTTTATCGGTTTGGGTTTATTTGATTTTATGACGTTCGTTTATTGTCGACATATTTCAAATTCTTCCCTTTTATTAATCCTGAAACAATAAAACGGTTTACAGTTTATGGTTACCGCAGTGAACATTCTTCTGCACATTCTCACTTGTTGGAATCACCGGTTTACAACAAAGATAATTGGCGTGTGCGGTATGAAAACGTCCAGTTGCAAAACTGCAATGGGATGGATAATTTCTTAACGGTGTCATCATCATCATTCACTTCGGCCTTCGGCAGAGCTTCCATAAATGTGTGCGATTGCAAATACTCGACATTTAATAATAATAACACACTTTGAGGAATATTTTCGTAACTGTTTTGATATTCACCTTGAATATGTTCTGGGGGATCTCAAGGACGGCCACTGTACCTGTATTCAATCGAAAACAATCATTTTAACGTGGTATTAATAGAACAACTTTCATTTTTAACTGATTTTTTTTTTTTATTACTAATTCCTTAATAAAACGATATCGCATTTAGCTATGTATTTTCTCACCAAGAAAACGTTTTGTTTCTATTAAAAAAATGTATAAATAATGTAAAGATTTACTACTACTAGTAAGGAGCCTTCTTCTGAATCAAAATCATTTGTAAACAAAATATAATTTCCTGAATTAGTGTTCAATATGAAAGTTTAATTATTAGGTATTTTTGGTTTGGAATTGCGTGGAAACGTCAGTGAATCATCATCACTTATCCTTTCATTTGCATAACAGTAAGGATAATAAATAGGTGACCATACACCAGCATTCATTCATGCCATTCTTTCCCTTCAAGAAATTGAAACGAAACAAATCCTGTATTATTGTATTAGTGGGTTAGAACAGGATTTGTTTCGTTTCAATTTCTTCAATGGAAAGAGTGTCGAAGGAAAGAATGACATGAATGTATGCTGGTGTATGGTCACATAATGTGCACTTCTTGAAATGACACAAAAAAAATATATACAGGATATTAATTTTAAATAAACAGACGTGCATTTTTACAATAAACAATAAAGAAATAATTTGGCAAAAATGTCACATGTTGCAAAGAAATAGTTATTGTTGCTTGACTTTCATAAACTTGTGCAATATCAAAGTTAATTAAAAACCCTACTAACCACTCACGCATTATCCATATAATTACTTTCATAAAGCAGTGAATTGTAACCTACAAAATACATACTTTTTTTACTTTAGGTAAACTAAATTCTAAACTACATTCCAAAGACAAATTTATGAGGTTGTTGATTTTATAACGCTTCTTAAATGTATTCAAGAAATTTATTTAAAACGTATTTTATCTTACAGGGGAATGCGGTCTTAAATGTTTTTCTTAATTCATTTACATCACTTAATGAAATAAAACTGGAAGACTCTTCCTAATTTCTAAATAATTTATCAAAACATCAAATGTATTTGTTTAGTTTTGACAAAATTACATAAAAATTTATTGATTTGTGATTCATTTATACCGAGTGACTTTTAATGATTGAAAATTATTTTATTAGATTGGCAACACTTTTCAATGTTTATGTTGGTGTACTGGATTTTCAAATTCAAAATTTAGATTTAGGTTAGTGCACTAGATCGACAAACTCAAATAAATTCGTTTATTGTCGAATCAAGAAAACCAAATAAGTATTTAATTATAACAATTTATTACCAGAATGGTTTTGAGCACAGAACGAAATACATTTTTATTGATGGCTTATTTTCGAAGCGTAATACAAGTTTCAAAATGAAAATGGTAATTAAATTTATTCACAGCAGCAGGCCTATAATGATTTTATTGAAATATACCCTGGGGTTCGTTCATAAAGACCATGGAGTTAACTCGAAGTTAACTCTAAACCGTTCATAAATTAATAGTGTAAACCCTACTCACAGCGTTCATATTTCGAAGTTAAAATCACTCAAAGTAAACTTTTTCTACTCATAATATGTAAATAACATTTTGCACACCATTTATGATAGAGTAGATATGCTATAACAGTTGCTTTTAACAATTTATGTAATTTATTCCAAACAATTAGGTTAAGTGTATGTATGTTTAACTCTTATCGTTCAAAAACGTGCTTTTTAATATTATAACTCCACAGAGTAATTTGTACTCAACATTAACTCTACTCTGGGCAAACTTCCTGAACGCACTTCAGAACAACAAATTGAGTTTCGTCTTTTTTCACAACACTGTGTTAGAATAATTGAACGTTTCTTGCAAACCGGTAATGTAGAAAAAGGAAAATTCACTGATCGCCTCACTATAATAACACACGATATTGTACAAAATGTTAATGACGTTGTACAACACAATCTCATGTTCCTTAAAAATCCGCTTGGAAGATCTTGAAAAACATCTTCATTTTTGACATACAAACTTTCAACGGTTCAACAACTTCACCCACCCAATTTTCTTCAACGAATTCAGTTTTGTCAGTGGTATAGCAATAATTTGATAAATAATATTGACCAACAGGATATTATTTTCTTCTCTGAGGAAGCCTGGTTTCGACTATCTGGGTTTATCAATTCACAAAATTTCATGGCTTGGTTGCACGTAATCCCTTTAATGTGATTGAAGTGCCCTTAGATACACTTAAAATTGGTGTTTGCGTGGCAATATCTCGGAGAAGAATTATTGGACTAATATTCTTCCGGGAAACAATTAACGCCCACAGATATTAGAGACTTATATTGGAACCATTTATAAATCAGTTAGACGACATTGAATTAGAGGAGTTTTTCCCAGGGTGTTTAATCAGTAAGGGTTGGTGAGAATTACAGCATGCAACTGAGCAGGCAATTGCAAATATCAGACCTGAAACGTTAATTAATGTATTCAATAATTTATCTCAAAGGATTCACGTGAAGGAGGCCAACATTTTGAACATTTGCTCTAATATTCTATTAAACCCGGACTTCTTATTTCCTTATTTAAATAATTTGGTGTTCAGAACACGTAGTAAACAATTTGGAAGAATTGCAGCAGGCAACCTGAAACATTAATAATGTCTTCAATAATTATCTCAAAGGATTCAGTGCTGCTTACGTAAAGGGGGCCAATATTTCCAGGTTCCGAATAATAATAATAATAATCATCTGTTAAACAATTTTCATCCAGTAAACATCAACTCTAACCTATAACTATGCAATCGCGCCAATTAGGTTCTGCCAGTGTTGCCAACATTACCTAACCAAACTATCGTACGAGTATACCAAAAATATTGTACATTATCAACTTTCACTTTCTAAATTATTGTACATTTACATAGATTCATTTTTTGGTATTTTTGGATGAAGAATACCAATATTTAATACATTTTTCTTTACTGATAAATAATCACTATATGTGCAGTTCATTTTTTTATTATATGCCATTATGCCGATCGATCGGTCGATAAGTCAAAGAACTTTTCTGTGGCTATCTCCTTCTAACTTTCGTGAAACAGCCTTACGGCTTTTCTCATGTCATGTCATTTCAATTTCTTGACTCAGATCTATACGATCGGCATATAATAAAAAAATGAAGTTTGTTCATCAGTTTTTTAATAAATGCCAATCGATCGATCGTAATTTTAAAAACTTTTATATGTATAGCTAACTCCTTTCAACTGTCGTGAAATAGATTTGCCACTTGCAGTTGGGGGTCATGTTGTGTTCTTAACTCAGGTTGATCAGATCGGCTTATTGTAAAAAATGACGTATAGGTAATATACTAAAAACAAATAGGTATAACATCAGAACACAAACGTAGTTAAAAAAAGCTGATAATACTGATGAAGATGAAATTATGAATAGTTACAATTATGAAAACAATTGTTTCTATGGGAATAAACTGAAAGTTAAAGTTAACCTGTGATTGTAAAACCAGGCCTAATACTATTATATAATTTGCTGAAAAAAATCGTCAAAATTATTGTAAAAATATTGTACAAAAAAAGCTATCGTACGCGTCCTTAAAATTATCATACAATTCAATAATTATTGTACGATTGGCAACACTGGGTTCTGCCAATTCCTCAGTGTTCCCAACATACTAAATTTGCTTCAATCATTAAGTCACTCGGTAGTATCTATTCATTAATTAAAGCATACACTATTGCATATTGGTGTGATGAAATTAAGAAGAAAATCAATTAGAAAATGTCGTCAGTGAAGGAAGAAATGAAGTGTATTTGCGTGAGGTTTGACCGGCGCCATCTATTGCATCTATTTTTTTAATAATCTGTTCGCCATTGGGAAGGCAAATAATTTTTTGTTTTGTCACTGTTTGTTTCAAATTTGTTTCTTTTTTTTAAATTTGTGAATCTACCGTTCCTCCTAGACAGTTGTTCTTTAATTTATTAATCTACTGAAATCAATAAAGAATACCTTTTTTTGTACGCTAAAATATGACGGAGACAATCTAATAAAAGGCATTAGAAAGCAAAGTTTGTATATAAATAATGATAAATAAGTACGTACTCTAAATGGTGTTTCATAATTCTTCTTCCTCATATATAAAGATTGTAGGAAGCATTTAATAAATTACGCAATTTTAAATTATGATATTAAAATAGAAAGTTATCAGTTACCTAGTCATATTTACGTTTTTTAATTCGTTTTATTTTCAGATGTCCATAAGTACCATGAGTACAGGTACACGTCACTATAGACGTTCTGCCAGCTCCATTCTCTCTACAGACTCGGATATCCGGTTTACCAGAAAGAAGCTAAGTTCCCAATACAGATGTGGCTGTTGTATAATCGCATCGTTCCTCTTCTTGCTTCTCCTGGCTGGAGCAGCCGTATACGTTGGATGTAAGTATATACATACGAGTTACATACTTGTTGGTAAGCAAATTTATGTTAAAATTTTCATCGGAACACTACTGATACACATAAAAACTTTTAGTTTTAAATGTTACGAATGGAATTTTTATTAAAACTGTCCTTGTTCGCGGTACACACCTTACGGTTACAGAATGCTTTCAAATTTTTTTGTCATATGTCGACGAGAAATACCGTTCTGTATTCTTATTAATTCGAGCCTTTATTTTGAGTGAGATTTAATTAATTGCATTGCATGGAAATAGCTGCGTTCCACGACAAATTAGTATGCTTAACCGGTGGGCGTCACTGCCTGTTATGATTATTGTCATTAACAATTGTTATTAAGTATTATTATGCCGAGAACTGTGATTTACAGCTAGTAAAGTTTCAATAATTAAATTCCTAATAGTCAATGACAGGTTCTTACTCCTACAATTATCTACGCTGCAGATTAATTTTTCAAGGAATTCTCGAATTATACACTAATTTTAAGCTGATTTTCAGTGTTAGAGAACAAAAATAAAAAAGATCATTTGTGTGGCGTTCTTAGAAACTGATCCTTTCTACTATTTGTCTATAAAAGACTGTCAAACTTTGAAACATCACACGATTCAAGTGGAACGATGTTGTTCATTCAAACTCTGCTTTACAAGTAAAAAAAAATACTTACTTAGAAGAACTTTATTTAGTGACACCCTATACATATAATTTCACATGTAATTTTATAATTTTTTATAGTCGTGCCAATACTATACCTACTTATAATCAGAGAGAGGCCAGCTTTAGGTTTTTGATATCAGCAGTAGGCAGTCTTCCTTGAATAAGGTGTAGAATGAGTGTGTAACACGCCGACGTGCCACCTTGTTTATTGACTTTTAGGGACAACATAAAACTGTCCAAACAAAAAATAAATTAAACTTATTGCCAAATTAATTGACTGGACCGAAAACTGAACTGGAAAGGTTTACTTGCGGAGAACCAAAAGGGTCACCAAAGGTGCAATTAGACATGCGCTACCCTATCCGTTTAGACGCTCGGCTACAGGGCTACTTGGAATTTACTGCCGGTCGGCGCCAAAGGAAATACCTACTGGCCTACTCTACCTGGCCTACGTTTTGAGACGACCCATGCGGAACCCGCAATAACCTTATAATATTTGTATCTCGTGCAACACCTGGCCTTACGTTGTTGTAACCCAAAGTTAGTATATGGGAAGTTGTCTCATGCGCTCGAATTTACATGCTAAAAGTCGAACGCCAATTCTCGGTGGTGGGGTGCGAGGACTGACGTCACGAGAGTCCGCCCAATGCATTCGTACAATCTTTCCGTTTCAGTATAGGGCATTTCTACTTAACGGAATTGCATGTAGCGCCTTTCATATGAAAGATAACCCGGAAAAAAAACTGGTACAAGGTTTAAAATGCATAAAATGTAATCCACGAATTTTGAAGCCTTTACTTGACGGGTATCTCGCATACGTCAGTCCGCCGAAAGGTGTCGAGTCCGCCCGATGTTGCAAGAGGCAACTTCCCATATACTAACTTGACTCGTTGCTAGGGTTAGATGTTTAAATTTCCCGCCAATATTTTGCACTAAAATGGCGGCTGAATAAAATTAAAAAATTCTTAGTAAATAAACAAAACTTTCTAAAATTAAGATTTGACATTTATGCAATTTTTGACGTAAAATAAAACAAAAGACGACCGAGAAATAAAGAAAATTTATAAAATTATTATTATTATAAAATTTAAAAAAAAATAAAAATTTAATTAAATAAAATTAGAAAAAAATAAAAATAAAAGGAATCTCATTAAATAAAATGAAAATAAAAAAAAAGAAAAAGAAAAATAAAAATTAAAAAATTCTCATTCAATAAACAATACTTTATACTTTCTATAAAATTACAAAAAATTATAAAAATTACAAAAAAGTCATAAAAATAAAAAAAAAATTTATTAAATAAACAAAACTTTCTAAAATTACGATTTGACATTCGTGCAATTTTTGGCGTAAAATAAAACAAAAGACAATCGAGAAATAAAGAAAATTTACAAAATTATGATTATTATAAAATTAAAAAAAAAAATAAAAATTTCATTGAATAAAATTAGAAAAAAATAAAAATAGAAGAAATCTCATTAAATAAAATAACAAAAAAATAAAAACAATTCTCAATCAATAAAAAATACTTTCTACTTTCTATAAAATTACAAAAAATTATAAAAATTACAAAAAAAAAATTTTATTAAATAAACAAATCTTTCTAAAATTAAGATTTGACATTCGTACAATTTTTGACGTAAAATAAAACAAAATACGATCGACAAATTTATAAAATTAAAAAAAATAAATATGAAAAAATCTCATCGAATAAAATTAGAAAAGATAAAAATAAAAAAAAATCTCATTAAATAAAATTACAAAAAAATAAAAATTAAAAAATTCTCATTAAATAAACAATACTTTTTACTTTCTATAAAATTACAAAAAATTATACAAATTAAAAAATTCTCATTAAATAAACAAAACTTTCTAAAAGTAAGATTTGAACTTTAGGCAATTTTTGGCGTAAAATAAAACAAAAGGCGATCGACGAATTTATAAAATAAAAAAAATCTCTGAATAAAATTAGAGAAAAATTACAAAAATAAAAAAACTAAATAAAATTACAAAAAATTACAAAAATTAAAAAATTCATTAAATAAATAAAACTTTCTAAAATTAAGATTTGATATTTGTGCAATTTTTGACGAAATATAAAATGATCGACAAATATATAAAATTAAAAAAATATGTAAATATAAAAAAAATCTCGTTGAATAAAATTACAAAAAAATAAGAAAAATAAAAAAGATCATTAAATAAAATTAAAAAAAATAAAAATTGAAAAATTATTAAATAAACAAAACTTTCTAAAATTAAGATTTGAAATTTGTGCAATTTTTGACGTAAAATAAAACAAAATACGATCGAGATACAAAGAAAATTTATAAAATTACGAAAAAATAACGAAAATTAAAAAATTCTCATTAAATAAACAAAACTTCCTAAAATTACGATTTGACATTTGTGCAATTTTTGACGTAAAATAAAACAAATACGATCGACAAATTTATAAAATTTTAAAAAAAATAAATATGAAAAAATCTCATCGAATAAAATTAGACAATTAAACAACAGACGACAATGTGTTTCACTAAAGCGTCAGAGCGACACCTTTTCGTCGGATTACAAAGCAGTAAATGTAGGGGTTCCTCAGGGCAGCATCCTAGGTCCGCTATTATTTCTCGTTTTCATTAATGATATTCGATCTGACGATTTTCATCTAACCTTATTTGCGGATGATACTTCAGCAGCAGTGAACTCCTCCGCTGTCGAATCACTTGCAACTTATGTCAAAGCTGCTGTTACTAAAGTACAGAATTACTGCACAGATAACGGACTCTACTTAAATGAGGCTAAAACAAAGGTTGTAACCCAATTCTTTTGGTGCGTCGGTGAATAACTTGAGGGATTAAGGAACTAAATACGTTTAAATAAAATGCGGAAGTTAGATTTAATTATTTATTGAAAAAAAAACGGTTAAAATTCCTTGTACCAGCCACTACGGGATCTGATACAATGAGCGCAAAAACCCTTGCGTTTTAAACCAATGCAGAGGAAACAAAATTACGGTTATCAGGAAGTACAGTAGAATTCGCTTAAGGGATTACACGAATATCGTAGCGACCGAACTAACCTCAATCATACAGCTGATACTAGTGTTTGCCACTTCAGATCGTACTCTTCGGACTCGTTCTGTTCAATCAACCAACGCACAGTGTGACACAGTGTGTCTACAGTGTACTTAATTAATGGAAGTAATTAATTAATTAATCAGACGTTCTGGAGAAGTATGTGATACAAAATGCCGCCATCGGCGTTCAATTTGCAAGATAATCAATAGCAATCGCCGCTGGTTTTTCAGGGACTCCTTTCGGAGGTGATGGGAAACCCTATCGGTAGCTAAACTAATTAATTGAGGTCGAGTGGGTAGGATCTTTTCTCGACTACGTCCAATCGCTTAAAGGGTGTGGTACAGTGTACGCTTTTTAATCACCCTACGTCGTTTTTTCGTCGGCTAAACCTATCTAACTAATTTGTTGGCGCAATGGACCCAAATGGCACTCCGTTTTTGCGGTTTTGGCACTTTTAGTCTCTCGACAAAGACCACACTTCGGTCCACACACAGGGTGTGAGAGAAACTCTGTTAAGAAGATGGCTATGAACGTCTACTTGACATTTTAATGTATCCGGTTGAAACGGTCGCGAATTTGTTTATAAAACGAAAAGCATGTTCTTGCATGTAACTTTAATTTTAAATAACAAATAAATGTACATATTCTAGGAATTGTAACTTGCCAAGCGGAAGCAATATCGCCAGGCCTACCGGGGCCGTTACGTGTTTTCAATAGGCAATATAACAAGGGTGGGGTCATAAATTTTTGTCACACTTGAGTTACTTTCAATTTTTCTTGAGTTGACTATCATATAAATCTGTCACGGGAGTTTCTAATGCCCGTCTGTTGTTCGTTAGAAATTGGGCAATTTGACACGCGTAAGTTCGGTAAGAGAATGCTGCTATTGAAAACTATCGACTGCAGGGCGTGACCGGTGATAACATGCTGATTTTTATTTGCTTCTAAAGAAATATCTGCAGACGAGCGACGTGTTTCCACCGTAAGCGGAAACATAAAAATGTCAAGAGGGTACTTGTAATTTCGAAGTTGTTGTAGACTTTGAAGGGCAGCACGTGTAGTCTCCCGGGGTGGTCGTTTTGTAAAAGCTTAGAAAAACACGTTCCAGGAACCGGGGGGCGTTTATCTTTCTGAATGCTAAACACAGCTCTATTGGTCAAGGGGTGGTTGAATTTGGTTTTCTGATCGGAGGAAGGGGAATTAATTTTGTTCAGCCGAAAAATGAAAATTAAAATTACGGACAGATAGCTCCGAGCTTTTAAAACGATCAGTCGTATTAATTGGGCTTGGCGAATTGGTTTGGGGTACTTACTTGTTTCTCTGATTTAGTTTTCACAGTAGAGTTAAATCATTTTATATCGGTACGCCTAAAATCCCAGTGTTTGAGAGTCAATTAAATAAAATTAAAGTCGGTCTCGCGCACGGTAATTTAATCGCGGGTGGATTTAAACTTAGTGCAGTGAGTGTATTGGATTTTAATTTCGCTGGCGCGGATTTAGGTAATCTGACTTAATTTGTATTTTATTCATTACATACTTGGTGGTATAAATTGTTTAAAAATCATTTTAATTCCCGCATCCATTTGTGGCCAGATAATCTGTAAATTTCAGTACTTGCTTGGCTTGTGCAATTTTTTACTAAAGTGTTTTCATTTGCATTCTAACCGAACTTAAAGGTAAATAAGTTGGATCCACATTAGTGGAGTTGGTTGACCATTTGTTGTATAAATTATTAGACTAGTTTGCTTTGCGTTCTGTAATTTAAATCGACCAGAGGCAGTCAACCGACGCTTTCAATCTATAGTGCAATCCATGTACAGTGTACTCTTGTAAAATTAGTTAATCCCCTTGGGCGATATTCTCGGGCAAGTTGGAAACACTCAAACAAAGGTTTTTTCGATTTGCGCAGTGAAGTCGACTGGTTTGTACCACTGGTCTAAGGCAAGTCTAGATCTGCCGCTAAAATCAAGTATGACCAGCACAAGTTAATTCCCTAAATCAAGGTCAATTAGTTGCCGTTACGAGTCCCGTAAAATTACGAGGCCAAACAATTCTGAATCACATATTCATAGCCATCTTCTTAACCGAGTTTCCCTCACACCTTGTGTGTGGACCGAAGTGTAGTCCTTGTCGGGAGATCTGCGGGTTAATTAGAAGTAATTCGCTGAGAGACCGAAAGATCATAACTACACACCGTAGAGCATCAAATAAAACGGTCAATTATTACCATTGCGCATAGGGTTAGATAATCGTCGAAAACAACGCAATCAGAGGTTAACAAATAAAGTGAGAGTCACTGCACCTCCACCTCTTGGCGATAGGAGCGGTTGAGAATCTCCCCCTTCGCTGCGTTATTAGGTTTAGAAACAAATCGGCTCCCGCGCCTCCACAGGAGGGCTCCGTGAAAAACTAGCGATTACTATTGATTCTCTTGCAAATTGATCGCCTGGGCGGCATTTTGTATCACATACTTCCCCGAATATCTGATTAATTAATTAATTACGTTCATTAAGTAAGTACACTGTAGGCACACGGCCACACTGTGCGCTGGTTGATTATACAGAGCGTGTCTTCGAGTACTATGGAAGTGGTAAACACGAGAACCAAGACCAAAAGCCGTTAAACGAATTCTACTGTATTTCTTACAAGATCGTAATTTTTTCTTGTGTCTCTCTGTATTGGATTTTTTAAACGACAAAGGTTTTTCCGCTCATTTTTCTAGACTGCCGTGCGGCTAGAAATCGGAGTTTTTACCCTTTTTTTGCAATAAATAATTAATTAAATTTAAGTCCGTATTTTAATTATACGTAGCCAATTCCCGCTATCTCAGAGTTATTATCGTCCCACCAGGATTCGAACCAGGGTGCACAGACATAAGTAGAGTCCTTCACTAATTAGCGATCACGAGGAAATAATTATTTAAAGTTGTTTTGAAATATCGGTATTTCTGAGAATAAGTCGACGCAGAGCGTAGTATTATTGTAGGTCATTAGGATTCCCTTTAGAGCTGCAGGTAGAGACGCCGTCTAGACGTAGGGCATGAAGCAATAAAACCTGACCTCTTTCAGAAATTCTGACCGAGCCGTACCCCTTACGGTAAATACGCGTTAAATTCTTGCAGGCAGCCAATTCTCCAGTTACCAGTCAATTAATTTGCCAATAAATTAAATTTGTTTATTTGTTGGGACATTTTTATTACTTATCTGGTTGTCCGGAAAAGTTAACAAACAAGTGTAGCACATCGGCGTGTTACACGGTGCTTGCTTGAAACACTAAGCAGACAAAGCGAACTACTTTCCACTTAATTGTAATTGATCAATTTTTCTATCTAAATGTCAAGCTGACTTGCTTATGATGGCAGAGAACCAGGAGTGTCATTTGAGCAGGGCCTAACGTTACAAATTTTTATGACTCGCGCTGGGGGATTTAACTCCCCTGAAAGGTACCCACGGCACGGCGCCCTGGACCTGATCCCATCCGGTAGCAGTTCTGAGAATCTGAACATGTGTTTGTTATTTACAGTTAAACAAGCAACCCGATTTTGTTTCGAAAGACAAATCCGCGACCGTTTCCCTACTGAAATTTGAAACTCTTTCTTTTGTATTGCAGACACGCTGTTTTTCACACAACCTCCGGAAGAAGAAGTTTACAGGGCAAGTTTCAAGGTCGTAGGAGGCGATACGTACTCCACTGAAATGGCCGATCCGTCCACCGAAATATTTAAGATCAGATCACGTGACTACAGAGAAAGACTGAACTTACTATTTAAAAGAAGCCACATAAAGCACGGCTTTTCCGGCACTGAAATTCTGGCGTTAGACGGGTAAGACTTTACACGTTAATTTCAAAAATTTTCGCACGAGAAACAATTATTATACAGGGTGTTTGTTAAACATACGACAAAAATTCAAGGGCTGATTCTTTGGTTTATTTATGAATGATGATTTTTCAGAAATCGCTTCGTTTCCAAGATAATTTTTCATTAATTTTTTTATATAAATTTCAATAATTGAAAATCTTTACAGTAATTTTCGTAATAACAAATATAATTGGATTTATTTTAATGTAACGTAAATTTTGTTAAAATATAATTACGCCTTAAGTATACTTTTTCATTCCGTTCCAGAAACGAAGGGAAAGATCTAGTTGTACACTTTAACGTTCACATCGATCCCACCTACGTCGACGTAGACGCAGATGAATTAAAACAACTTCTATCGAAAGAGATTGCTCTAGAAGAATCGTTATATTTTAGAAATTTGACAATCGATTCCAGAAGCTTGGAAGTTATGGAAAATGACGCCCCTATTACAACCACAACACTACGAACTACAACGAAGAAGCTTGAATCTACAACTAAAAAGCCAGAACCACCTAGGAAGTGCACCAAATTGGTATTGCCTTACTGTAATAAACTGACGTACAATAGAACGACCTACCCAAATATACTGGGGCACAAAACTTTAGAAAATGTCAAAGAAGATATGATTGCGTTCAGAGAGTTGGTCGATGCTGAATGCTATAATTTCGCGTACGACTTCGTCTGCCAAGTTCTCCAGCCAAATTGCAGAAGTGGATTGAAAGAAGACGAGATGATATTACCCTGCAGGAGTTTCTGCAGAGATTTCACGTCAGGGTGCGGCAGCCGGTTGATGCCGAAATTCAAGTCTCTCCTGGATTGCGGCAAGTTTCCCGAATTCGAAGGAACTGGATCCTGCGTTCCAAAACCAAGTAAGTCATGATTCGTTTAATTCGGATACTTCCGGTAAATTTTACTCTTGCACGAGATACTCATTTAAACTTCTTGCTTGTAGACTTCCTCCTATCCAATATGACAAGCGAAAACAACACCAACCAAAAGGCAGGGACAGAACCTGCGGTAGAAATAATTGGAAAACCAGCCTTTGCTAATTCCTCGACCACTCCACTAATACCGCTCCTCCAAAACAGTAGCTCCAGTGATAGCTCCTAGTACATTGTAATTAGGATAGTGTGGCTCTTGCTAATTTTAAATAAGAATGTATATTTTTCTATAAATAAATATTTAATAAATTACACAAGTAAAGTTATATTTCACTTGCAAAAATAAAACATAAATCGCAATTTAATAATAACTTACAAGTTATTAAAGTTACAAGGGAATAGAGTACAACGACTTTCTGCAAGACAATCTTTAAATTAAATTAGCAATAAATTACACGTTATGTTAAATTGTGGTATCGTTAAGTAAACAGGATGTTCCATTTGAAAAAGCCTGCTAATTTTATATGTATGCGAAAAGAATCTTATTGTTGTTGATGGTCATTCAACTGTATTGTTGAATATTTTAAGAATACGGACATCTAAAGCTATGTCACGCAAACTTTACCATCACAATACTTATCACGAAATAAAATCAATCAAAGTAAGAAATATGAAAATTACACCAAAGGAGTGTCCAGGGCCCATAGCATTTACGAACCTACTCTTAGAAAAGTTTTATAATCATTTAGGTAAGGAAATTACATCTTTATTTACACTATCTGTATACAGAGAAAACATAGTTATTAGAATAAATATAATGCAGAATAAAACAGAGAAAATACTTAATAAAACTTTTGGCAAGAAAAGGGTTATGAAACGGACACATTTTTTGGTAACATTAATTAGTTTTTCTATTTTACATTATCCTAATAATTTTAGAGATAATTCTTTTATTATATGCCAATCGATCGATTAGTTAAAAAACTTTTATATTAAGGATTAACCCGACAAAATGAAACCACGATAAGAAGCGATGTCCGAGAGTATGGGAACAATGTTAAAAAAATATTTTCTAGTTTAGTTTCCGAGAAATAATTAATCAAAACTTAGCCCCAATGCGCTCCTGGTTAAAAAGACGAGGAGCAGATGAACGAAATAAATGCTATCGTAAAAGTTTTTTATACTTTTATGATACGGCGGCGTGCTTCGTGGACTTGACCTTTAAGTGGAATTTCACAACTCCGTTTTTAGGTCAACGCCCGATGTGAAATGCCAACTCGAAAATATTTACTTGACAGGTACACAAATAAATCGCTAGTCATTCGAATGTTAAATTATTAATTGTTATAATTTGGTTTTGTGTGTGAGGAATTACTAACATAAATCTATTAAAAGTGCATTGGACCCCTGCGATCACAAGATTTTAATCCTTGCGATTTTTTTGTGAACGTATATTGCGCTCTAGTAAATAACCCGCACGAATTAACAAACAATTCCAGTTATTTTAGAAATTACTAATAATTACGTCGCGTAAAAGTAACTTCCGTTCCCCAGCTGTTAAACGTGTAATAAAACCAATTGAGTCGCATGGTGTGCAAGCGAGTAGTCAATAAAAAACTTTATACTTCGATTATACTGCCGCATTTATAGAACGTGGCGCCGAGTTTCGTATGCAGCGCCGGAGCTTGATTTTGGGATAGCTTTTTAATTAATTATAAACTGTTCGTAAGAATTTTTTAAACATTTCTCCCGTAATTCGTGACTTCGGTCCTCTTATGCGTTTTTTTGTTGTCGGCACAATTAATTGTCATTCACCCTGTGTATTATCGTAATCATAAGAGATGAGCCCTGCGTAGTGTTGAACCCTATGTGAATTTCTTGAATTTTATGATAAAACAACGTATTTTATGATAAAATATGGTATAATACACATAGGGCTGTACAAAATACCGTATTTTTACAACACTAATCCTGCGTCATAAATTATATGCATCTGGCGTTAGTGTACACTGCGAAGTCATGCTTGTTCACGATGTTCCGGGTTTTTGACGTCAAAATACTTACAAATGTCAAACTGACATTTTACATAACCTATCGTATAATCACCTGCCGAACATTTAACCCTAATTGTTTGAGCTTGTGAACTGCAATAAGAAAATAAAATCAATTTTTCCTTTGAATGCAATAATACGTTAACGTTAAACACAAAATGGGATCACACAAGTACAAACATGCAGGTTATGTTAAATCATGACGAGGCGAGTCAAATCAAGCATTAGGGCTGCGTTCACAATCATAGCTCCGAGAGCGTCTCGGGCGTATAATTGGGTCTTTCTCATTAACGATTTTTAACATATTTTGCGTCTCGCTCATCCGTTTTAAAACGACTTATGTTTACATTATTTCCATGACAACGCGCCCTACTTACAAGTGGAATGTGAAAAGTGCGCCCGTTGTCATGGAAGTAACGTAAACACAAGGCGTTTTAAAACGGGCGAGCGAGACGCAAAATATGTTAAAAATGATGAATGAGAAAGACGCGATTACACGTCCAAGACGCTCTCGGAGGTAAGGATTCTGAACGCACTCTAGAGCGGAAACTGAAATGAGTTACTTGCTTCTTCTTCCTTACATCTATCTTTTTCTGTTACAGGTTTTCTTCTTTTATTTTGCAATGAGTAGGTCTTGGAATTAGAAGACATGTAAAGCGTAACTCTATCCTTTTCTTATTTACCATTGAAAAAGGAAGAAATAGAACTGAAATATTTGTTGGTTATAATTTCGGTAATTGATGATGCAGGACTCATCTTTTGTGATATTCGCGATTTAAATTAATTTTGCCGTCACGAATATGGCTGCCAAATGGGGATAGTAATGCAATAAACGTTCTCCGTTGACAAAACACTTCATTAATAATGTATACCGGGTGACTGACAATTATTCCGCAAAAAAAACGCGAACAGAAGCGAAATCCGAGAGTTTGAGAAGTATGTTAAAAAAATTCCTTATTACTATCTCAAATTTGTAAATTCTTGACCCAATGATAACCCCTGCTGTAGGCAATGTAATTTCATTTGGCCTATTCTTATAATTTTGTGATTGCATTTGCTAATTTCACTATTGGTTGGAAGAAAATGTTTATTGCGAATATGTATATACTTACATAACATACTTTGTGTTATTTTGAAGACAAAATTTTGATTTGCAAGTGTTTATAGATGAAATAAAATTTCGGGAAATGCTAGTAATTATTAATTGAATATAACGTTAATGGTTAAACTAACGACCATTATTTATAAACGAATTAATAGTCTCACAAACTCTTTTAAACGGACACTAAATGGCGCATAAACACTTAACGTTTCGCAGTCGTTCGAATTAATAGTCCGTCACTACAAAATTCATCTTTAAATCGTATCATGTGTAAACACAACAAACTGTCCTCGAATTCTCTTAATCTATCTTGTTAGCTATAGTGACTTGAGCTTCGAGTAATCTCACTCTTTTTCTGTCTACTGTCTCTTCTTTCCAATTCCTGACTCTTACTTTCTTCAGATTTTTCTTCACTTCCTCTATTCCCTTCTGGGCTGCCCTCTTCATTTCCCTCTTTCTCCTTTCACTAATTTTTTTAAGTCGTCTTCCTCTAGACATCCTCATCTGTCTCTTTGCTTTTCACCGCCTGAACAACGCTTCATTTCTCCTAGAGCTCTTCTATTTCTTTGTTCGTTTTCCTTCGACTTCAATTCGTTCATAAATCTTCTTTAAAACTTTTTAATTTTCCTCTTTCTTTTCCTTTTGTTACATTCAGAACTCTCCTTCTAATAAATTCATCACTTCAACACTGCACTCTCGGAAATGGTGAAATTTATTATTGTCATTGTCACCGTGCATGCCTTCAATTTTCTTTTTTATTTTGTCATTGTCCATGTGGGTACCAGCGGTCTTATTACCATACAGTTTGATACACTGTTATTGTAGTTCCTGACAGTTTCTTCTCCCTTAAGTTTTCTGCTCCCTTTCGCCAGCCGTTTTCCTATTTCCTTTTCTTCATTCCCTTTGCATGTTAGCCTCACTCCTTAATTTTCGATTTGCTCTACTTTCTCAATTGTGTATTCCTGTCTTCTGTGCAGTTGATGGCGATAGTGGGCGCTCTTCTGTTGTCTTTCATTAATTACCTTATACTTTATTTTACTGTCGTTAATTGTGAGACCACATATTTTCTTGCTTTCGCTTTCAATTTCGCAATTGTTTAAATGGTCTTTCTATTTCTTTCTTGGATTTCGCCATCAATACCAAATCATCGACGTCTTTCAGGATCACTTCCTATATTAGGTGGATAATTTATTTCATTCCTCTCTTTACTCTTTATTCCTTAGACTTTCTCCTGTGCATTACTATTTTACTTTCCATCAGCCTCCTCAACGTATTTTGTACTCTCAACTTTTCCACTGCTCCGAGCAGCTTTTTTCTATTAATGAAGTCATAAGCTTGTTTATAGTCAATAAACGAAAGTTAAGACTTAGATTTTGCTCGTAAAATTTAGTTGAATGTCTTTCATAATAAAAATCTGGACTATGGTCCATATTTCTGCTTTGAGGCCTCCTTGATATTCCCCTACTCGCTCGTTTTGGTTCTTCTTTAGTCTATTTTTGTATTTTTATATGATACATCTAGCAGTGCTTTTTCTTGATAGTTATTGCAGTTTTCCTTGTCTTCTTTTTTATGGATGGGCACAATTAACGCTTTATTCCACAACTTTGACATTTTTTCTTCCTCCCAAATTTTTACTACCATCTTCCATACTCTTGTTAAAACGACATCGCCGTCGCCGTACTTTAAAGTTTCTAAGATTAAGTTTCTTGCTCCTTATTTTTTAATTATTTTATTCAATCTTTTACCTCTTCTTTTGTGGGTGTACTTGCCTTCTACATTCCCTTTTTATTTCATATTAATTTTCTTTCCCTTTTTCCTCCGAGTCATTTAGTAATTATGAGCAAATCTCTTTAATTTCCTATCAGTATCACCTACCAATAATCTTCTTTATTTTTCAAGCAGTAGGGACTTCCGGGATCACGGCCTTTACTTTTTTTCCCTGATAGAAGGTTCTCATTTATTTGTTATTACAAGATTCTTATACATATTTCCTTTAATTATTATTTCAAGTAGTTTGTCTTTTTTCTACTCCACATCGTCTTAACTTAATCGTTTTCTCATTTTTTTTCCTTATTTTCTTCATTCCGTTCTTTCATTAGTTTCAGTCTTGCTCTGTTTCTCTGATCTAATATTTGTCTGCATTCTTCGTCAAACCATTTATTAATTTGACGTTTTTTTGGTTCTCCTAGTATTTTTTCTGTTACTTCTTTCATTACATTCCATTCTTCTTCTAACTGTTCGTTGAGTAGTCGATAAAAACTTTATAGTCCTATTATACTGCCGCATTTATAGAACGTGGCGCCGTATATCGTACGCAGTGTCGGAGTTTGATTTTCAGGTAATTTTTGAATTAATTACAAACTGTTCACAAGATTTCTTACACATTTTTCCCGTAATCTGTGACATCGATTTTCTTATGCGTTTTTTTTATCGGTATAATTATCATTCATCCTTTATGCATAATAACATAATTTAATGTGGACACTACATACTATACATCGCAAAAAAACGCGAACAGAAGCGAAATCCGAGAGTTTGAGAAGTATGTTAAAAAAATTCCATGTAGCAACTTTAGTTTTCGAGAAATAGTAAATCAAAAATTACGCCCTAAACGTCGATACGTCCCTGGTTAAAAAGAGCGGCAGCTGAACGAAATGAATACACTCATAAAAGTGTTTTATAGTTTTATGATTGTTACGGCGCGGTGTTGGGCGTGATGTTGACCTTTAAACAGAATTACTTGACAAATCCATGCAAATAACCCGAAGCCCCACCTTGAACACCTGCTTTGACAGGTAAACAAATAAATCACTACAACACGAAAACAATTCAAATCTCAAATTATTCAAGATGTAATCGATTTTAATTAATCTTATAGCAGTTAATATACTTGTACTTGAAATACCTTGCCTCGATTTTGTTATTATCAAAATTCCCTTACAACGCATTTTAAACTTTAAGAAAGTGCTGATTGAATAATCAGTGAAATATCTGTTACGCATATTGTTATTTATTATTTATCTCGTTACCCAATCAACCAGAAGTCTAACCAGTGTTTTGTGATATAATAATTTATTTCTTTAGGTTCAAACGCCGTCTATTGTTTTACATAACATTCTAATCTAAACAAAGTCCCAACCGTTAGCCCCCCCGTATGCAAAGCGACTAAACTTTCACCTAACTTCCGGTAACTTATTGCTCCAGTTCTCCAATTTTTTTCGTTCCCAGAGTGCCCGTCCATGTTAAAAAAAAATCACCCGGACTCTTGTTTCTAGATTGTTTATACGAGATCCATGCTCGTGCGCTTTCTTCTCGCATCTGCGACGGCGTAATGGATTGCCAAGATCTGTCCGACGAAAGGTCGTGCACCTACTGCCCCATTGACCACATTCACTGTGGAATAGGTCGCATTTGCATCCGCACCTTTCAACGCTGTGACGGACGAAAGGATTGTCCGGATGGGAGTGACGAGCGAGCGTGCTGTACGTATTTTAATCTTTTAATAATGCGAATGACACTCCAAAGATTCCAATCAAAGAGTACCTTTGTTACAGTCTTGGCAAAAATTAACAGAAACATTACTAATAAGATCCTAAGGTTGAGGTCGGCAACCTTTTCTAAGCCATAAGCCAAGTAAATACTTACTTAGATATAATAAATTAATTAGGGAATATAAACACTTGAGTCAAGTCTCTTAGCTTCCGAGATATGTTCAAAAATCGTACCCCCGAAACCATGGTACGGCACTGGCGGTTGTGTTGAATGAAAACGAGTGCATCTTGTACGCCTTTAGGATCAGCTGTAAAGCTGTGGCGTTATATTGTAGATATAAAAATTCTGATCTATCGTTTGTCTTCTAATATTAATCAATCTCGACGGAGCGAGGTAGATTCGATTTGAAAGTAATTTATCGAAACCAATATTTACAGTGAGTCTCGCCCCAAGCATAAAAGACCTGAGAAAAAACAATATCGTGACTCCACACCTAACGCGGTATCACGACAAGGGATTCGTGGTTTTCAACGAAAAGGGCGAAGTTGGCAAACTCTGCACGGAAAACCTGAACCGAACCAATCTCGCCGGCAAAGTAAAAGAAATTCTGCACACAGTTTCGACTTCGCTGTGCAAAACCTTGTCCTACAGGTACAAAAATATTATACACTTCAACTTCAACACGAAATACATAAAACTCTTTGATTCCAAACAGGCGAGTCAGATCAGCACAAATCGAAGCTGACAAGGAAAACGCAGTGTCTTATGTTAGCATGAAAAATCCCACTGCAAAAGAGATCAGTTTCGTTAGAAGCTCTTGCAGTTCTAGGCAAATTTTGAAAATATCCTGCGATACGTTAGGTAAGTAGGTACACCACTTAAATCGGCACTATTGTTAATGCTCTTTGTTATTATAAAAGCTACAAATACGGTTAAAGTAGCAAACTGGTAGTACTATTCACGCTGTCAAACGCGTTTATGAGATAAGTCAAAAAGACATTTTTTTTTAATGAAAAACTCTGTATATTATATTACGAATAGAGAGAATAAAATTCTTAGTTAAAATCGTCTTTTGTCATTTTTTCGTAAATTAATTTCATCGAAGTGACTGACGTCGAACAAGAGTTAGAAAAAAAAAATGCAAAAAAAGGCAGGTGTCAAAATAAGTTTGTTGATCATTACTTATTCTAGTGTTTCTGCATCATGCGAGTGACACGCAAATCAAGCACTTGCCAACTCGAAACGTAAGAGTTCTTAAATGACAATCAAAACGTTGCGGAACTGAATGAAAATGACACTTGTCAAACTCTTGCGGTAGAAACAGTCAAGAAAACGACATTTTTTGAGGTGGATAAATTCAAAATGATTGTAAGAGCGATTCAAGTCAGCCAGGCATGAAATAAAAAACAAAATTGAAAAACACGAGCGTATCAAAAAGGAACAAAAATGACACCTGTCAAACACTTGCATTAGAAACAATCGAAACATCGTTGTCGGAAATGAATAAATCAAAACGAGTGTCGGAGCGATTCAAGTCAGCCAGGAATGAAATAAAAAACAAAATTGAAAAACACAGCGTATCAAAAAGGAACACAAATGACAACTGTCAAACTTTTGCATTAAAAGCAATCGAGACAACGTCATTGTCAGAAGTGAATAAATTGAAAATGAATGCCGGAGCGATTCAAGTCAGCCCGGTAGGAAATTAAAAAAAGAAAATTGAAAAACACAAGCGTATCAAAAAGGAACAAAAATGACACCTGTCAAACACTTGCATTAGAAACAATCGAGACAACGTCATTGTCAGAAGTGAATAAATTCAAAATGAGTGCCGGAGCGATTCAAGCCCACACCGAAGCGAATATAGAAAATTTTAAAAACAGGAGCATATCAAAAATGAATGAAAGTGACACATGTCAAACACTTGCAGTAGAACCAATCCAGAAAACGTCAGAGTTGAAAGCGAATAAATTTAAAACGAGTGTCGGAGCGATTCAAGTCAGCGCTGAAGGAAATAGACAAAATTGAAAAACATAAGCGTATCAAAAATGACAGTTACACAGGTGTCAAAAAGTGAGTGACACACGTCAAAATGTCAAATCGGCATTAACTGAAACAATATTGGCGGCAGTCTAAGGGATCTCCGCAATTTTCAAAAAAAATAATAATAAAACGGAGAGACAAAACTACAGGAAAATTGACAGGTGTCAATTTTTTATTTTATTATTGTCCAAACAGTCTTTTGATGATGGCTTTAAAAACTAATTTATCGAAGCAAAAGAACTGACAATTGTTCATAAGTCGGAGCGCTAAAAAAAAGATAATTAAAAAAAAAACAGGTATCTGAAGTGACAGTTGCAAGTGACACATGCCAACTGACTAACTGACTGTTTTAAATAAGTCGACGATGACTAAATCGACTGATAAGTTGATTCAGCGAAGCTACTAACAATATTTTATTAGGTCAAGCAAAAAAGAAGACAATTAAAAAAAAAACAGAGATATCTGAACTGACAGTTGTAAGTGCCAAGTGACACATGACAAAACATCATTCTGTTTTTAATAAATCCTCGCTGACGAAACTACACTGGAGGTAGTTTAAGGGGCCTCTGCAATTTACCAAAATCAAAACGGAGGCAAAAGCAAATTGACAGACCACACGAAAATGACAGGTGTCAAATTTTATTTTGTTTTCTGACGGAATTGTTTCTCGATAAGTTGATTGAGCGAAGCTACTAACAATATTTCATCAGGTCAAGCAAAAAAGAAGATAATCGAAAAAAAAACAGAGATATCTGAACTGACAGTTGTAAGTGCCAAGTGACACATGACAAAACGTCATTCTGTTTTAAATAAATGCTCACTGATGAAACTGCACTGGAGGTAGTTTAAGAGGCCTCTGCAATTTACCAAAATCAAAACGGAGAAACAACAGCAAATTGACAGACCACACGAAAATGACAGGTGTCAAATTTTATTTTATTCTTTGACGGAATCGTCTCTCGATAAGTTGATTCAGCGAAGCTACTAACAATATTTCATCAGGTCAAGCAAAAAAGAAGACAATTAAAAAAAACAGAGATATCTGAACTGACAGTTGTAAGTGCCAAGTGACACATGACAAAACATCATTCTGCTTTTAATAAATCCTCACTGACGAAACTGCACTGGAGGTAGTTTAAGGGGCCTCTGCAATTTACCAAAATCAAAACGGAGGCAAAAGCAAATTGACAGACCACACGAAAATGACAGGTGTCAAATTTTATTTTGTTTTCTGACGGAATTGTTTCTCGATAAGTTGATTTAGCGAAGCTACTAACAATATTTCATCAGGTCAAGCAAAAAATAAGACAATTGAAAAAAACAGAGATTCTGAACTGACAGTTGTAAGTGCCAAGTGACACATGACAAAACATCATTCTGTTTTTAATAAATCCTCACTGACGAAACTGCACTGGAGGTAGTTTAAGGGGCCTCTGCAATTTACCAAAATCAAAACGGAGGCAAAAGCAAATTGACAGACCACACGAAAATGACAGGTGTCAAATTTTATTTTGTTTTCTGACGGAATTGTTTCTCGATAAGTTGATTTAGCGAAGCTACTAACAATATTTCATCAGGTCAAGCAAAAAATAAGACAATTGAAAAAAAAACACATATCTGAACTGACAGTTGTAAGTGCCAAGTGACACATGACAAAACGTTATTCTGCTTTTCATAAATCCTCACTGACGAAACTGCACTGGAGGTAGTTTAAGGGGCCTCTGCAATTTACCAAAATCAAAACGGAGGCAAAAGCAAATTGACAGGCCACACGAAAATGACAGGTGTCAAATTTTATTTTGTTTTCTGACGGAATTGTTTCTCGATAAGTTGATTTAGCGAAGCTACTAACAATATTTCATCAGGTCAAGCAAAAAATAAGATAATCGAAAAAAAAACAGAGATATCTGAACTGACAGTTGTAAGTGCCAAGTGACACATGACAAAACATCATTCTGCTTTTCATAAATCCTCACTGACGAAACTACACTGGAGGTAGTTTAAGGGGCCTCTGCAATTTACCAAAATCAAAACGGAGGCAAAAACAAATTGACAGACCACACGAAAATGACAGGTGACAAATTTTATTTTGTTTTCTGACGGAATCGTCTCTCGATAAGTTGATTCAGCGAAGCTACTAACAATATTTCATCAGGTCAAGCAAAAAATAAGACAATTGAAAAAAACAGAGATTCTGAACTGACAGTTGTAAGTGCCAAGTGACACATGACAAAACATCATTCTGTTTTTAATAAATCCTCACTGACGAAACTACACTGGAGGTACTTTAAGGGGCCTCTGCAATTTACCAAAATCAAAACGGAGGCAAAACCAAATTGACAGACCACACGAAAATGACAGGTGTCAAATTTTATTTTATTCTTTGACGGAATCGTCTCTCGATAAGTTGATTCAGCGAAGCTACTAACAATATTTCATCAGGTCAAGCAAAAAATAAGACAATTGAAAAAAACAGAGATTCTGAACTGACAGTTGTAAGTGCCAAGTGACACATGACAAAACATCATTCTGTTTTTAATAAATCCTCACTGACGAAACTACACTGGAGGTACTTTAAGGGGCCTCTGCAATTTACCAAAATCAAAACGGAGGCAAAAGCAAATTGACTGACCACACGAAAATGACAGGTGTCAAATTTTATTTTATTCTTTGACGGAATCGTCTCTCGATAAGTTGATTCAGCGAAGCTACTAACAATTTTTCATCAGGTCAAGCAAAAAAGAAGACAATTAAAAAAAAACAGAGATATCTGAACTGACAGTTGTAAGTGCCAAGTGACACATGACAAAACGTCATTCTGCTTTTAATAAATCCTCACTGACGAAACTACACTGGAGGTAGTTTAAGGGGCCTCTGCAATTTACCAAAATCAAAACGGAGGCAAAAACAAATTGACAGACCACACGAAAATGACAGGTGACAAATTTTATTTTGTTTTCTGACGGAATTGTTTCTCGATAAGTTGATTTAGCGAAGCTACTAACAATATTTCATCAGGTCAAGCAAAAAAGAAGACAATTAAAAAAAAACAGAGATATCTGAACTGACAGTTGTAAGTGCCAAGTGACACATGACAAAACATCATTCTGCTTTTCATAAATCCTCACTGACGAAACTACACTGGAGGTAGTTTAAGGGGCCTCTGCAATTTACCAAAATCAAAACGGAGGCAAAAGCAAATTGACAGACCACACGAAAATGACAGGTGTCAAATTTTATTTTATTCTTTGACGGAATCGGATAGTGGTTTTAGACACCGTTTTATCGAAGCAAAGCAATTAACATTCTTCAACAAGTCTAAAAAACCGTTAAAATGGAGTAGTCGAAAAAATACATAAATGACAGTTATAAGTGACTTATTCTATTTTAACTAAATCTATACCGACGACGTAATATACTGGGTGTTCCATTAAAAAAAGTCTATTTTAGACTTTATCCATTTGACCAAAATTCACCAATTTTCTTTTTTTTATTTTTTATTCAATACTGGAATAATAAAACACAATTGATGAAATGAAACCTTTATTCTGTTCAATGTGGATTGCTCCAATATAAATACAAAATTGTTATGTTCTTAAATTTATTGTTACACAGAATGTGGTACACAAATGACTCATGGTTCTTCTGGCATCCAAAGTCTTTCGAAAACATCCCAACACGGAGACTGGCCATGGCACGCGGCTCTCTTCAAAGAGGACGTTCACATATGCGACGGCACGCTCGTTTCAACCGAGTGGATACTGACGACAACTTCATGCTTCCAAGGTCAACCCAAGGCCGAATGGATTGCTCGCTTCGGCTCCGTCCGACTTTCCAGCACACCCCCGTGGCAACAAGAACGCAGAATCATAGGAATGGTCAAATCGCCCGTGGAAGGAAGCACGATTGCCTTAACAAAGCTCGAACAGGAGGTTTCACTGTCGGACTTCGTGCGGCCGATCTGCTTGCCCAAACAGAAGTTCGGCGTCAAGGAGAATCTAATGTATTGCAACACTTTAGGGTGGACCAAAAACAGAGATCAGTTGCAAAGGGTCCAAGTTAGAATCGCCAATATGGAGAAGTGCGAGAACAAAAGCATTTCCAGTGTCAACAGTCTCTGTACGGAAACGGCGTTCGGTCAAAACGATTGCAACGTAGGAGTAATATTTAACGGGATTACTTTTCATCCGATTCAAAGAGCGTTTTCTTTTGCAGGAAGAAGAATTTGCTGGTAGTCCTCTACTGTGTTTGCAACCCAATGGTTCCAAGTGGTCGTTGGTGGGGGTTTCAAACTGGAGGATTGGTTGTTCGGGGACGGGAGTCGAGAGGCCAAGAGCTTACGATAAAATTTCTTCGAACGTTGATTGGATAGAAGAAACACTTAGTGAAACCGACTCGTAACGGTCGTTGTAATATGAGCAAACTGCTCATACGTATGAGAGTGATTAGTGTTGAAATACTTACTACGACTAACAATAAGTCGAATAAAAGCTACTCAAATAGTTATAATAATATACCGCCACCCATCGTTGGGTTGGGTTGGGCACATTCACTCAGTGTCTTGTAAATAACTTATTCAAGGCAAACTGCCTACTTCTGATAACAAAAACCTAAAACAAGCCGCTCTCTGGTTGTACTTATGTGTGCATTCATACACTGCAACTACAGTATTAATTCGTCTTTCATTTCTAAATTCGTAATGGAATATTTCAATTAGCAAGTGTTCCCCAATTTTGATTATAGTCTTTGAAAGAAAACTTTAATATGATTATTTTTTTATTGTATTTATTTGTTTTGTGTTCTGATTGTTATTATACAGAACTTCATATAATAAAAATTAACTGTTATTACAATATCGTGTTTAATTTCAATAACTAACACGTTTTTGCACCTATAAAATAAACAAATTACATTTTAAAGACGAAATTATGATTTGCACTTTCTAATTAAGAACCCAACAATGACTTTAAATAGTTTATTATACACAACGTGAAACGTACTTAAAACAAAGTCATGAATCGAAATGAGAACAAAATTGTTATTACTTAATGCTTCATAAAAATGTACCTGTACTTAAGGCTCTAGTTTATGTCTACGAATCGGACATTTTATTGAGAAATAAAAGTGGAAATAAATAAAATTTAATTACAAATAGTGTCCAAAAATGTACATACCTTTATTAATTCTTTGTATAATACTAATTGTAAGTTTTACTAAAGACACTATTTTTACACAGTATGTATTAATTTTCGAGCACAACAGTTACATGTACTTTTTTTTGTTTAATTAAGATACAATCTATTAGTTTTATGTAATTATGTTGAGATTTTCTTTTCTTCTTCTCTGTGATAGTTGCAAATCAAATGCTTCATTGTACTGCTCAACCTAAGGCTGAAAAAATAAAATTATCAAAAGGTTTTATCCTACAACTTCTTGTCTGTAATTAAAAAATACACACACAGATATTTTCTTGCATATAAATAAAATACAATTGTCATTATTTCTGTATTCAGGCGACCATATCATCGCAGTGGATATCAAAACAGCACAGAAACAATATTATAGGGCACGTACCAATAAATAAATGAGAAATACACTCGCGTCCTTTATTTAAGTAGTATCCATACAGAAGCATTTTATACACAACATTACGTTATTTCTCTCAAGAAAGTTATAAGGTATACTACTCGCTCACTGAACAACCACATGCAGGTGGATTTATATGCTTATCATTAGATTCAAACTTTCAAAAACGATTTCGTAGACAACAAAATTTTACACGTGATTAGTATCGACACTTAAGCAGGAAATTTAAAATAATTTAAATGAATTCCTTTAATAAGTTTATTAACGTTACACTCGGTCTATATTTTATTAGTGAATAAAACTTAAATGCAGTCGATTTCAACGGAAATTCTTTACGTAATACTTAGATTTCTCTTTCCCTCCGCAATTAATCACCCAATTCATCTTTCTTGTGCTCTTTGGCTTCCTTAGTCGGAGAACCTTTCTTTCTGTGTTTCGTCAACAGATCCACGTCTTTTTTGTAATAACTCTGGTCCGCGTCTTTCTTCGGCGACAAATTATTCTTCTGAGATCCTATGAAAAAACAGATCAGTTGACTTCGATTACTTTAAAAACACCAAACGCCAGATCGTGATCTTTAATTTAAGACTATTAAGAAAGAAGAACCGCTGCGCTGCTACTTTCAGAAGCTGTCGTTTATATGCAGCGTTAGTTTGGATAGAAAAATATATTCCAGTAAATACTTCAATAGGGAAATACGTCATTGTAATTTTTAGTTAATTTTAAATTAAAAGTATTAAGTGTCAGCTCCCAAAGAAAATACGAAATACTTTATAATTCACATTTTTGTGAAAATTTATTTTAAATTTCCCACTTAAATCTGACTGTAAAATAAAATAAGTATAAATAAAATAGTGGATAGAGATATTGCCTGAGAATACACTGTTGGGACACCTGTATATAAAACTATTAATTACTAATAATGAAACTTGATAATAGAATAATAATTTACTACGTTTGTGATTCAACATTTTTCAAAATTAATTTATAATTAACCACTACTCTGTTACTGCAGTTATGTTCAATTATTTTTATTTTATTTGTGACCAATGTTTAAATGTCATTTTCTTTACTTAGCTTTGCAAACTTATACATCTAAGCATGTGCCTAAAACAATTCACAGAAGTCAGTACCTTCTCACAACGGAGAAGAAATAAACAAAAATAAACTATAAGTTTCTTAATTAAAAGAAAATCATTATTGTAATGAAGGCACTTTTTATAAAGTTTTCTCAGATTCAGGGACCATAAAGGCACAATTACTGTTACTGCATTTGAAAATGAAAATGAAGACCCCTGTTTATATAAATTATCTTTTTTTAATAACATTAATATTAATGACAAACAGAAGTAATTAAAGTAATTCTGAAAATATCAATATTTTCTATGTGTGTTTATATTTTAGACCCAATTCAATTTTCTAATAGTACCTACCCACATATTAAAAATAAATTTGTTAAATAAAGTTTCCATTAGAATGCTTTTTGGTTTTAATATTTCAATAATATTGGTAACTTACCTGCAATTCCAGCTATAGCTTCGGACGCCGAGTATTTAACATCAACATCAGCATCGACGTTTAATTTATCAAGTACAGGTTTTACTTGAGGCTGTATAACAGTCTGATCTAACTGTGGCGCAATCTTCTGTAAAGTTTTGGCTACATTAAATCTTACATTCGCGACTTTATCATTGGCCATACCAAGAACGGTCGGTAGCAACAGTTTCGTGGTAATGTCACTGCCGCAGGCTTCGGCCAAAACGTTTATGCAGAACAAGCAAGTCATACGATACAAATAATTCTGGTCTCTAGACATGGCCAGAACTTTGGGAATGATAGTGTTTTCAGCCCAGTCTGCGCCAAATTGATCTACAAGTTTTCTTAAGTTTAAAGTTGCTGCTTCTCTAATAGCAAACACGTGGTCCATCAGCCAAGTCATGCACAGAGCGTTTAGTTTCTCGTCGAAGAATTCCTGACCTAACTGGCCGGCCAGTAACGGCATGTACTCAATGATCGCCGATCTAACTCGCCACTTTGAATCCTCTGCTAATTCTACGATAGCAGGAAGTAAACTCTGAGACAACTGTTGTATGCCTATAACTTCGTTCACGCAGTCTAGATTTGAAATTATGTTTAAACGAACTTCTGGACATTCGTCTTTAAGTTGAGCTAAGAACAACGGTAGTAAATGTTCAATGGTATTGTGGCGACCTAATATCGGACTGAGACCCATTATCACTGACGCTAGGGCTGACTTCACGTGTTGATTTGGATCGGCGACAAGTTCCTTTACGCACGGCAATATATACGTCATTATAATACTCTCTTGATGGGGTTTGTCCAAGTTCTGGCAGAAATCTTTCACTTTGTTCGCTGCTATTGCACGTACTTCTGCTTCGGTGTCCTTAAGAAGACTCTGAAATGCTGGTACGAGGTCGGTTCTGGTTATTTCTGGGCCAACTGCTTTTTGTAAATCTGTGAACTTATCTGCCACCATATAACGCACTCTCCAAGATGTATCGCCTAAGACAGAAATAAAAGATTAAACACCTAGAACTTCATGGAAAAAATCATTTTCTAACCAGTACACTGTCTTAGTGTCGCCATAACGAGCTGTTCCACATCTTCTTGTGGAAGCAATGCTGCAATATTCACACAGGCTTCGACAGCAAGGAGTCGCACAGAATCCTGAAAGAATTTTACCTAATCGTAATACGTCATTAATTAAAAGTGTTTGCAATTATATGTATACATATCTTTAAAAATTACTTGGCCCTGTAAACTGGTACTTTTTTGCGTTTATGAATTATTTGTTGCATTCAGGAATAATTTTAAAGCCTATAAAATGGTAATGATGCAACTATTTAGATAAGATAATCTCAAGTAAATTTTAATAAAACGTAAGACTAGCACTATCAGGTGCTTAATATCAAGTACGCTGATAGAATGAAATGATTTGGAAGTATCAAAGTCAATCGTGAAAAAGTTGTTATTTGCCAATGTCATTGTGCCTTTCGACAGAGTGTCCCATCATTATACCTACAAGCTGAGAGGGGTTGTAGAAGACACCAAAATAAGCACTTCTGACCAATAAACTTACATAATATGTCCGGAAATGAGTCGTTCGGGCACTACGAATACTTGCACGTAAAATTTTAAACAAAGGACATGTTCTATATCTCAAAGTCATTAATTTTATTAATTTCGATTAGTTGGAGTTTGTTAACAGGAGCTGTATTGGTTGTAATTGCCCATGCACTTCATTGTTGTGTAGTAAAACGTAACTAATATTGCATATCAGTTGCAAAAATTATATTATTCAATTCGCAGAGCATTAATTAAGAGTTGTAGGTTAAAATTACACAAGACGCCACTGATAACTGCAACAACAAAAAATAAAATAAATCCTACATGTGTGTTTTTCTTTGATTCTTAGAGTCTTCTATAACCCCACTCACTTTGTCGGTGTAATTATGGAACACTCTGTATAATCCCGTTTAAATATATTGGTATTTTGTTAAGGATTTTTCTGATTGACTATCCATGTGATATGGATACTTTAAAACTTTTGTAGAAGATAAGAGTTTTACATGACGTAGTTAACGTATACATACAAGAAAAATGCAATGCACTTTGTGATGTGAATGATTCCAATATATCTGACTGTTCAAAAGCCAGTGATATCATTATTAAGATAAAACTCCACTTTACTGGTCATTGGTGCATTATTAAATGAGATTTAATAACAATTAGTCTCTGATTGTGGGTCTTCTTGGCCAAATTCACAGGATTTCTCCAGATTTTGTTAATACGTGTATTTGTAAAACAAATTGTCTATGCACGGCAAGCTCACGATATAGATGATTTGAAATGAAAATTAATGACTCGTTTGAGCTTCAAAACACATAGTAGATGATAAGAACTGTGTAACATGTATTTGACTGGTTAAATCCTTCTAAATTGTGTGTATAAATTTTAATAAATGAGCTTTAGTCAAATAGCTAACAGAAATTTTGGATTATCCCTAAACAAAGAGATTACTCTGTATAATCTCGAAATGAATTGTACAACTGACTAGAAAATATGAGTCTGTAAAAAAAAAAGGATAGCAAGCTAGGTGTTTGCCTTATTTTGAACTTTATGTACAAGTCGTGTAATTTTTACTCCAGTGAGTGAAAACTAAATTAGAAATGCCACTTTGTACTATCAAGATATCTAACCAATGGTGCAAGGTGTTTGCATAGAGTCACTGACCCGACTAAAAATTACACGCACTGTATATAAGTTACAAGACTTCGGACATTTCAGAGCCGGACTTGTTTTACCTCACAGGCACTTTTAAGTTTATAAAACGCAAGGTTATGAATTCTCCGATAATACTACAGACATGGCTTTTATTACTGTGGCTATGAAATTAAAAGTCAAAATACTTCAACTCACAATAATTTTTTAATGCAGATGCACATTTCAACACCTAAGCTGTCATCCTGGGTGCACAAAACGATATTGTGGGTGTTAATGTGTTAATATTAGAATACATCTTTGTCTGTAACTGAATATAATCAAGGGAATGATGCTGACAAAAAGAGAGAAAGAAAAGAGCATTGCCCAAGACTCAAGCCTTGACCATGCCACATGGAATGTAAAGTTGTTAAAAAAAAAAAACATACCTGTTCATCCTGAGCCAAATTGACAAACATAGGAATTAGATCTGATTTAAGATATTCTAGTTCGACAACTTGTGCGAGTTCCCCCAGCTTTGAGGCTGCAGCACGTCGAACCATCGGCGTATCATCTTGGCACAGTGCACGAAAATGCGATCGAAGGTCAGCTTTCACTTGTGAAGATACACGAGGATAACAGACCTGTAACAACCAAACATTACAGTGACTATCCACAAGAGAAAAATTACTATATATCTTACAGCGAATAAACCGCACGCAGACGTTCTCGATGTGAACCAATCCCCCGCTGCTAATCTAATAACGAGTGGTACAAAATGTGTTTCAAGGTCGGTGGGATTATGCTGTTGTGCTATAGCCCTCAGGGACTCGACGGCTTTGTCACGGACTACTGTTTCCTCAACGGTAGCTAAGCTCTCGAGCGGAGGCAGTAAACAGTAAGCATGTTCTGGTCCGCCCACGAGTGTTATAAAATTGCCCAACTGTTCGGCTAAAGCCAGGAGGACCTCATCTTCATCGTAAATGGTTTCCGTTAAAAATGGTATCAGCTCCGATCTTGTGCGTTCAACGCCTAAAGCTAAAGCTATCGTCGACAACTTCTTGATAGAGTTCAAACGCAGCTGAAAAATGATCGAACTTTAGCAAGGGGCAATTAAATTAATCTGACACATTTCAGTGATGTCATAATTCTTATTACAATCAAAATGAGGTGTTAGTCATTATTTTAGGTTCAGTAACCTGACGCAGACGAGTAGAAAAATTTCGTGCAGTTAAAGCTTTACCTGAACGTCCTCATTTTTTAATTCATCAATTAAAACGGCGATCGGATATAAAGAATCGTCGCCTGCAGAGTCGCTGGCTGCCATTGTCGAGCCGAGTCCTACCGTTGCCGCTACCGTCGTGTTTAAGCAAATGCTTCACTACACTACAAAAATGGCTGTGGATAAACTAAGAGATACTGTAACACCGTTCACTTCATGTAGGTACATCTAAATTAATTATTAACTTACAAATTTACAAACCGTTGTCAAAACGAGATGCTGTCGTATCCCTAATATTTTTTTATAAAAATCATTAACAAATCCCATGTTAGGAGGCGCTTTTCAAGAACAAACAAATAGCCTTGACATGAGCTACCATCTATGAAGCAAATTGTAAACTATTTCAACATTCGCCATCCTCTGTACCCTGCACTGCACGAAGAACAAAGAATACAAGAATAGTAAAAAGGAACACAATAAATTGTCGTCGAAATACCTAACTCCAGAAGCAAATTGTATGAAACTCACACAGTTGTTTAGCATGTCAATATTCTTATAGTAAAATTCCAATTCAGTGTTTGTAATTTTATTGCAAGAATATTATTATACCAAATAACTGTGCGAATATCTCATACTCATCTTTTTTTTTATTATTCTTTTTCGTCTGTGTTCGCCATAGGCGCTACCAACGAGTTAAAAATATCAGGAGAGAGTCTTACTAACATTAGTTTCTCGTCCAATCTGGTAACTAAATATGGCCGTGGTAAGTCGTAGGCGCATACAAACGTTTTACAAAATTCTGGAACGTCCATAAATCAACAGTTCATCATCGTTTATAACACACTTACTACATTAAATTTAACCAATAAGATTTTGGAATGTCAATTGTATTGTATACACTGGAGTTCTATGACTTAAAAGTACAGTAGCGGACAATAAAATCCGGGCACGTCATTTGCACAATGTAAACCTAACTTAATATCTTTGACGTTTAATGCATGTCACTAGAAATTCTGACGTTTAATTCAAATTTTATTTATTTATTTGGCAGAAATATAACCTCAATGAAAGCCTGATTTAACAAATTTGTCGAAATACGCAGGAATTGTCAAATTCTTGCCCGGATTTTATTGTCCGCTACTGTACTTGAAAGGAACTTACTTACATTACACTTGCTGTGCCACTGGACATTGAGAAATTCCAAAGCTAACCTAAAAATCATTCTCTTTTTAACTGAAATCTGTAATAGGTGTAATAACATATCAATATATCGTTTGCATATACATACTACTAATCACTGTTGCTAATTAAACGCATAGTCTACACTCAGATACAAACACAAAATCCAGAAATTATTTTTTCACTACGGATGTCAATAAATAACCATATTGCAAAAACTGGTGGTAACTTCCGTCAAATGTAATTACATTCTCCCATGCCGCATCTTCCCCCTTTGGACGCGTTTCAGTATACATACTTATTTATCCACCTATCGAAAAAAATAAAAAATAAATAAATATATGCAATCTACATGATTTTTGTTATATTTTACGCCCTACCTGGAGGCTTCAAAAAACAAAAGAATTTTTTTATTTGTTGGCAGGGATACCAAAATTACCTAAGCGATACATATCATCCATTCCTTATCTATTTATTATCGCAGTAGGCCGTGGTTTTAAACTAGTAAGTGACAACTCAACTGCAGGGGCCCGTTCAGGAACTGTATCGCGGGAGCACTTTGGGCGTTTAAAGTGAAAAGCAAAATGCACAAAATCACTTACACGAGAGAGAAAGAACATTACCCAGAGCGCGCTCTTTTTAGTCGGAGCGTTATTCTTGAACGGGCCCCAGCGGCATCAACTGGCAATCACATGCTCAGACATAACCTAAAACAATAAACGCTATGGCTAGCGCTAGCGACGCAGTTTTTTAAAAAGCGATTTAAAATATGGCGGCCGCTAGCTTTATCGCTCTCTCTTAACAGACGTTTAGCTTCCGGCTTGAACACATATATGAGGTCACGCTACGTAGCGCACACAAAGTGCTTTCTGCCAGGCTGAACGCAGGCATTGATTTAGGACAGAAATTTAAGAAATCATTAAAATGAAAATTAAAGCTTTTCTGAATTTCAAAAAGTGTGAGTGGAGTACTCTCTCCACTCAAGTGAGGTTTCGTAAATGGTTATAGGTGTTAATTATTTATTTAAAGTGAACATTTTACAATGACAAATACAAAATTTTTAGTAGTACGTGATTGACTTCTAATCTTTTCAAGACACACGTTGATCCTCCATATTTTTATATTTTTCTTTTATTTTTAACAATAGGTACTGCAATTCAATAAAATTCAAACTTGTAAAGTAATTAATTCCGGCCTGAAGCTGAATATACATGTTTAAAAAAATTACTCTAGAGACTATAGATGTAACGTCTTCGAGAGATTTAAATGCATCAATAGGCGCCATGCACATCTCTTGTGATCTCTGCGTTCAACGCGGCCTGGCGTGGTGATTTGTGAATTAGTGATATGAAAACATTTCTTGAGACTGATTGCATGGGAATAATATCACTCCTATGACAATTTACGATTGTAGAACATAATACTTGAGCTTCCTGGTATTGAAATACATTACAATATTCAAGTTCAAATGTACATTAATAATTTGAAACAACTCGTATTTTCATACCACTAATGCAGAATATGGTCATTGGTGGCGCTGGCTTCGCATGTGCATGGTCCCTATACTCATAAAATTTCAATATTTGAAATTGTATTAATTTTATAAAACTAACATTGCAGATTATATGTATTTTTGGACAATTTATTCTGCCATTATGTTCGAAACCGATGGACCATAATTGTATATACGATTTGACAATGAGTGATATACAGAGGTGAGTTCGAAGTTTGAAATAATCTAATCATAAGGTCTGTTCCAGCAATAGTTCGTAACTAGTTCGAAACCGTCAAAAGCATGCAGTCATCTAAACTGTACATTTGGCGACGCCGTTAAAATCGATCATTACTTCGGTGGGGCAACTACTTTAAACGGTTCCGAACTAGTTACGAACTCTTGCTGGAACAGACCTAATCAAGTTTCTTATGTCAAATACGGTACTTAAACTGCGAGAATTTTTTTTTTAAATACTGAATACAATTTTAGTACTTGACTTATTCAGATGACAATGCCACCACAATGCTGAACTTAGCTAGAAATGGAAGTGTCAATTGCTACGGTGGTACCTGTACCTGTAAAAGTACAGTTTTGTTTAATAATTTTTTATGTAGTTGGTTAAGACAAGCATGTTTAGCTTTTCGTTGTGTGTGTTATTTACAATGTCGTTATTTCAGGATATTAATTCCCGAAACGTCAATTAGTTATGGCTGAAGCCGAGTTGACACCGCCGCCACCACCGTGCATACGGGGTTCAGGCGACGGAGATTGGACGTGTCCTGACTGTGGAAACATAAACTTTGCGCGCCGCAGTGCTTGTAATCGTTGCAGTAAGGTACGTACACCGATATCCATAAAAAAGAAAAAGTTAGGTCAAGAAATTGGAAAGGCCGCAGCGGAGAAAAGTCGTGGTTTATTTAGTGCTGATGACTGGCAGTGCAACAAATGTGGAAACGTAAATTGGGCACGGCGTCAGCAGTGCAACGTTTGTAATGCACCGAAATTTGGCGAGGTTGAGGAGCGTACGGGGTTCGGTGGAGGTTACAATGATCGTGGTGTAGTTGAATATAAAGAGAGACGAGATGACTCGGACGATGAATATGATGAATTTGGTAGAAGAAAAAAGAGAAGTAAGAGAAGTAGCGAAGATGATCGTGACGAAGATACTAGGAAATTTGAAGAGACTAAAGAACCAGAGCGAGAAAATGAAGTCGAAGATGAAGAGGAAGAGGACGAAGAAGATGAAGACGACGGTGATTTGTCTAAGTATGATTTAAGTGATTGGGGCAACTTTAATCCTGAACCAATAAAAAAGAAATCTCGTTCTAAGTCAAGGTCACGATCTCGATCTCCTCCCGAGAAAAGAAAATAGTTACAAATTTTAAAACACATTCATAAGATTTGTGCACTTTAAGAAACTTGTTTTAGAATCTTAACATATTTTTTATGTTGCTAACTGAAAACGTAAGATTTCGGCTTAAAGAATATCAAAGTGACTTGTATAAAATGTAGGTACACATGTAAAACTGCATTACTCTTGTCTTTTTACAATAAACAATATAGTGAGGATAAAGTAAGTTACACTCTTAGTTATAAAAGAAATTTTTAGAGTATTTGTAATTAATTCTTTTTTTTTTAATGAAACATTTTCTTTCATTGATCATGGCAAACGCTAGAAGTTAGATGTTTTGTTTCTGTCAAATGGCATTATGTTATATTAAGATACTATTGTTTTGTCTTTAATTTGTCAAAATTTATTTTAGCCATTCAGTGAAGTTCTATTGTACATATTTGCAATTAAATATTCTTTTTAGAACAGGAGCATTTCCTTTTTGCTTATTACCGTTATTATTAATTGATGTATTTTCCTAACGCATCTTTGAATTGTAAAACAAAATTATTTTACCTGCTTTCAATCATTTGTTGACAAATTGATTTTTTCCCTTATTTGTTCAAATAAAATGACAAATGTTTTAAATAATTCTTTGCTAATGCATTAATTCATTCAGAAAGAACTAATCTAAGATTTTATTGCAATTTGTAATAATGAAATCATGTAAGTTACAGTATGAATAAATTTTCTTGTTCATTCTTACTAAGGCTAGTTCACAATTGCCTGAAAATGAAAATAATTTCATCATGCTAAATGTCTGTGCGACTGTATTATAAAAGAAAAAATGTAAGACATACTCTGGCTCGTTAAGCTTCGCATGGTACATTTTATTTTGTAGATAGATAGATCAGCCCGTATTTACATTTCCAAAACAATTTGAAACAGATTGTATATCTTTATGTGAAACTGAAGTTTCCTTTTTCATTCTGGGTAATTGTGGACCAGCTCTCAAAAACTTTGTATATTATATTGAGATTTTGTTGCATATTTTCTTTCATGTATAGCGGTCTCCAACTTTTGAAATAAATATTACAGCTAAACTGTTAGTTACTGGTAATCATTTACGTTCCAAAAACTATGCTGAGGTACTATCGATGTCATAAAAAACTAGGAGAACTTTTAAATTCAGTAGCCAGCCATGCGTTTCCATTATTTTATTATATTTGAATCTTACTTTATTGTCTAGTCGGTAATTCATATTTATGTTTATGTCAAATTTTGATGTCAAAAAACCATAATACCAGCAAGAATTAAAAAACTATTGAAACGTTACTTCAGGTATGACTGGAAGAGACAATTTCAAATAATTTTACATTTATGGTAGTTTTACACAGCTAAAAATATCTTGTCCTAGTTTTTTATGGTAGCAGTGGTATGTAACCGCTTGTCATACAAACTGTATTGGTGATTTAAGGTGATTCAAATTGAAAGTCATCCTCAGAAGGCCGTAGAATTAAAAATCATGCCTTCACTAGATTCAGAAAGTTTTGACAGGTTCCTGAATTTAGCTAAAGCATGATTTTTTATTCCGTGGCATTCTGAGGGTGACTTTAAATTGAATCACTTTATATATTATCAAATATTTAAAATTTAAAAAAATGTAATGTACAACTCTTTATACTTTTCTATTATTAAACGCTTGAGAATAATAGGAAGGAAGTAAGCAGTTTTCTTTAACTTCGAAAGGTTATTCTATTTCGTCAAGGCTTACATTTAATTTAAGAAATATGACATTATTCAGCCTAACATAAAATAAGTCACTGTAACTATAGGATATTTGTTTGATTACAAAATACAGAAACTTGCTCAAGTTGTGAAATGCTTTCTCAATTATTTGAAGAAGATTATCGTCATTGTCATAAGTGTGCTGAAAATAGACTTGACATTAAGTACCCAACTAGTTAAAAAAAAATCTCCTTTTTTACACATTCAAACTACTAGTAAGGCCCCTTCAGAACACAACACTTTTTTTAGGGATTTTTAACTTTAGTTCAAGAGCTTTGTAATCAACTTGGAGAATACGATAACAATTATTTTACTCTAGATGATATTACAAGTATACGCAAATAAAAGTAGTAGCAGCCGAATGCTTTAATTCTATAATCACATATAATATATTCGGGATCTGAAAAAGATCTAAAAGTATATTTATATAAAAATGGTAATCATATTGATACAATCAATAGTATGACAGCTTTCTATGGTCAATCTTATTGTTGTGAAAAATGTGATAAACCATATCAAAACAAAGACGAACATAAATGCAAACAAGGTGATAAAATATGCATAGGAGAGGGTGGGCCACAATGAGACAAAAAATACAATTTTTGGAATAAAAATTTGAACTTTATACTTTTGATCAAAATGATAGCATAGGTAAATAATTTAAACTTTTAGTAACATACTACGTTAATAAAATTGTTAAAATGTGACGAGGAAGGCAGTTAAAATTAAAAAAAATGTATAGAACTGTTTTTGTCTCATTGTGGCCCATGTTATGGGGTAGAATGAGACAGTATTAAAAGATGACATGTAGTAAATTTATTAAAAGACGAATGTAAAGTAAATAAAAATCGTTAAAAAAATGTCATAAACACAATGCAATTCCAGTGCATAAGAACAAAAAGAAAAACGAGGCACTTTTTTAGGTTCAGTCACTAACGAACATAAATATTATCAAACCTAATTGAAAAATTTATTAAATTGTTCTGGCGCTTCAGTTCCCACTGGTTGTGGGCTGTTTTTAATGTCTGATAAGGCTACTGAGGAATTTTCATATGTCTCATTGTGGTACATCCCCCTAAGTTCGTAACCTAATACGCAATAGTAATGGTAAAGGTGTATCAACCACTAAATTAAACAACATTGATGGAATTCCATATAGGGGAAGGTGGGGCAAAGTGGAATTTTTTATTTAAAGTGTAACATTCAACGCCATCTGAAGTTTTATAGCATAAATACATTTCATTCTCAGTTTGAATTGAAGTGTCCAGAAAAAGGTTGGTCTTGTTTTGAAGGTGAGTTTTTTATGCCAGTTTTATTTTCTTCAGACTTCTACACCTAAAATTTGTAGGTAAGTAATTAGCGGATTGCTGCTTTAGTTTCAACATATTGTAGTGTTGCTTTTTATGCAGATGTGGTAAGTATTGGACTTGTGTATTTTCTCTTTTAATCTTATCTTTGTACCACATCCACCACACAATTACGTAGTCTAGTAGTCTGATTTGAAATTTTAATTTATAATGTCAAAGTGACATTTCAGGGTGGGAACTCTCAATGTCAATTGTAATCCAGTTATTTATTATAATTTTGAAGAAAATTTCTTTGAAGATAAATTGGTAAGTAATTTAAATGTTTAATTTTGTAATGTATGTTTAAAATCCTAAAGATATACAAGTAATCCCTCGTTTGCCAAGTGTTGCTACCATATCGCGAAACAAATAATAACTTTTCTATAATAATAAGAATTCTTTGTAAATGTGTGTTGAAAGTTTAAGTGATTGATGAATGACAAGACGTTTTATATGTAGTGTATTTTTTTAAAATCAAAAGAATTTTTCCAAATCAAAAATAAACTTACTTCAATGTTATGTAGTGAAACATCCCTGGATTAACTTCTGATAATTAGTTATAGATGAATGAAATAGATTAAATTTTTTAAAGTTATATTCAATATAGGAGCAAAATTATAAGAGCAAAATTTTTTTTATGTTGTTTATATTATGGTTGCTATTGAAAGATTAACGTTTTGTGTACATATCCTCTCTATTACACCTCGGTTTGTTGATTCTCTTAGGTGATCAACCCCTCCATGTAATTTATAAATCCTTCACTGAATCCGACAGCTCCTGTCACACAAAACGTCAATCTGACAATTAATTTAAATATTTCAAACTTAAATCTAAACTAAGTAAGTATTTCATTTTATTAACATTTCAATTCTATTTTTTAATGATTAATAACAATTACAACAAAATTCTAAATATTAATTTAACTAAACTAACTGTATAAATGTTTGTTACATAAATTTTGATAATTTATTACTTTGTCTGGAATTTTATGACCTTTTACTCTAAATCTCCTACCATCTTTCATGTAAATTAATCTTTTATTTCTTTTAGATGTTTTTCCTTTCCTCTGGATTGGCCAATGTCTCGCTGTGAGGGGATGTTGTAGACCTAGACGGTTCTCGTGTATCCGCTCCATCCAGGTAGAAAAATCCATCCAATCAACAAGATTCAAAAATGGTAGATTGTCTTCTAGGATTCTAACTTGGAATTTGTCGCTGTACGAAACAGAGACATTTGATTTGATGTGAGAAGACATATTTTGATGAAGATCGTTGTAATTTGTAAGAAGTTATATGAAGAATTTGGGGTATTTTGTATATTTGAGGAATATTATTTGAAGAATGTTTTTATTTTGGATATTTTTATAAGATGCGAAGTTTGTCGGAAACAGCTTACGATGAATAAACTTCTGGACGTAGGTAAATATCACTGCAATATGTTTTAATATTTTTTACTGAGTATGTTGCATAACAATGGTGCTTACAGCAACTCCAAATATAGAAGAATTAAAAAAATCCTTAACGCCAAAAACAAAACAAAAAAAGAAAATTTGAAGTGCTTCGATATGGAAGAATAAAATTTTTTTAAAATCTTGATTATACTTTGAAGCTTAAAAGTTCATTTTTTTAATAAATAAAGTTTATTTGTATTTTTTTATAATAAAGTTTATATATTTTTTCTGTTTGTTTTAATCAAAGACAGAAAATGTGTTTAGTTGTTTACTGAACTTGTTATAATGTATAATAACGTAACATTTTTCATTAAGTGGTTCAAGCATTTTGATTTTCGTTATTCTTATCTGATAAAAAAGATTATATATTACCGTAAGAATGCTCCTTGTATATGTCTCACGCAAAAAATGACGTTTTTTCTCTTTGCCCCACTACTGATTTTACTTTGCCCCATCAGTGGGGCAAAGTGGAAAAATGTCAAATAAAAATGTAGGTCGCTTTTAAAGAACTAAAAATTCAAAAATGATATTTTTGTTAGACTATAGTAAAAGTATATTCTTTTTACGTGTTTGGTTTTTTTTTTTAGTCAAAATTTTGTTTGTTTTTTCTTATAGTATTCAGCCTTCCAAATAAAGGGTACCACTTTGCCCCACCTTCCCCTACATCAGAATTATGGCACATTAAATTCTGCATAGCAAAAAAGATTACATACCCGAATATCACACTTTTTACATAAAAGACGGCAGAAATTTGCAATAACGCTATAACTTTGGTGGCAATTAGTCCTCGATGGGGCTCAACTTTATGTGTGAACTAAGCTGCAAAAAGCCTGTAAAGTTCGAATTTATTCTCTTTGTCTCACTGTGGCCCACCCTCCCCTAATGTGTTTTAAACCTAAACACAAAGAAGACTCTAAACAAATAACATATTGTGAAAAATGCAATAGATATTACTTTAATCAAGAATGTTTAGAAAATAAATCATTATGAAGTTTGTGAAAGATTTCATAAATGCTTAAATTTTAATAAAATCCTCAAAAGAAATGATAAAATGGCTGACGAAGAGGGTAATAAAGAACATAGATGTGGCTGGGAAAAATGTAGAAATTGTCAAAGAAGTTGAAATACTGAAACATAAATGTTATATGCAATGGAAACGGCAAAAAGGTGGAATCTGTCAAACAAAATGATAAGAAATACAAAATTAAAGGATGTGAAAATTGTAACGAAAATGGTTGTACTGTAAGGACTCTAAGGGAAAATTTAAAAAGGAAAAAATTAAAAACAAGAACTTTTGGATTTACCAATGCAGCAAATGTAAAAACTGTAATAAAAAACCATCCATTTGAATGTGTTGAGTATGGTTCTAAAAAGCACTCAACTAAATGCACTTCTATAGAAAAATATTTATTCTTTGATTACGAGGCTGCAGGAAACAGGAATTCATGTATCTAATTTAATTACATCTCATGATTTTAACGGTAATGCTAATTCTTTTAAGACTAACGAAAATTTCGGTAAATGGTTAATTTCTAGAGATCATAAAGGAAACACAGCTATTGTACATTATTCTAACAAGCGATCGAAAGATGTCGCTACTTAAATGTCCATTCTAAAGGTTATGATTCTTACTTTATTCTAAAATATTGCGTTGAGAAGAGTATCAAACCTTTCTGCATATATAATGGATCTAAAATAATGTTAATGGAAATAAAATCAATTAATAATTTAAGAATTCTTGATAGTAATAATTTTATTCAAGGAGCTTTAAAAGAATTCCCTAAAACTTTCGAATTAAATGATCTTAAAAAAGTGTTAGTTTCAGTATTTAGATAAAAAGTTTGTTTAAAATTTGTTTATATTTATTTGAGACGTTGCCGTGAACCACAGCTCCGTGGTTCTTTACGGAAACATCACATCAGTTTCCGTTCATTTATGTATATCGTTGCGTTTATTTTTGCTTCCTACACACACAAATTCATAAAACGAAACACGCCTGTATTTGAATGCATCCAACCATTAATTTCTTATTATCAACACATATGTGATTTTATTTACACACGTATTTTCATAAACTATGGAAGTGGCGACGTTAATGAACGGTCGCACAGAAAACGCAATTATTTTTAAAAGTCCATTTTTGTATCAGTTTGCGTCTTGCAAAAGTATTATTAAAGAACGATAATAGATTTATAGAGTTGCTTGTATCGAATGTGAAATTGTTTTGTGGTTACAAGACGTGTTTATTTTTTGCTTTTGGCGCGACGAGTGGGCACCGAGTAAGTATGTTACTTGGTTTGTAGTGTAGGGGTGTTTCTTGTTTAAATAACTTAATTTTTAACGGCACTATGAATAGGGGTCTCATACTCTTTGGGACCCGCGAAATATCAAATACATGTTTGCACTACATGAGTACTTCATTTTGAGAGAGTTATGAGTTATGAGCGTTCTGGCTAACTTAACATTATGTATCAAATGTGTATGTATGGTTGCCTATCATGACGTTTGCTAGGCGCTGGTAGCAGTTTATAAATAACAAACGTTCCGGTAAACAAACTGGTGTTTATTTTTTTTTTAATTTGGCCGTGACAAGGTGCTTATTGTGAACGCACCATAATTTTGATTATTTGTTGTAAATCTTATTTTCTTATTGTCTTTTTTCGTTTGTTACAATGGATCTCTTTTTTCGTTTATTGCAATAGAACACATTCTTGTGTTGTCCTATCGTAGTGTTGTTTTCGAAACCTCGAAAACAAGGTTAGGAATGCAAGTTCAAATTAACAATTGTCATGATGATGGTGGTTCACAATAAAATTTTCTTGGCCAACTTCGACGCTAAATTAAAAAGAAACGCTCTATATTCTTCGTTCTAAACCGCATCCACCACATCATCAACTATTAATGTAATTCGTATTCTATTTCTGTTCTTAAAATAAGCCTTCATTAAATAAACAAATCTATTTTTAAGTTAATTGTTAATAGTAATAATAGTCCGGTTACATCCTGTAGGTGCGCTCTCCAAGAGATGCGTTCAAATTAGACGCGCTCCGATTTGGTCCTAAAAAGTCACATTTAAATTAGGGTTTCTTCTTCATTCTTTTAAATAAATGTAACAAATTTATAAGTACTCGTCGCGTCGTGACGTTTCGATGCCAAATCTAAATTTAAATCTTCACCAGGAAGGGGAACATCAGTTTAACTATGTCCAGACTTTGCAGTTTCAGTGTTACCCAGTGTTTTGTTCACATCAAATTTAATTAACAATTTTTTTGGGTACGTACTTTCGAACTTTTTCTTTTTTGCCTTTGCTGTTTAGATCACGTTTATTATAATCGAAAAACAAGACCAGAAAATTTACTTATTGCCTACAGCTACATAAGTGCATGCATACATGTATTTAGGTACACATATTTAAAGTGCAACAGAAATTAAACAACCAATAAAAACAACTAGAAGAAAAGTTTGAATTAAGCAAATAATGTAATTAAAAAATAACTTAATCCTAATATTATAAAAAAGTATAAATCTTAAATTGATTAGGTACTGCAAATGCAAATAGTAATTTGAAACAAAATGTTTTTATTTCCTTGAAGTACTATATCATCAAAATAAGCATTTCTTGAGAATAAAACAAACCTTAATCGGAAAAAAGTTACTTTTCAGATCAAACAGAACGTAAGCCCTATTTTTAACCGCATGAAATTTTATATTTATGTGCATCATCGTGCTGGTAAGAATACAAAAATAAATTATATTGCACGAAAAGACTTTTAGCAGCTGCTCTTTACACCACAGTTGCAAATAGTTCCCGATTATTGATTTTACAGTTGTAATTCGTGTCACAAGTTTCAAATAAATTGCCTTACTCATGCCTATGTAAAATTAGTAACTCAATTCTCATTCATTTCTGTTTCCAATGTTACTGAAAAAAGAAACAATAACAAGCGTTCTGAAACTATTTAAAAAAACATTACAATGTAATGGCATAAATATAATTTTAAATTTACTGAAAGGTCATTATACAGGGTAAGGTATGTCAATGGTCTCAAGGCTGAGATCGTTCCCATTAACAAGTGAACACGTCCTTTTCAAGATTCGGCCATCTTTCGTATTTACAAACTTTGCTCTTAAAATAAATTGTACAACAATATGTTTTGAAACACTTCTCAAATAATTGCAATTCTGTACTGCCATTATCATCCAATTTGATCTGAGTTAAGTTCAGCGGTTACTCATTTAAAAACGAGTGTTACCTGTTTAAATAATGTCTATCTCTAAAAATATTTTATTTATTAATTTAGTTTCATCATTTAGTATTTGAAGTATTTCTAAGATATTTGTTTTATTCTTGCTCTTACCTTTGCTGACTACTTCTTGGATGTCGCTTCTATCACAAAATATCCAAAGAACGCCAATGTCAATTGGCAATTGACAAAGTTTGTTAGGAGCCGCAAAATGGGGTTGCAAAAGGCTGATATGTTATTAGGAAAATAATACAATGCCATCTCGATTATCAGAATTTATCATGAGTGGTTAGAGGAAGGGCGCCAATACAACACAGATGCCCAAAGAAGATCCACAGAGCATCTTCGTCTTTTCACCCTTAGGGATCTTTTTCCAAAACACAAATGTACATTTGAAAGAATCCGCATAATGGGATCGCGAGATGCTAATTTTTCTTTTGGCAGGAAGACAAATAGTGGGGTTTCTTTTAACGTAACAAAGAAAAGGGCCAATCACAATACCATTACAATAATTAGAATTTATCGTGAGTGATCAGAAGGTCGTCAGTAGATCATTACAGCAAAGAAGAATGAGAGATCTTTAGGGATCTTTTTCCACAACGCAGACATACACTTGAAAGAAGTCGCACAATGGAGTCGCGAGAAGCTGAAATTTTCTTTGAGGAAATCAGCCCTTACGGATCGTTTTTCCACACAAAATTTCCCTTGGGAAAATTGCCAGAAAGGTTAATCGCAATACCACAGCAATATTAGAAATTATCGTGAGTGATCGCTGATCTGAAGGTTGCCAGTAGATCGTTACGGCAAAGAAGAACCAGAGAGCATCTTCGTTTTATCACCCTCAGGGATCTTTTTCCACAACACAGAGATATGTATATTTGAAAGAAACTGCATAATGGGTGAGGTTAGTGGAAGGACAAGTCCCAATACCGTCACGATCATCTGAATTTATCGTGCATGGTTAGAGGAAATAATCGACAGGTGCCTAAAAAGGAACCACGGAGTATCTTCATCCATTTTCCACATCTTGAAAGAACGGGGTTGCGAAATATCATTTGCGGAAATTGCCAGAGGGATTAATTGCAATACCATTACGATCATTAAAATATATCTTGCGTGGTCGGAGGAAGGTCACCAGTAGATCATCAAGGCACGAGCGCCCAAAAAAGAAATGTATCTTCGCCTTTCTACCCTTAAGGATTGTTTCTCCACAACACAGAGATGAATTTAAAGGAAGCAGCATAATGAGGTTGTGAGAAGATGACATTTATTCGAATTTATCGTATGTGATCAGAAGACCGTCACCGCCGCACAGGTTCTCAAAGAAAGCAAAACCCCAGAGAGGAGTCAAAGGGTTAGAAGAGGAAAAAACAGATTTTGCAGAACCTGTAGAATTGCATGGGGTCGCATTGTGAGGTTAAGGTTGTGGGGGTGATATCAATTTAGATCAGCTTAGATTTCCTTTTGTGTTTGGAACATCAAGAGGACTTCTTCATTTTTCCATTCTCAAGGATCGGAAAATTTAGAAATGTGTGTCGCAGAACCCGATGATTTCATTATTTCAAGGGAACTGAGGTCAGGTCTAAGTTAGTAGAATATTGAATGTCACATCCAGTGGCAGCTTCAGATTTTGTTTGGGGCCAAAGGGGGGTAAAAGACTTAAGAGAAAATCCAAATTTTACAGCTTTCTGGATGAAGAATGAAGGTGGGGTGGTATCTGCATACGAGTTGGATCTCCTTTTGTGTTTACAGCATCAAGAAGACTTTTTTATCTTTCCATTCTCAAGGATCGTTTTCCACAACACGCGGAATACAGAAATGTGTATCTCAGAATGCGATATTCTTTTTGTCTTGAGAGAGTTGAGGTCAGGTCTTCAACGGTACAATGACAGAAGTAGTAGAAAACTGAACGTTCTCTCCAATGGCAACTCCAGATTTTGATTGGGACCAAAGAGGTAGATTAATTTAGCAGTTTTCTGTAGAACGGATCGTAAAGATGAGGGTGGAAGGGTTGTATTAGCACACAAAGTGAATTTCCGTTTGTATTTAGATTTAGATTGTATTTATCTTTCCGTTCTCAACGACCGTTTTCCACAACTCGGAGAATGTAGACAAGTGCACGGCAGAATGCGTTGATTTTATTATCCCGAGAGATTTGAGATCAGATCTCTAATGGTACAAAGGTAGAAGCTAGTAGCATGTTGAGTATCATCTCCAGTGGCAGCTTCGGATTTTGTTTGGGGCCAAAGGGGTAGAAGATTTAAGAGAAAAAGTCAAATTTTGCAGAATTCTGTAGTAAGGAATGTACGGTGGTATCAGCATATGAAGTAAATAATAATGGAACAAGATATCTCTGTGATTTTAAAATCTTTAAGTCCTTTTGTGTTTAGACTGTTTAGAGCATCAAGAAGATTTCCTCATCTTTCCATTCGTAAGGATCGTTTTCTACAACTCGGAGAATACAGACGTGTGTATCGCAGAATGAGATGTTTTCATCTCGAGAGAATTGAGGTCAGGTTTCCAATGGTATAATGATAAAAGGTAGTAGAATACTGAATGTCATCTCCAGTTGCAACTCCAGATTTTGTTCAGGTCCAAAGGAGTAGAGGACCTAAGAGAAAAAGTCAAATTTTGCAGTGTTCTACAGAACGGCATTCAGGTGTGGGGGGTTAATTAATTCTATAATAGTAGGAAGTAATTTTTAACAGAATTGGAATTTGAAAGTTAAATGTCTGTAACTTCATTCACAGAATCGAAATTTGAAAGAGCTTTATATGTGAGATATAATTAGGAACATCAAAGGTACTTCTTTTTTTGAAGGATAGTGCTCGTTCTCGTACGTATAGGTCAAAGGCTAAAGGTATTCCTCGAACTTTATGCAAATTAATTAACCAATCTTTTAAGGAGGGTACTTTTCCGTCGGTTCTAAAAAGTGCCAAAGTAGTCCCTGCATTTAAAAAAGGTATAAAAACGGATATAAAAAACTACAGGCCCATTTCTGTTCTTTCTGTTTTTTCTAAAGTATTTGAAAAAGCAATGCTAGCTAGACTATTAAACTTTTTTGATGATAATAAAATAATCAATAAAAACCAATTCGGTTTCAGAAAAGGCCTGCCTACCAATGATGCCTTATGTTTGGCTTATAATGCTATCTTGCGGAACATTGAACAAAGAGAAAAAGTAGTAGGAATCTATTTTGATTTAACAAAAGCCTTTGATACTGTGCATCATGATTTGCTCCTTTATAAATTATGTCAATATGGGGTGCGTGACTTTGCCCTTGATTGGATCAATAGCTTCCTAAGTAATCGCCTGCAATCTGTTACTTGGTCTGGTGCGGTATCTGAGACTGTTGAAATTCGCCATGGGGTTCCGCAAGGTAGCATCCTTGGACCCTTCCTTTTTATTACTTACATTAACGACTTAAACAATTTCATTAAATTAGGTGACAACATATATTATGCGGATGACACGTCTTCCATTATTCATTATAGAACTGATGAACAGTTATTACAAAAATTAAACTCTGTTCTTACGAATATGACTGATTGGTGCCGCTGCAACAATTTATCATTAAACGTTCACAAAACAGTTGTGATACCATATTCACTGAATTCTTCTAATATTAAACTGAAAGATTTAAATATTGATATACGGGTTGATAATCAAGTAAAATTCTTAGGACTGACCTTTGACTCTAACCTTACATGGAACAATCACTGCCTTATATTGTCGAAGGCATTAAACTCTGCATGTTTTATGTTTAGAAAGTTGAATGGCAGTTTGTCTTTGGAAATTCTTAAAATGTTTTATTTCGGGTATGTACAGTCGAAATTAAACTATGGTATTCTCTGCTGGGGGAACTCTTCCTCCTCTAATTCACTCTTCATGATTCAAAAGCGTATAATAAGAGCTATTGTAAAAGTCAGTACTCTAACAAGCTGTAAAAAGTTTTTATCCAATTAAAAATTCTAACTCTGCCTTCTCTGTTTATTTTCAATTGTCTTCTCTACGCAAGGAATAATGATAATGGCTGTCTATTAACTAAAGAGTCTGAAATTAGAAACTATAATACTCGTTCTCTTTTGAAGCAAAATTTTTATCTACCCCAGCACAGTACTGTTAAATTCCATAACAGTGTATTTTATTTATCTATTAAACTTTATAATCACCTTCCCATTGAGGTGAGGCTGTCTTCAACAGAGATCTTCAAAAAAGAAGTTAAGTGTTATCTTGAGAGAAGTGCTTTTTATTCTGTTGATGAATTTCTCTTAACAAAATTTAAAATTGATTCTGAAAATGATGCGTTAGGTGATCTCTAAATCTTTGTAATTCTGTGTAATTATGTTTTGTATATATATATATATATATATATATATATATATATATGTATGTATTGTTAAGCTTATTGACTATTCCCTTATTGGAAAATTTTGTTGCTTTAGGTAGGCACTTTTGAATTATTAATTAATTATTTATCTCATGAATTATACTGACAATTGCTAACATCTACGCAGATCTTATGGCAATAAAACTCTTATTATTATTATTATTATAACAAGCGAAATTTGTCCTATATCAATAGCGTCCAAGAAGTCCTAGTTTTTCACCCATTGAATTTATCTGGGATATATTGGTTCGAAGGATTAAAAATTTACCTCATCTTTTCCAGAAATCCAAGTTGTTTTGGAACCCATGCTCCAAGTCGAAATCATTCGAAGCAAACTTAAGCCGGTCTATAAGTTCGTAACACTGTCAAGTTTTAGTGAATTCCCATTCCCATAATATATCTGTTTTTTTTTAAGTTTTACTTATCTCCAATTAACTTAATCACTTCGAAATGGTTTGTTCTGCTTGGTCCAAATTCTTAGACTACAATATCGTTTTTTTCTTGCAGGTCGATTATTATGGCAAGACTCAAGTTTATTCTTACCACTATTTTGAAGTATGTCTTTCAAGTTTAAGAGACCTTGTATTTGTGCAGCTGTTAAACTTGAAGGAATAAGTTTGCTTAATAAATAAACAAAAAATACGTCTACGTCGTGAATCACCTGATATATTTCTTCGTTTGGTTTCATTATTTTTCTCTTTCTTTTTGCAGTCCTGAGACTTGTATTTTTGACTTGAAAAACTTTGAAGAAATTGCACTCCTCCGCGTTATTTATACTTTAATTTGGGTCATTCATTCTTGGCGCAAGTTATAAATTCCGAATTTGACGTCATGCTAGGGTACCTCAAAAGCTTACGTTCTGTTATGTTTGTATTTATAAGGAAAACGTATTGATCTAAATCGATGCGGCTTAAGCTTAAGAATTAATTACTGAATAAGTTGGGGGAGTGGAAATGTTTTTATTACATCAAATTTGTAAATGCTGAAGAGCCACATTTTTTAGCCATTAATTTTTTGGTCTTCCAGACTTTCTCCCGTTGAATATGATACATACGATAATGATTTATTATTAGTGGGCTATTTTTGTACATTTGCGTCAGCCAAGAAAAATCTCAGGTTATTGACTTCTTGCGTAACATTTGTTTGAAGTTGTTTTGAAGCTTTCAAATTCGTAGTTGATAGATCCAAAAATTGCATTTTTGAAACTTTAAGAAACAGAAAATGAGGTATGAAAGACAACATTAAATAAGAGTTATTAATTTTGGTTATTATCACCATCTATGGTCCAATTTAAAGTCATTCTCAAAAGAATTAAAAATCATGTCTTAGCTAGAGTCAGAAAATTTGTACCTTTAATTTTCTGAATCTAGTTAACACATGATTTTAAATTCTGTAACCTTCTGAGGATGACTTTAAATTGGATCACTTGATAAGCTAGGTACGTTCTGACATTTCCTGAATAATCCCAGAGGTGTGGTACTTAAATAGTTAGCAATTAACTTTGTGAATGCTCCAACTCTTCCTTTGCCGTTGCTGTAATTCATAAATTCGTAAATTTTCATTGGCCTCGATTTTGTTTTATATTTTATAAATTTATGGACTTAGCATGGGAACACGTCTTCTTAATTATGACGTTAACATATGTGCCCGAACAAATGTCACTTTAAATCATTAAAAACTTTCCAATTAAAACTCGGCATATGTTAAAATTTTTATCGCAAAATGGAGATTAATGTCCCCGCTAAAAATATTTTCCCCGCGTTGAAAATACATTTTCGCCCACTTCCAACCGCTTTCTCAGTCACTAGCAGTTTTACCACACAGTAGACGTCTTGCTTTCGCAAATACGAGCGCAGTTTCAAAACACATTTTATTCTCGTATTTGACTCGAGTTCAGATTAACTATTCCGGAATGTATTGACATAATTTCTATATAAAACTCACGTTTACGAGGTGGTCTTTCTTTAACATTCCTTTTTTCTTTTCTTAATTATACACATTTAATCCGTCTTCTTCTACCTTACCTTCCTTTTGCTCCATTGACCTTTCTTCATTTCATTACGCCACTTTTCTCTTTAGCGTGTTTGATTTTGATCTACTTTTTTCGATCACCTACCCTGCACCGAGTCACTCCTTGATTGCTTCATTTCTTATTTTATCCTTTGATGTGCCGAACATATCTGCTTGTCAAATTCTGTATGAAGTGGTCATCAATATCTGCTATGTGGTAAGAAGTCTAGTAGCAAAACTAAATCAGAATGTTTCCATGTATTTTACAAGCGTAACAAAAATTGCAAGAAAAGGTGGGGGGCTTTACTTCCTATCCGAGAAGAAGGCATTACGCTTTTCATCAGCAATTGAAAAACCAATCGCTGGTTTGGGAATTGAACCCTCATGCAAGCCTGAGGACCACCAGGCCATCAACGAATCTTCTTTCTGTTGCGCCTTCATTTTCTGCTCCTTCTATTCGTCGTCTATTCCCTCTTTTTCGTCTTATACCCTCCCTCCTTCCATTTCATCTACTTCTCTCAACTCAGTTCTTTGCCTTTCCTACTGTTGTCTTCGTCCTTCTGTGTTGGTTCGTGCTGGTTACCTTTCAACAACCAATTGAATCGGTCAATGCAGAAAGTCAATGCTATAGACATGTGCCCTTTGCATTGATCGATCCAATTTAGCTCATAGTTAAGAAGTTTGCTTTAATTTACGGCTTAACTTGAAGAAAAAGTAAACCAAGAAACTTTTATTCTGGTCTTTCATTCCTTCCGTACACTCCTTGTATATTCCCTCAATTCCATCTTTTATTCTTCTCTCAGTTCATCTCCTGCCCTTCACACGAATTTCTCATCTCTCTGTATCTCTGATTAATTTTGAATTATGGATAAAATCGAACACCACGTCGTCATAAAATTCCTCACAAAAGAAGGCAATACGCCGAAACAGATACGTGACACGATGCCCATTGTGCGCGGTGAATCTATCCTAACAAGACCGTGAAATTTTGTCCCACATAGTTTCAAGTAGGAATTGACCTTCACAGTGTCACCAAATTTTAAATTTAATTTACTTGCCTCTTACTTACCATTGACAAGATGACAAGCTTCTGCTGACGAGACCGTATCAGGTGTGCCCCAGCTAGCAACAATGAAGAAAGGGGCGAGTTAAACAAGGTGGTAAAATTATTAAGGGCGCCAGCTAAAACGTAATCGATCAGTCGACGTCTTCAATCGACCAAATCGTGCAGAAAATTGAATCAATAATAATCAGAGGCGAGACTTTACCCACTGGTGTGCGTGAAAGCTTAAACAAGAACACACAACAACATAAATTATAAGCGTTTAATTAAACAATTCAAACAAACAGCACGTTACACAATTACAAGAGGTTGCTTATTCAATAATAAAGCGATTTGCCTGTTATTTCAATCCGCATAAATTCGCTCTTAAAAATGCATGCGCAATAAATTTAAATGGTTACCTCCCGACCGATATCTGTCAGTGTACGTCTATGCCGTGAAGTTGGCTGTCACCACGCCATCTAGTGGTCCTGTCCGAGCCGGTAACTGGTTTGGCTAGGGGAAACGCTGGCAGCAAGATGGCGGACTCACGCTACTCGCAAAACGGCAGACTACTACTACAAAGCTCAATAAAAACGGGAAACCCTCGCGTGAAAGCTTGCGGGTATTACGTAAGCCTGCGCTAAAACTTGCGCCCAAACAGAAAAGCCTACATAGAAGAAAGGATTTTTGTTAGCGGCCATGTTCATCGGCGTATGTCGTCGTATTTTACCTGTGAGAGAACTGGAGTCCCAGGCTTGGCAAGGGGAATAAAAAAACTATCCCCAAGGATGTTCGGCGGTGTCAATGAATCTTTCCGGCACAGCCGCAAATGAGTTATTCCTCCCAAAGAGCGAAACCTCCGATAATTTCACAACACACGTAACTGGCACGATGTTACGAACAAGAAAGGACGCGACCAGATTGAAGAAGGAGAAGGTCGCTAAGACGCGCGAAAATTACCGACGATAACCAATGATGGACTACCGGGTAGTCACATGGTGCCTTCATAGCCTATGGATGTTGAGCGTTCGCATCACGCAGGTTTCCCCTATGGCGATGTAAATGAGGGGGAACAGTGTGGCCAACTGTGTTAATACGCAGTTGAATGATGCTGGGTTGTGTTCATAAAATATACCTTCGAGTGCACCTTGGGCGCGTAATCGTATCTCTCTTAATCATGATTATTTGCTTATTTTGCGTCTCTCTTATCTATTCCAAAAAGTCTTGTTGTTGTCTTATTACCATGACAATGGGTGCACTTTTTACGCCGCACTTTTTTATGACTCGTAGATGAGAAACAAAATACATAAATTCATTTATACCGAGAGAGACTGCAATATTAGACAAGAGTAACTCTAGAGTGTCTTTTATGAACACAGCCCTGTGAAAAGCCACGATATTTTGGCGGGAGATTTGAACGTAACAACAGTGGTCGGCCAATTTCAGTCACCACTGCAGAAAACTTAAAAAAAGTAGAGACACTGTTATTGAAAGAAGCAGCCAGTTGAAACATTGGACCATGAACACTTAAGGATGATAAAAGTTAGCGTCAGGTGGGTGCCCAAGTTGTCGTCTCGTTTCCTCAAACAACGGCGAAACTTGTTGTGAAAGTTCTCAGCAATTTTTGATGAATTGATTCACCTTAAGAGTAAACAGGAGTCGTTGCAGTGCAAACACAAGGACTGTCCACCACCAAAGAAAGCCAAGGTTCAACCAACAGCAGGCAAAGTAATGGCCACGATTTTCTTACTTACTTTCCCCACAAGTTCACACTGGAGGGCGCCTATTAAGATTTCACCAACGAAAACCGTCCTGTAAAATCAGGAAAGAAGCTTCTGCTTTTGCTTGACAATGCATGGCACCAGTGTTTAAAGTCTCAGTTGTTCGAAAATCTTTGAAGGTTTTATGTTTTATGGCCTCCTTGATTGGGGAACCCGTTAGAATGGGATTGTTGTAATGCAACTGCCTTACCCCAATCTCATTCTAAGGGGTTCTTCATTCAAGGAAGCCTCGAGGAACCACTATGAATACCGGCATTAGACTTCGAGTAGTTAAGTGTAATTATCCCAGATTTAGACAATTTTCTGTTTAGAAAAAAGCTACGAGGGAAACGGTTTTTTGACGGGAATTGGGAAGTGAACAAGTTTTTCGCAGACCTACAAAAATAATTCATTTTAATGGTAAAGTTCAGTATCAGCAGGAATTGACAAGTGACCACTATTAAACTATGTATGTTCATAGTTATAAAAATGGTAAAGATATGCATTATAAAATTAGACAAGTCAGACTGGTTTTAACCTAATATCTATCAGTATTATTTCTGAAAATAGATTTTCTATTTTCAGGCTTTTATGACTCTGTTTTAATGTTCGTTGACTCATAAGCTCATAACCAGTAGTTTTTCGGTATTTGTGTGGCGCATACAAATTTAATGATTACTTCTTTAAAGCTGACACTGCGCCAACATTTCAGCTGCTTTCGATATTTTATTCACTTGGGAAATCTCTAATTTTTTATTATTTCAAAACTGTTATGTTCAATCTATTTAGCTATTTAGGAAAATTGTAAAGGTGCGTTTACACTACCTTAACTAACAAATCATAAAACATTGTGTTATATGACAATGTTTTACAATTTGTTAAAAAATCAAATAAAAAATGTTTATTTTTTTTTTATAAAACACTTATGGTTGTATTTATTTCGTTCATCTGCTGTTTTTTTTTAACCAGGGCCTCAGGGACGTATCGTCATTAATTTCATTAATTATTTCTGGAATGTCTATTAATAATAATAATAATAATAATAAACGTCTTTATTTACTTGGCGGGGTTCAGCTAAGCTGCTCTACCACCCAACCAAGTTAATTAGCTACAAATTGCTAAACATAGATAAATATTTACATGAAATACATATACCTATAAGCAGATAAATAAGTTCGGTACAACCAAAACTGAACAATTAGTCATCGTTGCAGGGAAAAGAGGTATTCACGATATTTTCTCTTGAACGAAGCAAGTGGCAGTGACCTAGTCTCACGAGGCACCGAATTATAAATTTTAACGGCAGCATAAGAAAAGGACCTTTCAAAAAGTGAGGTTTTGTGAAGTGGAATACGTAAACCACTCATACGACGGAGATGTCTATCATGAAACATGGATCTTGGAGTTAAAAGTAAATTAAGGGGGAGACGAAGTGATGCATACCTTATGAACTAGGTTAGCGCTATGAAAAAGTCTTCTATTAGCCATATTAAGCCAGGTAGCATCATGAAGTTTATGTGACACATGGTCACTTCTCCTCAGACCATAGATAAGGTGAAGGCAAGAATTTTGCATTCTCTGTATCCTCTGACGAGTTGTAAGATCTATGCAAGGGCCATAAACAGAATCACAGTAATTGAATAGGGATAAAATAAGTGAATCACATAGTTGAATTCTCAAGGATGTAGGAAGAAATTGCCTATTCATGTATAGGTGTTTCAGTGAAGAGTAGGATTTTTGTATTAATTTACTAATATGGCAAGAAAATCTGAGATTTTCATCAAGAGTAACACCTAAACATTTAACCGTTTTAGAAAACGGAATTAGACTATTATTGATATTTATGTTCATATTGTCTATGGCCCTCTGACGATCTTTAACATTGCCAAATATAATAGCTGAAGACTTTTATGGTTTTATATGAAGTGAATGATTATTAGAAATATTTATTAAACGCTGAATATCTTCATTAACTAAAATAGAAGCAGTATTTAAATCTGCCAACTTGAAGCTAAAATATAATTGGGTGTCATCTGCATAGCAATGAAAAGAACAAGATTTTATTTGTGAATAAAAGTCACAGGTATACAGAGAATACAAAAGTGGTCCAAATATCGACCCTTGAGGAGCTCCTGATGTTACAGGTCGGAAGGAAGATTTTGAATTATTAATGAAAACAGCCTGTGTCCTATTGTTTAAGTACGAATTTATGAAACGCACAGCAAGATCACTAAAACCGAGAAAATGAAGTTTTGCACACATCAGTCTATGATTGATGGTATCAAAAGCCTTAGAATAGTCGATCAACACAAGGACAGTCAAATCTGAAGCCTTTAAGATATCATCACTAACTTTAAGTAAGGCTGTACTCGTGCTATAGCCCGTCCTAAAACCCGACTGTACAGGAGATAAGATATTATATGTGTCTAAATAAGACTTAATCTGGCTAACAGAAAGCTTTTCAAGAATTTTTGATAAGACTGGTAATAAAGAAATTGGTCTTAAATCATTAAAAGAAGTAACATGTTTAACTTTAGCCGTGGGTATAACTAAGGATTGCTTCCAAGCTTCAGGGAATTCACCATGAGTAAAACAATAATTTATAATATGGACAATATGTTTGGTCAAAAAAGGAAGGCATAATTTTATCATTTCTATAGAAATACTGTCATATCCACAAGCTTTCGATTTAATGGTATAAATAATCTTTTCAACAGAACTTTCAGATACCACATTAAATTTAAATAGGGTATGATCATTATCAAGACGATTAATTAGGTAGTAAGATAAAGTTTTTACATCAACGGGATTACTCATTTGATTTACTGTATCAAGAAAGAAATTGTTTATGTTATCAGGATCACTGAAAGGCAGATATTCTTGATACTGCGTTTTAGTGACTCCCATTGTTCTCAAAGTATGCCAAGTTCGTTTTAAAATTTTTTGTCTGCATATACAGTTCTAAGTACGCTTTTTTCTCTTGACATATAAAGGTGGTGACAGTATTTCGTAAAAGCTTAAAGTAATTCCAATCCGTATCCCTTTTAGAATGCTTAAATTTATTCAAAGCATTATTACGTAGTTTAATCATTTTAGCAACTGCATCCGTGAGCCAGGGAGCAGGTGCCTTAGTCACTTACTTAAAAACTGAACTTTATCATTAAGGTCTACAATATGAAAAATGTTGTCCCAAAAGGGATCGAACGTAGACCGTCATAGAATCTCTGTTGATTAAAATTCCTAAAGTTTCTACAAGTAAATGTACGTGAACTCGGAGCTGGAGTATTACAATTTAAAGCACAAAAAACCAGCCTATGATCAGTGAAATGCATGTCAATCACACCCTTATTGACAACAAAATCAGGGTTGCTAACGCATATGACATCCAGCAAGGTACTAGTGTAATTAGTAACTCTAGTCGGTTCATCAATGATTTGAACAAAACCATAGGAATCTAACAGAGTTAAAAAGTTATTGACATTAGTATTAGTCAGATTAAAGAGATTAATATTTAAGTCACCTAGACATATCACTTCATCAACCGTACCTAATATAGAGGAGAATGAAGATTCAAGATCTTGAAGAGATTAGTTGACATTAGTATTAGGAGGACGATATAATACTCCAAGAGCTACAGTTTTACCACAGATTTTTAAGCGAATCCAGTATTGTTCAATGAAGTTACTAAGTGCCACATGAATAATATTATACGGTAAATGGTTCCTAACATAGAAACCTACTCCTCCGCCCCTCCCTATTCTATCTTTCACCATTTTTTTCTTCGTCGGTCTGGTCAAGAATCACCTATATACTTGTATAAGACAGTTTAGGTAAAAACAGTATCACTTCTTTCTGCACAAAAGCATTACCGTAATTAAATTTTCCTTCTACTTTCGATTCTGCGTTTACGAATAATTCTGTTATGAAAGAAATTTTATTTAAAAATGAACGATGAATAATAACCGGTTTCCTAAAGTAAAAATATGTTTTGTATCATAACTCATTTACTTGTCCTTCATTCAAGCCGATGTTTACATTTTCCAAGACGCCTTACCTCTGCGTATAAAAAAGAATTTTAAACGTGGAAATGTGGTGTGGGTAGGCTCATACAAAAATCGCTCGTAACTAATAAATTGATAATTCTTTTATAATAGAATGCTGATGCCGTATTTTCTTTATTTATACTTTGCAACTACTCAGTGCATCATCGCGTGCCGTGTATTTACACACTTTTCATTTCGTTCCGTTTGGTGGAAACGTTAAAGTTAATTCAAAGTTAACATTGGGTGTAAATCCACGTCTGATTATCGAAATTAAGGTCAGACACCCTATTTATAAACCAAGTTCTTGAAATAACATCCTATATACACTTCGTATTGTATGTACTTGCGCGCATGCTTGTTCAGTCTTAAAAACGGGTCGGAATATTTGGTAATGCCATAAATTTAACAAGTGACTATATTTTTTATATTTCACACGACGTAACAATATTTGTTTTACAGTTAGTACCTCATGCCGCGTTTTAGATACGAGCATTATCTGATGTTGTAAGTTATCGATGTGCCTGCCTACTTTTACAATGAAAATGAAAACAGTATTTAACATTTCAATTATAATTTTTTTTTAATTAGTTACATTGGGGGATCACATAATGCTACTGCCACATAGTGAGTATTTACTTTTAAATATTTTTTATATTATTTATAATGAAATGTTGAAATACTGGGCGAACTGTATCTACTTTGACAAATCTGAAATCTTTGCTATTCCGTAATAATTGTAATTATTAAAGACACTTACTTATTTTTTGATATTTTTTGGCAGTATTATAAATTTTTGTAATCAAAGATGATAGAATGCTTGAATCTATATTTGACCATAATAATAATAACTGACAAAGCAATTATTCACATCATTACTAATTTTAAAAATTAGCTTTTCTTCTTCCAATGAACTGACAATCAATCACCTTCTGTAACCCTATCAATTTATTTTTAAAAAATTATGACTAAAAAAAATATAACTAAGAAGCCAGAAGATTTTCATAATCGAGCTATTTCGAGTTTCAAGTATAAGCGACTCGTTTGTAGGAATGATGTAAATAACATATTACTTAACACTGACGTTTGGCATATATTTTTATTCGTAAAACATCCGCGATAAACGTCACACATGCTTACTTTAATTTTGAATTGTGTTAACGTCGTTTATTGTTTTAGGGAAATTTCACTCGCTCATTTTTTTTGTTTCATTGCTGGGATCAAAACAAACGTGACCATGAATGTAATTAAAAATAGAAGGTTGTCTGTCAACTGAGTAGTTTGTCTTACATTTATATTTTTTAAAGATGAAGTCAATGATCTGTTTGTAATGAATGTCACTAGATCTATTAGGGTTTTTATCTTTATCAAAAAACTTGCACTTTATTACTTCAAGAAAAAATCCAGCACTCTCTAGATTTCAAATGACTCATATATTTTGATACTTTTTCTTTTTAATTAAAAGATGTTGAATGTAAAAATAATTAAAGGTTTTAAGTATTAGGTACGCAGTTCCCTTTGTAACCTTTAAATTATAAAGGCAATTTGGTAACGCGCCCACTAAAACCCTGTTTGCTTGTTTACTGTTACGTATATACAAGTAAATAAGCAATAAAAATGTACAAACAACCACAACTTAAAATTTGTGGCTAAAGAATGACTGTCCAAAGCGTTTACCTAGATTTCCGAGAAAAAGGCCATCCATACTACAGCTGTGCATGCGTTCTTAACTACGCTAACTGCTTACTATGATTTACTTGCCGGCGCTAGCTGTTAATATCTACGAATTGGGTTACGGTTGAATGCCCTTTGCGGGGATCCGCTCTAATTAGTAATACTTTTGATTATGGTTCGTGATCGTTGTGAATATGAAACTACGTCGTGATAACCCGTTCTCTTGGTGCAGATGGTGAAAACTCTTGAGAGAACAAAGGAGCGGATTACATTAATAAAATACGAAATTAGCTTTAATCAATTATTTATTGAAAAAAAAAAAATGGGAAAAACTCCTGATATCTGTGGGGGTCTGATATCGTGAGCGGAAAACCCTGGCGTTTGAAATCAATATAACTAAACAAAGATAGTACAGTATAACTCGCTTAACAGATTTCACTTCGAATATCGGCGCGATCTACTTTCTTCCGATTCACACCGTTGGTGGTTTAACGTCTACACAGATATTTGTTGGAGAGCTCTGCTCCTTAATTAGATTCACAATTAGTTAAATTAGCTCGAGTCTTGGTACAAGTGTCCGTCACTTCTGATCATACCCTAAGACTAGTTCTGTTTAGTAAACCAACGCACAATGTGTCACAGTGGGACTACAGTGTACTTACTTAATGGAGTTAAATAATGAATTAATCAGATGTCACTAGTGAGTTTTAATACTCGCCGAAATGTAAATAAAAATAGTTTGATTAAGTTATCTAAATGAATGATGAACTTGCCTGACTCTTTAGTCACTAATTAATGCAAATCAAATTATCCCTACGCAATTGTTACCACCAAAGGTGCACTGAAGAATACAAATAAATGTCAATTACCTAAAGCCGTATAATCCGTGTCGCACCCGCACTGCTCACTCTGCTTAAAACACTCGCGTCGCGACGTACACGTGTTTGGTTTAATCGCCCTTCTTAACACACTGTATTTAAACCGTACCGAAATAATAATTTAACTAACCAAAGGTGCACTGAAGAATACAAATAAATGTCAATTACCTAAAGCCGTATAATCCGTGTCGCACCCGCACTGCTCACTCTGCTTAAAACACTCGCGTCGCGACGTACACGTGTTTGGTTTAATCGCCTTTCTTAACACACTGTATTTAAACCATACCGAAATAATGATTTAACTATAAAATGAATAAAGACTACAAGCGCCTAAGGAAAAACTGCTAAGCCAAATTAGAATTGAACAGAACAGTTCTCGGTAAACCGTCAATGCTATCTGCCTGTTTCTCCGCGTCTCGTACTTTCAAGAAATAAATTAAAACACACCCCTCGCACTTGCAGCTAAATTTTGAAATAACTTCAACCAATGGTAACCGTTGATTTTAATTCTAGCCCACGCCCTGAATGCATTTTCTCATAAACATCTATAAATTACGTGCTCCAAACCGTCATAAGAAACGCAACATCTGCGATTTGTTTTCTCTAACTTCATTTCAAAAGCCTCTTGAGTTGACACAGAATTATGACGCCAGACTTTGAAAGGAAACAGACAAAAACAAAACACTTTAACTTGAGCGTAATTCGATTAATATGCTTTTTCCGCTAATGTACATGCATCTGTGATTTTAACGTGACACACTTTTGTACAGAAATTCGAAATGCAAAGATAAAGGTTACTCGGTTGGCACATTTATGGCTCTCTGTGTGGTCCATCATTACTCGAAAAGGGCTGCACGTCGCCCTGCATTGCTGGCTTGCAAAAAATACCAAGAATACGGACATGTGTTTGTTATTTTAAAACTAAACATGTAACAATCGATTTTGTTTTGAAAACAAATTTAGCGAAACGTTTCAAACTATAAGATGCATATAATAGTTATATACAGATTCGGTAAATGTTCAACTGGACATCCTGTTATAACGCGTGCGACAGAAAAATACCGCCAGTTAGTTCTCCGCGAACCGAATCAAGTCGAGTACACAAATTTCCGAATCTGTACATGTAAAGAGTATTACCTCTAAAGATCATTAAGTTATAAAGATGTAGACAGACACTTTCGTATCCTGCAATTTTTTTCAAAACTGTTTAATACAGGCTATGGAAATGCAAAGTTAAATTTGATTTTCTTTTCCAGATGAAGTGTGAGTGATGCTAATAGTCCTAACGCAGCAGAAATAAGAAAATGTCAGGACCAGGGGGCCACAGGGGAGGGTGGTCGCCCCTACACTTTCGACCACCATCTCCGTATGGACCCTCGCCTCCTCCAAGGCTCAGTGGAGAAATGAACGCACATGGATCAAGGCCCGCGTTTATGCCTTGCCCCAGACCAAGATGGCCGTCACATCATCCGGCCGCGCGGTCTTCTCCCATACCAGCTGGGCCAAAGCCTTTCAGACGTCCAATGCATCCTGTAAGTTTCTTTTTTTTTCAAATGAACAAATTAATTAACAATAAATTGATTTGGAAAGTCAGCTCCGTAACCTATAGGCTGAGAGATATAGGAAGTCCACAATCGAATTAAGTCTCCCATTCATTAACGTCTGCCCAATGTTGCCCAACGTTGGTAGGATGAAATGGCACTATTTTTAAGAATTCGGAGAATACGATTACCTGGTATCTTTATCTTACAAATAAGTAAAACAGAGTGAGAGAGTGCTGTTTGTAAAACAGAGCCGGTACTGAATCCGATCGTGGACTTCTTATACCTCTCAGCCTACATACATATAAATTACACAGATTGGAAACTGATTTGAGTTACAGAGCAGTATGCGTAACGTTCAAAACAAAGAAGGGAATAAACTCGCGGATCTATAGAACCCCCTTTCGAAAGATCCACATATTCCCCCATCGCATCGTCTTGTCAGATGAGGGTAAAACTGCACTTTAGGTTCCTAAATTTCAATGTCGTTTTGCGCATGCGCAGAAGTGCCCGATACGCGTGCAATGTTGCCATATCTAATGTGTTTCACTTTAAGCTATACATAATTTTAAATAAAACAAACAACATAAAGCAATTGATAAAATTTATTATTTATTATTTAGTTATACTGGATACTGTTGTTTAATACAAAATAAAAAAATTAGGTAATGGATTTTCCTTGAACTTTTCCCTCCACAAGAACTCATTCAAGTAGGAGGAAAACAGCTCCCGGGACGTTCCAAATTGTGCTTTAAGTTTCCTTTTTGCACGCATCCACAAATTTTCAATATTTTGTGTGTGAATTCGTGGGTCGTTAGGATCTACGAAGTGTTCCTCATGAATTACAACTTGGTGTTCGTAGATCCCATCACCCAGTTCTTCAATACTCCGATATGCCCTCCAGCCGTCTGACATAATTATTGTACCAGGCAAGATGTAAAATACTCTAATAAACTTTATACTACAAAGGAATAAATAATACAAACAGTAATAAACCTATGTTGTTTCTTTTATTTAAAATTATGTACGTTATGTACAGTTTGAAATGAAACACATTAGATATGGCAACATCGCACGCGTATCTGGAACTTCTGCACATGCGCAAAACGACATTGAAATTTAGGAACCTAAAATCAGTTTTACCAAAAATCCGAAAGGAAATGTGATATTAGGGCTAAAGTTCCAGACAATTTGTGACAAGCGTGACAATTGTTGACATCTTTGGTTGACATTGACAAACATCTTTTTTTGCTCGCGACAGTATACGTGCGTTCTTTTATTCAACATGTTGGCACAACAATTCAACAGATCGTTCTTTTTTTCATCGATCGAACTGTTTGATGTTAAGGTTTTGCGTTCTTTTATTCAACGCAAATGTATCAAAGGATCCATCAGTCCATCAAGAAAAATTCTCGTTGAATCGTTCATCTAGGGTGCGTTTCATTTGCACGCTCACATGCTTTGAGCGCTCATAAGCATTGCTTAAATCGTTCCCTTTGACTTTGCAAACCCTGACAAAGCGCCGGCTGACGAAATAGTAACGTCATTATGACGTCTTAGTCTTCGCTCACAATCGCTTATTCCATCGAGGTAGAGCAGCAAAAGCGTAAGCGCTTATGTTCCAAATGGAACGTGTGAGATGCGTATGAGGAGATCAACTAATCATAATCAGGTTATAAACAAACATTACACTTTAGAAATAGCTACAGCAGCTATGATTGAATCAATTTCACTATAGAAGTTATATTTTTGAGGTTATGAATTCGTTGTGCAAACAAAAGTCAAAAGAAACACCTTTGCGTATAACGGCTTAAGCGACTAAACCCCAAAGGAAACAACAGAAAAGAGCGCTTGTAAGCGTGAGCGCTTAAAGCGTGTGAGCGCGCAAACGAAACGCACCCCTAGTTTTAAATTGTAGTGGCGGGAAAATTATAACCTAAAAATTTTTGCTGGTCGATGGTTATATCGCACGTATTTCGTATTTACAAATGTTGCAAACATGTTATTGAAATACAAATTAAATGAGAAATATATCGAGTTCGAGGAATCGAACGAGGAAATTATTAATCTCTTAGAAACAGGTATAATTAAAATAAATACATATTGTTGACTAAAATTATTTGCGATAATTTGTAGATGATGAATTCTGTGCAGATTTCCTAACAAAGGCAGTGTACAACAACAAATTTGAAAGATTTGGTATTAATTGTACTGATGATATATTTGAAATAAGCAGACTTGGGCACGATGATCGAGCTGAAAGTAGCAACATCGGTAAGATGTGGACGGACAAGAATGAAACGCGTTTAAGTAAAGAGGAAGAATTTGTAAGACCTCGTTGCAAAAAAAATAAAATCTGGGAAAATATAGCACAAATAATGGAAAACACAGCAAAGATACATTTCACAGGTACGGAATGTGATAATAAATACCGAAATCTGCTACAAACATTCAAGGCTAATAAAAAAAAAAGCAAAATCTACTGGTGAGAGTGCAATTATATGGCCTTACTATACATTGTTAAATTCAAGAACTGGTAGTAAGGCTGCTATAGAACCACCATTAATAACAATAGGTGCATCTACAGAGGATGCTACACCCTGTGATTCAAATGCAGTAAATAATAAAATAGATCAGCCGAATAAAAACTCAGGCGAACTCACTTATACAGGAGAAGAATCAAGCATACATTCTAAAGCTAAAAAACGTAAACTCAATTACAGTTAATATCTTTACAAGAAAAACGACAGAGAAGAAAAACGTTTTAAATCATCTGAAGAACGTCACAAGAGAAAAGAAAAAAGAGAAGACGCAAAAATGGAAATATTAAAAAAAATTCTGGAAGCTATTGATAAATAATTTGAAAAATACGTTCTATTCTTGTTAAATGTTTTATTAAATACTATAATCTTACAAGTGATTAAAATTTAATGTATTCATTATAAATTGCCTTTTATTTTGAGCCATAATATTTCTCCCATGATCTAATTCTAAGTCCTCTGCAATATTGGAAACTTCAGCATTTGAGTCTTCTTGATAATCAAATTCTATGAGAATATCTTCGTTAATACATAGATTATGTAAGATACAAGCAGTCATTATGTAATACTTTGCATAAGACAAATTATAGATTTCTAAATATTTCAGGCGTCTAAACAAGTTTTTTAAACGTCCAATGGCTTGTTCTATAATTACACGTGTACCTGTTAAAACTTACCTCAGCATTGGTCAGATGACCATTATCCCTAAATGGGGACATTAAAAATACATCTAACGGATACGCTGAATCTCCCAATAAATGGTACAGTCCATGAATTGTGTTTCTTGATGTTTGCAATAAATTATAGAGTGGTGATGCCTTCCACATTCTTGCGTCATTTACTGAACCTGGCCACCCACAATAAACATCCGTGAACTCCATTGATGAGTTGCACACTACCTGCAGTAAGACCGAATGGTATCCTTTGCGATTATAATAGGAATTATCGAATCGTGGTCCAGGTATTGGTATATGTGTTGAGTCTACACATTCTATAGTATTTGGAAAACTATAATTTCCCCTCAGTGTTGAAAACTGATTAGACACAGATGCATAATCATGTGGCCACTTTATGTATCTGCCTCGCATATTACATAAAATTTTCAATACAATTTCATGGCAGTTACCTCTACTAATGCCAAATCTATCAGCAATGCTTCGAAAACATTCTTGATTTGCTAACGTCCAACTCACTATTAATATGGCTTTATCTGTTGATATTCCATATTTATTTGAGTCTTTATTATAAAAAGGAGCTACGTCTTGCAATCTTTTTATTCTATTATTAGTTATTCTAACATACTCATTTTCAGAGTCTTCACTACTAGATGAAGATGAAGAAGACGAGATACGTAGAGCATATTTTATTGCTACAAAAGCTAATTTCTTTTTCCTGCAAATATAAAACGCATTTTAGTATACTACAAATAAAATTGTATCCGAACTTGCTCTGCTGTTAAAGACATTCTCAAAAATTTTGAAGCACTTTTCAAGGTTTAGTGTAACCCATCTCATGAGTGAAACAAACGAGGTTATGTCACTTGACAAAGCAACAAAGAAATCCATCAAAACGTTCTAGGGTACCATCCATCTAAGGGATATTTTCGCGACGGATGAAAGACGGCGTGTTTTAAACAACAACGTTTTCGTGAGTAACTATGACGTCATGGTTATAATTTTTGAACGCGGTTACTGTAACACGGATGAACCTTTCGACCTGTGTACATTTTCTGCATCCATGGTTCCATTATTTTCGACTGGTAATCATTGTAATCCGGTTTATATGTTTTAAATGCACGCGTGTGCAGTAAATTTGTCATCTGTTGACCTTTGTGTTTTCTCTTTTTACAAGTACCATAGATATATTTCAACCAATACGCTTTCGCGACGCTGTAATCCATGACGTAATCTTTAAACCAGGCATTGAACCGCGTTACTCACGAAAATATACCTTTAGTGTTAAGAGGCCTATGGAGGTCCGCCATATTGGCAAAAATTTATTTTTCAAATGCTGCTTTTAAAACGCGTTCGATTTAAAAATTCTAAAAGTAGATCAATCTGTAATAATACTATCAATGTGGGAAAGTTAATAATTATGGAAAATGTTTTATATTAACAAAGTAAAATTATAAAATTTTAAAACTCACTACGGAAAATGACTTTCCCACATTCTACGTAAAAAACTGATCATATTTGCTTAAAAAAATATACGAAATTATCATTCCTAAAAGTGCAAAATGAAAAATACGTAATATAAAAATTTGCTATGTAATGTGCTGCCATCTTAAGGTTGAAGGAAAACTAACTCATGTCAAATAAATTTGGCAACGTTGATATCGTAAAACTGGGTGCGTTCCGACTTGTCGCTATGCTTTTAAACTTATTACCTTTACCGTTCCAAAATTCTGAGGGTGTTAGCATTTAATTGAACTACATATATTTGAATTTAGGAGCAAACGCCGGATCTGCAGGGTTATTTTTTTATATTTTGCACCCCACCTAGGCCGAGTTGCTCAGTGTCTGGTTAAACCAGCAATTTGTTAACTGTTGGTTAAATATCAAACCACAGTTTTCTTTCAAACTGTTGTTCAGTAATTTTTAACCAACCGATTTATTAACTAAGATTTAGTGGAATGTTGGCAGCTTTGAAGTGCTTTAGTATCTAATTTCGCTATGTAAATTTTTAACTTTTTTATTCGTAACAGTAGTTATTACGTATGTTAAAAGGTATAAGTACGAAAAAAGTTAAGAAATATTCAAAAAACAGATTAAAATACTGAAGTGTTATGGCTTCCACAGATGGTAGTAGTAGTTGTGGAAAAATACGGTGTCAGATTCTTCAAATCTATTAAAACAAAATACAGTAATATGAAAGAAATCATCTTATAAAATAATCTTTATGAATTTTTTTGAAGACAAAATGTTTAATTCTGTTAAATTAATTGCTTATGTTTACTGAAGTTTCGCCAAATACATTTTTGAATTTTTTTAAGTGAATAAGATATTATACAATGCACCCTTCTAAGTTTAAATATCATAAAGAGAACTTGTTTAATGAATAAGAAAACCCCTGCAATTTATTACAAATATTTACCAAGCAACCGAAATTTTTTAAATAGAACTTTTCTCGTGTTTAAAACCGTTTTTCAAGTTATTTTTACGTTAATTTTAGTTTAAACGACCGAATTTCATGGTTTAACAAATGTCATAGTTAAACTTGGTTTTACCTCTTAATCACTGTCTGAACAACCAAAAAGAAAAATTAAGCTCTAGTTAACGTTAAACAAAGTTTAAACCTTCAGTGAGCAACTCAGCCCTAGAGATTTTATTTTAGGAGATACCGAAAGTAGGTAAATGCAAAGGTTGTAGAATTTTATGTATTTTATCTTTTAGAGTTATTGCAAAAAAAAGTGCATCGCAAAGTATAATATTTTACGAACGATTTGTATTGATAGTGATAGATTAAAATAGAAGAAGAAGTCTTCAATGCACCACCTACATCTATTAAAAACACGAATTTAACACGTTTCAAAATTTTAGTTAAAACCTTTCTACGAGAAAGAAATTTTTATCATATAATTGACTCGAAGTGTGACAATTAATGCTCTTATAAAAATTAAGAAGGCGAAATTTGCTCTGAGAGAGTTGGAGTAACGTCACTATTTCACTCTAAAGGATTACTCATTCCCTGTTCGCATATTCGCATGTTGTGACGGATGATGGAATAGTCATAAATTGTCTGCTTGTCAGGTGTGATTTTAATCAATTTGACAAATAAAATTGACACCTGAAATATTTCGCTGTACAAAGTTTATGACCACCACGATCGCTTGACAATAAAACACTGGTCAATATGTCAAAGTAAGACACTAACGACAAATTTTTTCTTGGTCGCGACTATACATAAATATTTAATTACGAAAAATTTCTCTAAATTGTTACCACTGCTATGATAAATAACTAATAGGACAAGACTTTTTAATCTGGATAAAACTACTACCGATCGTAATTTGAAATTGTCATTGACAATCATATGTATGTACTTAAAGTAAATGTTGTTTTAAAAGCTATAGGGTAATAATTGCTTGCATAGAAGAGAGTATCATAGTTACACGAATTCCTCAGAATTTCGGCGTTAACAAAAATACGGTTACTGACTTGGCAATTTAACATAATAAAATAATGGAAACGCATAGCTGCTGGATTTTAAAGTTTTTTTTTTTTTAAGATATCGATAGTACGCCTTTCTTAATTTCATTTTGTACGGTCTGTTGCTTACATCACATGTCGGCAATTGAGCAATCCTATTGGTTAACTATTTGTTCCAATGCATTCCTTATTCCTATTTGTGCATCACTCTCAACTTTTTTTGAATATTAAGAAATTTTAAACTGAAATAGCTTTTAATATAATTTTCGTCTACAATTTTTTTTTCGTTTTCGGTAAAAATATTTTATTTTTGTTATTTAGAATCATTCAGTGAGCGAGTAAACTGTAACATGCTTTCGTTGTGAAATAAGTTAAAAAAATTTTTTTTAATATTTTTACAAGACAATGTTATTTTTTGATTTTTCAAAAGTTGCAACAATATTACTAATAAAATGTAGAAAATTATGCACAATTTATTTCCTATTTGTATATTAAAAGATGAGTGTAAAGATGTTGTCTTGAAATGAAAACTTTTTGCTAAAGTAAAAATATTGAAAGAATTTCTAAGTAGTGTAATTAATAAGACATCTATGTATTACATTTTAGTTAAATTTAATATCAATTTAAATTTCGAATTGAAATTAGTATCGATCAAATTCTGTTTGGTTTTCAAATATCAGAAAATTATTTATCAAGAAAATTGACTTAAAGTATAAGCTACTTTTCACAAAACGAAATGTGGAAGTTATTGCATTTTAAAAGTTATTTATTATTTGACAAATTTCAACGAACAAAAAGTGTCTTAATTACGAATATTATTTAATTAAGAATTATTTTACTACTGGCATATTTGGCAATTTATTTTTCGATATAAGAATGATTTTTATTCAAATCTTATACTTTTGAATTTCGCGTGTATATAACCAGCAAACTTTTCTTCCTTTATTTCAGAATATAAGAATATTACCACGTGCTAGTTTTGCGATGCGACGTTGCCACTATGTTAGATACGATGAATGTGTGTGAACTTATACAAGACGAGTGTAGATGCTCTTATCCTTGTCCTTCAACTATTGAGCCTGATTGGACTAAACGACAATTATTTCAATTATAAGAGAGGAGTGTTTTCAATCATGCGGGGTTTGGGGGGAGTACTGGTGGCTTTCGAGTAGTTGATCACGTGATCCATAGTCCTCTTAAAGAGTTAAAGAAAAGTTGCTATTCTGAGCTTAAATTTCTTAAATTTGTCTTTAAATATTACAGTGACGAAAATGTCGCTGTAAATGCTTAAAGAATTTGAACGAACTATTGAAGTAAGTGCGTTTAAATAAATTATTAGAATAATAGGCGGTATATTGGGAGTTTTTGTTGCTTGGGTATTAGAGGAAGATCACAGAAGGTAATTATTTGTAAATAAATATAAAAATACTATAATTAAATAAAAATTTACAGGAATTACTTAAGAATTGAAAGAAGACTAATTAGAGATGCAGAGAACACTCTCGAACTTTCTGATTACAGTTTTATTTCTAATTTTCGACTTACAAAACAATTAACTCATCAACTGATTGATAGACTACAACATCCAACTTTGGATTTATAATTCCAGTTCTGAAAACAGAATCTTCTTCTAATATATTTAAATATAACTCCAGTTGTTCAACTGTAATGAATTCACAGCTGAAGTAAATACGTAAAATAATGTGTTCTGCAACTTTTAATTTATGTATTGCACAGACGAGCTACTCGGAGCTGCTCAAATGTGTTCCAATTGCATTTTGAACAGCTCGGAGTAGCTCGTTTGTGCAATTAGAAAGCGCCTATTGATTATTTCTGCTGTCGCAAATTTAGACTGAATAAACGTTCAGCAATATTACAACAGTAACTTTTAGTTTTTATAAATATGAATTACAGATTTCACTCATTATTCAGTTTGAGGTTGCGACAGTTCACAAAAGATATTAATCTTTCTCGGAACTGCAACTGCCTGTTTCCGTTATTTCTTAATGGTCACCTGACACGTGAAAAAGTGCGTCTGAAACGAATAATTCAAACAAAAGTATTCTCCTAATAATTTATTTTTATCTTACCTTTCAGTCAAAATAATTGAAATTTATCTCCGCCCACAATAATTTTATATCCGTAGATACGTATTTCGGCAGCTAAGCTGCCATCTTCAGTACAATTTAATATTTATATAAAACTACATTGAAATCTAACAGCTACCTACCTACCTGATCATATTATCTATACTACTAAAACTATCTAAAAATAACAAAATTAACACTAAAAATTAGTAAAAGAGAGAGACTGTGGTTTAAGAAATAATTGAAATTATCTCCGCCCACAATAATATTAACAGTCAAAACCTACCAAAAATGCAAATCAAATAAAACGGAAATGAGTATTGGTCTAATAACCGAAAACGGTTCTTATTCTCCCGAATAAAGAACTTCTGTAAGCATTTAATTCCCTGTTATTTGATACCGCTTGAATTTATCCCTGAAAAGAAATTATATACCTATATATGCATATGTATGCACCTATATATATATATATGCACAAATCGCCAAAAAACAACCTACAGATTAGAGCAGATTACACCCACACACCACAAGTTAAGAGCACTTTACGATATTTATCTCGGAGAATCCTCTCCTTATCACATATCGAGTGCAAATGCGCTTAACTGTCTCTAACACCCCTTTATATAAAATTTAAAATTAAAATATATAAAATTAAAATATATAAAATATATAAAATTATTGTGGGCGGAGATAAATTTCAATTATTCCTTAAACCACAGTCTCCTTTACTATTTTTAGTTTCAGTCAAAACATAAAACTTAAATACATAACCTATACACTGAGATATCTGACACTTCTTTCATTTGAATGAAGTTAGCTTTTATTTAACGTTCCCGGAAATACCCGGAATTTAAAGAATATTTTAAAGAGATTGTCTCAGAATACCTATTTCATGATACTCTTTAAACGCTTGCTTTAAAGAGGCTTTAGGTTAAATAGTTAAAGACTTAAAGAATTAAAGAGCAAAATCTCAGAATAGCCCCATAAACCCCAAAGAAAACAACAGAAAACAGCGCTTGTAAGCGTGTGAGCGCACAAACGAAACGCACCCCTAGTTTTAAATTGTAGTGGCGGGAAAATTATAACCTAAAAATTTTTGCTGGTTGCTGGTTATATCGCACGTATTTACAAATGTTGCAAACATGTTATTGAAATACAAATTAAATGAGAAATATATCGAGTTCGAGGAATCGGACGAGGAAATTATTAATCTCTTAGAAACAGGTATAATTAAAATAAATGCATATTGTTGACTAAAATTATTTGCGATAATTTGTAGATGATGAATTCTGTGCAGATTTCCTAACAAAGGCAGTGTACAACAACAAATTTGAAAGATTTGGCATTAATTGTACTGATGATATATTTGAAATAAGCAGACTCGGGCACAATGATCAAGCCGAAAGTAGCAACATCGGTAAGATGTGGACGGACAAGAATGTTCGATTATTAATTGAAACGCGTTTAAGTAAAGAGGAAGAATTTGTAAGACCTCGTTACAAAAAAAATAAAATCTGGGAAAATATAGCACAAATAATGGAAAACAGCAAAGATACATTTCACAGGTACGGAATGTGATAATAAATACCGAAATCTGCTACAAAAGTTCAAGGCTAATAAAAAAAAAGCAAAATCTACTGGTGAGAGTGCAATTATGTGGCCTTACTATACATTGTTAAATTCAAGAATTGGTAGTAAGGCTGCTATAGAACCACCATTAATAACAATAGGTGCATCTATAGAGGATGCTACACCCTGTGATTCAAATGCAGTAAATAATAAAATAGATCAGCCGAATAAAAACTCAGGCGAACTCACTTATACAGGAGAAGAATCAAGCATACATTCTAAAGCTAAAAAACGTAAACTCAATTACAGTGAATATCTTTACAAGAAAAACGACAGAGAAGAAAAACGTTTTAAATCATCTGAAGAACGTCACAAGAGAAAAGAAGAAAGAGAAGATGCAAAAATGGAAATATTTAAAAAAATTCTGGAAGCTATTGATAAATAATTTTTTTATTAAATACTGTAATCTTACAAGTGATTAAAATTTAATGTATTCATTATAAATTGCCTTTTATTTTGAGCCATAATATTTCTCCCATGATCTAATTCTAAGTCCTCTGCAATATTGGAAACTTCAGCATTTGAGTCTTCTTGATAATCAAATTCTATCTTCGTTAATACATAGATTATGTAAGATACAAGCAGTCATTATGTAATACTTTGCATAAGACAAATTATAGATTTCTAAATATTTCAGGCGTCCAAACAAGTTTTTTAAACGTCCAATGGCTTGTTCTATAATTACACGTGTACTAGACAATGTAGTGTTAAAATTTACCTCAGCATTGGTCAGATGACCATTATCCCTAAATGGGGACATTAAAAATACATCTAACGGATACGCTGAATCTCCCAATAAATGGTACAGTCCATGAATTGTGTTTCTTGATGTTTGCAATAAATTATAGAGTGGTGATGCCTTCCACATTCTTGCGTCATTTACTGAACCTGGCCACCCACAATAAACATCCGTGAACTCCATTGATGAGTTGCACACTACCTGCAGTAAGACCGAATGGTATCCTTTGCGATTATAATAGGAATTATCGAATCGTGGTCCAGGTGTTACGTCTACACATCCTATGTAGTATTTGGAAAACTATAATTTCCCCTCAGTGTTGAAAACTGATTAGACACAAGTGCATAATCATGTGGCCACTTTATGTATCTGCCTCGCATATTATATAAAATTTTCATGATTTTCAATACAATTTCATGGCAGTTACTTCTACTAATGCCAAATCTATCAGCAATGCTTCGAAAACATTCTTGATTTGCTAACGTCCAAATCACTATTAATATGGCTTTATCTGTTGATATTCCACATTTATTTGAGTCTTTATTATAAAAAGGAGCTACGTCTTGCACAAGAATCTAATAAAAAACGCACATATACATTAAAATCTAAAAAAAAAATATTTCAACTTACCTCGATCTTATTTCTAGTAAGTCTAAAATGACTTTGAACATCCATGTCCGTATACCTCTGGATTACTTCAAAATATCCCTCTACTTTAAATCTTTTTATCCTATTATTAGTTATTCTAACATACTCATTTTCAGAGTCTTCACTACTAGATGAAGATGAAGAAGACGAAATATGTAGAGCATATTTTATTGCTACAAAAGCTAATTTCTTTTTCCTGCAAATATAAAACGCATTTTAGTATTCTACAAATAAAATTGTATCCGAACTTGCTCTGCTGTTAAAGACATTCTCAAAAATTTTGAAGCACTTTTCAAGGTTTAGTGTAACCCATCTCATGAGTGAAACAAACGAGGTTATGTCACTTGACAAAGCAACAAAGAAATCCATCAAAACCACAGACCATCAGGGCTATTCTGTAGCATTGATATGCACATCAATATTGATATGGTCTTCAATAATTGAAGAGAACTTGATACGATTTCATAACAATTCAAGTCGATTGCCGACCGCCTTTAAGGCGGCAATTGCAATTTATTTATAACGATAAATTAAAAATGAGTGGGAAAATTTTCCTTTTAGTGACGTTTTACAAAAATTAATTTTCTTCCATAAATTTGTTGATTTCTCTGTTTGCAAAATTTTTAATTTAGACGCTTTCCTAAAATATTAATTTTCAGTTACATACCTAGGTACTTGTTCTTTCTTGTTTAAAAAATTACTTTTAGAGATTCAGGAGATACAACGATACAAGAATTAATTTTCGATACGTTTTTCTTGCTTAACACGTTGACTGCCGACTCGGTCTATATGGTCGCGAAAAAAGAGTCCCCACAGGCCGACTCGGTTTCCTTGACCGAGGACCTTATCCCGACGACCAAGCATTCTCGGTCCATACGACCGACACAGTTTTAGACGTCCCACATGCCAACTACTCGGTTTGGAGCGTATTTATCAACCTCGAATGACCGAGCTGGCGGGGACGAATGACTGCGACATCTCAGTTTTGGCGTGCAATTTTCATCACTCAGAAATTTCGAGAAAATTAAAAAACGTAAAAATTCATAATACATTCAAAGTTTGTTACTTCAAAACAAATACATTTATATACACGGTAGAGACAAAACACATATATAAGCACGTGCATTATCTGAACATGCGCACTAGCCGAAAATGTGACCGAGTTGGCGCAGAACAATAATGAGTTTCACACTAAGCCGGCTCGGTCTATATGACCGAGATAGTTTTTCGCGAATTTTTCCGTGGAAATGAGAAATTTCGAAAAATTTCTTGCGTAAATCGTTATTATACTTACTGAATTATCTTCGTACACCGTAGCCTGAAGGTTGAATTTTTTTACCTATACGGAAAAATCCCTTGGCGCAAGCATAAACAAACGGTACGAGCGCTACGGCAGTCAACGTGTTAAAAAAATTTATTTATAGACTTTTTACAAAAATTTACTTTATTAAATTTAAATTATTACTATTTACGTAAAAATAATTACCTCAGTGACAGCCGTTCCAATACTAGACAGCAGTTGTACGTCTTCAATAATTGATATGGCTCTTCAATAAATTGATAGGCTCAGCAAGTGAGTTGTTGCTTACAGAATACCGATTTTGCAAGGTCACTTGTTACACAGCATATCAAGTCCATATCAATTGATATGAAAGTTACAGAATAGACCCCAATATATAGGGTGAGTTTTTTTCAATGTTTAGCATTGGGATCTCGGAAACTAGCAGAGCTAGAGAGACGGTTAAATGGGGAAAGATTTGTAGTTTTAGGAGCCCAGTTTAATGCAGCTTTTGTTTTTTTTCTTATAGTTCATGGCTGGCTAGATATTTTGAAAAAACTGATTTTTTATAAATTCGTTAAATGCATGTAGCTCGGTTATTCTTGATTTAGACAAAAGATCTAATTTTTATTTGCTCATCGTTTATAATTTGCATTTGTCAATAAACTTTTGTTTCCATGGCCAACCATATTAACAATTTTGAAAGAGAAAAACTGCCGTATCTCCGTCGTTTTTTTAAATAACCATATCGAATGTTACATCGTTGAAAAGGTAAAAAAAAGGCCTTTCTTTTTCACTCATGGCCTACTATGGTTTCCATTTAAAAAAACTGACGTTTATGTCATAACTGAAAAATAAGAGCTTTTATGGAAAAGTTAGTTCGACTGTTTAATTAAGAACATAATTCTGTACAACTTTTGTCTTGCAACTTTTCTCTAAAATCAAGAATAACCGAGCTATATGCATTTAACGAATTTATAAAAAATCAGTTTTTTCAAAATATCTAACCAGCCATGAACTTTAAGAAAAAAACAAAAGCTGCATTAAACTGGGCTCCTAAAACTACAAATCTTTCCCCATTTAACCGTCTCTCTAGCTCCGCTAGTTTCCGAGATCCCAATGCTAAACATCGAAAAAAACTCACCCTGTATATTGGGGTCTATTCTGTAACTTTCATATCAATTGATATGGACTTGATATGCTGTGTAACAAGTGACCTTGCAAAATCGGTATTCTGTAAGCAACAACTCACTTGCTGAGCCTATCAATTTATTGAAGAGCCATATCAATTATTGAAGACGTACAACCCTGTATAAGACGTGTCACTCAATGGAATGAAACCGTTCGTTAATTTTGGGCACATGCAGCATACCAACCATAGAGTAGAAATTATAGGGTGGTAACATTGATGGAAGGGGTACAAGGGGAATATTTTGCAGCACCATCTGTGCCAAGAAGGCGAATTAACTGACGAAAGGCTGGAAAAACTTTTAAATTTAAAAAAAATTGGATTTCAGTTGCAAGTTACATACACAACATATAAAATTATCTATTTTATTTGTTGTATTTATTACTTACTGGTGCACAATGAAAAATTCAATGGAAACTTCCAAATTTGCTTTTGAAAGCAGCATTATTATTTATACTTATTAAATTATTTACATGAGAATGGAGGAAATAAAATAATTTTAATATAATAGAATCGTATATATTGAAAATTAAAAACTATAGCTGCTCACACAGCTATAATTAAGAAAAGTATAATAAATTGGATATTACATGTACCACTTACCAGAAGGCTTGTTATATACTGTGTGATCCATATGCCAATATTTTTATCTTGAAGATGCAGAGCTTAGAACGATATGAAAAGTTTGAGAAAAGTTACAGATAAGTAAAGGTGTGCTGGGACAGCGAAGTCTATTACTGGAAATGCATCATTGCAAACCTGAAATTTTAAACTGTGTTACTCCTATTGTGCCCCAGTAAATACCTAAATATGATACTTACATTGTCTTTCACTAATAACCAGTCCATGAAATTGCGACTCATCAAAGTGGAGCTCGCAGAGGAGAGAAATTTGTTTTTCAGGTCCTTCACCGGTACACTGAGAATAGCCGGATTACCAGTACATTCCGCCCAGATTTTTCGTCTATATGAGTTTTAAAAAATATTGGCTTATTAATAGACGAAATTTGAAAAAAATTGCGATTACCTACCTCTCAAGGTCGACTGGAAAACTGTATAAATGGATATTTTTCTTCACACTAGTGTTATAATTGTTGCAACCAACATAACAACACGATCGAAAATGAGGCAAATTAGAATATAATTTTAATTTTTCTAAAATCACCTGACGCTCAAGACTTAACCTATGGATTCCCAAACAGGACTACAAACCTAATGGCGTAGAAGTGCAACTTCACTTTAAAATATAAAATTCTTGTTGGTTTGGGATTCTAGGTATTAATTTAAACCCAAAAATAATGAATTATTTTGTTTTTCAATAGATTATACCAGATAAATTCGATATATACAGTGAATAAAGTGTTTATAATTTACTTTTCATGGTTGGTATTCTGGATGAGCCTATTTAATTTAACGAATTGTCTCTGCCCATTACAGTTTCACCCCGCTGATCAAAACGTTCTAGGGTACCATCCATCTAGTGTTCAATCTAATGATTGACAATCCAACATTTTGTGGAATAAAAGAACGCACGTTATCTACTTAAAAAAAATAGCTAAAACATTGCCTATAAAAGAAATTCTAATTAAGAAAATCAACCCAATTATGACAATCCCATGAAAGTTTGAAATCATTACAGTCGGATCTAACTTATGCGTTTAGAATGTATTTCCGTAGCAGCACCTTGTCGGTAGCGGCAATGTAAATATCATTAGTTTTGACACTGACATTTGGCAGCACCTACACTTGTGAAATAACCCTGATGTACCCGATTTAATTTTATCTGGGCAAATTTTGCTTTAAACTTGAAAATTCGTAGAACCCGTTTTATTTGGTTCTTTTACTTTTGGACATTTGATTATGGGTATAAACAAATACCTCAACTCTTTTGTAAAAATAGGAACTTTGTATGTACAATACAGGGTGTCCTTTAACTGTTAATGTATCCTCCTTTGTTTTGCGCATTATGAAATCGCAATGTTACAGAAATCCTTTTTCCTACATTCACTTTATACGTGCATTCCAGATTCAGTTTTTTTTGACGATTAATGTTTGGCACCACATAAAAGTGGTTTTATTAAAAATTTTCATCGTTACTTTTTTTTTTTTTTAATTTACAGCCTTCTCCAGCTCCCATACGAAGTAGTTCACCCGATTATTTCCGTGGTGTATCCCCGTACGTACAAGAAGTCGGTCCTCCGTGTAGAGAATACGAATATGTTAGTGTGCCACTGGAACCTCCCCCGTTACCGCAAAATTACGAACCAGAAGAGGAAGAACAGGGACCATCAACGGCTGAAATAATTGCCAACCAGTCGCAGGACTACATAGATGAAAAACTGGCAGAGTACCAACAAACTATTTATCAACTGCAAGGTAGGATTTCTATTCTATTTAAAATCGTAGAAATAGCAATTTCCAAGTGCGTTGACTTTACCAGTCCACATGTTTGCTGAATAATTCGTGTAAATTACGCCCGCTGCACTGCAAATGTTTATATGAAAGCTCGAAAGGCGAGCGCGCTTGTAAAATAAAAGCGTTTTTTTTTCTCGGGCAAAAACGTTTTGCTGGAATAATAAATATTGTTGTTTTAAGTCGTCTCGGATCTGCGTGCGCTTTAGTTTTATTTTTAACTTTCTTGGATTAAGTGCGTTTCTTTCAGAAATTAGAAACAGTTAACTTCTATACAATTTCTAAATTTATGAGCCGGAAAAGCATTAACAGTTCCTGGCTTCGTGTGAACTAAGTTATGATGCCGTAGAATACTTTCAATCCATTTTGCTTAAATGTTTAAACAGTTTCTCTATACATGTATAAATAACTACTCATATCTCATTAAATTATTCTTATTATTATGTTGTAAATATAACTAAATCGTTCCTTTCTGCTTTTAACATTTTACTATTTTTAATCTTTTGCGTACTTTTAAAAAACATATACCTAACTAACGAATGTTTTAAGAGGTTATTTCCTACACCGTTGACATTGACGTTTGAATGAAAAATCATCAGAGATATAATTATTATGAAATAACGCAAAGAATCACTCCTTGAATTTTTGCCGTTTGTTTAACAAACACCCTGTGTATATATATATAATTCTAAATGTATTCTATATGTAGAAATTTTTGGCTTGTTGTGGCGTGTTGGCAGTAAAGAAAAATAGACGTAGAAAACAATATTAGATTCTCAAAAAATTCACTGGAAACTAAGGGCCAATTGTACAAAGGAGGTTTAAACTGACGCTCAACTGAACCAGGTTCAAAGTGAACAAAATCGCATCAAATTTTATTTATGAATGCATTAATTGCCATATGTCATTAAGATCCTATGCGAATTTGTTTACTTTGAACCTGGTTCAGTTGAGCGTCAGTTTAAACCTACTTTGTACAACTGGTATGTGGAAAGTTGGGTCCCAGGTACTAAAAAGTTGAGAAACGCTGACGTATAATTTGAACAACTTTTATAATCAAATAATGTTGATAGTGTTAATAATGTTAATTTTTATGATAAAAGCATGATCATTTAAAAACTCTCCAAATAGCAGAGTCGACCAATAAAGACTACTTAACGTGCAACGTCTCATGCAAGCCTGTAATATTTTCACATGATCATAAAAAGAAAAAAATATACAGACTGATTGATTATAAAGGCCCCAAGCTGTAACTCATTTATTTTTATTCAAACACCCAATAAAGTATATATATTCTTAAATAATAATCGATTCTCTTATGCGTTTTTTTTTGTCGGAACAATTGTCATTCACCGTGTATATTTGTCTATTCAATTCAAATTATGTTCCAGCTATTATCCTAAGTAATCTATCGATACTTTTTCCTAAGTCGATAAATACTTGATAAATTCTCTTTTACCCCCTTAGTCTGTAACTCATAACGGCAATCGTGACATATCGTGACAATCGACAATCGACGCGACATATTTTGACCAATCAGTGCTTAGATCCAACGTATTTCTATGTACTGATTGATCAAAATATGATATTAGTCATAAGCAGACTTCGGACATTTCGGAGTGTTACCAGTGCCCCCCCCCCTCCCCACAAATTATTATTCGGGCCCTATCACAAGAAAACTACACATTTTAATTTAAATATTTGAATTATTATTATTGTTATTTATTTATTTATATATTTTATTATAAGCGGGGTTCACAAACTGAAGAAACAAATGATACTCAACATTTGCATAATTAAAAAATCCATCTGAAAATATAGCCTGCTTTTACACTGTTAATACTTATTTTGTAACAATTCGAGTTGTATCTAAAGTTTATCACGCATTCATCAAACGACACAGTTAACACAGTCACCAACCGGAGTGGATATACAGTGGTGGCCATTAAAATTGTTACCCCTTCATGCTTATTGACCTACAATGGAAACAATCGTAATTGTTGCAATTGTAATTAATTTAAGTCTCCCCACTCATGTTGCCTCTATGGGTACACTTGTCCTTCGAGTCGATTTATTTGGCCACCGGCGTACATGTAATCAATTTTAGATAAGTACGTTGAAGGTCACATAGAAGTAACGCGACTATGAAACGATTAAAATGATACGATACTGCTCTTCACTCTTTCTATGGTGCATTTAATTTTTACTATACATAGTTGGTCTGGCCATGATTATTGTGAGTAAACGAAGGAGAGGCTCATTGAAACTTGTGTGGAAGTGAAATAGAGATATTACAATGTTGCGTGCGAAGGTAGGAATGCGTGGCCCGTGTTATCAATCGGCAACGTCGATTGATGTAGCTATTTCGTTTACTCGTGGGCTTTCTACTATTCTATTCTTCATTTGCTCTCGATAAACGCATAGATAGTCCTGGCCAGACCAACTGTGTATGTCTTATGTATGTTAATTTAAAGAAGAAGGGTAAAGAAAATACAGACAAAGACGATGGGGCCCCTATAACTCTGCCCCCATGCGTCGCGGGGGTCCGGCACCTTGTAGTTCTGCCAGTGTAGCCATGACTACCTTGCATTGGTCCTCGTATTGTGTAACCATGGCAACACTCCGAAATGTCCGAAGTCTGGTTATGAGTTACAGAATAATGGGATTAGTTGCCATCAGGTCCGATGATGATGGGATAAAACTTCTTGGGCTTGAGATTCATAGGGCCCAGAATCAGTTTTCAAATTATTTATTTATTTGAGGCCCAAGTAAAATTTTTCCTCCGGATTAAAAGGCGTCTTCCGACGCCCCTGCTTGTTATACAGGATCGGAAATTTGGGTACAGGACGGTTCGCAGAGAAACTAATTGCTAACGGCCTAGCGAGGCGAGCGGTGGCCGGCATCGAACACTACTACGAACGCAAATGGGCGTGTTAGTCAAATTTCTCTCTTTATTTTTTAGTGCGTTCCCTGTCGCACGCATTATAACAGGATGTCTAGTTAAACATTTACCGAATCTGTATGCAGAGTTTTGGATTAATTATTGTACAAGTGCGCTGTTAATTAATGTTGTTTCTCTGTTTAAAAAAATTATGCAAATATCGATTCGTAGAGACTACGATCTACATAGGTGATTCTAAAATAGAATATTACACAAGGCCGTTAAACTGATTATCCGGTTCTTTACAATTCTGAACAAACATGCACATTTTATTCCGACGAAAAGCATTTGAATAAAAACAACGCAGTCATAGATATATTTAGAATTTTACGCCACTATTATACAACTTCTAAAAGCACCTTGCAAGTGTAGCAGAACCAAAAAAGAAACGTAATATACTACATACTACGTAACATAGTAATAATGGAAAGACAATACAGTGAGAAAATTATAAGTAATAAAAAGCCTGTAAACAATAAGGAAACATTGAATATTCATATCGCCGTAGTTGTGCTTTTTAAACAATTTTTTAAAAGAAAATCGGAGTTTCTCGATATCTTGTTATGTATTTAATCCATCACGTTTTTTCGTTTATTATACTTAAATCTAAATGCAACCGAACCAAAACAGAAAAACCAGATTTAATATATTCGGGGCAAAGTCATCAACTTGTTTTTGTTTTGTGGTGCCAAGTTAGAATTTACATAACGACACATTTTCAATGTAACGCTACTACACACGTATTTCGGATTTTATTGTAGAGAAATGTAATTTTTTCAGATATTTTTATACACAATAAAATAGCGTCGTTCTTATGTAATTTGTCTTAAATTGTTTTTAGTTTTAGTTTAAGAATAATAAATGTATCCATGCAACAACCCTAAAGCAGTACATATGCAGGATGTGAAAGTAAGATGGATAAATAAGTGTGTTTCAATTTTAAAGTCTTTTAACAAATAACAATTGTCTTTATTGTATCCGTAGGTCATTAACAATATATTCTATAAAATTTTTCTCAAATATTGCTAAATTTGTTTAAATAAAACTAAAAACCATACGAAGCATTGTTTGCTCCTGGCGAGGTATTGTCTTTTTCCACACAGCCTGTATAATATGTACATTTTTTTTTTCAAATAAATTATTAGTATTCCATAGAATTCGTTTCACTTTCACTTTCATTCTTTGTACTTGCAGGTGTACTATCACAGTCTGAAATTTCTTCAGGTTTAGTTCGTTCTTCTGATTTCGTGTTTCGTTCTTCATCTGGAGACGCCGAACTATCTATATTACTAAGGATGATTTGCTCTATATTCGATAGTTCTTCCTTGCTAAAAATGATCGTTTCACTATCGAGAGAATTATCACTTTCACAAGAACTGACGACGGCGTTTTGTTTCTCACCGGGAACTAATTCGCTGTCGCTTTTGACGTGTTTCTGCAGCTTCGCTTCTGTGTTACTCCTTAAAATTTCGGCGTCTTCTTTGGGAAGCCTTTGCAACATTTCGACCATGTGATCCGTGCTTAATTCTTCAAGCAATGAGTTGCTGAATTTGATAATTCTTTTCAAACTGTTAACAGCCCTCAGACAAACGTTGACGACTTTATCCTGCGCCATTTTGCGAATTGTAGGAAGAAACTCGACGATAGTAAAATACAGGACGCCTTCCAGATAACTTTCTTCCGTGCCTTGGTTTTCTATTTCGCAAGTGCTCACCGTCAAGATGTCGAAATTTCCTGTCTTCGTAAACTCTTCGATTGTATCTTCGGCGTATGTTTTAACATCATCATCGGGAAAGTACTCGTCATCTTCAGAGCAATTCAAAACAAACTTAACCCACTCATCCTGCAGGCGCCGATGCAGGAAATCATTTAATAACGAAATTTTATACAAGATTTGCGTTGCATTCCTTGTACCAACTTCGACGTTCCGTAAGTAGCCAACTTTCAAATTCACCGTCAGTTTGGTCGTCTGTAACGTCGGTTTTATTAATTCATCTATGCCGAACAGGCACATCATCCTAAATAAATAGTAAGTGTGATCGTGAAACTCGATGAACGTGGGTATGATCGATTCTTTAGCCCAGGCGACGCCGAAGTTCTTCATCAACACGGGCAAGATCAAAGGTGCGACTTTCCTGACGCCGTAAACCGCATCGTTCAACAGTTTCACGTAAAGGGGCCTCAAATGCTCGTTGAAGTACTCCTTCTTCGAATGGTTTGAAATGTGACTGAGCGTGACTATTAAGTTTCGCCTGATCCTCCAATACGTAGCTGTGGTGTCGACCATTTCCGAAATCAACTGCCTCACTTTGTCCGTCAGACAATTTATGTCGACGATGCAGATGATGTTGTTTAAATTGGCGATGATGTTCTCCTTGACTTTCGGCGAGCCATTTTCAAGGGACGAGGTTATCAACGGCAACAGGAATTCCTTGGTGTTCGCTTCTCCCAGCAAAGAACTTAACGACGTGATCACCGAGTACAATCCATCCTGAACGTCTTCTGCCGCATCCTGATCCAACTCCTTGATGAGGGAAAACATTTCGCCTTTAATGATGGGGTCCAGGTCTTTTGGTTCTTCGCCCTGGGCGTAAGTTTTTTGAAGCAGCTCGCAGAAGTGGACGATTTTTCTCGCCGAAATTTCTCTGATGTTGGCCTCGGTGTCTTGCACTAGGTTTTTGTACAGAGGGACTATACTCTTGCGTGTTATTGTCGGACCAACTGCCGCTTGTATGCTGTTGATTTCGTTAGCAAATTGGTAACGGACTCGCCACGATTTGTCAGCTGAAAATTCAAAATAAAATTCACTTTTTCTTTTTGAAAAAACTGTTTCATCTCTACTCACCAGATATGGTCGTAAGAGTGTCTATAATATGGTCTTCGATTTCCTGGGTGTTAAATCGGGCTGCGATTGCTATGGCAATGTATACGTTTAGTAATCTCACAGAGTCCTAAAACCAATCAATTTTGTTCCTATTTTTTTATAGTGTTGTGATAAGTGCAAATGTTAATTATTTTGTTTCTCATCTGAGAATCATAGGCCCAGTATTTCATTCGGAGTTTAACTTTAAGCTTCGCTTTTTTTTCTACGGAAACAATTGTCTTTACAATTATTATTGTGGGAATAAAACGAAGCTTAAAGTTAAACTCTGAATGAAATACTGGGCCATAAAGAATTAAATCAGGCGTGGTTTCCATGGCGACAGGTACATTTTCTACACCCTACTTAAGAGTGGGTCCAATGTTTCAACTGGCTGCTTCTTTCAATAACAGTGTCTCTACTTTTTTTAAGTTTTCTGCAGTGGTGACTGAAATTGGCCGACCACTGTTGTTACGTTCAAATCTCCCGCCAAAATATCGTGGCGATACAGGGCTGTGTTCATAAAAGACACTCTAGAGTTACTCTTGTCTAATATTGCAGTCTCTCTCGTATAAATGAATTCATGTATTTTGTTTCTCATCTACGAGTCATAAAAAACTGCGGCGTAAAAAGTGCGCCCATTGTCATGGAAATAATGTAAACACAAGACTTTTGGAAACAGATAAGCGAGACGCAAAATAAGTTGAAAATCGCGAGCGAGAAAGATATGATTACACGTCTAAGGCCCAATTATACCTTTAAGGTCAAACAACTCATGTGGAAGACGCCGTTGAAAAAGTGCAGGCGAATTTATTTCTTCCGTCGGGTTTTTAAAAACGTTTTTGCATTAATTAAGTTTCAAGTTGCGAATCTTTTTCTAACAGAATCACATTTAATCACAGTTATATTGGATGATCAACAGCGCCACCTCTTTTAGTCGAAATTGAAAGGTTTTTTTTTTCGATTCTACTTGATTTCGAAGATAGTTTGGATTCGATTTGGTCGTTCTCATCACAACTGGTCCCATCGTAGACGTTCGCGTAAGTTTATCCAGAAATTAGCACCGCCATCTATTGACTTAAATCGAAAACATTTCGGTGTTTACGGGTTTTTTTTTGCATTGATTTCACCGATCAGTTTTTTAAGAACGCTTTTGTATCGTTCAAGTTCCAACTCGCGATTCTTTTTCTGACAGAATCATATTTTGCAGTCGCATTGGGTGGTTGGGAACGCCATCTGTCCGTCGATATCGAAAATAGCAGCTCGCTTTTTGCGATTCTCTTAATTTTGAAGATGGTTGTCGCGATTTGTATTACTCTATCCCATCAAGATCTCAGATCTTGTCGCATATGTTTGCACGACTGTACTTGAAGAAATAACACCGCCATCTATTGGCTTAATTAGAAAACAACTCGATGTTATACTTTTTCGCTATTTCAGCGACCAGATTTTTTTTAATGCTCTTGCTATGTTCAAGTTCCAAGCTGCGATTCCTTATCCGACAGAATCGTATTTCGCCGTTACGTCGGTTGACTAAGAGCGCCATCTCTTTATGAACATCGAAAGTAGCAACTCGTTTTCTGTAATTCGGCTCTATTTTGATTCAAATTACTTTTTCTTTCTCATCAAAGCCTGTCCTGCCGCAGACAATTGCGCGCAACTGTGTTGAAGAGTTCGCAACGCAATCTTTTGGCTTAAATCGAAAACACCTAGATGTTTACACGGACGGTTTCTTTAGCATTTCATCGTTCAGATTTTAAAAACGCTTTAAGTTGCGATTGTTTTTCTAACAGACTCATATTTTGCTGATATGTCGGTCGATTAAGAGCGCCATCTTTTGTGGACAACGAAAACAGTAACTAGTTTTCTGCGATTCTGCTCAATTTTGAAGGTAGCTCTGCGTAGATACTGTTATTTCGAATTACTTTCCCTCAACAAAACATCGAAGACTATTTTGAAACTTTTGAATTTCTTTTTTCAAAACTGTTAAAGCCCTTATTTACATGTAGGACTTAGGTACTAAATAATTTTAAAGTAGCAGCTACTAACAGATAGGAATTCAAGGAAGCTCTGAAAATATTTATTTATATTATCCTTTGCGATAACTAAATCGCGACGAAAATACCACGCAATTGTATTTACTTTGGATTAGGAATGAATTTTAATGTAATCAGCGTGGTATGTACAAAATTCTGAGAAAGATGAAGTCCATCAGGCTTTCATAATAAGAAGAAATTTTAAAAAACAGTTTTGGAAACTTACCTGTTCATCGTCGGCTAGTTTTATGAATTCTGGCACGAACTCGTTCTTCAGGTGTTGAATTTCAACGATTTTCACAAACTCACTCATTTTACCAATGGCTGCTCTTCTGACCGCTGGTGAATCATCCCCGAGGAGGCGAAAAAACAGGTTTCGCAATTCGGCCCTTTCGTCCTCACTTACTTTTGGATAGCAAATCTTAAGGCAAAAGAAAATTATTGCTTTAATGGCGCCCCAATGCAAGGGGTGCGTTTTATTTGAAACGTAAGTCGGTTTCCAAAGTATACAAATATACCGTCAGAAAACAGATTGTACGACAGCAATTTTTTTTGTTGCGTATAACGCCGTTCCTTTAACGACATTAACATGAACAAACATTGCCTTTGTTGAATCTTGTCGTATCTCGCTCTGTGCGATAGGCATTCCTTTGTCGTGAAATTTGTAAATAATGTCTACGTAGAACAACAAACATTGTCTTCCTTTTCGCAGATAAGATTGTTATTGTTACAAACATAGATCTGATTAAACTAGATACAAATTTCTTCTTGGAAAGTTTCAGAAGGTAATAAAAACTGTTTGCCTTTTTTAATACTGTTATCTCATTAAATCTGATGTACCTTATCAAATAAATTAAAAAAAAACATAGTATGGAAAACTTACCGCAAACAATCCAGCCGCAGAACATTTTGAATAACACCATTTTCCTGTGGTGAGTTTTCGAATCAACGGTACAAAATACATTTCCAAATGTTCCCTGTCCATCAAGGACGCAATGTGCTGCAACGATTCTACAGCTTTATCCCTTGTAATCACATCTTCCGTTAAAGCCAACCTGTCAAGCATAGGAAATAAGATATGCGCATATTGGGGTCCTCCGAGGAAAGGCGAGAAGTTTCCCAGTTGCTCCGCAAGGCCAGATAGGATTTCATCATTTTGGAAGTACATCATATCCAAGAATTCTTCCAAACAAGAAATCAATTCGTGTCTTGTTCGGTCTACGTCTAAGGCCACCGCTAAAGTTGGAAGCTTCTTGATTGCTCGCATTTGCACCTGAAAGATTTACATTAAGATATTTGCAAGTACCTCCCATTACGTAATAGGTATGTACCTCAGGATCTTCATGGTAAGCTTCAAATTTAAACAATTCGATGGGGTCTATGCATTCATCGGTCATATTCGCGCACAGAAATTTTTACTAATCAGTATACACAAATAGTAACTCGAAATGATGTATATTGTTAAGTAGTTTATAGAATATATCTTATCTGTCTTGATAACTTTATCACTGACACATATGTCGCTCTTTTGCATACATTACATTTGTTGTTTCGTTTGTAATAGAAATAATTATTAATGCAAACCGATAATTACTCACTCACATGTTGTGATGCGAAACTCGCTTTTCGGATTGCGCAAAATGATTTGTTGACGCATTATGATGAAACGGTATCGCACTATATGTAAATTCAATGACTTTTTGGCTGCTGGTTCCTATCGCTCGTGGGTAAATACTGATGGGTACGTAATTTTAAAACAACGAAAATTCGAGGACATTGCGCTGTTCACACACCAGTGAACACATTCTTATCTCTTAGCAGTCATTTAACGTGTTGAGTTCTCAAGTAATTAACAGCTCTAAAGTTTTCTGAATGATTAATCGTTTCATTGGCGGTACCAAAAATTTTAAGTAACTAAGTAAATAAGTCATTTATAAAAATAGAAAACGAGAGAGGAGTCAGATTAAACCCCTAAGGCACACCCGAAGTTGGAAAATAAGATCTTGAACTAACACCCTAGCAGACTACAGTAGATTTCCTTTATACAAATAAGAACAAAGAAAACTTAGCAAGACTAGGAAATAAACCCATTAATGATTAATCATGAAACAAATTTCTAGACGGCAGAAAAATATTCTCGAAGATTTACGTTCATCGATTTTACTAATATGAAGGCCACCTGCTACCTCTCATCGTGCTGTTTGCATAAATTTAAATATTTGTTGTTGTTTGCACAATTTTTAGCGCCTGTTGAATATTACGCTCATCTAACTACTGCTAGTTATTGGCTAATTTAAAAGCGTTAGAAGGGATAGAGATTTTTAATATTTTAAATAAGACAAGTCGAGACTAATGAAAATTTATTTGAGTTTCTTAATAATTATTCTGCTTCTTCTTCTTCATTAGAGATATGGAGTGTTTGTAATGAATCAATATTTAATATAAAATAAATATTAAAAACGTTTTCTACTCTAATAAAAAAAAAACACTTTTTTATCAAATGCCTGCCAACTTTGCCTGCTTAAAAAGAGCGTTAACATCCATGATACGTGTTAATTCAGCGTTTGAAAATACCCATGACACATTACCGACGGTCTATATATGTTTTCTAGAAATAATTCAGTAAAGTAAAATCCTAATGGTTTATTGAACCACTAATCAATCACGCCTTACTTTCTTATTGTAGAAAATTTCATTTTCGCCGGGTTTCTATTTTTAAACACTGTTTTATTTAAGATCTAACAGGTTTTTATTAATATCTTCTATTTTTGTGTGTCTGACCGTTTGGCAACCGCGGGCAGGTGTGGAATTTAACGACATAAAACTTCCTAAAATTGTCCTTGACATAGTTGCCGGCCGGCGCTCAGAATTAAGTGTTACGTAAGACCTATTTAAAAATAATGAATAGTTGTCGCTTTCTTTTTCTCTTTTGTCAAGTTTTGGCGTTTTTTTTTACCGCGTACCGTGTGTTGCGCAAAGTTAACTTGTGATTGAAAAACCGAACCCGAAACACAATAGAGAATTTTCAAAAAATGAATCATCCTTGATGATGATGAACACAGAAATACCTATATTTTGCTGACTTGACTTCTAATAGAAAGAAAATGTCAAAACTTTGAAGAGGACTCATGAGCAGGATTTACCGGAAGTGAACTTTGACTGCTGCTATTTCAAAGTTGGCGCGCTGCATGGAATCAAAATGGCGACAAATCGACAGCATGACGTCTTGACGTCAAAACTTTTCCAAGGGTGCGTTCGGACTGTAATGACAGTGTTGGAGTGGAGTTGGAGTAGAACTTGGTCATGTGACGTGCAGAGCGTTTAGAGTAAAACAACACATCCGAACGATCTCCAACATTTAAAGCTTATAAACTTAACCTAAAAGTATTTAATATCTTCCTGTACTCCAAAATTTTAGTCAACGTTTATTCATTTCTTCGGAAATTCACTTTAATAAAATTAAATAATAAATTTCCATAAATTTATTCCATATTTCAAGAAATAAAAAACATTCTCTTTAATGACGACTCAGATCAAGAAGCTACAAGAATATATTACTGGAGAAAGTGAATAATTTTACTGAGTTTATTATTCTCAACATGATTAAAGAAAAAGTTTTATGTGTCATTTATATTTGAATAATAAAACTTTGGCGCACTTTTTAGAGCTCACTCTTCTCGAGAGAGGGCGAATAGAGTCAACTCCATATGTTCAGGGTGAATAAGGTCGAACGATTCAAGAGTTGCTCTATTTACCCCAATTGTACAGGGCCGAACGGATACGGAGCATATAGAGCATAAAGGGCTTTTCGAGTTAGCAGTCCGAACGCACCCTTTGTAACATATGATTTTTATAGGTTACCTGAATTTTGCAGTGAAAGTTTATCGCGAAATGGACATTAATTTGAAAAACTACAGTCCTGTGAAAATTGGAGAAGCAATTATATGTGAAGATAATTCGGTATTGTTGCAGAATATACAGAGTAAGTTAAAATCACATGACTTTGATTTGACATTTCGCGTTCGGGATAAACTTTAAAGAGCGCTCGTGGAGTACTCCTTCGCAGTTCCACTCCAACGCCGCTCCTGTTTTGGAGTTTAAAGCCGAACGCACCGATTTTGTCTTGCAGTCGCGTTCGAATTATTGCTTACTGAATTGCTTTTAATTGGGGTGTCTTTATTTGATTTGTCAAAATAATATTACTGTCAAAATGACAGAAGTTCATTTTAAAGCACACTTCAATTGACAAAAATTTCGAGTGTAGTCGGTTTTTATGATTACGATGGTATTATACCTCACACAACGAATTTTACAACTGTTCTGAATTGATAACAAATTTTACTATCGAGAATTCAATTTTTTTTTACCACTTTCAATTTTGCTGTTGTCTATTACGGAAATAAATCAAAAGATTTTTTCAATTTTTTATCAACCCTTGCCATGAAATCTGGACGGCATGTCTTAGCTTAGGTGAAAAGTAAGTCAATGCCATTGTCACTTGATGTTGGTTTACAATATAGCTAAGACATGCTGTCCAAATTCCATGGTAAGAGTTGAAAAATTACTCCGGTTGCAAAGGTGTTTTTCCGCTTGATTTGTCGCGTAAGTGACGCTAATTTAACACAAAGTAACGAAGCTATCTAAATGTTTTAAAGCGGAAAATAAAGCTAAATATTCACAGGAAGAGACTGTATGTTTTTAAGTGATGAATAGTTTTCTAAAATGAGATTTAAAAATAAATATGTTTCTGTCACTTACGCGGAGGGTAAAAAATCGGAGACTTTCTAAATCCTTTTTCTTGTACTTCAAAACCAATTTCTGTTATTTCAATACTTATTATAAAAACAACATCATTTGTCTTAATGATGAGAGGACAATTTCAGCTGTACCTTTATTATTTAATGAAATTTGAATGAAATCAGTTATTCACTAAACTACGCGTACATTGTTACTTTAGTTTAAACTATGAAAATAATTCTTTTTGGACAGTACCAAAGGTAAATAAATGCAGAAAATTAAAATTTATTCTTTTGCTAATCATTTTTGAAAAATTGGACAATAAAACTTAAAGATGAAAAACTATCACTGACATTCCCGTGGAATTGCCCAAAAGCTGTCAATTAAATGTCAATTTCTGACATCAAATAGATTCGCTGCGATTAAAAACATATATGAAAAAATTAAAAAGCAAATAAAATGTAGGTTTTAGAAGAAAACACTTTTATTATACTTCCGATTCGGACACTATAGTGTTTGTTTCAAAATCAAAAAACCACCAACCTCGCAATTTACCTCGTATTATAGATACAACCGGCAACGATGGTACACGTACAGTGTCATATTTAGGGGGAAGAAAATTTTAACTGCTCCCCTTGAAAAATGTTTGCGTTTTCGCAGCCTCGTAAGCTTTTAGGCAAATTAAATACTAATATGACGTTTTAAATTTTGACGCCAAACTACTGACGCGCATAAGTTACAGTACAATTACAGTAACATTGTGAAGTACCAACCAAAATACATCTAGGAATTTTGCTTTTTGGCAACATAATTCAAATGGTGGTTTTTTAATTTTGAAACAGACAATACAACAGTTTTGAAACGCCACATTCGTCGAATTATATTTAATTGTTTTCTTTCTTCTTGAATGAATAACACGTTAACGAATGCAAATCGTAACAATCATAAAACTTTCATTTCGATTTATTTCAGCTTCCTGCATCGAATCTAAAAAAAATATACGTCCATCCGGTATCATATGCGGATCAACAAATTTATTATTATTAATAAAACAAAACAGAAGACTGTTTAATAATATTAATAACCTACGGCGTGTAATTAATACATTGTTAAATAGAAAAAAAATTAAGGAAAAGAGTCTGATCATACTGTATTTTGAGCAGCGTAACAAAAATTTATTTCGCTTCAAATAAAAATTGCATTATCCAAAAACGTAGACAAACAATAAAATACGTATACATACAAATAGTTAAAAAAAAAAAAAATTGAGACTGCCGAAACCCGGGATTGAACCGGGGACCTTTAGATCTTCAGTCTAACGCTCTCCCAACTGAGCTATTTCGGCTGTGTAACAAATACTTTTTTTTATAAGTATTAAATAAGTTAATGTTAATAAGTTAATAAGTCAAGTATTAAATAAGTTACTGATGCATGATTTTTTTAATTACTATATCTTATGGTCAATTAACTTTCCAGTCTAGTAGTCTGTGCAACCAACGTGAAAAACGCGTATCTGATTGTTTAGGGAACACAATCCCGGATCATATTTTCACTCCCGAGATGACATTTCGGGATTCTAGAAAGTTATCCCGGGATTAAGCAACAGTAAAGTTAATATCGATGATTAAAGTTTTATTTTTTATTTAAAACTAAATGTTTTATTGAAAATATGTGGTTTTATTAATAATTCGGTTGGAATATAAACTGAAAATTTGTATAAATCTGAAATGTGATAAAGAATAATAATATGTTAAACGCAGTGCGCAAGCGCTATGTACATAACTTGTTCGATTTGCCAATAGGGTAGGCCAGGGGTTTTCAACCTTTTTTAAGCATCGAAACCTTACAAGGAAGAAAAAGTTACATTGACTTCCTCTAAACCTTTATTTTACTTATAACTCTGAAACGATTTGTATACAGCGCGTTACTGAATTTAAATTTGTTACATGCCATTAGGCAAAGGTCAATAATAACCTGGATAAACATTATTTTTCTTTTTCATAGAAATCTTTCGACGGGCATTGGCTAATCATAAATTAATAAATACCCGATGATAAAAACTTTTGTAAATACTTAAAAGTTTTTAATATTATGTAGGTATTGCAATTAATTAGTCTGTTTTGTAATGATCTGTACTCTATTAGATTACGAAGTAGCTTTTAGGGCGAGGCCATGAACTTATAAACAAATTTAAACTATAGGCACAATTTATAATTTTGAGAATGAAAAAATTTCGTAAAATAAAGACGCTCTATAGATGAAGCAACTCGAGTGCAGTGTCACAATAGTTTAGATCAAAATAAATAAGAAATGTTGGTAATTTGGATTCTAACACCCCCTATTCTGTAACTCATAACGACATCGTTACCACCTAATGAATATACAGGCTGTCCCAACAGTGTGTTCTCGGGCCATATGTCCATGACTGCTGAAGGTACAAAAAAATTTTCAACACAATTTCGTTTTTAATTTAAGAGATCTACAACACAAAATTATTTTCATTTATACAGAGTGAATCAAAACAGTGGTGCCGGACATAACTTTTTTATTTCAAATGGCATACCCTATATGTGAAACCAAATTTGGATTGCCCATAAAATTCTACACATTTTCTGTATACCGTTGCCTATACCTAAACCTAACCGTTCTTGAGATATTTAACATTTTGCCTAAAAACTGCCATTTGCAGCCACTATTTTTATTTATTCATATTTTATTTATTTTTAACGCTAAGAAAAAGATTTTTGGTACAGATGTAGCTAATACATAAGCTTATCATAAGCCATTATTAAGTGTACTTTTATTGCTACAGGATGGTCATGGTAATAAACAAAATCTCAGAAATTTCAAAATGACAAAACTCAATTTTCTTAAATAGCATGCCCTATATTTTTCTACCCTAAATTCTTCGTTTAATAAAGTACTTTCATTTTTGTTAAGTATTGCGAACGCATAGTTTGTTGAGAGCTGTCGAAGATTTACTTTGCGGCAGCCTACGTCTGTTAGTTATTTTGTGTGCAGACAATTTAATTTGTTTAGTTGTGTACGTTTTTAGAAATTATTGTGGTTTAACTTTTTACATTTCTGCACATTTTTTACAATTTCTGCACATCTTTTTTTGCTGCCAGAATTCTTTTTTGTTATTAAATGCAGGGTGTTGTGGTAGACCATGTGCAACATGAACAACATCCTGAGGTTTCCATTTATTATATTTATTTTATTATCTACATTTACATGTAATATTTTCATGGAAATGAACGATTATTATTATTATTATTATTATTATTATTATATTACTGAGTCATTCGCAGATGTAAAAAGAACGAAAGTTACTCCTAACTTACTGAAACATAATTATCATTTTCCAATAAATGAGATCGAATTGTTATTGTTTGATATTTATTTAAAATACTGGGTGCCTCATTTATGCATCAATGTTACTAGTTCACGAAAGTACGGTAATTAAAACACGATTATTTATTGAAATAAATTGAACAATGTAATGAGCACCTGTTGAAGAGACTTGTAAACAATGTTCTTACCTCCCATACGTTGAAAAAAAAAAACGGTACATAAATAAGTACGTGCCCATTGACAGGTCGGATTCATATTCATATTGTCACGCGTACAATGAGACTTTAACTCCGACTTCTTCTGAACGTAAATGTAGTTCAGAGGTTTTTCTGCTTAAAACGTTAAATCTTTAATCTTTGTGTATAGTCGCTCGCAGCTTAAGTGCTACAATTTGACAGTTCTGTGAGCCTTGAATCACGAGGTTTTAAGGGCGAGGTTTGCGTGCGGGAGGTGCATTTAAGGTGCGCGGGACTGTACATGTTCTATTAAAAAAAAGATAAAGTTAAAAGAAGGGGGGGAAGGGGATTTTCATGTTTAAACCTTGTACTTGGATCAGTGTTGCTGGACATACAAAGTTACTAAAATTCTAAATTGCTGAGAAATTAGTATATTCAAGAAAAATTTTGAATAGCATCTGATGTTATAGTTCGTACAGTTAGATGCAAGATGTATGTTTAAATTTATTTATTAGTCTCGCAGAACATTGAAAAGATATATTTCTTTTCTAATTTGCCGTGTTTATAATCGAGTACTTAATAGCTTCAGCGTGCTTAAAACCTTATCTATGTTACTAGGTAACTTGCGCATACATCGTGCACGAAGCACACACACACACACAAGAAAATATATTAGCGTTAATTTATGATTATCGTATAATATATAAAATGGTGACTACGATCTAAATTGCTGACACTGAAAGTAGGATGCATGATCACAATCTATGGTGAAAGGCAAAGGATACAAGCTTCACGTTATAAGTGATTTTTTAAATCGTCTCATTTTTTCTTAGAATGTATTAATGCCTACACGGAAAATAAAGGAAGAGCAAAATTAATCATTTTTTTGATTGATTTTTGCAAGTGGCAACCTAAGGGGATTATTCCTTTGAACAACTTTCAAATCTCCCTCACTTATAGATTTCAAGGAATATAAATGTTTGCTGAATTTAAAATTTGTGTATCGATTCTGACTCAAATGTGTATGTATATACGTCTGTATATAAATGCATTCTGATTCAACCAAAAATATTATTAGTTTGATTTTTTTAATGTGTAACTTAGAACTTATTAATTTTGCTTAGTAAGTATGACGCATTCGTATGATAATACAGTTACAACAAGTCTGACGTGACAATTTCTGAAAACAGATGTAACATACACCTATGAATAATGTCTATTTTAAGAGGAAATATGTCATCAAGTCGTGATTTTATATGTAATATAAGTAATCTTAATATGTAAAGGTTAACTCTGTGATCCGAAGAGTAAACACTATAGTATTAAAGACCCGCCGTTATAATTATTATTTTTATTGTTTATTTGCTTTTTTAATTTGAACTGTGTTATTCATTACCATTCTACACTGAAAGAGAAATATAATTGCATCAGAAATTAACCTGCTATAGACATGTAGAGGTTTATCATAAAATTTTATGGAATTATTGTCATTTAAAAAAAACATTGGGTCACTGAACAAGTGGCTACCGAGTGGAAAAAAAAGTATAATCATAACAATCCATAAAAAAGGCAACCAAACACAATGTAAAAACTACAGAGCAATCTCACTGCTAAGTAGCTCGTACAAAATTATGTCAGCGAAGAGGAAGGAAGTTTAAATGGGCCTAGAAAATAAATAGAGAAAATCATGAGAATCTGTGGTCAAGGAAAAGCAAAAGTAAAAATAATAGGAAATGATGAATTCGACGACGTAAGCAAATTTAAATATTTAGGAATCACTATAGCAAGTAATGGGGAAAATCAAGCAGAAACGCCTGAGACTATACAAGTAGCAAATAGAGCATTTCAAGCAAATAAGAGAAAATTAAGTAGTAGAGCAATAGGTAGAAAAACAAAGATCAGAATTTATAAAACCATAATAAGACCTATAGTAACATGTGGCGCAGAAACGAGTCACTAACACAAAAAGTACAACAAAAGCTAAAAGTTTTAGAAAGAAAGACGATGAGAAAAATATGAAGGACCAATAAAAGAAAAACGAAAACGAGATCAGAAGGAAAACAAACCATGAAATAGAAGAAAAATTGGAAGTCGAAGATGTAGTAAGATACATTAATGGCGGATTTCACAAACGTTACTTAAATTTAATCATCCGTTAAAAGTAAACGTTGCTATGGTTACATGTGTTCAAGGTATAGGAATGATTATTCTTAATCAATGATTAAAGTTAAGTGACGTTTGTGAAATCCAGCATAAGTCAATTAGAAAAAAATAGCTAGGACATGTATGGAGGTCAGGTAGCATAAGAGCCAATAATGGAGTGGCAGCCTGCAAGTAAAAGAAAAAGAGATGGAAAAAGAAAAGCATATGGAAGGACGAGGTGGTAGAAGATATCCGGAATATGGGAATAGTAAACTGGAAACATAAGGCAGGTAATCGAAAAGAATGAAAAAAAATAGTGGATAAAATGAAAACCCAAACAAGTAATGCGTAGCGAAGGAATTATGAGGACTAGGATTTAATGGTCATCCACTCCCTGATAATAACTTACAAAAAATTAAATACAATGTTAAAAAGTTGAGTTCCTGCTTTTCAGTTACAGGAAAATTTTCTTTCGTGTTTTACACTGAATTAAATTTGCTTCATTCCTAAGGTGTAGGTAATGAAATAAAAATTTATTTTGATGGGTCCCCCTCAACTAACTCACGAAATTATATACATAATTTGAACTTGAAATAACCGGCGTTTACCTTGTAAATGAAGCATCATCATATACTCTACGTGTGACCATGATATTTAAAGAAAGCCTCTGCTTGCCGTATAAACAAACGCATGAGACGAATTAACGAGTCACTATGTTCGAGAATAAAAAAAAAATGATGTAACATTCTAATAATATGTGCATTTGAAATAGATGTTGCAGTCACGACGGTAAGCAGACCAATAAATCAAGCCCTTTCTGCGAAATAGAGCGAATGCATGTGTCCGTCGTTTTACCTCATTTTTACGAAGGAATTATTAATTAATTTTCTGATGCTTATTGAAGGGGTCAGTGGAAAAGTTGCCTATTCCACAAATTTGACAAAATCGCCATACATTACTCTGCCCATTATATCATAAATACAAATATTTGTATCCGACATTTTCTAATCATTTAATACAGTATATTAGGTGTTGCTAATAACCCTTTTTATGTTTTGTTCTCGAATCTACATCAAAGTGGAATAGGCACCTTTTCCACTGACCCCTTCTATTGATCAAATAGAAAATGGGCTGGCTAGTGTTTACTTCTTCGATGGAATGTGCATAACCAAAACTGAGAACAATATATTCAGTCAAAGAACATGCAAATCCGAAAATAGATCCACGTCAAAATCGCGCACGATAGTAGTGACGTCATTATAATTCTTCTTGCCGGAAAAGTGATCGTTCTGTGGCACGCACGTAAAGCGTCACTCTTCCTTCACCCGGTAGATACATTAATGACTGGCACGAATTGCCAGTCCGCGGTTCTAAAGTTATGTAAAGTTTTCATTCTGAAGTTACCAACGAACTGGTTTGTACCGTATACTCTCCATTTTCGTCATACTTGTTTCTTACTGCAAGATTGCAATTGAGCCGTGTATTCACCTAAATGCTTTCCTGGTGCTTTCATACAAAAAAAATTATGTAACACAGCCATTTGAAATATTTTTCCTATTTTTGGTGGAAGTTTATGTTCATTGTGGGTTTAATACATAAATACTAGGACCGCATTTCTTAAATTATGTATTACATAGAGAAAGCTCTCGTCTCTTCGTTGTACTTTACTTGAAAATGTCTTCGTTGACTATTTCCACAATTTCTGGGATTATCACAATCCAACGTTCCGATTGCCAAAAGCATTTGACAGCATTAATCGTGGAATTCTACTGCATAAAGTAGACCTTTATGGTTTTTGGGGACCAGCCTTGCGTATCTGGATAACACGAAGCAACTCGCAGAAAAAATGCATACATCTATTAAGTGGTTATTTAATTTATGGACATTTATGGAATTTTTTGGACACAAAGTATGATAATAAATAATCTAGGCACTTAGACTCTTATCCGATGAAAATTTGTGCAACAAATTTCTTTATAATCGTTTCTCGGACAGTTTAAAAATCGCTCGATCGTTCAACGATAGGGACTGTTGGAAAAAAGAAAAATATCTCTGTAATCTCCGAATAATTATTTACTATACTTTATTATTAGTAGATTCTAAAATATTGGAATTAGTGTTTTGTTAAAGAATAGTAACATTAAAGGGAATTATTAAGTATTTCTTAACATAAAGAATTTTTAATTTTATTATAATATTGTAAATTTATAAATAGTTGTGCATGAATTCTATAAATGGTAAAGTGAGTGATTGCGTTAATGATCATTTACATGAAGAAATCTTATATCATTTTGAGAACTTTGATAAACCATTTGAATTTTCTTTACTTCACTTGAATATTAGAAGTATTAAAAAAAACTTTGATGAATTTATTCTTTTCTATAGCACACTGAACGTAAAATTTGATGTTATTATATTGCCAGAGGTGTGGTTAACATCTTCATTAGATCATTATAAAATTGTAGGATATAACTTTTATAAATCACAAATTTTAAATAACAAAAATGATGGGATTGCAATATTTGTAAGAGATGGTTATGAAGTTCATTTGACTGATATAACGTTCACAAATGCTAACTTTATAAAACTTAATATTGCCACAAATGAAAAAAAAAGCAAACAATTACTTGTATTTATCGTTCCGCCTCAGGTAACATCGATCTTTTTATTGATGAACTTCAGGATTATTTGAGTGATATCCACGATAAACATCAAATAATTGTCGGTGATATTAATATCGACCTATTAGCAAATAATTATGCAGTTACTAATTATTTAAATGTCACGCAAATGTTTGGTTTTACCAAATATATTCTACAACCTACCAGGATCACCGATAATTCCTCTACGTGTGTTGATCACATTTTTGTTAAAGCTAATAATATTGATACATATCATACAAAAGTTTTACAGTCTTTCATAACTGATCACTTTGCTACTATTTTATATAAAAACATTAATGAAGAAAAAGTTATTGAACCTAATTATAGAACCTTTAAACGCTTAAACTATACACTTCTTGTTGACAAGGTTAATAATGTTGACTGGCAAAAAATATATGACACTAAAGACCCAAATTTAGCCTATGATATATTTAAGGAACAGCTACAAACGTGCATTGAAAGTGCATCCGAGATTGTAACATACAGATTTAATGGAAAGAAACTCAAACCTTGGATTACTGAGGGATTTAATCTCTTGTATTCGTCATAGGGATAAAATTGCTAAACAGTTATTAAACAGAGCTTTTGTCAAAACGACTGAAACATTTCATCTGCCAAGATTAAATACAAGTATTTTCTTTTATCCTATTTCTCGCAACGAAGTACTTAATTATATTTCTCAACTTACTACTAAATCTGCACCAGGTATTGATGAGTTTTCAAATCGCACTGTTAAGGTAATATCTCAACAAATATCGTCACCTTTATGTTACATTTACAATCTGTGTCTAAATGAAGGGATTTTTCCTAAGGAGTTAAAACGTACAGTTGTTATTCCTGTGTATAAGTCAGGAGATAAAAAGATACTTACTATCAGTTTTTTCTAAAATAATTGAAAAATGCATTAAACATCGTATTCTGGAATTCCTTAAAGTTAATAACATTTTACATAGTGCACAATTTTGATTCAGACAGGAAATGAGTACTAATGATGCCATGATTCATTTAACCGAAAATATTTATTCAAAATTAGATTCAAGAAAAAAAGTATTAGGGACATTTTTAGACCTAAAGAAGGCCTTTGACACTGTACCCCATGAGATGCTCTTGAATAAACTTCAATGTTATGGATTTAGAGGTAAAGCGTTTGATCTGTTGAAGTGTTATCTAATAAATAGAATGCAATGTACAAGAATAGGATCGACACTGAGTACAGAAAAAAATATTAAAGCGGGAGTACCTCAGGGAACTGTTCTTGGGCCAATTCTTTTCTTATTATATGTTAATGATTTATTTTCATTGGATATTCAAGGTGAAATTACCGCTTTTGCTGATGACACTGCGATAATTTTTACATCTGAGTCTTGGGAGACAGTTGTTCAATTTGCCACTATTGGTTTACAAAAAGTTAAAAAATGGTTAGATTTCAATTTATTATCATTAAATATTGACAAGACTGTTATTATTCCATTTTCTCTTCAACACTACAATTTTGATAATATCCCCAAATTTAGTTTCTGCGGCACCATTTTAAAATATTCTGAAAGTACCAAATATTTAGGATTAACAATTGATTCAAATCTGAGATGGCATCTATGTACATGTTCACAACTTGGTAAAAAAAGTTAGGAAAACTTTGTATTTTTTTATACAATTAAGACAATACTGTAATATGAATTTATTAAGAACAGTTTATTTTACGGTAGAACAAAACCTAATTTATTATGCAATCGCAGCCTGGGGTCCCGCTAACTTTACAGTAATAAAAGATATAGAAATAACCCAGAAACTAATCTTAAAAATTTGTCTGCGAAAGCCTAGAACATATCCGACTAATCTCTTATACTCTACTTTTGATGTTTTTAATATTCAACAATTACATACAAAATCTATAATTATATATACACACTTAAATAAACATAAAATCCCTAACATAGAATACGATAATTTTAATACGAGAGCCTCCAATTCAAGGAATTTACTAGCCCCTCATTGTAGTACTTCTAAAGGGCAAAGACACGTAAGATATCTTGGACCTTATTTTTATAATCTACTACCTACTGATTTGAAAACTACTTTATATTTTTCTCATTTAAAAAAAAATTGAAGATATGGATGAAATTTTTTTTAAACAATAATGTTGAGTTGTTAATTTTTACAGGAAAAAGTAGCTAATATATGTAATAAACTACCTAAATGATATTTAAATTAAATTTCACTTTTATTTTATTCTTGTACATGCATACAAAAATTACAAAGTACTGCTGTGCTTGAACTCATCATAATCTCAAGATATTATCGCAGTCACCCACGAGCCTAGCTCATGTGACTAATTTGTATAAAAGTATGAAATTTTGTGATTTACTATTATTATTATTGTGATTATATGATCATATGATTATGAATAAAGTAAAGTAAGTAAAGTAATTCTTGACTCCCCCTCGTACATTGCACTGTTGTATGTTTTTTTTTTTTAATTTCGTGCCCAGCAAGGTTTCTCAAATCACAAAATCTGGACATGAAATAAATTCCTGCTTCGTGTGTTAATGTGACCCTTTGCGGCAATCAATAAAACGCTTCCCTGGAATACAAGATCTGGATAGATTTGTTCTAGGTCAATACAGAGTGGACTGCAGTAAACCACATTTTATGAATACCGATATAACGTAGTTGTAAATACTAGACTAGAAGCCAGAACGACTTGCCGAACGTCAAAATATGTGCGAATAATACATATACCTAATTGTTTATAAGAGGGATAAAATCAGACTAGATAAATAAAAATATTACCTGTTCAATTTTAAAAATAGAAAAATGTATTCGTGCAAATTGTAAAGAATTAAATTCGTGTTATACCTACACGTGATGCCGATTAAAGATAAGAATGTTTTTGTGCACGGATCATATCATAATCATAAGTGATCAGTATATTAGTGCAAGTCAATTAAATACGATTACCAAAAGGTTTGAAAATTCAAGGAATACATATGTCGCTTATGCCGGCTGCAAAAGTACATAATTTAATTGTCATCCAACTACGACCATGCGCGAGAACTACGACCTATCCTTGCAAGGACAAGACAAGTTCGGCCGAATTCGTGTACCACATCCAGATAATCAAACTGTAATTTCATTACTTTTCTTTCCACTGAATTTTGTGTAGCAGGTGTATTATACAACGTGAAAAAGAGTCCTTAAATATTTCTCAATTATTCATCTTCTTACGTGAAAAGTTTGATTATCATCTTTATTGGTTACATTATTGAATAGAAATATGTTTGCAATTTTTGTAGTCTTTGTCTAAATCACGTTTACGTCGATATAGTTCCTTCTTTGTCTTGAGTATTACGGGGGCTGCTACGCGACATAAATCGATTTCCAAGTTAATAATAATATATATATTTTTACCTTAAGATCATATTACATGATATGGTATATGTCAATGTAAATAACGAAAAAAAAAAAAAATAACAAACATCACAAATTTAAAAAATAATGAGAACATTTAAATTTTACACAATCGTTAAAACATGTTTTGTCTATAGATTAAAATATTCAGCTCTTGAATAGAAACTCTTATCAATGAGCCACGATTTTAAGCGGACTTTGAACGTGGACAACATATTGATAGATTTCAACTCGGAGGGTAGCTGATTAAAAATTCGAATGCAAATATAGAGAGGGCTTCTTTCAAAAAGAGTGTGTTGGAAAATTTAAAGTTTGTGCATTTCGAGTACTGTAACACTGTTGTATATCGGAATTTCTTTTAAATGAGCCCGGATTTTTCTTAACATAGACGCAGCATTCATAGATCATTAACGAGTAAATGGTTAATATCTTAAAACGTTGGAAAAAGGGCCTACAGTGAGTTTGTGAATTTAGCTTTAACATTGTTCTAAGAATTCTTTTCTGAAGTAGAAAAACTCTCGATATCTGAGTAGTTACTCCCCAAAACATTATACAATATCTAATACGAGATTCGATATTCCCATAATAAAAGAGTTTTAGATTTTGTAAATCAATAATTGATCTAAGCTTAAATATTAAAAAATTTAATGAGTTAAGTTTATTACATAACTGATCAATATGAGTAGTCCATATAAGATATTCGTCAACATGCAAACCTAGAAAATTGACAAACAGTTCCATTTGAAACGTGTGATGGAAGATCAGCCACGAATATAATATATAATAAGGGTCCCAAAATCGAACCTTGAGGAACACCATTTATTATAGGACAGACGGATGATTTAGCAGATTCGACATATACAATTTGAGATCTACCAGATAGGTAGGAGCTAATCCATTTGTAGGCAAGACCTCGAATTCCATAGCCATGTAACTTTTTAAGCAAACTGTTATGGCAAATGGTGTCAAAAGCTTTACTATTGTCAAAGAAAATACCTATTGTAGGTTCTTTCTGATCAAGACTATTATATACTATGTTGAGAAATTTAAAAATAGCATCCGTAGTTGATTTACCTGGTAAAAACCCAAATTGACTCTTCAGAAGAAGATTGTACTTAAGGAAATATTTTAATAATCTATTGAACATACATTTTTCATAAATTTTAGAAAAAGCTGGTAGGATTGATATAGGTCTGTAATTAGAGACTTCACTACTATCACCTTTTTTAAAGATAGGGATCACTCTTGCAGTCTTCAGTTCAGAAGGAAAATATCCAGATTTGAAACTTTCATTTAGGAGATATGTAAGAAGTGGGGTTAATACATCAGCCACTACTCCTAATAGCGAACAAGGTATTTCGTCTATAACGGCTGAGTTCTTGCTAGATATCTCAATAACTATATTGTATATTTCAACTTCGGTTACAGGACAGAGAAAGAAAGATTGATATATAGAAAATTGTTCTTCAGTATTGGTAGTCTGTCTGTTATTGACATTAGTAAAAAATGTATTTAACAAGTTAGCAACTGCCTCCTGATTACTTATGTATTTGTTACCATCCATTAATTGAATTTCATTGGTTTTACTTTGTTTAGAATATTTATTAATTATAGTCCACGCCGTTTTCATTTTATTGTTCGCTCTCCTTATTTTTTCGTTGTGAAATTTTAATTTAGTTTCCGTAATGATTTTCCTGTGTTTGTTTTTAAAATTTAAGTAATTAGTTTTATCAGCTGATGAATTTGTCAATTTATATTTATGATGTAAATTACAAAGTTTGACAGAATTTTGTCTAATTTGATTTGTTATCCAATCCTTACTGTTTGCGGTGTTTTTAAGTCTTTTTAATGGAAATGCAGAATCAAAATTGAAACGTATTATCTTTAAGAATGAACTATACTGATTTTCAACATTTTGAGCACTGTAAACAGTATTCCAGTCTGCATGTCGTAATAAACTATGAAACTTAATTTTATTCTTACTATTAAAGTTTCTGCAAAATTTTTCATTTACACATGGTTTTGAGTATGTTTCCAAATCAAGACGTAATTGTACTGCAAAATGATCAGAAAATCCCAGCTCAATTATATTGCCACTAGAATTGTCATGATAGTTATTAACAAAAATATTGTCAATAATTTTACTACTACTATTCGTCACGTGAATATGTTGCTTAATCACAGGCAAGAAATTAAAGGAGGCCATACATGTAAACAGTTTCCATGAGAATCAGCAAAATCCAAGTTGAAATCTCCAGCTATTATTATAGTACAGTTTCTGATATTTGTTAATTTAACAGTTAAATCATTTACGGCATCAAGAAAACTACTAACGTTTCCTGACGGAGATCTATAAACAGTACAAATTAAGAATTTAAAATTACTTACAAAGCATTGCAGCAAACAATATTCAAAATCTTTTTCAACACAGTGCACATCTACCGTAATTTTTTTGATGCGAAGATCAGATTTTACAAATATAGCAACTCCGCCTCCCTTGCTTTTTGACCTAGAGTATACACTGCACAATTTGTAATTGTCAAACAGGGGAAACTCACTATCACCAAGCCAATGTTCGGAAACGCAAAAAACATGAGGCGAATACTGTTTCAGAAAAACTTCAATTAAATATAATTTATTAGTTATACTTTGAACATTAAGGTGCACTAACACAAATAAAGATTTCACGAGATCGTCGTTGCTTTCAGGAAACACTTTTTCACTTTATTGTTCACTGTTTTACTATCCTGTTTAATGCCTTGTGTTACTTGCGGAATAAGAGATTTACTGAGTCCTTTCTGAACGCTTTTGAAAACACAACTTTCATTTGATGGATGAATTGTAATTAAATTTTCCTTGTTTACATAAGTTTTAATACTCTCAGCTGGTTTAATTGCAGAACCAATATTTTCAAATAGTTTCATTCTGCCCTTTTGATTAATGTGCAATCCATGGTTTGTAAAAGATTCCGTTTATGTCAAAATAAATAATTCTGCTGTTTTTAACGACATTGTTATAGATTTCAAGGTTGAAGTCAAAAATGAGCCTATTTAATACGCTCCATCCTTTCCAAAACGGTGTAGATATTAATATAAGATTGGTTGTATCGCAGCATTTCCGTAGCACAGAAAGTTTGTCATAATTCGGTTTAGAACCTTGAAGGGTATTATTTGATCCGCCCATGACAATCACATAATCATTTTTCGTAAGTTTCTTAGCAATATTATTAACATCTTCAATCACTGATTCAAGAAAAGCATTTGGCTTGAAAATTGAGCTTACTTCATACTTGTCGGAATCTACGAATGATATTAATGCCTGAGAACAGTTGTATGTACTGTATGAACAATTGTATGTACTTCATATTTTTAATTCAAGAATAAACGGAAATAGAAACTTGGGAAACCTCATTTATTTCCTATTATTACGTACATACCTACGTTTGTTGTTCTTTAAAAACTTTGAAACAATAGAGCGTCTCCAATCCATATCATCGTTCCACATGTTTTTCTGACCGTTATGTTACAGACACGATACAATTGAACCTATAAACGTATTTTTAACGAGACAATGCACTTGATGGACTTGCTCCGCTTGAATCATTTTATTCGCCTATAAATTCAAATCTGCGGCACGTTATTCTACTTTTTTCTCAATTTCACTTTCTCATTTGTTAACTTTTATTTTTTTCCTTTAGTTTATTTAATTGTTACTTTCTTTTGACAATTCTTTGACAAATATGTTTGTAGGATTGATGACTTAAACGTAAACCTCAATTTCTGTTTATAACCGAAAATGAAAAAAAGATAACGAATCGTTGTTCTCGGACGAGATTCTCTTGCAACTTTTATAGACCCCAAAACCCCAAAATAGCGCAACTTTTTGTAGTTTAACCGTTTTTCTGTATTTCTTATAATTTACAGGATTCCCATAGCGTCCCCTTAAATTATTTGTAACCCTTTATATCTCTTATATATTTTTTTATTTGCGTACATATACTTATATTATTTACTAAAGTAAAGTAAACTAAAAAGATGTTAAGAAATACATACATATAAGAAAACTAATACGAATAAATAAATATATTCATTATAGAATCAAATACATTTAAAAATGTACAGAGTGTACATTAATTATTGAAAGGCGTTTGAATTTGGCGCGTTGTCGAATTAGTAATTTTCGTCTTGCAAGATTGGTATTCATACTGGATATGATGACTTGATGTTGAATTTCGTCAGTAGCGTGCCTGTGGTGTATTGTTTACATTTTGATTTCCTTAAGTTATTATTATTGAGTTAGTATTAATTTTTTTTGCTGTCAGACATTTTTCATTGGTAAGTACAACCGTACAACAGGAAATAAAAGTACACACGAACCTTTTTTTAGGTTAGCGATGGTTTTCACGGACCTGCACAATAAATTTATTGTTGAGGCGTATTTTCGGTCGGGGATACGCAATGAACAAGACGTGTGGAATTATTCTTATCAAAGTTGAAGTGGTATTCACATATGATTGTTTTATGCAACAATGCATATCGATGTATGTAATTAACAAACGTAAAATAATTTCTAATCACTAATAAATTGTTTTAATAATATATAATTATATGTGCCGCCCCTGGTAAAACAGAATAGTAAGCAGTACCAACTTTTACAAATAATCTAATGGGCGGGAAATTCAAACACCTTTCAATCAGTAATGTACACTCTGTATAAAGGAAATGAAACAGGAGAAATAATGAATTGATGAAAAAAATGTGTATAAAAATATTTCTCCTATATTTACATCATCAACAATTGTCTTAATAATTAGCAAAATATGTAAGACTCTGAGGTGGGGTCTTACTTCCCCCAAGGAAGGAGTTTGCTTATTTGAAGATTTTTCCTTATTTTTTTAAACAAAAAGACGTCTTGCAATTTGGCTGCCCTATTTTTAGAACATCCGGTATTTTTAGCATTGTCGACTTAAATTAAGCAAGGACTTTCATGAGGTATAGTTCCGGTAGATAGTTTCATTATGCATCGGATGTGTGTTAGTTTTGCAAAGAACTACGTATTATAAATGAAGGTAAAATAACGTCATTTACAAAAATTAATCACTATGTTCGGAATTTTAATTTGTTGTTTTAAGTACTATTACTTTAACGAAAAAATTGTCGTATGTGAATAGAAAATACCATACAATTGAGGAGGGTTAAATGAATAGTAATTTTGTTAAAAGTTTGCAATAATTACATACAGGGTGTCCCAGCGAGACCTTTCATTAGAAGTTTATGGGGTTCTGGCCAAAATAGAACCTTGAACATTTAGAATTAGATACAATTCTCTTCAGCTAAAATATTTTCAGATGTCTAGCACTTCCGGTTATACCGGAAGTCGCCATCTACTTTGTTATTTTAAATGGAACACCGTATTTATTTTTGCACTTCTAGATGGGAATCATAATTTTGAATCTTTTTTATTCAAACCATACCATGTCTATCTATTACAGTTTTTGAGATAAAAATTATTTTCCGAAATCATGACGGGTGGTTGACGTTTTCAAAATGGGCTGTAACTCTTATTTGAAACGAGATAGAAAATTGAAATCTAATTAAGTAAAGATCCCTTTATCGTGGGTATTCTTTAAAATAAACATCTTTGCCTGACAATAATTCTTAAATGTATACTTTTCATCAAGTGTAAAAATGTAAAAAGATCGATTTTTTCAAATGGAATGCCAGATTTTTCGTTGCGTAATCAAATTGGTGATAAAATTTGGCACAAAGTGGTATTACATATTCCTATACCTAAATCAAACCGTTTTGGAGTTATTTCCAAAAAAAACGGAAAATTTTACCATTATAAAAAATAATTTTTCAAATGTCAAGTTATTGAAACTCGTTAACTAATAGAGTGCCTTTACGAAGTTTCATTTCAAGTTGCAAAATGAATAAAAGTAATGTAACACAATAGTAACACAATAGTGTTCTATGTGCATGCAATTTTGTCGTACAATGTAAAGTTCATTCTTTTATTATATGCCGATCATAATACGAAAATCACGGAACTTGAGCTCTGTACATAGTACATAGTATATTCGTAGAATCCGTTTTACAGACGTATTATTATAGTTAAAAAATGCTTGCAATCTAGAAATGTTCGTTTTTGTAAACTACAGTGCGGCGACATTTTCTTTTTTTCAAAATGTAAGTATGTAGTTTTTTTTTAATTATTGTTTTGTGATAAACTAAGAATCCGTTTTTCTCGGTAACAAAACAAAATTATTCAATGAAATTTATATCAAAATATAGGTTAGCTTAATATCTAATGCGGAGACATTTTCTTTTTAAGTAAAACTTGAACGTTTAAGTTAAATTAGCAATTAAAAGGTCCGGTAACACTTCGAAAAAACGAATGAATTAGGCAACTTTATGTACAGTGTTAGGATTAGTGCTGGCAACCGAAACCGGTTTTTCGGATAATCGGTTAACCGGTTTTGGATATTCGCGGTTTTGAAGAAAACCGAAAACCGGTTATCCGGATAATCGAATATTCCAATAACCGGTTATTCGGATAACGGATATTCAGATATCCGAATAACTGAAAATTCGAATAACCAGATATCAGAATGAGTTTTTTTTATTTAATGAATCAGTACTTATTAGGAAAAAAGTACGTATACATAGTTACGTATTTATTTAGTTAATTGCTTTTATTATGTATTTAATCTCAGCGAATTCTATAATTACAATACTTGCAGTACCTAGATATTTTCTGTATTTTCTAAATATGTAGTCTCGCAACATTAATGTACCAAACAGTTGAGATTAGTGCTGGCAACCGAAACCGGTTTTTCGGATAATCGATTAACCGGTTTTGGATATTCACGGTTTTGAAGAAAACCGAAAACCGGTTAACCGAATAATTGGTTTTTGGATATTCGAATAGTCGGTTTTTACCATTATTTGGATAAGCGGTTATATCCGAAACCGGTTTTTAAAAAAATCGATTAACCGGTTTCAATTTTTTCCGGTTTTTGCCAGCACTAGTTAGGATGATTTATGACTGTGTACCTAAACCCCAGCCGGAACCCTCTGGCTTTCTTGGAAAATTCTCTCGAAGCTATTAAATATGGAGCTTCATCAATAAACATTGATTTAATAATATTGTTTAAAAACGGATTGATAGGATATCTTCAAGTTGTTAAAAGTGATTTAAAACTTTCTGCGGAGTTGTTATCAACGTCATTTAATAAGCTGGACGACAATGCAAATGTTTAGCGAAATTTATGTACAGCCGGGCTATTATAAAATTCATTTCACGCATTCGGATTGCTTGCACCAGTTTTTTTACAAAAATATTTTTCACATTTTCAATGATCGTTAAAAATGTGACGCGGTCCATTTAGAATATAATTTTTTAAATTTTGAATACGATTTTGTGTTGGCAAGTCCTCTTTTTTTGCACTTGTTATAGCTGTTCGAAACTTAATGATATTGTTACCTATAAATTGTTTTAAAAATATGTTTTGTCCAGACGTTTTTGAAATATCCTTTAGTTTCTTGCAGTAGTTACGTAAAACATGACTACGACATTCTATTTTTTCAAATAAAAATGTTAGGATTTCATAGGGATAACATGGGTAACTTTTTTATTGGAAGAGATAGAGAGATGGTTAAATTAGTAAAAAGGTGCGGGTTCAAGAGCTCATTGAGAATACATTTTCAAATTTTACTTGTCATGGTCAACATGTATTAAAAGATTCTTCTTTTCCACACTCCCACATTTATCGTAAAATCTACTTTTCAATCCAAATAGCCTTTCATTGATAATTTCCATGTTAAAAAAAGGACAACCAAAACCTTCATGTAGAATTGATTTGAGTGCCGAAAAAAGGCGCCATATCCACAATTCGACGACCGCTAATTACGTGTGGAGTTTTAGCATTAGAGTTTGAATAATCCATTTCGATAGACAAATCTAAAGAAGATCAATCGTACTGGAGCGTATCGATGTTAGCATTACCTATACAGGGTTATTCACGCAAACCGTTCATTAAAACTTTTCAAAAAGAAATTTAGATAGAAATTTGAAATTTACAGAGGAGAGATACTTTGAACCGATCTTTCCAAATAAAATAAAATTGACTTCCAGTAACTTCCGGTTATACCGGAAGTCCCTATCAACTTGCTTATTTTAAGTGAGATGCTAGATTTTTTATCACGTTTTGAATTCTACATGTAAAAATATATAAATTTGTAATACATTTCCCTATTTCTAGATTGCATCATTTTCGAAATATTTTGAGTTTCGTTAGAATCTGGATTCTGCAATATGATTTTCAAAAAATTATATCACAGCTATTATTGAAGCAATTTTATTTGTAACAGCTAATGTTGTAGTTGAGGCTTTAAGGTTTTAAAAAATTCATAAACATAATCTATTAAGCTGCAGGGCGTCTAAAATATACCCCTCCACTAGAAGACACTCCTATTTATTGTTACTACAAATTTTGTAGTAGAGCAAAGAAAATAGCGTTTCGCAAATGTAAATTCAGAAATTTTAATTGTTCTTTGATCATCCTTTCTTTTGGAATGCTTGTAATCTTATAAAAGGTTAACGAATGAATTTCATTACCACGGATCGGTGCCATATATTTTGCGTGGTTCAAATTCTAATGCAATGGCAAAGTTGTTACGCTGCAGCGGATGAGATGACGTCGGCTTACATTTCCCCGATCCCTATTCATTACATTGAATGGAAGAAAATAGCCGCTAGTTTGCAGCTCTCCGGGTTAGCGTAAATGTGTTTTAAAACCATTGCCTGATTATCTTCGTTATTTGTTACTGAAGTTCGTCTCGTTTTCATACATCTTTTCAAGTTCCAAAAAGTTAGGTTCATACCTTCCAAACTTTGTTTTTTTCATATGAGACAAGAGGAGATATATTTCATTGAACACACATTCTCTTCTCTCAACAGTTTTAGATCATTCTTCATGAAATTAAAATATCAACGTTTATTTTGATTCTCAACTTTTTTTTGCTTTCGTTTAAAATTTACAGTAACGCGAAATGCAAAATGCATTGTTGTTTTCATGGCTACATCAACAAAATTAAAAATATTTAAATTAATAAAATTGTAAATTTTTATGAATTAAATCAAAAATATCTCATAACTCAAAAACTGTTGAAGATGGATATAGGGAATGCTAATACAGATCGATGCAGCATTTAATTCCACATACCATGTTGTATTAAAATAATTAATTAATTAATAATACACACTAATTTTTAATTAAGAAAATTGATTACAGCCCAGCAGTAAGTAAAAGTGTCATTAACAAAAAAATATATTCATAACGTACTCACAGCTGCACTTTAATAGATTCAATAACATCAATAAAAAATAAATACAATGAAAATCACGGAATAACCTACTCGTCCTGATTATGGTTAGCCTTATTAACGTTTGGTTGATCTTTGAGCGCAAGCATTCAGATTTTAATCGTCTCAGTCCTGATCCTTATCACAATAATTATGATGAATTGTTTGCTCTCGCTCCTTATCATACTTTATTGATCTTAATCGGATTAGTCCTGAATACTCATAAACTCGACTGTTAGTCGTTGGTGGTAACGAATGATATTAATCGTTTTGACCCTGATCCTTATTACAAGTGAACTAATCTTAATTATTATTCTTTGACCTAAAATCGCTTTAGTCCTGAATACCCAGGATCAAGAAATTGAATTAATTAGTATAATGCCTGTTTCACACGGTCATATTTTTGTATCAAATTTGTTACGAAGTGTGTGAGAAGTGCCAATTCAACCAATCAACATTCACTGCGGTAGCTTATCTCTCTCACTTTTTCACAAATTTGTACAAAAAATATGACCGTATAAAACAGGCATAACAGATTTTCATGAGCGCAAGCGTTGCCGAGAATTCTCGACATTGAACGCTCCTGATCATGATACTTATGATCGAATTATAAAAATAATTTCACATAAATTGGTAGCTGTGATCCTGATATTGAATATACTAATCTTGATTATTATTGTTTTGATTTTGGTTATGGGTCATCCCATCTTTGATTGTGATCAGTTTAATACTGAATACTTAGAACCAAGAAGTTGTTAAAAAGATCCTAATGAACTGTTTTAGACCTTATCAGGACACTTACGATCGAGTTACTATGAATTATTCGCTTATGGTTAGCCTTATTAACCTTTGTTTGATCTTTGAGTGCAAGCATTCGGATTTTGATCGTCTTAGCCCTGATCCTTATCACGACACCTATGATGGATGAATTGTTTTGTTCTCCGTCCTTATTATATTTTCTTTGATCTTAATCATATTAGTTCTGAATCCCCGTAAACTCGACTGTTAGTCGTTGGTGTTAATGATGTTAATAGTTTTGACCCTGATCCTTATTACAAGTAATTAATTATTCTTATTCTTAGACCTCGATCGCTTTAGTCCTGAATACTCAGAATCAAGCGATTGAATTAATTTGATTAGTTTAGACTGTTTTAATAAGCGCAAACATTTTAATTTTGATGGTTTTAATGCTAATCTTCATCACGATACTTACGAAGAATTGTTTCGTTCTTGCTCCTAATCATTTTTCTTTGATACTCATCAGTTTAGTCCTGAATATTAAGGAACGAGAGATTGGATGAACCGGATTATTTTAATGAGCGTAAGCATTCGGAGTTTAATCGTCTTAGTCTTGATTCTTATCACGACTCTTGATATGGAATAGTTTTACTCCCGTTCGTGATCCTACTTTCTTTCATCTTAATCAGATTAGTCCTGAATAAACTGGACTGTTGATCGTTGGTGTTAACGAATGAAGTTAATCGTTTTGACCCTGATCCTTATTACGTGTGAATTAATCTTAATTGATTATTACTATTCCTTGATCGCTTTAGCCCTGAATACTCAGGATTAAAAGACTGAATAACTTGACTAATTTTAATTTTTTTTTTAATGAACGCAAGCACTCTGATTTTGATCGTTTAAATCCTAATCCTTATCTTGATACTTATGAAGAATTGTTTCGTTCTTGCTCCTGATCATCCTTTCTTTGATACTGATCAATATACGAAAGATTGAATTAACTGAATTAATTGAATTAATTAATGAGCGCAGGGTTTCGGATTTTCATCGTTTTAGTCCTGATCCTTATCAGACACTTATGATGGAATGTTTTGCTCTCGTTCCTAATAATCCTTTAACAATTTTGATTAATTGTGGTACATAGTTAGGATCAAGGAGTGATTTGTGACTGGATTAACTCGATTGTTTTTATAAAAGATTTTAATGAGCAGTTTTAATCGTTTTAGTTATGATCTCTATCACGGTACTTACCACCATTATGGTTTTGATTTTGAATTTATTTATACTGATCTAGATCGATTTAGTCGTGAACCTTCAGGATCAAGAAATTGAATTAACTTCTGGGTTATTTTAATGAGCGTAAGCCTTCGGATTTCGATAGTTTTAGGCTTGATCCTTATTAGGCACTTATGATGGAATGTTGTTCTCTCGTCCTTATTCGATTTTGATGAATTGTCCTAAATACTTAGAATCAAGGAGTCGGATTAACTCGATTGTTTTTATAAAATATTTTAATGAACAGTTTTAATCGTTTCAGTTACCACGGTACTGACGATTGAGTTACCATGAATTAATCACCATGGTTTTGATTTTGAATTTATTTGTTCTGATCTAGACCGGTTTAGTCCTGAACCTTCAGGATCAAGAAATTGAATTAACTCCTCGGTTATTTTAATGAGCGCAAGCGTTCTCATTTTTGTCGTATTAGTCCTGATCCTTATCGCAACGCTTATTATAAATTAATTACTCTGATACTGATTTTGAACGATTCGATTATGATTGTTTCTCTTATACTTGATCGTTTTAGCTCTGAAACTCAGGATTTAATTAATTAATTAATAATACACACTAATTTTTAATTAAGAAAATTGATTACAGCCCAGCAGTAAGTAAAAGTGTCATCAACAAAAAAATATATTCATAACGTACTCACAGCTGCACTTTAATAGATCCAATAACATCAATAAAAAATAAATGCAATGAAAATCACGGAACTTGAGTGCTGTCTAATCAATCGCCGAAGCAAGTATTCAGTATTATTTCTTTGTTAACGGTGAATGAGAAAAAAGGACGGAGTTATGATTCATAAGTCTGTTGATGCAACACCAGACAATGACGTAACGGTCTTCTCTTGTGAATAATACTGTATAACGCAGATACCATCGATCGCATAATGACATTTCGACGGTAGCTACAGTTTTCTGTAATCAAAAAGTACGACCACATAACTAGATTTTGGGCATTTTAGTTTTAAGACATGGCCCGTTTTCTATGCTCGCCACTGTACATCAATAAACAAAATTCTCGAGGTTTTTGAATTTGGGAATAGTAAATGTATTTAGGTGACCTCAAAAAGGAGGCAAAGGAGCAGTTTAATGAGGGATGTTGCAGGGTTTGCATATTTTTTTTATTTTTTATGTTTCACAGCTTACTTTTCAAACATCCAATGTACATATACTCTCTTCCAAAAGTATTCGTCCGTTTGACAATAAAATGAACCTTATTGAAATACTTCCTAGTATGATGATTTTATTTTAGTCTTTAGTATGTAGGTACATTTGGAAGGTACAAAATAAAATGGTCCTATCTCTGGCAAAGTTCATTCGTTATATCACAACTGAAACACGGTTCGTCCAACTGACACTTTCGTTTAAAAAAAATGTCCACGTTTAATTTTTATTTCAAACAATTCCTTATAACTTTCTGTACAAAAAAGTATATTGTGCAAAATCATTCCACGATTGGTTTTCAAGTAAATTGTTAATTTTGTCAGGAACATATTGAATATGTTGTTTTTGCAAAATTAGATCCCTTTTCATATGCCGGAGTCGTAAATTAAATATGAACAAGTAGGCTTACAGTGATCAGAATCAGAGTCTCTAATGTAATTGAAGTAATTTATTTAGTATGCTGTGAATCGAAAATTTTTGTTTGACAAACTGCTTGACATCTGGCGTCAATTAACTTTGCTATTGCAATTCGTTATTATTTGAGAGTAATTATTCTATGCTCAAATGAAAACTCACGAAGAAAATAGATTAGCGGTGTGTTTAGTGTGTTTTGGAAAATCAAAGGGAACGAGAAAAATTAGCATCAGGCAATTAGAAACTTTGAAAAAATATTTTATCAACGAATATTCGCTGCAAAATTCTAAGTTTCCATGTTCGCTCTGTGGCACTTGTAGAATAGTTGTTGAAGAATATGGCAGAGACAGCTTTAAAAGAAAAATCCAACAGATCGACTATTCCAAATTGGATATTCGTCCACAGTCAATAACAAGAGGTAACTCCATTTGTACGTGCTTACTTTGCGAAGTTGCAAGATCTACACCTGTGAATAACAAGTTCTATAAACAAACAAACTTAGGTCGCCCATCAAAATCTAATTGAAATACAATTAACAAAAAGAAATCCATTAAACTGTGTACATATTGTTTAAGTGCAATTTTCAGGGGAAAATCCCATAATTGCACAAAAGACCAAAAATATTTAAATGCATTAACGATTGCTGGTTCCCCAAAATCTAAAGAAAAGATTGCTTCAGCAATAATAAAATGTAAAGAAAATACTGCTGGAAAGGCAATGACACTATCTACAAGCACAGGACGTCCAATTGCAATACAATTTAAGTCCGCGAAGGAAACTCAGGCAGATAAAACAAAATTATCAGTAGAAGTATTTTCTAAAATACAATCTTCTATCGATTTAAGCATTAATAAAACACTGAAATTGGCATCGAAATTACGTAAATCTTTAGGAACAAAATTCATTGAATCAAATTTAAAAACAAAACTACAAGAAAAATATCATTCTCTGGATTCATTTTTCGATAAGACTGAAATTAGATATGTAGAGGAAGTAAATCGAGAAGTTAAATCAACTGCAATTCAGACAACGGTGTTTTGGAACGACGTTAAAAACTTTTTATTCTATATAAAACATACAAGAAAATGTTCCCAAGAAGACGTAAATATTAAAATTGGAATAGATGGAGGAGGAGGTTTTTTAAAAGTTTGTGTAAGTTTACAAGATAATAGTTATATACATGGCAAAAAAAAACTCAAATAAAACAATGAAAGACTCTGGTGTCAAGCAACTATTTATCCTTGGTATAGTATGCGGCGTACAAGAAAACTATCATAACGTACAGAAGCTGTGGCAATTATTAAAATTGAATGATGTTGGAAAATTATATATTGCAACCGATTTAAAATTGGCAAATATACTTACAGGAATAATGTCCCATAGTTCGATATATCCTTGCACATGGTGTAATGTAAATAGATATCAGTTACTCAATAATGGGACATTAAAAACACTTGAAGGTAACTTGGAAAATCATAGAAAATGGTTAATATCTGGAGGCGATAAAAAGGATATGAAAAAATCTAGTAACTGCATTTATCCACCTATTATTGAATTACCTGAAAGCGCAGAAATTTTGAAAATTATTCCTCCACCGGAATTACACTTGATGCTAGGAGCAGTTAATACAATTTATAATGCAATTTTAAAAGAATTTCCAGACATTTGCAAGAAATTGACAGAAATTTGCCATGTACAGCGGGAAGCCCTTCATGGAGGTTCCATTTCTCCAATTAACTGTTTAAAATATGTCAAATGTTTGTCGAGTTTAGAATTGGTTGTTAAGTCATGTTTTGGTAATAACTTGGCATTTGATTTTGAAAAGACAATCCATCAATTCCGGCAGGATTTCATTGAATTAGATATGAGAGTAACACCAAAGATCCACGCCATATTTCACCATGTTGAAGAATTCTGTAAATACGAGAACCAGAGTTTAAGACATTTCAGTGAACAAGCTTCTGAAGCAGTACATGCAGATTTTAAAAAAGTATGGCAGAGATATGAAGTCCCAAAAACTCGTCAAAATTTTTAAGCTGTGTTAGATTCTACAATAGCATTCATTTGTAAATTAAAATGTATAATTAACATACAAAAATATTGTTGTTTCCTTATTAATTTGTTTAGTTTCTGTATATACAATTTGTGAAATACATAAAAATTGTTGATATTTCTAAAATAACTCTTAATTTAAAAAAAAACTCGTCGTCCAAAGATTTAAAAGTTAATGTTTTTTTAATAAACAAGACTGTTAAAAGTTGATATAAACATAAATTAAACATGGACATTTTTTTTTCAAAGTAAAGTTGTATTCAGACGAACCGTGGAAATTGTGTTAGTGTCATACATGACAGTATGAAGCGAAACTGAGTAAATAACGATAATTTAAGATAATGTACCGAAAATGGCAAAATATTAAATTGCATCACACATCACAAGTGAGGTCATGTAGTTGTGGAGAAACCCGAGACGGCGCGATCGAATCAATTCTCTTTCTGTACTCCGGGTACCGCCTTTCATTCGCAATGCTGTGACTGTTGTTCAGTATCGAACGGTCCCGCGAACGTAGTAAACAGATGCTATCAACTATTGATCACGTCCGGTTTCGCCTTGGAAAAGAATATGAGACGTAGTCGCGATGAGTGATCCGAATAAAAAACAGGCAGCCGCTCGAAAAAGGCCGCCCGAGAGCCCATCGCACGGGTCCAAGCGATTGACAGATCGCGTCACATTTTTCGAGAAGGTGTGGACCGGCTCTCAGACCGGCTCCATCGAAGATGATGCTGTCCAGGTGGAAGAAGACCTGGAGCAGAGATTAGGCGAGAAGAGCGTAGAATCTCAAGATCCGAAACAGGTGGTTCACCATCGGGTCGTGAGACCCGATGGATCGTTCGAGGAGACGGTCTTCCAGACGGTCGAAGAAGGTGACATCGCTTCGGGCTTGAAAACCGTAAAATTCGAGAAAGTCACGATTAGGAAAACCGTCAAGGAAGTAGGGGCTAAAAGTCGAACCCCGTCCGAAGAAAAAATCGTCGAAGATTCCGCCTACCATACTGAATCTTATGGCAACGGGCTCTCTCGCTCCAAGTCTTCTAGCGTTACTTCGCTAACCGGTAGATTTCCATCGGAGGAGAGCTTGAGTAGAATTTCTTCGAGGGAACAGTCCCAGTCGAAAGACGAGTGGGATTCGGCTAGCAACAGCAGTAAAATCACTACTTCCTCTTCGGAATGGTACAACGAGTACAGGACGCAGAGTTTCCAACAAAAATACTCCACTAACCGAGATTACTTCAGGAGCAAATCCGAATATGATAACCACATCGCCACCATAAGAGGTCAGAATTTTTTATAATCCTAAACCAAACTTTATCTATCAAGTAAATATCCATTAGTAAATATCCATTAAAACAACACGATGATCTACTTGACCTTGAACATAAAACAAAAACAACCATGGCTTATATCTTTTTTTTCCAATAAGAAAATATAACAAATTCTAATTTGAAATTTGGAAAAACCTTCCGGATGCTTCTAACGACAATGTTTGTACCGAAGCGTAATTAAAAATCAATAACACTTATTGCTTTTTAAGTGTAGATAGAATTTTGACTAAAATGGTCTATTTTGAAAGTATTGATTTTCGTTAAAATGCCAAAGGTGAAGAATCCTGCAGGACTCGTGTGTATAAAAACCTATTTGAAACGGCCTGATATTTAGTAATCGACGATTAATTTATTAGCAAGTCCAGTTAGTTTTGTGATTAACGATGCACAGAAAACTGCGACGGCTAAAAACCGTATTTGCATATTTGAATGTCTCTCCATATTTTACTATGTTAAGGTATTAGGACATCAAAAAGAATGGTATATATGTTTTCTAAATATTAATAAAGACATTGCGCAATCAATTTCTAAATGCTGAAAGGAGGAGCGGAGTTACTAATTTAAATAAATCGATTGGGTAAAAGATATTTCATAATCGTGATGTTGTTAGAAAATTTAAACAAATCCGACATTATTAAATTACAATACAAATGTTCATATTTTATTTCAGTCTGGTGGTAAATTATGAGTATGGTTAACAGTATAGTCCGAGGGGAAGGACATCGTTCGGATTTTGTGCACCTATTTATAAATACCCAAGATTTATGGATCAATACTGCGCATATCTGTAAGGATTGTAAGATCTATAAGCCTGTAACTCAATTATTAAAATATAGAATTTCGAAGTTCTCTGGAAGGTCTCTAGGATTACTCAGAAGTCTCTGCAACATTATCTTAGAGACTTACAAGACACCGTATCATACTAGGAACTTCAGGATTCCATTTTTTAATAACTGACTTACAGGCTAACAGATCTTACGGTCCTTACAGATATGCGCAGAATTGACCCATTAATTGTATTTAAAATATTTTATTTTATTTAAAATATTTTGTCATATTTAAAATATTTCAATATATTTAAAACTATTTTATTAAGTATTTAACATAATTTTGAAGTATTTATACATTTATTTGATTGTATTTAAGAATTATATTAATTTGCATTTATTTAAACATATTTAAATATATTTAATTGTATTTAAAAAGTTCTATAAGAGTTAATTAACATAATGCATTCGTTTGAAAGAAAATAATTATTCTTACGTATCGTTTAATGCGAAAACTTGCAACGATATAAAAAAAGAAAAAATACATTTTTATTGTTTTAGATATATTTTTGTATCTACACTGCATCCCCGAATTGTATTCGCGTTACGTATAATGGAGCAAAAATGTCTGAATTCAAATTTCACGGTTTGCATTCAGGAGTGCGTTCAGAATCTTTACCTCCGAGAGCGTCTTGGGCGTGTAATCGCGTCTTTCTCATTCACGATTTTCATAACATATCGCAGCTCGCTCATCCATTCTAAAACGTCTTGTGTTTACATTATTTCCCTAACAACGGACGCACTTTCACATCCCAGTTGTAAGTGGGACGCTTAGAGTGCGCTAGTAGTCATGGAAATACTGTAAACACAAGTTGTTTTAAAACGGATGAGCGAGATGCAAAATATGTTAAAAATCGTGAGTGACAAAGAAGCGATTACACGCCCAAGACGCTCTCGAAGGTAAAGATTCTGAACGCACTCCAGGTCTGCTTGGCGCGAAATGAATTTGTGTCAAATTTGACGTCGAGGGTGTTGAAGGTGGAATTAATGCAAGAAGAAATATATCTGCGATAAAACGTTTCCCATTTAAAATTAATGAGATATACCAAATTCCAACATCCTTGAAAGAAAAATAGAATTACGGAAAATCACTGATAAATATTTCAGTAGAGTTATAAGACGTTAGCGTCATCTATTTATTAATCAAAACACAAATAAAATATAATAAATAAATATATAAGGGGTTAAAATCTTGGCTGGGACACTCAGTACAGTCTGCCACTTCTTAATCTTCGACTGTCAGTTTGAAGCAGCCAACATGGAGTTATTAGCTGCTTTCTTTCGCTGAAAAGTTTAAATCGTGATTCGAATGATTTTTCGTTACCCGCTCTGGATCTGAATGCATTTCAATCCAAACAGATCGTAAAATTGAAAGATTGAAAATGGAAATGGGATGCCGATCCGGAATGAAATTTTGCGAAGATCCATTTGCAAGAGAGCATCCATCTTTGAATCTAAACGCGTCATGTTGCGTTTGGATCAAACGAAAGAAAGCAGCTAATGTTTAGGGCCTTTTTAATCCTTATGAAGCATCAGAAATAGATAAAAAAAAGCCCTAAGTACTCCTTTATCAAAATCTTTGGAATATATCTTTTTCTATTCCTTCTATAGTTTTAATTTCTTCTGTGTTTTTCCTATTCCTTCTATAGTTTTAATTTCTTCTTGATCATTAAATTTTGGCGGCTTTAAGTTACTGCAGTTATTCATATTGCGAGGATTTATTAATATTTAATTCAATTTAATGGTATTTAACAAAAACTTAAAATTATTTATTAGTATTTGAATGGTATTTATTCGTATTTACTGGTATTTACTGTTAATTAATTTAATTTAAGGTATTTATACATATTTATACCGTAATTAACATATTTTAAATTACAAAAATAATTATGTAGATTTAAATTTATTTTTAAATATATATTTAACTCTCTGTACACTTATTTAAGAGATGTCCTACCCCTCGGTATAGTCACAAAAATTACTAAATTAATTCGCATTAATTTCCAGTTTTTCTTTAGCTTGTAACAAACATATGCGGCCTTTCGTGCCGCATTTTTATTGCTTCTAAATTTAATCACATGAATTATGAATAAAACAACTTATTTTATCCTCTATCCCCCTAGACTTAAAACGACTAGTTCAGAAGAAGTATTTTGCACTTACTATTTTCAAGTGCCTACAAAAAACTTATGACTTGCAAAATTAGTTTTGAGATTTATTGAGTTTATTGTTTTTCTGTTACTGGTGTTATTGATAAGATTGGAAAAGATGGATGGATACAACAGGTACGAGGGGTCGTTTTTATATTCTCGGACTAGGTAGTTTTCAATTTTAATGCAAGTTCTAATTATACTGTTTTTTAATTGCATATGCCTTGGTAACATGTTTGACAATTTACAAAACAATTGCAGCAGTATTAGTTCTAATATCTGTCAGACTGTGTTATCATGTATCAAAATGAACAAATTCGAATATCAAGCAGTGATAAAATTCCTAACAAAACAAGGAAAAGCTCCAAAAGTTATTCGTGAAGAAATGTTGGCTGTATACGGGGATGATTGTCCTTCCAAGTCGAAGAACAAAAATCGATGTTATGGCATATTAAGGGCTCCAGCCCTCCCAAGAAGTTTAAAGTCGCCCCTTGTGCAGGAAAAATAATGGCAACTGTTTTTTGGGATTTCCAAGGAATTTTAATGATTGACTATCTGAATAAGGGAAGTATGGTAACAGGAGAATATTATGCAAGCTTAATACATCGCCTCAGAGATTCTGTTAAAGTGAAAAGGCGCAGAAAACTGACGCAAGATGTCCTCTTGCTCCACGACAATGCACCACCCCACAAGTCAAGACTTTCAAAAGCTGTTGTTGCTGAATGTGGATTCGTAGAAATTGACCATCCGCCTTACAGTCCAGATCTAGCCCCCTGTGACTACTTTTTGTTTCCAAATATCAACAAAAAAAAACACTAAGGGGAACAAAATTTAGGGACTATGACGAACTTATAGCCATTTTGCGGACAAACCAAATGAATAGTTTTATAATGGATTAAAGATGTTATTGAAACGATGTAATACTTGTATTCAAAAGCAAGGGGCCTATATTGAAAAACAAATTTTTCTTGCTGTTCTAATCTTTTCTTTTCATGCCTAGTTCGGGAATATAAAAACGACCCCTCGTATAAAAGAGTCAAGTAAAACAAAATGAGGACTGACTGCACTATTGACAAAAACAGTTTCCACACCCAGTCGTCTGTCGATACTCAAACATATCATCAGTCTTCCTAAACACTTACAAAACGAACCTGTAATCAAGAATTCTAGTAATACCCCGGAATTGGAAAAGAAAGAAATCAATAAATGCCTTAACTTTGGAAATACTGCACTTCTTTTTGATAATAAACGAATATCAGATGGACAAATTTCATCTGATCGATTTAATGATCTTACTTTTTCGAAAATATTTTTGCTCAATAAATTAACAGCTTTAACATTAATAGAAACATTACATTTAAATAAAGGATACCGTAGTAAATTGATGCTACAAGAGCATATTATGATGTTACCTATTAAAGTTGTGAAAGATTCAATTCATAATACGCATTAGCAAAGCCAATAGCTTTCATCAATATTATCAGTGAAGCTTTTTGCCTAACGGCAAATTTGCTGATGGCTTAAAAATCTTTAAGGTAATTACTACTAATCTGCATTAAATTTGAATAAAATTACAGTTTTAATTAATTGTGATTTGTCAAAAGATTTTGTCTCAGTAGGTCTCTTACCTACTGCTATAAAGAAAATTAAGGAGGTCGTGGCAATCAATTCTTATTTTTTAAATATTATTTGAGTAGCCGTAGTCAAGCTGTATACGTACAGTTAGAAAAGTAATGTCTCCCCAATAACAATTAAATCACTTCTGACTGCCATAAAGAGGTACGCATCGAATTCCGTCCGCCTGTTTGTTATAGTGATCAGAATGGATAAGACCACGTATTTACATTTTATTGGAGAGACATTACTTCATAATATCTCTATAATAATCTCATGTTAGTAAATAGAAAACCTCTCTAGCAGGACATGGAAAAATGTGAATGTGATGTCGAAAACGCATGTCTTCGCTTGAAACACAAGGTAATATAACCTTACTTTTGAAGGAAGAAGACTGTCGAGATATTTCAAAAGTTGTATTTATGAACGGCGTGAAAATATTCATTACGAAAATAGGATTTAACAGCCACAAATATGAAGACCAATGCGCAGTACAATTCGACAGAAATTAAATTTTAAGAACGCCAAAATGTAAGCATCTGTCAGTTGACAACGCAAACGTGTTATAAGCTAAGACATGCCTTTTTCGGTCTTTATCATTTTATGACACACTGCGAGAAGTTTTTTCTTTTATTGAAAACCCGTTACATTGACAGAACTCTATCCTTACCCGATTTGAAACATTGATCTGTGAAAGAGAACAAATTAAGTTATGAATGATATTTATACATATAGGTACATATAGTATACAGTCATAGAGCGTAGTCTTTCATGCGAAATACATACTGAAATCGTAATTCCATTAATCGCTAAATAAGATAAGGAACGTGTACAGTTAAAAGTCGGCTAAATGTCTGGATGTACTACACATAAAAAAAATAAATTATAACTTGGCAACAGATAAACTTAAAAGTTGCACAAGCCTCGACGTTTTGCTATCATTTGATAGCTTTGATAGCGAAACGTTGAGACTTGTGCAACTTTTAAGCTGTCCGTTGAGTAATTATGTAATTGTAAAAAAATTGTCATACGAATTTTCATACAACGAGAATTTAGTTGAAATATGAAAAATATAATGAGTATCCCCATACTTTTAACTTAACAGTTATTTCGAAAATTTTGCTTTTACAAAAGTAAATGTTCAGTTTTATTTTCTTAATTCAAGACTCAGTTACCACTTTGGACAAGAAACTACATAATTAGTTACCACTTTGGACAACAAACACTGTTAGTATGACTCCCTCCTGTTTATTCTTTACCAGTAGATAAAAACGGTGAAGATTATTAAATAATTTCTGGAGAATTCTTCAATTAAGATGTCAGTGGCGTTCCAATAATTAATTTGTATTCAAGACTTTTACCACTAAAATCAGTGTTCCCAACTAATTCATTCATTTTTGCTCTAACTACATATTTAGTTACCACTTTGGACAAGATATCACAGATTTAGTAACCACTTTGGACAATAAAAATAAATTTTTAAAATTACATATTTCCAAGCTTACCACAAATGTTAAATTTTTTTTTCTTAATTTCGATTATTTTAAATCTTTTGTTTTTCCTTGTGGTTCTCAGTTTTTCGTCTTTTTTTATTTACTTCATTTTTTTGTCACTTTAAAATTTTTTAATCATTTCAATTTCGTTCGCCAAATAATCATAGTCTTTTATTTTTCCTCTTGCTTGACAGTTCTTCAACTTTTTTTTTTAATTTAAATTTTCTAAGAGAAAGTTGATTACGTTTCTGACTGCCCGGCAAAATTAATCATCGTCTTTTGTTTTCTTATGAGATCGTACAAACAGCTTGTTATTGTTCGCGAAATAATCAACAATCTTTTGTTTTTCGTTTTGTTCTTGGTTTTCGGTTTTATTCAAGGCTTTTACCACTAAAATTAGTGCTGCCAACTATTTCATTCATTTTGGCTCTAACTATACATAATATGTATAGCTATACTAAATGTATTATATTTAGTTACCACTTTGAACAAGAAACTACAGATCAAGTTACCACTTTGGACCAAAAAAAACTACAGACTCAGTTACCACTTTGGACAAGAAACTACATAATTAGTTACCACTTTGGACAACAAATACTATTAGTATGACTCCCTCCTGTTTATTCCTTACCAGAGGATAAAAACGGTGAAGATTATTAAACAATTCTTGGAGAATTCTTCCCTTAAGATGTCGGTGGCGTTCTTTTCAAATGGCCCCGAAAATTCAAAAATTCGCAATAAATGTCAATAAGAAAAAAGCAATTGTATATCACGAAAATGTATCAGTGTCAGGTTAAGTTGGTTATTTGTCGAAATTTGTCAAAGTAGCCCAAAGTTATCGCCGATCGCAAATTAAGAATATGAGTAGCCCAATTTGCGATAAATCTAACAATAATTGCGATAATTCTAACAATTTCTTTAAAAACAAAAGTAGGTACATTTGTGCCTAAATATTTAAGGGTGATGGGTTGCCTTTTCTAAAACCTTCAGGGGTAACAATTTCAAATGGGCAGCCTGTATAATGCGATATAATAATAGCCCTTGTGTATGTTTTTAAAACTATGTATTGCGTTATTGTAAAGCATTCAACAACGCCATCTGTTGAAGCTTCCCGACAGTCTTCTTTTCATTTGTTTCATTCGTTAAACTGGAATTGTACAACTGGGCCTTAATTGTAATTCCGTACCTAAGGCACAGTATACGTAATTACCCAGTAGCGACACTTAAACGTCAGTGTCAAAAAAAGACGCTATACTGTTTGATATCCTTATGCAATTTGCAAATCCTTAGGTATCAAACAAAATGGCAAATGTGACAGTTATACGCGAATGACGCTACTGTCATTATTGTCACTTACTACACTGTCAGTATTATCAGGTATATATTTTTAAGTTATGTTCATTCGTTTTCTTTGTTTTGTCACTTTCCTTTCCAGTGTCTCTTTAATTTATTAATCTACCGAATTGTGCTGTAAAACCGATTGTCTTTTGTTTTTATTGGCTTACTTACATGTTACTTCGTATTTTTAAAAAATTCTGTTAATTCATTTTCTTTGCTTTTTTATAGTTCTTTTTATTAGAAAACAAAATTGTTAATCTATTAAATTGTTTTGTTTTTATTGTTACTATTCTTTAATTTGAACATTTTTGAATCTTTATGATTTTCTTTTGCCACTATTCTTATCCAATTTTTTTTTTTTAATTTATTATAATCTACCGAACTGTGCCTGTAAAACACCGTCTTTATGTATTTTGTATTTTTTTAATGGCCTTTTTACGTTTTTTAATTAATTTGGTTTTTACATACACCGTGAGAGCAATAAAAACCCAACACAAAATATTTCACTTGATCACCACCTGATTTTTAATTAATTTTAAACAGATTCACAAAAAATCGCTACGGGATTAAAAATGTCGTTGCTGTAGCGACAAATCGCTACAGTTGGCAACACTGGTCCACTTAAAATGGGCGATTTCATTCCGAAATGTTGGCTGTTTTGGTGCTTTTTCGCTGAAATGTTGGCTGTGGAAATATTTTGTTTTCGTAAAGGCTTAAGCTCGCCGTGAACAGAATTGCCACTAGTGTCATTCGTCCTGTCAACTGTCGAGTAAGTGTTTTCGTGTTTGTTTGCGTTGCTTGTTGGTTTTGTACAAAATAAGTTATGTTCAATTTTAACGCTGCGACATACGTTTTCCAAAACAAAATATTTCCATAGGTAATGCTACCGGATTATTAAATGTACACGCTATGTTAAATTGTGCAAAAGTGTTTCATTGCAGATTAGAAACATTTCAATCCGTTTTTTTTCCCCTCTTTTTCGACAATTAATTGATGATTATCTGGTTCAAAGGACATGGTCCAGATAACCTTACACACTTAAAATAATTTTTCATCTTAAACCTAAGTGCATTTTGCATCTGTTATTGTTTTTTTTTTTAAATAAATCGTATCTGTTCTAAATTTAAAAAGCAACAATAATAAAGCTAATTCATGGCTTGTATGTACTTATATTTGTGACGGTAAATGCGAAACATTGACCTCGCATAAGCGACACAAACGAAGTGGGTTAACATGTTTACTATGTTGAGCTCACATAATTTTCGAATTTTTACAGAATCATTTTTTAATCTACTTACACACGTCAAGAGCCAACCTACGTTATTAAAGGGAAAATATTGGAGAACAGTTATTAAAGTGTCCGCATTATTGATGTGACTGCGTTATTGAAATCGCAAGAGCCTATAAATTACAGAATTGTAATGATTTCTTTTTCTCAAATTGGACATACCATTTGATAATTTAATTTATTAGCACATACCATCGTGATCATAAAAATCGACTACAGAGGAGTGAAATCGACACTTCCATTTTTCAAAATATTTAGTTGTGTAACATTAGGTTTGTCATGTATTTGTCAACCTATAAAATTTCATCCATTTCATTCGATTCCAAAGAAATAAATATTCTCTTATTTAATTTGTCAAAATAATATTAGACAGAAGTTCATTTTAAAGCACGCTTCAATTAACTACAATTTCGAATGTAGTCGGTTTTTCTAATGACGATGGTACCTTTAATTTTTATTTAAGTCTCACGCTTTATCTTAAGGATGACAAATTTATTCGGCGATGCATTTAACGAACGAAATACATACTTGAAATAAGCCATTAATGTGTGATTTTTATCTTAAATTATGTATTAGATAAAAAAAATATTTCTGTGTAACTTAATCGAGCGTCGTTAAATTGCGTCTTGGCGAAATATTTTATTGATCACAGAATAACTAACAATAAGAAGAGCATCTCAGCCAAAGATCAGTGTTCAAAATGGGGGCGTTATCCGTATTTTCATACAATTTATACGAAATAATTTACTTCAGGTGATTTGCATGCTTTTGTCAAGTGAATACTTTGGAGTTCGTATTTCAGCTGATCACGTAAATTCCATTTAAAGGTCAAGTTCACGACCAACGCCGCTCCGATACAATCATAAAACTATAAAACACTTTTATGACTGTATTTATTTCGTTCATCTGCTGCTCTTTCTTAACCAGGGGCGCCTCGTCATTTTGGAGATCATTTTTCGTTAATTTTCTGGAAAACTAAATACATAAAGTTTCTCATGTTCTATGATCATTATTCAGTACAGTTTATAAAGTTTTCAACCGCTTTCGCTCTTATTGTAATTATAAATGTTGTAAATTTAAGTTAACGAAACTAGGCCCCATACCCAGAAACCTAAAAACATTAGGAGTTTCCGTAAAAATAAATCCTTAAAAATCTCAATCCCTACCCAAATCAGAATCGAAAAATTTACTTAGAGGCTCAATTCAAATCATTAAAACCCCTAGAAGGGAATAAGTTTCGATTAAGAATAATCTCAATCCTACCCAAAAACAAAACCAAGAACAAAAAACACTTTCAATTATAATTCCTTATTCAATCAAAAATACATATATAAAAAGAACTGTATTCTTAAACTCCTGGTCCTGAAAATCAAGCCAAAAAATATTCTCAAAAAATTCCCATTTTTGAAAATTCTCAACTCCGAAAAGTGCCCGCTCCTCGAAATCTCCGATCTAATCTGGCTTGTCAAAAATATCCCCAAAAATGTTCATTTTTCTAAAAAATTTTCAATCCCGATAAGTGCCCTCTTACCGAAATCTCCAATCTAATCCCTTCAAACTCCAAAAATTTTCAAAAAGTGCCCATTTTTTAAAAAATCCTCGGCTCCGAAAAGTGCCCGCTGCTCGAAATTCTCAATCTATTTTGGCTCGTCCAAAATATCTCCAAAAGCACTAAAAACCCAAACCCCTAATAAAGCTTTATTTAAACTGTGCTTCGCAAAACCCTATCTAAATTTTTTATATCACCTCATCTTCTCCTCCACAAAATACCCAATCATTCCAAAATTTTTGAAAAAATTTTCAGGAAATTTGCCCAAATTTCCGTTTTTTTTTCTCAATTTTTTACCTCTTGAAAAATTTCATGCTATTGCATACTTTTGCTAAAATAAAACTTTCCTGTATATCCCGCCATCTGCTAACCAAAGAAAAAAATCCCCATTCCCGTGAAAATTCCGTACCCCTCAACCCAGAATTAAAAAAAAATTTTTACTATACTAACAAAAAGCCCACTACAAAATCTTATTAACAATACTAAAATTACACTCAAACACACAAAAGACACACTACTTAAACACATAGACCAATACCAATTTAACAAAATCATACCTATGAATCCCATCATACCAAGACTATACAGTCAACCAAAATTACATAAAAAAGATATACCCATACGACCCATAGTTAATTCAATAAATTCTCCAACACACATAATTAGTAAAACTTAAATAAAAATCTTTAATAATATTACAAATTACAAAAGTACATATTCAATAAAAAATTCAACAGAACTAATAAACGATCTAAAAGATCTAAACATTTCAAACAATGACATATTAGTATCCTTTGATGTAACCAATCTATACACCAATATACCTACAAACGAAACAATAAATATAATAAAACAAATTTTAG